>JANHMN010000003.1:62039624-62086243 GCA_030674055.1 Rhabdomys pumilio
TATATATATATATATATATATATATATATATATATATGACATAGAAATAATATCCAAAATATATGAAGATTTTCTCAAACCCAACAGCAAAATGATCAGACTTAAAAATAGGCAAAAGATAAGACAGGCAAGATATCTCAGTAGATAAAGACACTTGCTACCAAGCCTGATGACCTAAATTCAATCCCTGAAACTCAAATGGTAAAAGGAGGAAATCAACTATAGGCAAAGGAAAAACAAGAATGGTACATCATACATGAAATCCTGCAGCTCTTGGGAGGCTAAGGCAGAAAGAACACTGCAAGTTGAAGAACAGACAGTTCTGGGTTCCAGGCTAACTTTGGTTATGGAAAGAGATTCTGTCTCAGGAGTGAGTTGGGGAGGGAGCATGGAAGTGTATTTCTTCAAAGATGAAAAAAGAGGATGTGGAAAAAGAGGAACACCCCTCCATTGCTGATGGGATTGCAAACTGGTATAACCACTCTGGAAATCAATCTGGAGGTTCCTCAAAAAATTAGAAATAAATGTATATGAAGACCCATCTATACCACTCTTGGGCATATACCCAAAAGACGCCCCACCATGCCACAGGGGCATATATTCCATGATGTTCATGGCAGCCTTATTTGTGATAGCTAGAAGCTGGAAACAACACAGATGTCCCACAATGCAAGAATGGATACAGAAAATGTGGTTCATCTACACAATGGAATACTACTCAGCTATGAAGAATGAGGCCATCATGAATTTTGCAGGCAAATGGATGGAACTAGAAAATATCATCCTGAGTGAGGTAACTCAGATCCAAAAGGACATGCATGGCATATACTCACTAATAAGTGGATATTAGCAAAAAAAAAAAAAAAAAAGGAATACCTAGGATACAATCCACAGAACTCAAGAAAGTTAACAGGTAGAAGGGCTGAAGTGAGGACAGCTCAATCTCACTTGGGAGGGAGAAAAAAAATAATTGTAGGAGGCAGAGGAAGGGAGGAACCTGGGTGGGAGAGGAGATGAGGTGGGAAAAGGGGAACATGATCAGGTATGAGGTGGAGGGGAGACAAGAGAATAAATGAAAATATGCAACCTTGGAACATTGGGGGAGGGAGAAGGGTAGGCCCTCTAGAAAATACCAGAGACCTGGGAAGTGAGAGACTCTCAGGACTCAAAGGGAAGAACCTTAAGTAAAATGCCTAACCGTGGGGAGAAGGAACTCATAGAGAACACTGCCAATAGAAAGGCAGGGCATCAAGTGGAGGGATGGGGTTGCCATCCTACAGTCAAAAATTCTGACCCAGAATTGTTCCTGTCTAAAATAACTGCAAGGACAAAAAAATGGAGAAGAGACTGAGGGAAAGGTGGTCCAGGGGCTGGCCCAACTTAGAATCCATCCCAATGGGAGGCTCCAAGGCCTAACACTGATGCTATGGTGTGCTTATAGACAGGAACCTAGTATGGCTGCCCGATGAGAGGCCCAATAAGCAGCTGACTGAGACAGAGGCAGATACTTACACTCAACCATTGGACTTAAGTTGAGGACTCCTGTGGTTGAATTAGGGAAAGGCTTGAAGGAAGAACCTGAAGAGGAGGTTGACCCCATAGGAAGACCAGCAGTCTCAACTAACCTGGACCTCTGAGATCTCAGATACTGAGCCACTATCCAGGCAGCATACACTAGCTGGTCTGAGGCCCCCGACACATATACAGCAGAGAACTGCCTGGTCTGGCCTCAGTAGGAAAAGATGCACCTCACTGGCAGAGACTTGAGGTCCCAGGGAATGGAGAGGCCTGGTAGGGGGTGGAGGGCATCCTCTTGGAAACAGGGTGGGGATGGGGAGTTTGAGGAGAAATGGGATGAAGAACTGTGGGAGAGGGACCAGGAAGGGAAAGGGCTGGACTGTAAATAAATAAATAAATAAATAAATAAATGTCAAAAAATATGAAAAAAAGTTTGACACTAATAGTTAGACAAATGCAAATGAAAACCTCCTCTCCACACAATCAGAAGACTATTTTTACTACTTTATTATTAGGGGACTTGGGGTGGGGATGGGGGTGGCACAATGTCATGGATTATGGATTGAGTGTGACGATCCATCATGTGGGCTCTAGGGATCAAACTCAAGTCATTAGGCTTGGCAGAAAGTGCTTTTACTCACTCAGCCATTTTGCCAACCCCAAATCACTATTACTTTTTAAAATATAAAAAAGAAAATATTAGCATGGTTATATAACTGAGACCCTTGTATAATTTATGAGAACACAAAATACAGTAGCTGCAGTAGTAAAAAAGGTATGACAGATGCTTTTCAAAAAAAGAAGTAGAGGCTCGGAGCTGATCCTGTGCCACAGCTCTCCATACCCAAATTCCTGCCAGAGAGAACTGGTCTCCCAGGAGTGCTGACACATGGGCTTGTAGGACGGACAAGGAACAGTTAAAGACAGCAAGACCAGCTAACACCAGAGATAACCAGATGGTGAGAGGCAAGGGCAAACTCAAAAGCAACAGAAACCAAGGCTACTGGGCATCATCAGAACCCAGTTCTCCCACTACAGTAAGCCCTGGATACCCCAACATAACAGAAAAACAAGACTCTGATTTAAAATCACATCTCATGATGATAATAGAGGACTTTAAGAAAGACATAAGTAATTCCCTTAAAGAAATACAGGAGAACACAGGTAAACAGGTAGAATATCTCAAAGAGGAAACACAAAAATCCCTTAAAGAATTACAGGAAAACACAACCAAATGGTGAAAGAATTGAACAAAACCATCCAGAGTCTAAAAATAAAAATAGAAACAATAAAGAAATCATAAAGGGAGAGAACCCTGGAGATAGAAAAATCTAGGAAGGAGATCACAAGTCTTGGATGCAAGCATCACCAAAAGAATACAAGAGATAGAAGAGAGAATCTCAGGTGCAGAAGATACCATTGAGAACATTGATACAACAGTCAAAGAAAATGCAAAATGCAAAAAGCTCCTAACCCAAAGCATCCAGGAAATTCAGGACATAATGAGAAGACCAAACCTAAGGATAATAGGTATAGATGAGAGTGAAGATTCCCAACTTAAATATCTTCAACAAAACTATAGAAGAAAACTTCCCTAACCTAAAGAGATGCCCATAAACATACAAGAAGCCTACAGAACTCCAAATAGACTAGATCAGAAAAGAAATTCCTCCCATCACATAATAATCAAAACACCAAATGCACAAAACAAAAAAAGAATATTAAAAGCCGTAAGGGAAAAAGGTTGAGTAACATATAAAGGCAGACCTATCAGAATTACACCAGACTTCTCACCAGAGACTATAAAAGCTAGAAGATCCTGGGCAGATGTCACACAGACATCTAATGCCAAGGATTAAGAGAACACAAATGCCAGCCCAGGCTACTATACCCAGCAAAACTATCAATTAACACAGCTGGAAAAAAAAAGATATTCCATGACAAAATAAAATTTACACAATATCTTTCTACAAATCCAGCCCCACAGAGGATAATAGATGAAAAACTCCAACACAAGGAGAGAAACTACAACATAGAAAAAGCAAGAAAGTAATCTTCCAACAAACCCATAAGAAGGTAGCTACACAAACATAATTACACCTCTAATAACTAAAATAACAGGAAGAAACAATCACTTTTCCTTAATATCTCTTAATATCAATGAACTCAATTGCCCAATAAAAAGATGTAGACGAACAAACTGGATACGTAAACAGGACCCAGAATTCTGCTCCATTCAGGAAACGCACCCCAGTGGCAAAGACAAACACTTCCTCAGAGGTCGGAAAACAATTTTCCAAGCAAATGGTCCCAAGAAACAAGCTGGAGTAGCCATTCTAATACTGAATAAAATCAACTTTCAACCAAAAGTTATCAAAAAGGATAAGGAAGGACACCTCATACTCATCAAAGGAAAAATCTACCAAGAAGAACTCTCAATTCTGAACATCTATCCTCCAAATACAAAGACACCCACATTCATAAAAGAAACTCTACTAAAGCTCAAAGCACACATTGCATCTCATACAATCATAGTGAGAGACTTCAACACCCCACTCTCAGCAATGGACAGATCATGGAAACAAAAACTAAACAGAGACAGAGTGAAACTAACAGAAGTTATGAACCAAATGGATTTAACAGATATCTATAGAACAATTCAGCCTAAAACAAAAGAATATACCTTTTTCTGAGCACCCCATGGTACCTTCTCCAAAATAGACCATATAATTGGTCACAAAATAGCTTTCAACAGATACACAAATATTGAAATAATTCCACGCATCCCATGAGATCACCACAGACTAAGACTGGTCTTCAATAGCAACAAAAACAAAAGAAAGCCCACATATACATGGAAGCTGAACAATGCCCTACTCAATGATAACTTGGTCAAGAAAGAAATAAAGAAATTAAAGACTTTTTAGAATTTAATAAAAGTGAAGGCACAAAATATCCAAACTTATGGAACACAATGAAAGCAGTGCTAAGAGAAAAACTCATGGCTCTGCGTGCCTCCAAAAAGAAACTGGAGCAAGCATAAACTAGCAGCTTGACAGCACACCTGAAAGTTCTAGAACAAAAAGAAGCAAATACACCCAAGAGGAGCAGATGGTAGAAAATAATCAAACTCAGGGCTGAAATCAACCAAGTAGAAACAAAAAGAACTATACAAAGAATCAACAAAACCAAAAGCTGATTCTTTGAGATAATCAACAAGATAGACAAACCCTTAGCCAGACTAACCAGAGGGCACAGAGACAGTATCCAAATTAACAAAATCAGAAATTAAAAGGAAGACATAACAACAGAAACCAACGAAATTAAAAAAAAAAAACCATCAGATCCTAGTACAAAAGCCTATACTCAACAAAAGTGAAAATCTGGACGAAACGGACAATTTTCTAGACAGATACCAGGTACCAAAGTTAAATCAGGATCAGATAAACTATGTGAACAGTCCTATAACCCCTAACTAAATAGAAGCAGTCATTAAAAGTCTCCCAACCAAAATAAAGTCCAGGACCAGATGGGTTTAGTGCAGAATTCTATCAGACCTTCAAAGAAGACCTAATACCAATACTCTTCAAACTATTTTACAAAATAGAAACAGAAGGAACATTACCCAATTCATTCTATGAAGACACAGTTATACTAATACCAAAGCCACACAAAGACCTCCCAAAAAAAGAGAGAACTTCAGACCAATTTCTCTTATGAACATCAATGCAAAAATACTAAAAAAAAAAAATTCTTGCAAACCGAATCCAAGAACACATCAAAACAATCATTCACCACAATCATGTAGACTTCATCTCAGGAATGCAGGGATGGTTCAATATATGGAAATCCATCAATGTAATCTACTACATAAACAAACTCAAAGAAAAAAAAAAAACACATGATCATTTCATTAAATGCTGAAAAGCATTTGACAAAATTCAACATCCCTTCACGTTAAAAATCTTGGAAAGATCAGGAACTCAAGGCTCATAGCAAAACACAGTGAAAGCAATATACAGCAAACCAGTAGCAAAACATCAAACTAAATGGAGAGAAACCTGAAGCAATTCCACTAAAATCAAAGACTAGACAAGGCTGCCCACTCTCTCCCTATCTATTCAATATAGTACTGGAAGTCCTAGCTAGAGCAACTAGACAACAAAAGGTCAAAAGGATTCAAATTGGAAAGGAAGAAGTCAAAATATCACTATTTGCAGATGACATAACAGTATACTTAAGTGACCCCAAAAATTCCACCAGAGAACTCCTAAAGCTGATAGACAACTTCAGCAAAGTGGCTGGATATAAAATTAACTCAAACAAATCAGTAGCCTTCCTCTACTCAAAGGATGAATGAGTTGAAAAAGAAATTATGGAAATGATACCTTTGACAATAGTCACAAATAATAAAAAATATCTTGGTGTGACTCTAATCAAACAAGTGAAAGATCTGTACAACAAGAACTTCAAGTTTCTGAAGAAAGAAACTGAAGAAGACCTCAGAAGATGGAAAGATCTCCCATGCTTGTGGATTAATATAGTAAAAATGGCCATCTTGCTGAAAGCAATCTACAGATTCAATGCAATCCCCATCAAAATTCCAACTCAAATTCTTCATGAACTTAGAAAGAGCAATTCTCAAATTCATTTGGAATAACAAAAAAACCCAGGGTAGCGAAAACTGTTCTCAACAATAAAAGAACTTCTGGGGGGAATAATCATCCCTGACCTCAACCTGTACTACAGAGCAATAGTGATTAAAAACTGCATGGTATTGGTACAGAGACAGGCAGGTAGATCAATGGAATAAAACTGAAGACCCAGAAATGAACCCACATACCTATGATCACTTGATCTTTGACAAAAGAGCTAAAACCATCCAGTTGAAAAAGATAGCATTTTCAACAAATGGTGCTGGTTCAACTGGTGGTCAACATGTAGAAGAATGCAAATTGATCCATTCATATCTCCCTATACAAAGCTCAAGTCCAAGTGGATCAAGGACCTCCACATAAAACCAGATACACTGAATCTAATAGAAGAGAAAGTGGGGAAGACCCTTGAATACCTGGGCACAGAAGAAAAGTTCTTGAAGAGAATATCAATGGCTTATACTCTAAGATCAAGAATTGACAAATAGGATCTCATAAAACTGCAAAGCTTCTGTAAGGTTAAGGACACTGTCAATAGGACAAAACAGCAACCAACAGATTGGGAAAAGATCTTTACCAATTCTACATCTGATAGAGGGCTAATATCCAATACATACAAAGAACTCAAGAAATTAGACTGGAGAAACAAATAACCCTATTAAAAAATGGGGAACAGAGCTAAACAGAGAATGCTTAACTGAGGAAACTCGAATGGCCGAGAAGCACCTAAAGAAATGTTCAACATCCTTAGTCATCAGGGAAATGCAAATCAAAACAACCCTGAGATTCCACCTCACATCAGTCAGAATGGCTAAGATCAAAAACTCAGATGACAGCAGATGCTGGAGAGGATGTAGAGAAAGCAAAATACTCCTCCATTGCTGGTGGGATTGCAAGCTGATACAACCACTCTGAAAATCAGTCTGGTGGTTCCTCAGAAAATTGGACATAGCACAACCCGAGGGCCCAGCTATACCACTCCTGGGCATATACCCAGAAGATGCACCAACATGTATTAAGGACATATGCTCCCCTATGTTCGTAGCAGTCTTATTTATAATAGTCAGAAGCTGGAACAGAGGAATGGATACAGAAAATGTGGTACACAATGGAATACTACTCAACTATTAAAAACAATGACTTCATGAAGTTCGCAGGCAAATGGATGGAACTAGAAAATATCATCCTGAGTGAGGTAATTCAGTCACAAAAGAACACACATGGTATGCACTCACTGATAAGCAGATATCAGCACAAAAGTTCAGAATACCCAAGATTCAATTCACAGACCATATGAAGCCCAAGAAGAAAGAAGACCAAAGAGTGGATGATTCGGTGCTTCTTAGAAGGAGGCACAAAATACTCACAGAAGGAAATATGGAGACAAAGTGTGGAGCAGAGACTGAAGGAGGTGAAAGGGTTTGTGGCTCCATGAGGAGAGCAACAATATCAACCAACCAGAGCTCGCAGGGTCTAAACCACCAGCCTGGGAGCACATAGGGAGGGACTCATGACTCCAGCTGTATATGTAGGGGAGGATGGCCTTGTCGGGCATAGGTGGGAGAGGAGATCCTTGGTCCCCTGAAGGCTGGACACCAAGTGTAGGGGAATTCGAGAGTGGGGAGGTGGGAGTGGGGAGGTAGGTAGGGGCACATCCTCATAGAAGCAGGAGGAGGTGGAATGGGATAGGAGGTTCCTGGGCAGGGGTGGGGAATGGGGTAAGGGGATAAAAACTGAAATGTAAATATAATATCCAATTTTTAAAAAAGAAAAAAAGGAAAAGTCCTTTTCAAGTCTACTTTCAAGACTTATAAAAAAAACAACCACCAACACAAAGTGGCAAGAGACAATACTGTATATGGATGTTTATCCCAATGCAAACAAAACAATGGGTATGTGAGGAAGGTAGAGACAGAAGCACACAGGGACAGCCTGTCCATACAATGAACTATTACAGCCATTAAAAGGCTAAACAATGAACAGCTTAGTGCACAATACGTTTTTGATAGGAAAAAAAAATGCTAGTTTTGTTTCTAAAAGTCTATGGATAAAAGATTTAAAAAACTAAATGACGCAAGTCAGGAAACTAATAACTTCTAGGAAGTTTTTTCACTGTTTTCATTTAATATAATTACTGTGATGAGAAAAAAAGTTACTACTAACAAACTAATAGCTGCTTTTAAAATTTAGAAAGAAAAAGAAAGATCCTGATAGCAAAAAGGTGTTTAACAATGAATTTTAAACATTCCTAAAACTTTGTTTCTACCTCAGCACCTTGTGCAATTTCCAGATTCTATTTCTTCAAAACATGTTTATGGTTTCAATCCATTATCTGTCTGAGATAGTGTACCACACCTAGAATGAGAAAACACAGATCTTTCTAACCTCAAACATATAATACCACTAAACTAGCTAGAGATCTTGGCAATTTCTAAGTGAAAATAACTTTTTTAACAAGAAAGTTGAAAGTACATGCATTATATGTACCATGGAGGCTAAAATAAATTTTTCAGATATCTGGGGTAATATAACCCACATATATAGTATTAATAATAAAAACTATACATCCAAGTAAGTATGATATGTTATTAATATTTATGATGCCAAATCAAAGTGAGTATAATATTTCCTTGACCATACAATGGAAATTAAAAAACATAAAATGAAAAACATCTAATAATTAATTTTCAGTAATTGGAAGTAAACCTGGATATGTAAAAAGTTATATCCTTAAAAAAACCTAAAAGTAAATATATTAAAACATAACTTTTTTGTTTTAAGTGCAGCAGCTACTTTCATTTCATTCCTCTATTAATTATAAGATATCAAATGAAAAAGAAAGAGTACTACCTGAGTCAATAGTGTTCTGGGACTCACTTTTATCTGAACCTGTCCATTACAAAACATCAATAAAGCTACCTTTAAAGGTACCTTATAATTTTCAAACAATTTTAGAAATCATTATATTTTCTTCATCAAAAAATGAAATCTACAGACAATGACTAGTCCAAATTCTTAGTTTAAGTGTCAAGAACTTAGCAATTAAAATATTCAAAGTGTTACCAGTTATTCTCAAACTTCCAATCATTAATATACCAACTTTTCAAATTATCTATTAGTCTTCACTGTTATCCACTCTTCTTTCTATTAATCTCCTCTTTTACTAAGTATATTTGAGTAGGCATTATTATTTTTATAAAAGGAAAACTAGTATAATTTGCCATAGTAGGCAATGGCCTCAAACAATGAAAACATAATTAAAGCAAAATGGAAGAAATTTACTATAATCACATCTATCTATCTATATATCATATTACTTACCATAATTACACAGTAAAAGTATGTAACATACATACAGTTATATAATTATAACAGTAACAGTGAATCTAAACACTTAATTTATAAAAAATGTACACATGAGAAAGGGGATTATTTGGGCAATCTTTCTTGGTAAAGTTAGGATATCGAAAATTAATTCCAAAATTCAAGATTCAAGAAAATAGCTGTTACACAATAAAACCTTACTTCAAGTGATTTCCAGAGCCTTTTCCCTAAATCTAAAAATATAGTTTGTAATTTTCAAACAGTAATGGGAAATAAGTATTACTTCCATATATCTCTGCCATCTATTTTTGGTTAAGACTCTAAATATTTTTTTTAATTGGATATTTTATTTACATTTCAGATGCCATCCCCTTTCCCCATTTCCCCTCCCTAGAAAACCCCTATCCGGTGCCCCCTTTTCCTTTTTGCTTTTATACAATTTTTTTTAATGTTAGTCAAAGGCTTTATAAGTTTGGTAATGCTCAATCAGAAGTGTAACCCAATACCCAACCTAGATATATAAACTGTCTTTGACTGGTGGAGACACATGAACATCTGCCTCCATGCCCCCCCTCTTTCTCTCTTTCTCTCTCTTATCACCTTGCTTCTCTTCTCCTTCATCTTCTGCTCTCCTTATTCCATCTCTTCCTCTCGGTGCTCCTTCCCCCTTAGCTCCTCCTACACATCATACTTCCGGTTAAAATAAAACTTTTTTCTCAAAATATAATTAGAGCATAATTATTCCTATTTGTACCAGTGAGGTACAAGATAGTCTTAATACCCAGTCCATCATTTTGTTGACTAACCAGAACCTTTGTCGTCTCTCTTGACTAAAAACACTTAGTTTTGAACCTGGCTTTTTTCTTGGCTTTAGAACGAATGTCAGCTGAAGACAACAACCTTGCTATGTTTGGCCTCAAACTTACAATGGTTTGTCTGAGCTTCCTGAGTGCTGGAATTCTAAATATAAACTACCACACCTGACTTTGTAAAACACCAGGCGTTATAAATGACTTTAAAAAGTCTCTTATCAGCCTTTCTAGTATGTTTTTGTAGTATCTTCATATAAAAACATTTTTAATTCACATAACCTCTTTATAAACTTGACATAAAAACTATACCAGAGGCAGTATATTACTACCTCAAAGTCACAGATGCCAAATACAGGAGTCCAGAGTCAACCCAAGTAAGCTAACAACAGTTCAAAAACTTGGGGATAGAGAGATGATGAGATAGTTCTGTGGTTAAGAGTATGTGTTTCTCTTCCAATTGAGCTGAGTTAAGTTCCTAGCATCCATATCAAATGGCTCACAGCCACCTGTAACTCCAGAGCCAGAGGTTCTAATGCCATCGTCTGGCCTCTACCTCCATGGGCACACAAGAAACATCATCTCTCTCTCCTTCTACCTATCCCCTTCCCCTCTTTCCCTTCCCTTCCCTTCCCTCACCTCTACCTCTCTCTCTCTCTCTCTCTCTCTCTCTCTCTCTCTCTCTCTCTCTTTCTCTCTCTCTCTCACACACACACACACACACACACACACACACACACACACACACACCTCTTCTTGAAAAGGAACTCAAGCCTTGTATTAGTTCCTCAGAAAGCCTAGTTTCAGGTGTTATGCACCAGCCTTATGCTTGGGTCTGGGACTACCCTAGAACAAAGACTTGCAACCCTAGTCTTATCACAGATATCATTTACCTGGCTAGTAGTTTACAAAAGGGTAAAGAAGTCAAGAATATCATATATATACCACATACTTGTAAGTTCCAGGATTCTCAAAGCCTGATGTTTTCCTTCCTTCTATTTTTCAATTTCAGTGGCCATGCCAAGGACAGCACAATCCTTGAATGTGCAGGAGTTAATTTCTATTTCTATTTCACACTTTGGGATAATTTTAATCTAGTTTAATTTATCCTTTCTCACCATGTTTTATACAGCAGTTTTAGGTCTGCAATTAAATTAACAAAAATATTCAATGCTTTCTGCAGTATACTATGCACAATATGTTTAGCCCTTCACATTATTAATATTACTACCAGGTTAGGATTCTTATTATAATTAATGATCCTACACTGATATATCATTTCGATCACATTAGTGTCTCATTAACATTAGAGTTCACTCTTGGTGGTGTGTGTTTTATGGATTTGTATGAATATATAATGGAATGTATTCACCATTTACAGTGTATCACGCAGAATAATTTAACTGTAAAAAAAACCCATCTGTACTCTTCTACACATCTCTCCCTTTCCACTGATTCCTGGAAACCATTCATCATTTTACTAACTCCATAATTTTATCTTTTCCAGAATGTCACCTCATTAAGACCATATTGAATACATCCAGATTGGCTTATTTCACTTAGTAATATAACCTTTGTTCTGTCTTTTCACAGCCTGAAAACTCATTTTAAAAGTCTTAATTAAAACACAGGGGCTTCAGAGATGGCTCAGCAGTTAAGAGCACTGGTTTGGTCCCAGTACCCACACAGCTCTGGAAATCCAATTCTGGGCGTCAAATGCCTCTTCTGAACTCCCTGGGTACCAGGCACAGAGCGCACATACATATACTCAACTACACCATACACTACACACACACACACAATTAATACATTTTAAAATCTCAGTTAAAACAATTCCAGAGCCACATCATGCAATTGCTTCTTTAGGATCTAGCAATCCTAAATTTACCTAGTCCTCCCTGAATTTACCCCCAAACTCTGCATATCAGCCCAATGCCTTGTGTTCACTGTATGTAAATGATGAATGTAAATACATTTCATCTAAGCCAGACATCTGACCTGTAGTCCAACCCAACCCACACATCCTCTCTTCTGTTCCAACCTACTCTGCCTATATCAGACACAGAACTAACAAAAGATGTTCACATGCCTAGATCTCAGCACAAACATCATGAAAGCACAAGGCAATATCACACCCCCAAACCCACAGAAATGTTTGCCAATGAGAATTATCTAGATGAACCCAGGACACAGAATTTAAAAGAACAATCATAAAATTCAAAGAACAGGAGTTTAAAGACAAAAAGAAGCAGCTTAATGAACTTAAAACAACTCAAAGAGAGTGAATGCTTAAGTGATGCCAAAATGAAACAAAGCCAAAAATGACAAAGACAATCCAGAATTTGAAAATGCAGTTCAATAAAGAAATAGAAATATTGAGGAGTATTCAAGCTAAAAGGAAGGAACTGGAAAACCAAAATTCAACTAGACAACCCAAAAGAAAGCCTCACATGTAGGATCGATCAAGCAGAAGAAAAAATATCAGAACTTAAGTCAATGGCACATATCAAATCTTCAAGAAGATCATAAAAGAAAACTTCCCAAACTAAGGAAGACAAACCCAAACAAATACAAGCACACAGAACACCAACGAACCAGACCAGGAAAGGTATTTTATAGTTAAAACACTAAATATACAGAACAAAAAGGAAGTACTGAAACATACAAGAAAAAAAAATACAAGTCACATATAAAGAAAGATGCCTCAGACTCATCAAATTAACATCTGATTTCTCAGTGGAAGCTTTGAAAACCAGAAGAATCTGCATCAATTCATTTCAAGTCCTAAAGGATGACAGCCAACCTACAATCAGCAGAAACTATCTGCCAGAGTTGAAAAAGAAAGAAAAACTTTCCATGATACAAATAACCTATAGAAATGTATATCCAACAAACCAAACCTAAAGAAAATACAGGAAGCAGTATTTGGAGTGGAATAGAGGAATGAGAATAAGCAATACACTGTAGAAAGATATACTAGGGCATAATTACTAAAATGCAAAGTACCACTGAAAACATAAACAACACATCAAAATCAACAACACATTGATCCAACAATCAACAGATACCTTTCAAAAATAACTTTAAATATTAAAAGACTAAATTCTTCAATCAAAAGACACAGGCTAGCTAAATAAATCAAGAAATAAAATCCAACCACAAGAAACACATCTTAGCTTTAAAGACAGGCACTGCTTTAAAGTGCAAGGATGAACAAAAGTACTCCGGTTAAATGGAACCAGGAAGCAAGGCGGTGTTGCTATCATTGTATCTGACAAAACAGACTTCAAACTAAAACTATTCAGAGGTAATTTAAAAAAGATAGCTTTCACAGTAACAGTTAACCAAGAAGATATTACTATCATATATATATATATATATATATATATATATATGTATGTATATACACACACATATGTATACATATATACATATATACATACACACACACACACACACACACACACACACACATATATATATATGTATGCATTAAACTGAGGGGTGTCCAATTTCACTTAAAATGTACTTACTACTGGAATTAGATGTGTACAGAATATTTTACCCAAACAACAAAGAATATAATTTCTACTCAGCAGAACATGGAAACTTCTCTACAACAGATCATTTCCTGTGATATGAAACGACTCTTTACAAATTCAGAAAGATGCAATAACTCCATGTATTCTTATTTGACCATAATACAATAAAACATAAAATCCACAGTCAATAACTTTCTAGTAAAAATACAAACTCATAGAGATTAGACAACTCATTACAGAAATAGCATTCACAGTAATCAAGGGAACAGTTAACCAAGAAGATATGATTAATGGGTCAAATTAGAAATAAAAAATTTCCTGGAACTAAATGAAAACACAATATAACAAAATCCTCTGGGACACAGTGAAAGCAGTCCTATGAGGGTAATTTATAGCTCTAAATGCCAGCACTGAAAGACTGGGAGCAGCACAAATAGATGACTCAAGATGCAACTCAAAGATTTGGGAAAACAAGAACAAGCCAAATCCAAAGGCGGCAGCTGACTGCAAGAAATAGAAAAAACTAGAGCAGAAACTAATGAAATAGAAATGAAACAACACACACACACACACACACACACACACACACACACACACCAGCAACTCTAAGAGCTGATTCCTTAAGGAGATAAACAAAATCGACAGACCCTTAGTGCAACAAACCGAAAGAAAGAGGATCCAAATTAACAAAATTAGAAATAAACGAGTAAGCATTACAACACCAAAGAAATTCAGACTATTGTAAGCGAATAATTTAAATGTCTATATTCTATTAAGTTAAAAAAAAACCTTAAAGAAATGAATGGATTTCTACAGTCAGCCAAACCACCAATATTAAACCAAGAAAATGTCATCAACCATAACCTAAACAGACCCATAACAAATGAAAAAGATTGAAAGAATAATAAAAAGCCTCTACCTAAAAAGTTCAGGTTCAGGTTAATTCTATCAGACTTTCAAAGGATTCATAAACAATCCTTCTTAAACTAGTGATAGATAGATAGATAGATAGATAGATAGATAGATAGATAGATAGACAGACAGACATAGAAGTACCCCCAAATTTCTTCTATAAAGCCAAGTATCATTTTAATACCAAAATCAGGTAAAAACACAACGAAAACAAAACAAACAAGCAAGCAAAACAACAATAGTACCTACAGGATAATTCTCCTAATGAACATAAATTCAAAAATGCTCAATAAAATACTTGCAAACCAAACATGAACATACATTAGAAGATTACCCATCATGACCAAGTTGGCTTTACATCAGAGTTACAGGGATGGTTTAAAACATGCAGGTCAACAAATGTAATGAAACACATAAAAAAAAAAAAAAAATCACACGATCGTTATCCATAGATGCAGAAAAAAAAGCCTTTTAACAAAATCCAACAAGCCTTCATGATAAAAGTCCTAGAGAGAGTAGAACTAGAGGGAAAATACCTCAACATAATAAATTTTATATGCAAGAAACCCAAGCCCACATCATCCTAAATGGAGAAAAATCTGAAGTAATAACACTGAAATCAGGATCAAGACATATAAAAAAGTCAAACTGCCTTTATTAGCAGATGACATTAGAGAACCCCAAAATTCTACCAAAGAACTTCTAAAAACAAAGTGGCAGGATATACAACCAACTTCATAAATAAATAGCCTTTCCACACACTATCAGCAAACATATAGAGAAAGAGATCTTGGGTACACTCCCATTCATAACAGCCTCAAAGAAAATAAAATACTGAAGAATAAATCTAACCAGGTAGGTGAAAGACCTTTATAACGAAAATTTTAAACCTCTGAAGAAAGAGGTAGAAAAAGATGCTGGAAAATGAAAAGACATCCCATGCTCATGGATTAGTAAATATTGTGAAAATGTCCATTCTACCAAAAGCTACTTACAAATTCAGTGCTCACAAACTCCTCATCTTATCCTTGACAGAAGTAGAGTAAGTATCCTAAGATTCATATCGAACTACAAAAGGCCCCAGATAGACAAAACAATCTTGAGCAAATGGAACAATGCTGGAGGAACTACCATTCCAGACCTGAAGATTACATTACAGAGCCACAGTAATAAACCCAGTATGGCACTGGCACAAAAACAGACATGTAGACCATGAAACAAAATAAAAGACTGAAACATGAACATATGTAACTTCAGCCATTTAATATTTGACAAAGATGCCAAAAAATGTCTGGGGGTTGTCAACAAATGTGCTGGGAAAACTATATATCCACATATGGAAGAATGAAATTAACCCATGTTTATCACCTTGCACAAAAAAGAAAAAAAAGAAGAAAAACTAATTTCAAACAGATCAAACTAAATGTGAAACTTACAACATTGTAACTGCTAGAAGAAACATATTGGCAGTATCCTACAGAATGCAGGTCTGTGAAAGGACTTTCTAAATAGAACTCCCAAGAATTAGGCCCAACAATTGACAATGTGGGATATCATAAAACTAAGTCTTCTACAAAGCTAAAACACAATCAAGTAAGAAGGAAAGCCTCAGAATAGGAGAGAATTTTGGCCAGCTATATATCTGACAGAGGACTAAAATCCAGAATATGTAAAGAACAAAAACAAAATAAAACCAAATAACCCCAATACATTCGAAATATGGTCCTTGGAATTATACAGAGTTCTCAAAAAGAAAAAAAATATCTGAGAAAGAAAAAAGTTTATTGTCCCTAGCAGTTAGGTAAATGCCAATCAAAACAACTTTGACATTTCAATCTTGCACCAGTCAGAACGGCAAAAATCAGGGAAATCACCGTAATAATAGGAGGTGTGGGAGTTAAGGAACTCTCATTCACTGTTGGTGGGATTGCACACTATTATGTAGTCAACTTAAAAATCAGTGTGGAGAACTCTCAGAAAGTGAAAAATAAATCTACTATAACACCCATCCATACCATTCCTTGGTATATGCCCAAAGGACTTGAATTCCTACTCTAGAGACTTGCCCAGCTATGGTCATTACTATTCTATTCAAATAGCTAGGAAACCGAAACAACTGACAAATGGATAATGGAAATATACATAGTAATGAATACTATTCAGCAGAAAAGAAAATGAACCAATGAACTTTGCAGATAAATGGATGGAACTAGAAAAGATCATAGTGAGTGAGGTAGTGCAGACACAGAAAGACAAATATCATCTCTCTCTCATCAGAGGCTCCTATCTCCAAATTTTCAGATATGAATACATAGTGTGGAGTAATTGCAGAAAGCAGGAAAGTAAAAGTAGATTATGGGGGGGGGGTGAGGAGGGCAAGAATGAGGAAAATAGAAAGGTACAGGTAATATGAAGTGGTAAATGGGAAAAGCATGGCTTTCAATTCAGGTACAAGGGCTAGGGAAGGAGAAATAAATACAGAAGGGAGGAAGAAGGTAAAGTAACAGTGAACATGTCTAAAAAAGTCAGAAGGAATCATGCTGTTAACTAGCTACTTTAAAACACTTAAAACACATGTATATCAGGCAATAAATATACACAGTTTAAGTAAGATTTCCCCATCTGGACTGATAATGTTCCCCAGCTCCAAGAGCCACAGACTATCTAACAAAAACCCAACGCCAGGCATGAAAAGCCCTCTTTTGAGTCAGTAGTCAGAGCAGTTCAAGAGACTCCCAAAGGGTTACAGGCTACTGCTGTTGTTTTTGGTTTTCCTCAAGAGGTGAAGTTAAATAACTGATGCTGAAGATACCATGCATGCACTTTGAACAAACAACCCAGAGAACCCAAGCTGGATCTAATCTGGGAGAACCATTCAAACTTCCAAAGAAGGGAAGAAACCAACAGTGTTAACTATGATGCCTATGAAACACAACAACCAACATGGCACGATAACCCTAAGAGTACAGTAGTGGCACACATATCTTGGCAGTAACCAACTGCTCTATAATTGGACTTAAGACCCTCTCAACAAGAAGGAAATTATGCCTGGCAAAACTATTCAGAGCTACTGAAGTCATGCATCTTAAAGGAGAACCTATAATCAGTACTTTACTAAACTACCACAATCCATAGCTACATTCTAAGGATTTATCTTTATACCCAGATACTCCTCATAAAGGAAGTTTAAGTTTCTCAGCACAAATCCTGTACCTAAGGTTCAAGGATCATTATGGAAGATGGGGCAGAAAAACTATAAAGAGGCAAAGGAACAGGAAGTTTTCTATAAGATTGTGTCTCTTAGAAAGGTTAAGAGCTATATCCATGAAGTTTCACCAACATGGCTACCTAAAAAGAAGCTGAAGAACAACAGACATAATAACATGGAAGACAGTTCATGAGACCTCAAAGCTAAACAGAGGATAAGGAACTAGGGAACGTTGCACGTGAGAAATAGACTTCCCAAGAAAAGAGTACACCATTTGGTTATTCAGTACCAAATGGTCAGCCCTGAAAACAATTAACATTATAAAAACAGAACAGGTTGTATTAAATATTTAAGAATACTCACACACACACGCACACGCACACACACTCACACACACGCACACACGCACACACACACACACGCACGCACGCACGCACACACACTCACACACACACACACACAACCACCACCATGACCACAACAACTAACAACTACAACAATTAAAGAAAAAGAGACCATGATTTGATTGAGGATAATAGGGGTGGTATGTGAGAAGAAGAAAGAGGGAAATGATGAAATTATAATCTCAAAAAACTTTATAAATACAATTATATCATTTCCCTCTCCCTTTCTTCCCTTCAACCACTCTCCTTTTAAATTCATGGCCTCCTATTCCTTGATTATTATCACTATATATATAACATGCAAAAAATACAAATGTAACCATAAGCAACCATATTATTATGCTTTCAAGAGTGTAGCTTTTCTGTCCAGTAGCTTTTCTGTCCCCTCTAGAAAGCATACTCTTGCACCAAACTTCCTGGTCCTCTGGCCTTAATCTTTGTGCTCTTTTTTCTACGCTCTTAACCACAAAGCCACCTCTCCAGTCCTTTGAAATAACTTTTAATTTTATTTCATTTTGCAATATAAATTTTGCTATATGTTTAAAAATAATATCAAATATATTTAAAAGTTTCAAGAACAGTATAGGAAATTCATTTCCCTGGGCCTTAGGTTTAGGGTTGTGTTGTAGATGTATTAATTGGGGCTGGGTACCCACAGTCAGTCCTTTTCTACATTTTGACTGGTTGTGCTTTCTGTAATAGTCTCCATCGGCTGTGAAAAGAAGATACTTGAGGAGAGGAGAGCCACTTTTATCTCTGGGTACAGAATGCAGTTAGAAACTATACTGGTTCCTAAAAGTGGCAGTAGTAGGTTCTTCTCTGACATGTACAACCTCACGAGCCATGGGTGGTTAGGTAGGTGAACAAGATGAGGCATGATTTCCTTCCTGTTAAGCAGGCTGTAAGTCCAATTAGACAAATGTTAGCTATCACCGAGATTTAAGTGCCACCCCTGCACCTTTAGGGATAGTTTGCTATCCTGTTCACTGCTGTGGTTCATAGGCATCACAGCTAAAAAGGACTACTAAATAGAGTATCCATGCTTTAACAATTAAAATCTATGCATGCCTTTAAAGAACATACAAAGCATGTCCTCAGCAAGTACGCTTAGATTTGAAGTGATTTTTTATTTTATGTATGTGTGTAGTATGGAGTTTTTCTGCATGTATGTGCAAGTGCTCGTTAAAACTGGAAGTGGAGATCACAGGCAGTTGTCCCGACCAACGTTGAGTGCTGGGAATAGAACCTGGGTCTCTACAAGAGCAGGACATACTCTTAGCCACTAAGATACCTCCCTAGCCCTTTGAAATAGTTTTTTAATTTAATTTTTCACTGTAATGCTTAGCTCTGTGTTTAAAAATAATTTCAAATATATTAAAAAGTTTCAAGAATAGTGTAGAAAATTTATGCAAAACTATTACCTAGGGTGATCAATTTTTAACATTTTACTGTATTTTTTTAACTTCCATGAAAACATTTGTGTCTTCCATATACCTTTGCCTAGACATAGATATAAAATGAATCTGAACCACTGGAGGGTGGCTTGCATAGATCATGCTCTTCACAACTTAATACTTCAAGTATGAATGTCCTAAGAGCAAAAACACTCTCTTATATAGCCAAGTACACTAACCAAATTCAAACGCATGGTTCATAGTTTCAGTTTTGTTAATTATCGTAATATTCTTTAGAGTATCTTCACCCTCTTTTATAACATAAAGCCACAAGGAACTGAGATGACTGATCACGTAGGAATTTCATCTGTGGGAAAACTGAACAGTGTAAAGGGAAACGGGTCAGATGTCTTGAGTCAGGAACTTTATTTTGAATATAATAAAAAGCTGGCACTCATTTTATCTTGGCTTTGTTACTGTGTGACTTCGGCAATATCCTTTGACTTTTTTTCTAAGCCTAGATGTAAGAATAACAATGTTCTCTGTATCATGTTGGTACATGTTGGTATGCATCAAACCAAATGCTAGGTATGTATAAAGTGGTCTGTATTTTTATTATTTTAAAATAACAACATATATAAGGTACTTTCTAAATAAAATATGTAATTTGAAAATTATAACTCCTACTGAACACATTATTACATTTTGCAACTCACAAGCATCATAATATTTATTAGCAGGATTCCTTATAGTTTCATAAATTTCCGGTTACTAAAAAAACAGTATATTCTTTTAAAATATTCATTTCATTCAATATGCTTATAATTGTGAAATAAACATTGCTGAATATTTATAAGACAACTCCTATTTCTATGGTTGAAACTACATTAAAAAAAAAAGAAAGAAAGAAACAATTTAAAATAGGATCTTTAGAAGCAATCCCAAGTAAAGGAGCCCATGATTAATTTACTGGTTGTCCCTCTCCCCTTTGGGCATAAAGGTGTTCTAGGCCAACCACACAGTCCTGACTAGCCCTGTAGCCCTGGCTGTCTTGGAACTTGTTTGCAAACCAAGCTGACCTCAAACTCAGAGATCTGCCTATCTCTTCCTCCCAAGTGTTGAGATTAAATGCCTGGTTAGTATTAGTGATTTTAATCAAGTAATTAAATCACTCAGCCAGTTTTTTCACTGTTAAATATGAAGGTGGTACTGTATAATTCTCTGGCTATGGGAACATTAATGTAATAAGAAAGAACATTCAAGCACATATCCCCCTATGGTAGATTCAAGTCTTACACAAAAATTCTATGAATGGTTCTTCAGTTCTTCTCAACTTTCTTTGTTTCAAATATCAAAGATGTGAGGCATATAGAAGTACATAATAGGACAGGTTCTGCCATAAAAAGACCTGTATTTAAATTGAAGCTTCAGGTGACAAATCTTTACAATAGTACTAATACTCACAGACTTATAGAAACTAAGATATTGTGTGCGAGTCTCAGTCTCTCACTCACTCCACTGTGTGTGTGTGTGTGTGTGTGTGTGTGTGTGTGTGTGTGTGTGCGCGCGCGCGCGTGTGCGCGCGCGGGCACACACATGTAGCCAGCCAGTAGATTCATATTGTGTATAAATAAATACTAAAAATTACAATACTATTTAATTAATATAAAATCTATGAAAACACTTTAAGCACTTTTGAGAGCTTATATGGTTGGTGGGGGTGGGGAAGCTAGCTGGGATTTTTATATGAATTGTGTTGAATCTATTGATCACTGAAAATGATAAAATTTTAACACTGACCATAATACCAGCTTATATGTAGTATGTCACTGCATCTATCTGAGGTTTTTAAAATCTCTTTCAATGATATACCACAATAGAGCTTTGTAGGTTTCAGGATAGAGGCATTCCACTCAGTTTTATCCAAGACTGATCTGAGCTTCCTTCCTGAGCCTAACTGCTGAGATTATAAGCATGGACCATTACTCACTTTTATTAATATATTCCAAAGTAACTTATTAGCATTGGAAAAGGGTATTGCAACTAAGCACAATTATATTGGATCCTCTAAACACAAACAATCCTCAACTTACAAAAGACTAAATCCTGATAATCCCATCATCAATTGAAAATAGTTTAAGTAAAAAATTATCTGACCTTTGAAGACCACAGCCCAGCCTAGACTAGACTAGCTTAAAACACCCCAAAAACATATATGACAATTGGACAAAACCTAACCTAACACAAAGCCTATTTTATACTTAAGTACTGGTCATCTCATGTAATTTACTTAATTTATACTGGACATATTTATCCTCTTGGAATATATAGTAAAACCAATGGTTCTTTGCTCTTAAAGAACTACCTCCCAATCCCATTTAATAAAGGATATTTTCACTACTATTTACCATTAAATCCAGGTAGAAATCCATGTTCTAAATTAAGACTATTATAAGCTGTTGTTTAACAAAAAAAATAAGTAAATATTCCATTCTACTATAAATTACATTTAAGTGAGAATGATTACACATTGAAAATAAATAAGTCTGTTGCATGAATACAATGGTGCTATCAACCAGCATGTCATAACATAAGGAAAACACAAAACTCTATTTTGAATACAATTTTTATATGCTTGAAAAGTAATGACTATGTCACTTTCACAAGAAAGAAAAGAAAAGAAAGAAAGAAGGAAAGAAAGAGAGAAAAAGAAAAAGACAGAGAGGAAGGAAAAGAAAAAAAAGAAAAAATAGGACACAGCCTGCAAACATTTAATTTTACAATGTAAAGTTTTGTAACTAAAAATACTATAGATTCAAAAAATAAGAGCAATAAAAAATTATACAAAACATTGAAAAGGGGATGCTTTTCCCATCAGTGATGGCTATAGGGTTCTCATGGTAAATATTCTGATCTGCAAAACAACTCAAACACTATTAAAGAAATCATGACTCAAAGGCCACTGTGGAAAAAACAATGGACACATCATGCACATGAAAGTGAGACTGTAAGAGCTGTGCAGAACTGGTCCCACCCCTCACCTAGACATCATAGGAGAGTTGGGTCCTGCCCCACATCTGCTACAGCACTCAGGAGAGTAAGTAAGTCCTGCACCTCGCCTGGGCAGCACAACATAGCTGACCTTAATGGCAGGGGCATGGGTGAGCTGGCCTGAGAGTGTAAGTGTGAGAGCTAGCCTCTGCAACTTGTCTGCCGTGCAACAGAGTGAGTAATAGAGATGTTCTCCCCTACCCTTACCCCTCACAGCCTAGAGCAGACAAGAGAGCTGTCACTGCGGTCATGAGAACAGAAGAGCTGTCCCTGTCCCTCACCTGCTTGAAGCACTCAGGAGAGCAGGTCCTACACCTCACCTAGGCAGCACTGAAGAGTTGGCCCTGGATGTGAGGGTTGCAGGTGAGCCAGTTTCAAGGGTGTGAGCACAGGAACACTGACTCTGCCTCTAGTCTGCTGGGCAGTGGCAGCAGGGGTGAGGGAGAGATGCCTTCCTCACCTTCTATAACAGATGGAGAGCTGGCCCTGGGGTCATGAGAATGGGAAAATTAGCCATGTCTCTCACTATCTGAAACACTTGGGAGAGCAGGTCCCACACCTTGCCTGGGCTGCAAGATAGAGCTCATACTGGTTTAAGGGGATTTTTTGGTGTGGGGGTGGGGGGATGCTGGTAAGCCAGCCCAGAGGTCGCGAAAACAGGAGATCCAGCAAGCTCACGAGCTCAGATACTTTTAATTGGCCTACCTCAGCACTTACCATCAATGAACTACTGGAGTGCTGGTCCTAAAGATCCAAAACTAGAGGATCTCCATGACACAGGGCAAGAAAGAATACACAGGAAGAGTTCCTCTGAGGTTCTAGTATTGATAGAGTAAACCAGACCAATAAGTCACTGCAATGAGCATTTGCAAGCAAAGAAATTGTGGACAAAAGGTATACTGTGGGACACACTACAGCTTCCACAATGAGACTTTTTTTTTTTTTTTTTTTTTTTTGCTCTGTTGTTGGGGAGATTGCAAAATTAGCGGGCAGTTATGGGATGGGGTAGATGAGTGGGATTAGGGCACGTAGTGTGAAGTTCACAAAGAACCAATAAAAAAGTTAAAAAAAAAAAAAAAACCTTTAAGAGCATCAGCATTCCTAAGACATCAATACTTTTTTCTCAATAATCAATCCTCCTTTACCTCAAAGAGACCATTTTCCTAATTATTTTGGTAGTAACCCACAGTAACTCAGTATTTAGTGAGTTAGCATAACTATGTATCTTCTCAAAATGTATTACTAATCACTTAGATCTCAGTCCCTCTACTGGAGTTATCTTTGTATTTTCTTGATTAGTAATAAGCTAAGAATCTCTTTGCTTCATAAATACTTAGATTTTCTTTGTGAGGTGCTTTTCCAAGTCTCTTCCTTCTTTCACTCAACTATCTTTGATTAACAAGAGTGCTCCGACTCTTTAGGTTTGTCCCTTTTGTCCGCTAAATGTATTAAGAATTATCTCTATATTTTCCGATAGAAGTTTCTGTTTTTATACTGAATAATCAGTCTTGTTTTCTGCATTGTGGAAAATAAAAAAATAAGGTACTTCTTTTTCAAATGGAATATCAATTATTTCATTATTAGTTAGTGAAAAATTCCTTACCCTGCTGTTATAATTTCTGCTCTAAAGCAAATGTCTATATACATATGAACCCTTTCAACCTTTTGCTTCCTTTTTGCTTAACCCAGTGTTTGTTATTTTATGGAATTAATCATTGCATATGCTTAAAAACATCTGACTCACCTGATATGATAATCCTTCCTCCAAAGGGGGGAAAAAAAAAGAACAAAGTATAGAAAATAAAAAGCAGCAAAAAACCCTAAGAACAGTCGATCAATATGGAGACTCAGAAATCAAGAGCTTAGATAGGAAAGTAGACAAAGCTATCACACAACAGTTAAGAGAGCAGGGAGGTGGTTTTGTAAGTAAAATGCTTTCTGTACAAGGATGAGGATCTGAGTTCAGGTCCACAACACTCATGTAAAAGCTAGGCATGAATGACAGCACACTTCTGTAACCTCAGAACTAGGAAGCAATAGCAAGCAGAGTCCAGGGGCTTACTGGACTAGTAAGAAATGGCAAGCTCCAGGTTCAAAGAGGCACTAGCTTAGACAATAAGGTAGAGAGAAGAGACAGCTAAGAGGACAACTGACATCAGCCTTTGACCTCTATACATGCATACTAGCACCAACATCCCCACAAATATAATCATACACATACAAGCCTCATCTCCTACACATTTTTTAAAAAGATGACTACAAAGAAATTTAGGATGCTTGGAAAGGTATGGACTCAGGAGTTGGTAAAGTACGTATTTTGTAAGTGTAAAGACCTGAACCTGATCCCCACCACCCAAGTAAAAGGCCAGGCATGGTACTCACATTGCTAATCCCAGCTGAGGAGGATAAACAAGTGGATCTCTGAGGCTTAGTGGATGACAGTCAGCCTGGTCTAACAGGTGAGCCACAGGTCTCAATGAAAAACAAAGTGAAGAGATGTCTCCTAAGAAATGACACCCAAGACTGCCCAATGATCTCTACTCACATATGCACATGTGCACATACACCAGCATACACACGCATGAAGGAGAAACAGAAAAAAAACTTGGAAGAAAAAAATAACTATACTAATAACTTTGAAATCATCTTGGATGGTTTATACTTCTGGAGTAAAACAGTGACCTTAGACTCATGTTTGCCATACAAATAAATCACAGAAAGAAAGCTGAAAATAAGAGATGAGTGGTGATATCAATGGCAATGAAGACAATTCAAATACATTACCATGTGCAAGGAAAAGACTAGAATAAATTGAATATTTAAAAAATAGTAGCCAAAACATTTCTACATTTAATTAAAAAAAAAAAAAAAGCTAAGAAAAGTCATCTCAAAGAAAACCATCCAAGATACAACACAATCAAATTACTAGACCTCAGTAGTAATAGTCCCCCCAACCCTTTTCAGACAGGGTCTGTGCAGCCAAGGTATGCTTGAAACTCACTATGTACTTCAAGTTGACCTCAAACTCAAAGCAGTCTTCCTGCCTCAGCCTTCTGAGATATGGAATTGCAGGCATGTGCTACCACGTCTCTCTTTTTAAGTCTTAAAAGAGGCTATAGCAATGGCTGGCTCAGGGGTTAAGAGCACTGAATGTTCTTGCAAAGAACCTGAGCTGGGTTTGGTTCCCAACACCCATGTGGCAGCTTAAAATCCTACCTACCTCAGTTCCAGGAGATCTGGTGCCTCTTCTGGCCTCCATCAACATCAGGCACACATGCAGTGTACTTCATATCCCAAGTAAAACACTCAAAAGAAAAATAAAAGTCTTAAAACAGCCAGAAGGGAAAAAAAAAGATTGCATATAAAAAGAATAACAAAATTTCTGTCAGAAACTACAGAAATTATTCCTGTAACTATTTCATAACCTATTACAGAGATGGAGGACATTTTATGCCAAAAGAGCCAATTCCTCATAAAAGACACTAAATAGTCATATGTATCCAATAATAGAGCTTCAAAGTACATGAACCAAGAAGTGAAAGAGAAATAAATCCATTTATTATGTTCAATTATTAGAACAATCTGAACATCAAGATGTATGTTTAAAATGTTAAAAAAGAAAACTATTCAAGTAATTTGACCTATCAATTTTAGAAATTTCTACTCAAACACATTCTTCTTGGCACACATTAAAACAATCACCAACACAGTCCATTTTCTATGCCTTCTCATAAATGTCAAAAAGTTCAAAAAATGTCAAACAATGCATGTTCTAATTAAATCAGTGCTTTGTAAAAGAAATACATCTGGAAATTTACATAAATATCTGGAAAGTAAATAGAAAAATTTCACAATGGAAAATTCATGTTATAATTCAATGTAAATAACCATGGGACACAAGGAAGAATATGAAAACAAAGAAACTCAAGATTAAATGTGTATTCATACACAAGCATGCTCTGCCCTTCTCAATACCTATTCTTTTTTTTTTTTTGGTTAAAAAAGGATTTACATATTTTATGTATGTAAGTACACTGTAGCTGTCTTCAGACACACCAGAAGAGGGCACTGGATCCCATTACAGATGGTTGTGAGCCACCATGTGGTTGCTGGGAGTTGAACTCAAGTCCTCTGAAAGAGCAGTCAGTGCTCTTAACCACCGAGCCATCTCTCCAGCCCCCTCAATGCCTACTGTTAAGCCTAAATTGAAACCTTTATATGGGCTGGAGGATTAGCTAGGTGGTAGAGCAGCTGCCTAACATGACAAAGGGCTAAATTTAATCCCTAGCACTCTGAATTTTTTCTAAACTCCAACTTTCCTTTAAGAAAAAAATTTAGAAAGGAACTTGAATACTTCACAAGCATTCCCAGAAAGAAAGACCTGCATTAACCTGATCTTAAAAAAACAAACAAACAAACAAACAAACAGAAAGAGAATAGGAGCTGGAGGAACGGCTCAGTAGCTAAATACTTGCTCTGAAACCATGAGGACTGGCATTTGAAACCTAGCATCTATAGAGCAAGCACCATCACAAAGTAAAAAGTAGGACTGATGAAGCTTGCTGCCTTCTTAAGCCAGCCACACACTCAGGGAAGAGACTTGCCTCAAATGAATCAACATAAACTGACAGAGGCCATCTGGTGGCCTTGTCTGTCCTCTGCTTAGGCACACAGGTATGCACAGCCACACGCACACGCACACGCACACACAATCAGTCTTTTTTTAAAAATTACAAAAAAAAAAAAAAAAAAAAAAAACTCTACAAACCAAGGGGTCTTTTATAAACAAAAAAGAAACCAGGTGATAGGGTAGCATGCCTTTAGTTGCAGCACTCTAAGACACAGGCAAGGGGAATCTCTGTGAGTTCAACTCCAGCCTGGTCTGCAGAGCAAGTTCCAGGACAGCCAGGATTACACAGAGAAGCCCAGTCTTGAAAGACAAAATAATAATAATAATAATAATAATAATAATAATAATATCATCTAGGGGATAATATCTGGGGGAGGGGGTGCTGGCAGGAAGGGAAATCGAAATGTAATCAAGACTGTAATATATGAGAGAAAAAATAAAAGTAAATAAACACAAAAGAGTTAAATTTTAAAAATGAATCCAGTAATATACAAAGATAACCAAACAGGGATTACCTCAAAAACTCATGATTAGTTGTTTAGTGTTCTAAAATTAATGTAGCTGACAATCACATTGAAATATTTGAAAAGAAGTAAGAAATAAAAACATCATCTCAATAAATTAAAACACAACAACAACAACAACCCCACAGCTAACAAAATCCTACCACCTACTCGCAATGAAGAAAGAATGATCAGCAGAAGCTGTAAAAGGTGAAGGTGTTCAACGTACGACCAGGAGCAGTTCTCACCACCTCTAGTCAGCACTTCACTGGGACGGCCAGTCAAAGAACCAAAGAACGCAAAAGAAACAGACACACTAATTTGATTTCAAGCAATAATCTTGACCATAGAGAAGATGATCTACACAGAATATCTGAAGGAACCTAAAGCATGACTAGCACCAAGTTTACAGATGGGACAAAATCTTACACAGGTATCAAGTGTGGGTCACTGTTATTAGCAACAAACTGTTAAAAACTAACACTAACATATAAAAAGATTAGAGATTATGAAATAAATAGGTATAAGACCTTGCATTGAAAATCACAAAATACTGTTGATAAAGACTTTAAAAGAAGACTTAAACGGGAAAAGATACCATTTACAAGACTCAATAACACTAGAATGTCAGTTCTTCCTAATTGATCCATAGGGTAAAAGTACTCATAATCAAAATCCCATTACTTGTGTTGTAGCAACTCATGAGCCAACGCTAAACCAGAGAAAGAGAGAGAGAGAGAGAGAGAGAGAGAGAGAGAGAGAGAAACAGAAAGAATCAGAGTAAACGAAATGATTTTGAAATCAAATAGCGAAGCCTAGAAGTAATACTACTTTTTTCTTGTTTGTTCATTTGTTTATTTTGAGACACAGTTTCACTATGTAGCCCTGGCTATACACAAGGCTGGCCTAGAATTCACAGAAGCCCACCGGTGTCTACCTCCTGAGTACTGGGATGAAAGGCATGTGCCACTACCCTCAAGTAATATTACTTGATTTAATAATTACTATCAAGCTACAATAATTAAAATAATGCAGTATTATCTTAAGAATAACAGATCAGCCTTCTGTTCTGGGCCTAAACACTGAGCAGATCTTGGACGGCAGTTCTGCCCCCAATCTCACAGAAACCAGAGGGAGCAGGGCTCCCAGGAACTCTAACCCGGGCAGTATCTTAGGTAAGCAGACAGCAACGCCTGCCCCAAACAGGGAGTAACTGGGACCCAGTAGAACCAAGGAAGTCACTCCCTGCCCAGAACACTGGTTCTTTCCCCTCTGGGCCTAAATACTGAGCAGACCTTGGGCAGTAGCTCTGCCCCCAATCTCACAGAAACGGGGGGGGGGGGGGGGGGGATCCGGCAGCAGGAGCTCTAACCCGGGCAACATCTTAGGTAAGCAAACAGAAAGTCTGCTCCAAACTGGGAGTAACTGGGACCCACTAAGACCCAGGAAGTGACTGCTGGCCAGAAGTACTGATACTTTCCTGTTTGCACCTGAGCACTAAGTAGATTTTGGGCCCCAGCTCTCACCCCACTAGTAACACCCACCCCACACAGTTCTGATACAACCAAGATAATAGGAAAGACAGGCTCCAGTCAGAGACAGGGCAGGTAGCACTAAGGAGATCCAGATGGCAAAAGGCAAGTGCAAGAACATAAGCATCAGAAACCCAGGGTACTTGGCATCATTAAAACCTAGTTCTCCCACACTAGAAAGTCCTGAATTCCCCATATCACCAGCAAAGCAAGATTCAGATTTAAAATCACTTCTAATGATGACGATAGAAGATTTTAAGGACATAAATAACACTCTCAAAGAATCTGAGAAGAACACAGGTAAACAGGTAGAAGCCATTAAAGAGGATACACAAAAATCCCTTAAAGAATTACAAGAAAACACAACCAAACAGGTGAAGGAATTGAACAAAACCATCCAGGACATAAAAATGGAAGTAGAAACAATAAAGAAATCACAAAGGGCGACTACTCTGGAGACAGAAAACCTAGGAAAAAAATCAGGAGTCATAGGCACAAGCATCACCAACAGAATACAGGAGATAGAAGAGAGAATCTCGGGTGCAGAAGATGCAATAGAAAATATTGACACAACTGTCAAAGAAAACACAAAATGCAAAAAGCTCTTAACACAAAATATCCAGGAAATCCAGGACACAATGAGGAGACCAAACCTAAGGATAATAGGTATAGATGAGAGTGAAGATTCCCAACTTAAAGGGCCAATAAATATCTTCAACGAAATTATAGAAGAAAACTTCCCTTATCTAAAGAGCGAGATGCCCATAAACATAGAAGAAGCCTATCGAACACCAAATAGACTAGACCAGAAAAAAAATACCTCCCGTCACATAATAATCAAAACACCAAGTGCATAAAAGAAAGAAAGAATATTAAATGCAGTAAGGAAAAAAGGCCAAGTAACATATAAAGGCAGACCTATCAGAATTATACCAGACTTCTCATCAGATACTATAAAAGCTAGAAGATCCTGGACAGATGTCATACAGACCCTAAGAGAACACAAATGCCAGCCCAGGCTACTATTCCCAGTAAAACTCTCAATTACCATAGATGGAGAAACCAAGATATTCCACAACAAAACCAAATTTACACAGTATCTTTCCACAAACCCAGCATTACAAAGGGTAATAGCAGGAAAGCTCCAATACAAGGAGGGAAATTATACCCTAGAAAGAACAAGAAAGTAATCTTCTTCCAACAAATCCAAAAGAAGATAGCCACACAAAGATAATTTCACCTCTAATAACAAAAATAACAGAAAGCAACAATCACTGTTCCTTAATATCTCTTAACATCAATGGACTGAATTCCCCAATTAAAAGACATAGGCTAATGGACTAGATACATAAACAGGACCCAGCATTTTGCTGCATACAGGAAACCCACCTCAGTGACAAAGACAGACTCTACCTTAGAGTAAAAGGCTAGAAAACAATTTTTCAAGCAAATGGTCCTAAGAAACAAGCTGGAGTAGCCATTCTAAAATCTCCAGCCTGAGAACACAAAGGGAGGGACTTATGGCTCCACCTGTATAGGTAGTTGAGGGTGGCCTTGTCAGGCATCAGTGGAAGTGGACCGCCTTGGTTCCTGAAAGTTTGGATTCCCTAGCGTTGGGGAATTTGAGAGTAGGGAGGCAAAAATGGGAGGATGGTGGGAGCACACCCTCATAGGAACTCCCAGAATTATATGTTTTAGACATGACAGAGGCAGGCCACCAGAAGACTAGATTCCAGAATTCAAACAAAAAATTATCTTGATACTAAAATTTGTTTTGAGAATTGTATATTGCAGAATACATAGCCTTGGTGTATCTACTCATCAAGCAAACTGAGAAGACCTGCTCGAACCTCTGATGTCCTAGAATTTTAGCTGGATGCAGTGAAGACACAGCATCAGAGGCTTATCAATTTACTCTTCCCTCCGCCCCTCTTCTAATATCTCAACGCCCATAATCAGCTTGAAGAAGTTAATGAAGAGTCGACACCCCTATTCCCTGGGCTTGGGGACTGAGGTGGTTAATATTGGGCTGTCTTTCTAGGGAAAAGTAGTGGTTTTGTTGGAACAGAAAGGATTAGCTAGGATTTATTGCATAGCCATAACCTACTGGTAGAGATATGTATAATTGTTATTAAGATGAAGTTATAATTTCTTAAATGGTATAAAATTTACTTTGATTTCAAATTTAAGGTTTTCATTGGTACGAGCTTCTTATTGATATAAAAGTGAGATGAATATTGTTACTCTCATAGGCATTGTGCCTGTATAACACATTTAGGAATACAAGGCTTAGACCCAGTCCTTCTTTAACTTTTTTAACTGATTTGAGATGGTTAGACTGTGAATCAAGGGCCTATAGCATATTCATGTCTTTGAGTTTATTGTTAGGGTATTTTCTATATTTTCATTAGAAATAGCTGAAAGGAATTAACAGACAACAGTCCAGATTACCTTATATGGATAGTTGGTTTTCAAAACATCAGAAGTCCACAGAATTGACATTACAAACATTTCTGTATTAATGTTCATTTTGATTAGAGACCTGTCTACTCCTGACACCTTCCTGTCCTGGATTCTAAGACGAAATTGAGCATCTTTGGAGTTATTCCAAATGTGATGAGACAGCCACTAGGCAAGAATTGCCTCTTTCCATCTACAGACAAATTATTGTCCAGAAAAGGACACACTTGCAGAATAGTCGACTGATTATATCTGCCAAGACAGAGCAATCAGCCCTTAATAATTCTGCATCACTTGGTCTGTCAGATGACCCTGGGCCAGAAGGCTGAAGATCGAATTTGCCAACATTTTGTAGTATAGGGACTGTCCAGGTGTCCAGTGATCTCTATAAATTGGCTAAGTTTTAGAAGCTATGCTTTGTGCTTCCCACAATTTCAGTCAACTCAGTCATTCTGGATTTCTGATAGGGTTGAAAACTTAAATAGTCTCATAGCCAATCCTGGCTATTTACTTGGAGAGAAAATATTTAAGAGGATGGTTTTCAGCTGACATTCATTCTAAAGCCAAGAAAAAAAGCCAGGTTCAGAACTAAGTCTCTTAGGAGAGATGACAGAGGTTCTGGTTAGTCAACAAAATGATGGACTGGGTTTTAGATCTATCTTGTACCTTACTGACACAAATTGGTATAGTTATGCTCTAATGGTATTCTGAGAGAAAAGTTTTATTTTAACAGAAAGGGTGATATGTAGGAGGAGCTAAAGTGAAAGGAGTACAGAGAGGAAGAGGAGGAGTACAGAGAGGAAGAGGAGAAGGAGAGGAGGATCTAGGTGATGAGAAGGAGACAAAAGGGGGGAGGACATGGAGGCGGATGTTCACATGTCTCTGCCAGTCAAAGATAGTTGATATATCTAGGTTGGGTATTGGGTTACACTTCTGATTGATATTGAGCACTACCAAACTTATAAAGCCTTTGGTTAACATTAAAAAAAATTGCATAAAAGCAAAAAGGAGAAGGGGGCATAAAATAGGGGTTTTCTAGGGAGGGGAAATGGGGAAAGGGGATGGCATCTGAAATGTAAATAAAATATCCAATAAAAAAAAATTGAAAAAAAAAAAAAACAAAAAGAATAACAGATCAACAGAACAGAGCAAAATCCAGAACAAATAGTGACCTGAAATTTATCAAAGACTCCAAAATAATTCAACAGGAGAAAAAGGTCTTTCTTTAAAATGTTGCCAGAAAAATATGTTACCCATATTCAAGAAAATGAACCCCAACCTTTACCTCACACTATATACAAAAAGAACTCAAATGATTACAAACCTAAATATGACAGTTCAAAAATGTTCTAAGGTATAAGGGGAGAAACCATTTTTAAAATTTTTGTCAGTCTCCATGAAACACCTCTAATTTCTATCCATAATTACAGGGAAGATTCCTAATCTGAGGCTCTCAAGTATATGTATCTTTAAAGCATTTTTCCTCTAATAAATATTTTAGTAACTCCCAAGCAAGCCTTAATTCAAATACAGTCCATTAAGCCACAGAAATGTAGCTATGAATAAGATGTTCTACCTATGCGTACTCATGGAGGAAGCAGCAGACCACTGACTGTGCTTAAATAAGACTTGAATCACTTAAAAAAAAAAAAAAAACCCAAAACACAAACACCTTAAGAAGACTGTTAAGCAGCGAAAGTATTCTCCTTAAGACAAGGTCTCATTCTGTAGACAATACTGGCAAGTTTCTTCTGATCCTCTTGCCTCAGCTTCCCAAGAGGTAGAATTAAGGTATGTCACTATGCCCAGTAGCAAAAGTATTCTTGAAATGACAAGGGGGAAAATACCCAAAGAAACAATAACAACAAAACCCACAATTAACATACCTTCCCTGAGATTTTACTAATGTGACTATTAGATTCAATCCCTAATAATGTTTCTAAAGCACTTAGTTTTAAATAATATAATACTAACATAATTTATGTCTCTCCTACCTTAAATAAAAAGTAAAGTTCAAATGAAGTTTTACTTATGAAAGCTCTGAGAACCACCATCTTACTAGCTTATTGTAAGCACTTACCTAGGCTGATGTGATCAAGGTAACTTAATCTATACCTCTGTAAACACGGACTCAAGAAGGCAACAACTTCAAATCCTGACAAATACTCAATCCTCTAAACAACACCTTAACATGTGCTCTCTCTCTCTTTCTCTTGACCCTCACTTCGGAGGCTCGGCTGCACTTCCTTTTTGACTTCTTGAAAATCTTCCCTTAGATTATTTAATTCATATCCTTTAACTTTACCTTATTTTTCTATTTCCTATGTATTATCTCCAGAAACTGCTATGTTCTAATGAAGACTGATATTTTCCAATGTAAATTAACATATTAATTAACATTTTACATGGACGTACAGGAGGTGGAAAGTTTAAGGTTATCTTAGGAAGGCCAGATAAAAATAAGAAAACTTGATAATATATGTTCAATATGATACATTTCAGTGAGATCTTAACAAATTTCCTCAATTGATCTTAACTAATCCCCCAGATAAACTCTAAAATTACTGTCATCCAAGGTCACAAAAATAGCTTAATTTTTAGGAAATGTTTCACTATGGTTACATTTCCTAACATGGTAAAAGGAAAAATATCAATTATCCTTACATTTGATCCTTCAGAAAATTCTTCTTTGTTCCTTTTCCACAAGATGCGATTCCTTAAGGAAGAAAAAAGGATAAAGAAAGGAGCTGTGTTATTATCTTGACTCTCAGATAATTTATTATTATAAAAGTCTAATACTCAATACCATTCGTGGTAGGTAGCTCCAAAAATACTTGAAGAATGATGCAAGTTCAATTAGCAAAAGGGATTTGTTTTGCTTAGCCAACAAAATGCCAACCAATAAAGTGTATAATGTCATGCCTGTTTTTTTTTTTCATGAAATATTGCTTAAATGCTTAGTAATAAGTGCAATATAAGATTCAACACTGGAGTCCTAGGTCCTATTTTCCTATTTATATCACATGGCATCCCTATACTTCAAGTGGTATAAAATAGCTCAAAATATTGCATTATGTTTTAAAAAGAAAACACACTAGTGGCAATGATTTGCATTCTCCTAAAATGTGTCTGTGCTCCAATACAAGATGCATACTTAGACTTTCACCAGCTGGCTTCTAAAGCAAACAAAAAAAATAAGATAATGAATTTAGAAGGGCAAAAATGAATAGAAAACATCACTTTAACAATTCAGTTCAATTAAGAAAACCACCCAATATGTCAGGTGCATAAAGAACATCATGCCTGGAGACAGCTGAGTAAAAGGTAAAAATGGTTAAACCATATCCCACTCCTCACTTCAACTAACCAGGATCAACACCAGTGTTAACACAATGATACAGAAAGGCTCAGGTAATTCAACTAATCCTCAAGTAAATCTGCTTTATCTAATGAAAATGGATCATGTCTCTGAAGAAATCAAGTGTTAGGTCTCTAATCTAGCAGTTTTAATTGTTATGAGTTCATAATTTTTGTTTCTAAAGGGCACATCCTTTAAAGAAATTACACAAACTGCCAAATACTGTTTTTACATTCACAAATTAAATATTAAACATCAGACATTAAAAGACACACAAAGAAGCCACTTTTTCTTGGCAAAAGTAGTAAGAAGCTTATTTTTAAAAGATACTTTAGGCTTTTAACCTAATTGTATTAAAATATCAAAAATAAATACCTCAAATTTAATCCAGTAATTTAGAGTACTATTTTTATGGGTCCTCCATCTAAATAGTTATTTTTAGTATTTGCTTTGTGTGTCACAGTGGACACAATGGCTTAGCAGACTTCTTTATGGTAACTGCTTAAGTGGAAATTTAATATAGCATGGCGTGTGTGTGTGTGTGTGTGTGTGTGTGTGTATACACACACACACACACACACACACACACACACACAAAAATTTGCTCTTCAATTTCATAGAAGTCATTATTACTCATGTTTTGATCATAATTCTCAAATAATTTCCAAAAGGCAATATTAAAACCCAAGTTTTTAATTATTCTTTTATTATGATCCATAATGAAACACACTTTCAAAAACTAACTTCAAATTTTAATTTAGTGTTGCAGACAGTTATAAAATATCTAACTGAACCCCCAAAACTCACTGCCACACGTAGCTGAGAATAAAATACCTGTATGTCTGTAGTTCCTAGCCCTAGCCCCCTCTATTATCCATCTATCTATACTGTCCTTAACTGGGACTACATATATTGTCTAAACAATCAAGCTCTGTGACTTTACACTTTACCCCTTCCCGAAAATGACCTTCTTAAATGTTCAGTTCAATATATACCATCAGCCAGGACAACCCCAGGAAACCTTACAATTATCATCACTTCAAATGAGCAAAAGCACTACAGTTTTGCAAGCATAAGCCTCTCCTATCATACTATACATGCATTTTAAAGATCTTTGCACATCACTCATTTTCTATATCTTCAGTAGTTAAGTCAATATCTGGCACACAATTCAGAATATATTTACTTAGACTCTAATATTTTCCACATTTTTCAAGTTCTAGGGATAAATCTCTACCTTTATTTCTCACCTCAAAGAACTTGTATCTTAGTGGAAAAGAACTTAAGATAGATAAGGATTAAATGTGGTAGGTTAACGAAAAACCCTTGAAGAAAATGATAGCAGGGAAGGAAGTACTATTAGAGAGAAGAAATTGAAATTGCAGAGAAGATGCTCAAAGAAGGCCCAATACAACAATTCCAACACAGTACATGTTTCAATACATCAATACACTAACTACTAGACATATATTAACTGATAAATGGCCAAAAAAAGTCATTAGTGTCTATTTTTATCCTCAATAGGAAATGACATAATAAAGAAGCAACTTTTAAAGTCATACAACTAGTACGGTGGTGAAGCCAAGGTGAACATCCAGGGACGATTTCAATTGCCATGTAAAACCAAATTTCAGTTAATGCCTAAATAAAGTGAAGAAATTCAAACTGTTCAAGGTAATATAGGCTAATAACATAAATAGAAATGACACTGTGATATACCAAGAAATAAGTATGTGATCTCTGTTCTTTGTTCCTCGCTCTTAGCCTAAAGTTTCACTTCTTGGAATCTCTAGAGTGGTAATGATCTCTTTTTAATATGAGATGACTGGTGACTTGGAGATCCTTAGATAGGACCAAATGTGACTGGTCTCCCCAAACAGACCAAATCATGATTAACATTATCATAAAATATACTCCAATTTGATTTTTCAGCCCATCTTACCGACATCTAAGTAGAAAAAGGCTAATAGATGAGTTGGTCACCAATAGCTAATATGTAATAAATCATACCTAAGTAATGAAACCTTCTAAGAACTCAAAGGACAAACTACTAACTGTCTGGGGGATAGAATGTACAGAGAGCTTCCTGTGCGATCCATATCCCTTGGTCTCTTCTTCTCTCTCTTCTTCTTCTCTCTCATTGTATTCTCTGTAATATTCTTTATTACACCCTTCACAGACTAGCATCCAATTCAAATATTCAAAATCAGACATTTTGAGTACTGACATGACTCCAGAAGCAGAAAATTCCATACCTAGTCTTCATATTGGTTGAATTAATACCTAGTCTTCCTATTAATTGAATTAATAACATAGGTATATACAAAATATTATATAAAATTGTATATAAGGCATGTATCAAACAGAACTAACTTCTATGTTCAGAATAGTATCTCATTTCACAAAGATACTGCCTTATATTCATGAAAGCATCATGAAATCTTTAAAAATCTAAAATCTGAAATGCTTGATACAAAATATTCAACATACAACAGGTAAACAAAGAGAAAGTACCCCCTGAGTTCTATGGGCTACTCTAGCAAATCAATCGAACCTACAATGAGGCTCTGGAAATCCATGTTTTCTAGCCAGTTGTTCAGAAGTGAAGACCACAGCTGGGCATGGTAAAGCATGCCCTTAATCTCAGCATTGGGGAGGCAGAGGCACAGATCTCTGTGAGTTCAAGGCCAGCCTGGTCTATACAGTTCAAAGGACATCTAGATTCTGTTATAGAAAAACCCTTTCACAAAAAAAAGGGGGGAGGTGGGAAGGAAGGAGGGAAGAAAGTAGAGAGAAAGAGAGAGAAAGAAAGAAAGAGAGAGAGAGAGAGAGAGAGAGACAGAGAGACCGCACAAGTAAGCACAGAACATAGAACTTGCAGCAAGCATCTAAATGGGGCTTAAATAGGACTAAGCCTGCAAAGGGTAGACTAGAGTGTCAGAAATAAATTTAATTAGGCCATCCACCTGGTTTCCACTGGAGAAAGCGATTGCAGGAGAGGGACTATTACCAGGAATAAAAGGACAGTTTATAATACTTAATGTTGGCTTTTCAAAAATACAAAATAATTATAAAGTTTATGTAACAAGTTATATCATACAGGAAGCAAGCACTATAAAACTAAACAAAAAGTAGATAAATCACAATCGTACTTCAAGATTCAAAATCCCTTAACAATAGTAAATTAACAGACAGAAAACTGAGTAAAGATATCTAACTCATGACAAATACTATAAACCAACTTGAATTAACTATGCACTACATCCAACCACATAAAAAAAAACATATTTAAGTGCATATACCTTCTGGCACATTCAATACAAACACATACAGGACTACAAATGTTTAAGGAGTGAACTCACACAGAAAATGATTTCTGACTACAAAGTAAAGATTAATAAAAAGTCACTTGCAATTTTCCAAATATTTATAAGTATGCACAGTTCTAAACAATATGCAACTCAAAGAATCAAAAGAAAAACTTAAAATATACTAAACTAAGTGATAACTAAATTATCAGATTATAAAGTAAAACTATATATACTTGGAAATTTACAACTCTTGAGTTGTAAATTGGATTTTGTCAGAAAGAACAAAGTTTTAAGAAAAACAATATATTAAAGCAGAACTAAGGAAATAACAGTAAAAACTGTTCGAGTACGTAAAGGCATATATGTACATAAAGAAATAAATGTCAAGTCACTAAAACAAAGGTGATTGGTTCTTTGAGAACTCCAGGCTAGCCTAGTTAAGAAAAAGAAAACAAACAACTATTAATTTTTTTTTAAAAAAGCATATTGCTGCAAATTCTTCAAACATGAAACATATACTAAGGACAACTTGGTACCAGTAAATTTGACAAATTAAATGAAGCAGAAACATACAGATTATCACAGCAAACAAGCTATATATTAACCGAAAGTCTAATAAAAAAATTAAAATCATAATCAAAAGGCTCTGTATTTACTACAGAGAAAATTCCAGATCCAAATGGGTCCAGTAAATTGATTAGTGAATTATTTAAACATCTAAAGATTTCTGAAGTAGAAACTTCTTTGTAAAGTTAGTTATATCAAACAATGGTTTGCTAGGGCACACAGGTGAAAGGATGTATTATTAAAGCAAGATGTGAATGTTTTCCTGAAGCAGACACAGGTGAAAGGATGTTTTGCTGGAGCAGACACAGGAAAGAATATTTCCTGAAGCAAACATAGGTGAAAGGATGTTTTGACATAGCAAACACATGAAAGGACCTGTGATGAAGGAATATAAATATGACCCCACAAATAGTGGGAGGTGAGCACTAAGCATTGGTTTGGTTTGCTCCGCCTCCATATTCTTCACTAACAACAATTAGCATTGTTGAGTTCAACTTGTGATGCACCATTGAGAGAAACTCACCCAAGAACTTTTTGTGAGGTTCCTGCGGCAGTCTGTCGCTTCTATGGCCTCGTCTCAGGCCAGTTGGCGAGCCCTGCAGTTCCTTCAGGATTTTGAACTACAGCTGCTGGTTCAAGCCTGATGCTGCCTGCCTAGAGGACCAGACGGCAGCTGCTGAGTCATAATGGATGTTCACTACGGGGATGAACTGCTGAGACAGAAGATGGAGCTCACCCCCAAAGAACAGGTCCACTTCGCCCATATCCTAATAACTCTTCTCTTCCACTACCTCTGCTGGGTGGTGGGCTAGAGGAGAGGTTGAACCCTGACTAAAAGTAGGTTGTAAAAAACTTATGCCTACAGATTTCATGTCAGTATTATACAACCTCTTTTAGGGGGAAAAAAAAAGAGGAAACGGCTCTTTAATCTGTTGAAGACCAACACAAATACCCCTCATACAAAATGAGGCAAAGGGACACAAGAAGCGAAGCTGTGTACTAATATTACTAACATTACTAATGTTACTAGTGCGTACATACACAAAGGGACACAAGAAGCGAAGCTGTACACTAATGTTACTAGTGCGCACATACGCAAAGGGACACAAGAAGCGAAGCTGTGTACTAATATCACTAGTGCGTACATACACAATGGCTTCTACAGAATTATCAAGCCAAATCTATCAATATATGAAAAAGGAACATAATACAACTGAGGTTTGTCTCAAGAAAACAAGATTGGTTCAATAGTCAAAAAAAAAAAAATGTAACTCACTATATTAACATTCTAGGGAAAAAAATTAAAAAAACATTCTAGGAAAACTATGCATTCACTTAATTTTAATGAATGTACTGAAAGCTATGTATTCACAACAAAACACCCACTCATAAAGGAAGGAGTGGAAATCTCAGCAACTAGAGATGCAGTGGTAACTTCTTCAATCCAGAAAGGGCACCTACAGAAAACCTACAACTTACCATCCCTGATGGACCTCCCTCTTTAAGATTAGCAAAAAAGCAGTAATGCCCACTCATCATTTCTAGTCACCATTTTGTGGGTGTCCTAACCAATGCAATTAGTGCAAGAAAAACACACCCAGACTGTAAAATAGCTTCTCTACACACCTAACATGACAACATATACAGAAAATGCTCAGAGTATAACAAAGTGACTAAAGCTAAAAGGTGAGTCTTGCAAGAGGAGGACATAAGCCCTAAACTAATTGCATTTTATATACTAATAATGACAAATACAAATTTAAATTTTTTAAATTTTGTATTATGTTTATTACTTATGTACATATAAAACTATTTAAGATTTAATTATTTTTAATTATATGTATGTGTCTGCCTGTAGGTTTGTGCAAGAAAGCAAAGGTGCCAGTGAAGGACAGAACATTGAAGCTGGAGTTACCAGTGGCTGTCTGTAAGCCACCCAGTATAGATGCTAGGAACCCAAACTTGGATTGTCTACAAAAACAACGTATGCTCTTAATCCTCTGAGCCATCTTTCCAGGCCCAAATTTAAAAATTTTAAATGTCATTTATTTGGGCTCAAAACCATATTTAGAGATAAATTTAACAACACGTGTAAGACTAACATGGTAAATACTAAGAAGCAGTAAAAGAAACTAAGTTAGTTATAAAATAATGGAGATGTCATGCTCACTCATCGAATTCTCAAAGCTGTTATGACACTGATTTTCCCCAAATTACCAACGATTCAACACAGTTACAATCAAAATCCCAACAAACATGCTTATAAAAACTGACCTGGGTGGGGCAGTGGTGATGCATGCCTCTAATCCCAGCACTATGGAAGCAGAGACAGGAGAATCTGTGAGTTCAAGACCAGCATGGTCTAGAGTGTGAATTCCAGGAAAGCAAAGGCTACAGCAAGAAACCCTGTCTCTGGGGTGGTGGAGGACAAAACAAAACAAAGCAAAACAAAACCAAAACTGACACAGAGCTGAACATGGTAGTACACACAGCATTTGGGAAGCAGCAAGAGGGCATTAAAGGGGACTAAGAGAGGCCTTGTCTCAACAACTGACATAGCAATTCAAAACTGGTAATACAAATGCCATGGTTTGAATGCACTATGTCCTCCACAGGCTCATGTGTTGTAACACTTGGCCCCCAGCTGGCGGCACTGTTTTCGGAGGTTGTAGAACATTTGAAAAGTAAGGCTTGAGGGAGCAAGTGAGCCTGATCTCCCCAGAAGTAGGCAAGCAGCCTCATAGTCTTAATACCACAGCTAAGAGTCACTCTGGCCACCACACTTTCCACACCACTGGAACAAAAACCCTGTCCTAAAACAAATCCTTCCTCTCCTGTGTTGTTTTTGCCAGTTCCTAGGTCAGAGTTAAAAACAACACAACCACTAAAACAATTTTACGAATAAACAAAGATAGGTGGATCTACTCTACCTGATTTTAGGACAGTGTAATACAGCATGCTCTTGTAATTAAACACACACACACACACACACACACATACAATTCAGTGTAAAACAGTAAATGTAGAATCACACACAGACAGACACACACACACACATGATATTCAACAAAGTTACTAGGAAAGGAAAAGTCTCAGCAACAAATGATCCTTGGACAAACACAGACAACAATATTGTCGTTTACACACATTGACTCAAAACGAATCATAGGCTTATATATAAAAGGTAGACAATAATACTTCTAAAATAAACACAGAACAAAAATTTTACTAACTAGAGGTCAGTGTGATAGCTGCTGCCAAGCCTGACAACATGAGTCCAATAAGGTAGAAAGAGAGAACCAACTCCTGCAGGCTGCCCACTGCTATGCGCGCACACTCGTGTGTGTGCGTGTGTGTGCGTGTGTGTAAGGCTAAATTAAAGTAAAAAGGGTATGTATTTCACACATCTTAATTTTTTTTAATTCTGTTAAAAGATGTAGGTTTATCAAATAATGTACAAAAACCAGGTACTCTAAATGAAAACACTGACAAAGATAAATAAACCAAAATTCAAAAATTCAAACCTGCTCTTTGAAAGAAATCATTTAAAAAAAAAAAAAAACCAAAAAAAAACAGACAACTAAAAAAAAAAAAAAAAAAAAAAAAAAGGCTTCTTATCAGAAACTGTTCTTGTTTCTTGTTTGACTTTGTTTGTTATGTGATAGGGACTCACTATGTGGCCCAAGCTTGCCTTGAGTTGGCACTCATATAACTCAGCCTCCAGAGCACTAGGATTACAGTGTGTGCCAAGCCTAGCCTATCATGAAACTATAAAGATTTCTTATATAAAAACACAAAGAAACCAATTTAAAATAGGCAAATGATTTGAGATATTTCACCAAAAACATGGATAGCCAGTAAGTAAATGAAAAATGTGAAATAGTATTAATCACTAAGGATATGCAATTTTAAGTTATAGCCTGATACAGAGATACTCATTAAAGTGGTTCAGCTTTAAAGACTGACAACACATGTTGGTGAAAATGATGGAGAAGCCAGAACTTTCACACATGCTGATGAGATGGTTAAACCACACAATTATACTGCAAACCAGTTGTGTGGCCAGGAATCCCACTTCATGGTATTTTCCCAAGAAAGCAAAAGCATGTATCTGCATAAAAACTTGTGTTCATTCAAATGTTCAGGTTTTATTCATAATTCAGCTTCAAACTTGAAACAACCAAAATATCTACCAAAAGTGAATGTAGAAAACAAAACCTACACAAAATGGAACATATAACTTATAGACAATAAACATGAATAAATCAGAAAAGTAATCCGATGAGAGTGGGAAGAGGCAGGAACTTGTAGAAGTCTGATCTATGACTTCAATAAATACCAGGAGAATTATGAATGTGGCCCAACACACTGGCAAATGACATGCAAGTAATTAGCCCCTACAAGAGTGTGTATTATTTGATTTCATTTAAAACTTTCAAAAGTTTAGGCTACCAACAAAGAACACTCATGATATACAACTAACTTATCATGAAAGTCATTCATCTCTGAAAAATTATTTAAAAAAATTAAAGAAAGTACTACCTAATAAAGTGTGTTCTAATGTAAAGAGATCAAGAAGATGGTAGAATAGAGGGAAGAATGAAAAAAGGGTCTTTGCCTATGCCTTCTACGTCAATGATACATATATCTACTGCTATCAAACAAAAAATGAGCCTAGCACTATGCTGTGTGCAAAGTAGCCCTAAACGCTGATTCGTTAAGAAACAAGGCTCTACTGATATAAAAGGACAAGTGTTAGTGTCCTTATTCATTATGAGCATATTAAAGAAGACTCAACCACTTCCAATTTAACTTCTTCACCCTAAGAACAAAATCCAATATTCAAAAGAACAAAATCCAATACTCAAAATCCAGGCCTTCGTGTGAACACCCACAGTCTGGCCTCAAGCTTTGACTACCTTAAGCTCTTTTTATTTCTAGTCAGAACATGTACTCTGTACACCTCTGACTTTTTTACTCTTTCAATTCTTTTACTCAAAATCTTTCTATGCAAAATGCCTTTATACATGTTTAAATTTTTAAAACAATTTCTCTCTAGCTCAGATACCATGCATCATGAAGCATCCCCCACGACCTGCACACACCTCCTTCCTGAACTCTGTGGCCCATCACTAAAAAATTAAATGATATTTAATTTTAATCTAAAAATTACATGACATTTATCAATAAATCACGATAATTAATAGACGCTATCCTTCCCAAGCCACTACCTCCTGGTAGCAAAGAACTACCTCATATATGTTTCTATTCTAAGTCAACATAGAAAGGGGTAAAGAATAGAACCCATAAAAGGAGATAGGGTTCAGAGAATAAAATCAAAATAAATTACCTTGGGGAGCCTCAGATTTCAGTCAAAATAAAAGAAGTTTGGGGCAGGGGCTCAATAAAAAGTATTAATTTTGGCAAGTGAACAGTAAGGAAGAAATAAATCCAAGATGTGCTTTTTCCAGTAACATGGATCTGGAACTAGGCACCAGAGCTGGATTCTCCTCCATGCATCATCACATGTCCACACAGTCCACAAAGACTGTGCCCAAACTGTAGAAGAAATGGTAAGCACATCTCACAAGAATGTCTGTTCAGTGCATAGACATAAGGCCTACTTAATACAGAAACTATGAAAAAGAAATGAAAGCTATGACGTTCCAATGACCATACTATTTAAATGTAATCAGTATGAATCCCCAGTATATGATTTACATTTAAATAGTATTCAAAAGCCAGGTGGAGAACTCTTAAATAGTCATTACAGCAAAAAGTTTTAATTCATGTTATAAATTAGAAACAACATACAATGCTCAAGACCATAAAACTGAAACAAACAAACAAACAAACAAAAAGGTAGAAGGAACAGTATAACTCGATCTTCAAGGATTAACATCAGAAATTACCTTTTCAGAAAATGCCACAGAAAAGATTGCTATCAGAATAAAAAGTACCATGCAGAACCCTTGGCTCATAAGAGTAAGCCCTATAACTCACATTTTAGTAAAAACAAGACATTCTCAATTTATATTAATGAACATGTCTTTAAATTAACAACACTGCTTTTCAGGAAAAAAAAAAAAAAACATTATGATTCTAACAATAATCCAGAACTAGCATGTACATGCTATGAGAAAGAGGCAAGAATATTTAGTGTTCATTTGTTTATTTCTACTCCAAAACATTCTAGAGCCACTAGCTAGCTCATCAGTGGAAGGTGAAAGTCATAGTCTCTCCCTAACTAAAAGCTTTATAGCAACTGACAGATTAAGTCAATTGATCCCCTTCTTGAAGTAAAGATTTCAGAGTGCAACGGTGGCACTTTAACTTACTCTAAAATATTCCACTTAGCTGTTTTTAATGGAAAGGAAATCCACACACTATAACCTGGAGACAAAGAATGACGTTACTGCAGAACATCTGTGAACGAAGGCTGTGTAACCAAAACCTTATACTTGGTTTCTGGAGCTGCTACATACTGCTAACACAAGGCTTTGTAGAAAAGAGGCTAGCAAAGGAGCCTGAGAGCCGTTCTGAAAGAACATCAAAAACACAAAAGGCACTATAAATCTTTTAAGTATTGGGAGAGTGTCTGGGCAGATTAGAACACATATGGAAGAATTCCAAAATTCTGGTGTCATGAAGAAACAGAAGTAACTTAAGAAATCTAGGTGCCATGTAAAAGAAAACTCTGAAACACAGTTCCCAAAGGGACAGGGCAAAAATGTAGGGAGAAAAATATCATTGGCAATTGTATAATAAAACAAAATAGAAAATGAGAAAATGTATGGTTGTAAAAGAAAAAGAGAATCATAAAGCTGGAATTCTTTAACCCTTCTCCAACCATTAAAAGAGACAAAAAAATATTTAATTACTTAAAATTAACAAAACAGTCCACACTTACAGTAGAGGAAATTATTTACCTATGAGCACTGTATATTCCCTCAAAATATAATTTTTTTTTGTTTTGTTTTTTTGTTTTTCAAGACAAGGTTTTTCTGTGTAACCCTAGCTGTCCTGGAACTCACTCTGTAGACCAGGCTGGCCTCGAACTCAGAAATCCGCCTGCCTCTGCCTCCCAAGTGCTGGGATTAAAGGCGTGCGCCACCGCTGCCGACAAAACATGAAAAAATTTAAAATCCAGAAAAAAGAGAAAACAGAGATTGATATATATCAAATGGGGAATAGCTTCTCAACCCAAAACAATCACCTCAGAGAAGGAAAAAGTGATTAAGCCATTACCTGAAAGAGAACTGAGATAAGCAAGAAAGCCACCCTGAATCAGAACTCTAAAATTAAAAACAAATAGATAAAATACACAAAGAAATAGTGATAGCTAAATTTAGGCTGAAAACAGAGGAGAGATACAAATCATTACAGAAATGCAGCACAAACAGCAAGCTATCTCCAACTCAACAGACAAACAACAGTTCAC
>JANHMN010000003.1:62091586-62137407 GCA_030674055.1 Rhabdomys pumilio
ATAGATAGATAGATAGATAGATAGATAGATAGATAGATAGATAGATAGATAGATAGGCAGACATTTCATTTAGAGAGAGAGAGGGTGGGAGGGAGGAAAAAAAAAAGGCAGGCTGAACCGGGCAGTAGAGGCACATGCCTTTTACCCCAGCACTCAGGAAACAGAGGCAGGAGGATCTCTGTGAGTTCAAGGCACATCCAGCTCCAGGAGACCCAGGACTGTTACACAGAGAAACCATGTCTCAAAAACCAAAAAGATAAGCAAACAAAAGCAGGCTGGGTAAGCCATGGACAGCAAGCCAGTAAGCAACATTCCTCCACAGTTTCTATTTCAGTACCTGCCTCCAAACTCTGCCTTGAGTTCCAAACACTTGGATGAAAGCTGGAGGATCAGGAACTCAAAGTCATCCTCTGCTACATGGCAAGTTCAAGACCAGCCTAGGTTTGTTTCAAAAATGAGGGACCAGGTGTGAAGGTAGTGGAAGAGCTCGCAGGAAATCTACTGGAGTAAATTACATAAAAGACAGTAACTTAGAATGAAGAAGCAATAGACTAAAAGATGTGCTGAAAATAAATCACAAAGAACAGGAGTTGTGGGTGAATTAGATTTGAGAATGAAACATGAATATTATACTTCTGGTTTGAATGAAGTAATACACTAAGATAAGGAAGATCAGTAGAAATACAAGATGGTGGAAGAAAGGAGGAAGGGGGAAGGAATAAGGAATAATAGAGAAGAAAACCTGGCTCTATTTCAGCTATATTATGTTTAAGGTTCTAAATAAATGTCTAAGTAGACAGCAAGCTCAGAATTCTAAGCTAGAAAGTTAAAAAACAGAAGTCATCACCTTGAAAACACACGGCTATTTCAGTGAAGAGCACACAGCTGGGCTAGGCTAAGGCAGAGAAACCAAAGGTTAATGGCTGAGGTATATCTGGAAAGTCTGAAATGGAAGGATCATATTAGGTAAGCCACTGGCTAACAACTGCAGGCACAGCAGCAGAAAAATAACAGTGCAAAGTAAATTACTGCATGCTATAAAATCAGTCATTCTACTATACTCACACGTCTTACTCAATCCTCTCAACAACTCTATGGAGTCGATATTATGATTCGTACTTTACATAATGAAGGAGCCTCAAACATACAGAGGACTTCTCAAAGAACACTAAATCGACTGCTTATTTTCACTTACCAGATTTTAGAGGGCAATCTCTTAACCTTGCCTTATAGCCCCTCCACTGATCTTTCACATGCCTTCAAAGTTTGTTTCTGGTTTTGGTTTTAAACAACTGGCATACAGGTGTAGAGATGGCTCTGTGGGTAAATGTACTGCTCCTGCGGAGAGTAACTGTTCCTATCCACATGGTGGCCTACAACCAATTCCAGAGGATCCAACACCCTCCTCAACCTCTGAGGATACATATGTATATACATATGCAGCCAAAGTACACATAAAATTAATTTTTAAAAAGAGAGAATGGGCATATTGGTCCGAATTTTACAAATACATTCTAACCTTACATAGTAGATAAATTTCTGGGAGTAAGGACTAAAGGTGAGACAGGCAAATACAGCATTATACAATGCCAGACAGAGTAACTTGTTTTCAGTAAGCCCACACTACAAGTTATCTTAACAGGTCAAACAGAAAGTAGTTCTTTCGCTCAAAGAGTCATCTCTCAAACAAACCCAAGTCTAAAGTGCATATGCATGATGTTGGTCACAACACAACAAGGGAAAGGGCCAGCTTATATAACACAAACTCACCATCCATTACTGAAAACATTTCTCAAAGCATAAAATTTTTACGGAATTTTTTTAATCCACAAAGTCTGTATTTCTTCTTGGAAAATAAAACTAATATTAATTGGAAACAGCCATTAAAAGATGTGCTTGCTTTGAAGGCTGGATGTGGCTGTGTTATAGATAGAGCACCTGACTCACATTAGTGAGACCCTGGGTTTGATCCATTTAAGAAAAGATATGCCTTGACTGGTATTTTCTAGCAAATTGATTAATGTCTGATTTTCACTTACGTTAGGAAGGTGCTCTCTGCCACAGTCATCAGGCATACATATACAAACATGTATGCAAATATGTAAAATGATTATAAAATATTTTAAGGAAAAAAAGAAAAAGAAAGTGCCTTCTGGTTTCTGCACCGCCAAGTGTTAACTAGTGCTAGCAAATCACCTAGTACTATACAACACTATATAAATAATAGTATTCCATCCCCCACACACAGCCTAATATGTTAAACTTAGATACTTGTGATTTTACCTTCAGTTACTATTAAGACACCCACATTAAAATCAAATGTGATACTTATCAATTAGGTTTGGTTAATACAAATATTGCTAAAATCTATAAAAATTTAAAGTATTTATTAAATTAATGCCAGTACAGATCCTATGCTGTAATGTAATACTTTCTAATTAACAAATGAGCTTACACTATTTAATTACAGTAAACTGGAAGAGGGTGCACTTATCATTGGTACACAGATAAAATAAATATAGATGAAATCATTTAGCTTCACAGACCAGGCAAATGAAGTATGAAAAAAATTATAGATTACTTACTAATGCAAAGCTATTTCAACTATAGTTATTTCAGGTAGGTTGAACAAATATTTTTTTTCTGATTTCAAATGTTAAAGACCACACATCTTGAAAAGAGCTCTCATAACTAATACAAGACTTAATTCACAGAAGAATTAGAAAATTACTTACATTCAAATCTAATTCAAAACAAAACTAGGGGAGAGTGAGACTAGAAGCAAGTCACACTTGCAGATCAAAAGCCTAAGTAAACTAATCCAGTGAACACTGCACGGATGATCTTGAGTGTGAACTGACACTGGCACTGGGAGAGTTTATCAAAATACACATGAGCATTTTCCGCTACCAAGTTCTTTGTGTCACTTCTCATACAACGGTCATGGAAGAAGAGCCATGGAAGCAGGAAGGGAGGAGGAGACGAGGTAATATGCACTCCTGTACATTAAGGCTCAAGCAGTGGACTCATCTCACTTAAATTCTACTGCCATGGGACAAGTGGCACAATTCTTTTCCATTTTATTGATGTTATTTCATTAATGTTGTCAGTAGTAAAGTTAGCATCTAAATCAAGATCTGACAAAAAAAAAAAAAATCAAACAGCCTTTCTTCAAGGTTTGCAAATCAGAATCCTTTCATGAGATTATCTATCTTAAAAATTCATTCAATTTCCCTATTTAGTCTTCTTTAACTACTTAAACTGGAAAAGAAATCACGTCTCAATTTAAAAAGCCATTTATGAATCTTTTTAATCTTGGAAAAAGGCAATATGATCATTTTCAATACACGAAGCAGTGTCCCGCCACCCCTTCAGTGCTAAAAAGCTTAGCCAGACTTTGTAACATTCCTATGAACCTTGAGCTTATCTTTAAAGGGGGGGGTTGATATAAGACACAATGTTTGAAATTTAAATGCCTCAGAAAATCCATGATTTCATCACTGAGTATTATAATGGAATCCTCTTCTTACAAACTAAAAGATGCAAGAGGAAAACTGAGGGTTTTCCAAACAGACTGACAAACATGCTACTTCCCCAAAACAAATCTGACTGTGGACTCCTCCTAAATCAGAAGACAATCTACTAAGATCTAACTACACGAGCAAACTTCACCTTCAAATATAAAGCTGTAATAAAAAAAAAAAAATAAAAAAACAGAATCAGCATTTGAAACATTTAAAGGTCTTTATTTCCAATTACATTTACCAAAACCAAAATAAAGAAAAACAAAACAAAAATCCCTTTGTCATTTAGCTGCTATGAAAACATAAAATCTTTAGAGAATTAAATTTTTCTCATGGTATAATTCAAATGCTGACATTACAATCATTTTTAAGCCTCAGAAAGCTATCCCGTTCTTTGATCATTCTCTAATTCTTCAATTTGAAACCTTACAGGTTGAGTTAAGTGCAATTTTACCTCCATGAAAGACTATGATCTTGTGTGCAGCAACAGTATGAATTAAAGGAAATGGGTACGTACAGTTGAATTTAGAGGTCACCATTCTTCACAAAAACTGGCTGTTTTAATACATAAATATCTTTGGAAACCTTCTTACAACAAGACTTATTAATATATAGTCTGTAAGCATGCAAATAGCCAGTTTTAGCTTTTCAAAGTGCTCTCAAGATTTTAAGATTATCCTCTCAACTTTTGCAACAAGAGTTAAAGTAAAAGTAATTCCAACTCAATCAAGCAACAACAAATACTAATTTTATTGTCTTACACAACATGCAGATATGTCCAGTAAACATTTCATTTGTATAATATTACATTTACTATAATTTAGATCATCTTTAAGGGAGCATGTCTCCCTAAAAGTTGCCATTTACAAGAAAAAATCGTCAGTGCTCTCCAAAAATATACAAAAATAAGACGAAAGTGTATATACAAATGTCATAATAGCATTAATAGTTACTCCATCCTCATTTCCTAAATTCACAGGAAAAGAAATGTCATCTTAGTATGTTAAAAAAAAAAAAAAAAAAAAAAAAACACTACTTTGTTTACCTTTTCCTCAGACTGTCCAAGTACTGCCAAGGTAACATAGATTTTAAAACTGACAACTAGACTGCTTAGCAGTTGCCAAAACAACGCAGCTGGATTCTTAAAGGGAAAGTACTCTTGTGTAATATACACCTAATTACTGCTTTAGAGAACCTCACTGTCATACAATAAAGGATGTTACAAGAAAGACATAAGAGAAACACAATGTGCTGCGCTACAAACTTGAAAACTGTTATACAGTATTAGTTTTAAAATAAGTATACAGTTGTCAACACATCGCAGCGGGTCTTTCTAATTTCAATTTCTGGAATCCCAATTTCATAGTAAACATACAGGTTAACGCGCTGGTGTATTCAGTCTACACTCGGTTCCCTTCTGGATCAAGATGACAGAGGCTTCTGAGCTCGGGGACCTACTTAAGGTCCGAGTGAGCAAGAATTTGATAGTTACACTTTCCCAGGAGGAAATGCTAATTCAGAAATGCTCACCTTTCCCAAACTTGTCGGCAATATCACTGATCTTTAATCCTCAACTGTCCAAAATCAGATGACATCGAACCCAAAAGCAAAGTTTCCATCTCACCCTGCGCCCCTCGAGCGGCAGAATCTACCCGATAGCAAAGAGCGGGTCCCTTCTGCAACCCCTATTCCCAAGACCTTTCCCCGAACCCGCAGGTGCTCGAACCCGGCCACCCCCCTGGGCCAGTCCCTGACACACACCCTACTACCGACATCCCTGCGGGAGAGTTCAGACCTCTATCTCGCGCCCCAGCGAACCAACCTTCCCCCACCCCAAGCAGAAGTGGGGGAACTTTAAGTGCGACCACAGGGCCGGACGCCCCCCGCACAGGCGGTCTACCGAGCGGGGAGACCCCCGAGGTTCGCAACGCTGGAGGAATGGACCGAGTGGCTCCGCGGCCCCCTGGGAACTCCGTCAACTTTCAGGGAGGAGCGGGGCGGCGCGGCGGGGGGCCCCCGAGGTGGCGCTCTCAGGGAGGCGGCTCACGACAGCCCCCCGCAGGCTCCCGCCGCCCCGCCCGCAGCCCCCCGGGCTCGCCCCGGGGCACCCCGCCCCCACCGCACGGGGCCGCGCCCCTCCGATTTCCCGAGGGCCCCGCCGCCCCGCTCCTAGCCTCGCCCCGGTCCCCGGAGCCCCGCGGGCACCCCTCCTCGGCCTCGCCGGTCCCCCTCCGTCGATGCGCGCCCCCCAGCGCGGCCCGATCCCCTTCCCAGCCGCCGCCACATCCCCGAAGCCCGCAGCCCCTCACCGAGTCTCCGCTACAGCCGGCGGGCGCGCACACGCCGCAGCCCCGGCCCGGCCCGCCACAGCACTCCGCGCAGCCCGGAGCCGCCTCCTTCAGCCCGGGACTCGCCGGGACATCCGCGCACGGATCCCCACACCGGGGCTATTTTTAGGAGTCAGGCCTCGGCCAGACCGGAACTCGTTCTTCGCGGCGCGCGTGCGCACAGCGAAGACGTCTTGGTGTCCCTCCGCCGGCCTCGCCTCTCCCTTCCTCTCCGCTTCCTCTCTTTCTTCTCTCTCGAGCTCTCCTTTTAGGGTATATTTCTGTTCTCGGTGGGTCCTGAAGGGTTTGTCATGGGCAAGACAAGGGAACAGTCAGAGAGAGCCGCGCCTTCTGAACAGCTAGCGCTGTTCCACAAGGACATGAGGGGCGGACTATGTTTTTCCGGGTGGGTGAGGCGACAGATCACCCGGCACAGGAAGGAGATGACGGCGGCTTGGCGCCGGGGCTGCAGACTGGAGCGCGCTTCCCTCTGAAGGACCGTGTTCTCCTGGAAGGGATACTGGTCATTTGATGAGGGCCTGGGCGTGGCGGGCCGGTGGCGTCGCACCCCCGCCGCCTCCTGGACCAGCCCGGACCCACGGCTGCGGTGACGCGGCGCGTGACCGGTCCCCGCGCTTGGTCCGCGATCACAACCGAGGACCGACACCGCGGGACGGCCCCGACGCCCTGTGTCGTGCTCGGGACCGAGGCCAGCTCCCCGCCCTCGTGCGCGCTGGGCCTGACCAGACCTCGGCTCGCCACGCCCTCACTGTGGTCAGGGCCACACCTGTGTCCAGGCCTGGACAGCTGCTGGGTCACTGGACCCGCTGGGCCAGCAGTTGAACGCTGTCCCTGGCCACTCAATCCCAGCAGGGACTTGGAAAGCAAAGACACCTTGAGAATGAGGCAACCTGCCTATTTGGGCTATTAATACTAGCGAGTATGGCTTTGAGGTAAACTGTATCTCACTCAATCCTCACATCCCAGTAAAGTTCACCTCACTTTCTGTTCCCATTTGACAGATAAGAAAGGAAAACTGAGAACCGCTCTGACCAGGCAGGGCCACACGATGTCTGAGAAGGGCAGTGAGGATTTGAACTCCTAACAGCTCAACAAACTGATTTTTTTTTAAATAGGAAAAAGATGTCCTTGGGGCAGCATTTGTGTTTAGTTAAGTTACTGATTTTTGTCCAGAGAGGGCCTCTGGGGGTGAGTCTCTGCTGGTCCTTACCCCCAAAAGTTGCTACCTCTGTAGAGGCCCTTAGAATATGATTGCTCGTGTCCGAACTCAGGTGCCCATGCAATGGACACAACCCCACATGTATGTTTTCATTCGAAGACGAAAGACTCAATCCTGTGTTTAAAACTTTAAAACAAGTCTTTGGGGTGGGTGAGCAGATGTGCAGAGGCTGTGTGTAGAGGAACTGGGAAGTTACAAAGGAAGCTGGAGGCTTGCTGGCTTCCTCCCTCAAGGACAACAAGGCAATGTGCTCGGGAGAGCCTGACACAAAGGCAGTACAGAGATACCAGATACTAGACACTGGAAAATAAGCCTAGAGCTTCTGCTCAGAGCCTCGCTTCAGTGTTCAGGGCAGTTTGGTGGAGGGGGTTGAGGGGTGGGAGGGAGCTGCTATCTTCCCCTCTAGCCTGTCAGGCCCTTTGAAAGAAAAAGGCCTGTACCCAGACTGCAGGGAGGATTTTAAAACATACTAAATCTGGTGTAAAACAGCAAGGTATGTGGAAATGTGTGAGTTGTAACCTACCAGAAGCTGCAACAGCTGTATTCAACTGCTCTACTCCAGGAGAATGGCTGCTTTGATGATTTCTATCAAAACTGTGGGTAAAGGACAGTGAAGACTCCTCACCAGCTTTTCACCCTGAGAGAGAGAGAAGGACAAGGAGGACAAATTGTTTCCGAAGACACTTGACCCTCTCGTAGCTCCCCCATCCCTGCCCTCTGTATGCAATACTCCTGGGACACACTCAACTCCAGACTGCCTACCCATCACCTAATGCCAAGGCTTTTGGTCACCCTAGAAGCCAGGCAGAGAACTTGGCCATAAGTGTAGCCAAGGGAAGACTGCACAGTTTTAGAAAGAACCCTTTTTCTCAGCATCTGCATCACAATGTCACTGCCTAAGAATTAAGAGTGATAAGAGGTTAAAAAGAGATAGGGAAAAAGGAGGGGAAGGAAGACAGCTGTTGGAAAATATATTACCAGAGCACACTTAACTGTTACTTATAGTTAAGTATCTGGGGAAGGTGTTGGAGCCTCTTCAGATCTCAGAAACCTGCACCTGAAGTCCAGTATCCAGCAACTTCCCAGCACTCGGCTTGGCCTGGACCATCTGCCCAGCCCGTCTGTGTGCTGCTGACTCCAAAGGAACAACTGAGGAGCAGCACTTTGTCCTCCTCCTCTGTCTGCCTCCTTAAAGCCACAGTGACCAGGCTGCAGGGGCTCAGCGTTGCTCTGGCACCGGACCTGAGTGAAGAACAGCCCTTCTTTCTACAAAGAGGCTGCCAGGTTATATCAATGATGCAGCTTGAAACACAATCCAGCTTCCCAGTGACTTTGAAATGGACTTCTTCCTGTGACAGGGCACAGTCAAGGGGTAACTAAGGAAAGAAGGTCGTTAGGGAAGGCTTCTTAGAGGAGGCCATGCCCAGAGTGAGTCTAAAAAACTGATAGGGATGCAAAGGAACCCTCTCCTTAGCTCTTAGTATAGAAAACAGGATCCCTGATCACCAGGGCAGCCTCTGCCTGCTCCTTACCTAACTGTCCCCACTCAGAACCCCCAACAGCTGCTTAGTGCACATCAGCCTGTTCCCCCATCTGGAGGGGAAAACTTTTCTACCTGGTCCGTCCCTGATTGGGCACCACTTTGTAGTACGGCCCTTCTCTAAGTTAGTGCATGAGTAGAAGCACAACCTTTCTTTATGCCTGCCTGTCTGCCTGTCTGTCTGTCTGTCTGTCTGTCTGTCTGTCTCCCCCGTTCTAGAGAGGGCACCCCGTAAAGAAAAAAGCTATGATTTACTTCATATACTCACAGTTGGCATGGAGTACAAGTAAGTAAGTCCTTGTTAGAAGTTTAGGAGCCTTTCAGCTGAGAGTGTTCTCCTTGGGGGTCTCTTGTATGTGTCACAAGAGAGGATCCACGGCTGACATGTTGCAGCCTCCAGATGGAGAGCCAACAAGTAGTGGTACATAAAGCAAAAAGTGTTCCAAGTGAGGTATTAGAGTATCTAACATGCTGTCTTTTTGCCTTTTACATTGACACCAGTGGGGAGCTACCAGCAGATACTAAGCAGGTGAAAAGCTTGATCTGTTTGCCATGTTGGGGAGCAAGAGAGAAAAACTGTCCCAACAGATCAGAGGAGACCAAGGAGAAATGGCAGTGAAATACAAAAAGAGACCTTAGGCTGGGTTCTTGTATTAGAGGGAGACATAGATGGGAAACTGGTGAAGTTTAACTAAGGTCTATAGTTCATACTTATACGATCAATTTTTATCAATATTAACCTCCTAGTTTTGGTAATCACATCTTTATTTCAAATAAAATAGCAACATTCAAGGAAGAATGTAATGAATTACTATTCCTGTTTTGAAAGGTTTTGGAGGTCTAAAATTATTGTAAGATAAAATAATTTTGAAATAACAAGATATTGTTTGAGTATTTTATATAGATTACAAATTCCCTAGTTATAATCTTTGGAGTTAAGCAAACTGACGTGCTAATTATGTGGAGTAATTTTACAATACAAAGTAGTTATAAGTCTCAGGTCAATTTGAGCAATATTAAAACCACTGGTAAATATTGATAAGTATTTATTTTGGGGTGACCAGTGTTCTGAGTAGAGGAAAAAACATAGGAAAAATGCTTCCATTTCTAACACAAAGCAGTGGGGCTTCATGTCTGCATGTACTTGTTCCTAAATTTGAGAACCTGACACATTCACGCTTGTAACTTCTACCATCACCTGATGCATCCTTTTCAAGCATAAAGGTGCTGTTTTCACTTTTCTTATTTTAATATTGCATGGGCTTTTATTCTCGTATGACTGATAATGAAAAGGATGAATGCAGGCTCTCACAGAAGGGGATAAAAGAGCTTTTCTTGGCTCCGTTTCCATTCTTCCATGTGAAAGTCTACATAAAGATTCAATAAACTTGAAGAACACAAAAACTCAAATCTTTGACAGCTGGGTGTTTTTACACGATCATACTTCAAATAAGTCTTTCAATTCCTATTATATGTTGTCATTTTGTTATATTGTAGTTTTCTTTCTTCAGTACAGAGTTTATTCAGATTTTGCAGTGCTCTCCAATAGCCAGTCATAGATTCACATGTCAATTATTGTAATTCCAAACCTTGAGTTTATTATCTTTTCACTTTCTGTATCGTTCCAAAGAGAGACTGTTTCACATGCGCACCTCAGCGTCCCACCCACATGAGCTGCTGCAGAAGAAACGCTCATCATGACTCTTCGCCTTGCTGCTCTCTCACGGATGTTTCTCCTGAAGGCTGGCAATGTCCTTTGGTCCCACCTCAGTAATTTCTTTCACAGTGCATTCCAGCATGACAAACTTCTGCGGTGTCTACTAGGATGTCCACTTAGACCCATTCCGGGTCTAGATGTCCCCAAAGATCCCTCATCCAGAGAAAACGATAGATTCTCTCTATGACACATTTGCAAATTATTCTCAAACAACAACTCAATCTAGCATGACTTTATAACTGTTAGAAATGCAAGGTATTGAGATTTGAAGCAAATTTGGGAGTCACCAAAAAGGTAAAGCTGCAAATTTGGAGTCAAATGGGAATCAAATAGTTCTTCGTTTATGTCACATCGCTAACAAATTTTTCCAGGCGTGTTACGTTGGATAAATTGCTCAACTTCTCAACTCAAATTTCTCATGTATAAAATTATAGAAATCCTTACTTGAGGTTATGTTAAAGATCAAGTGACCTATGTAAAGTGCTGAGGTGAGCACCACATTCCTACCCCAATGACAACTTTATATTCGATTGCTCATTAATAAATTACCATGGACTTCTACAAAGACCCCAATATATGCCAAACCCTGTCCTGTGCCCTGAAAATACAGGCAGGACCCATGTCCTCATGGAGCTTGTAGTATTGAAGGCAGATCATAAAAGATACATAAAATATATCAATAAGGGCTATGATAAAGACAGAAAAGTTCTCTATCCAGAAAGAGGAATTATGCTGACACTTTAGCTTTGGGTACAGGGAAGGCTTTTCGGAGGCAGTGATAGTTAAGCTGAGTGTCCAAAGTCGAAGAGGGACCCAAACAAAGGGAAGAATGAAGCGTTTGGAGAGAAGTGTGGTTAGTCTGTTCAAGGTACAGAATGATCACAAGCATGGAAGGTCAGTTGGGAGGTAAGTTTAAAGCTGTGAGAAGGCTGCAGTTCGATGTCATCACTTATGCAGAAAAATGAAAAGAAAAAGAAAAGTAGATAAAATTAGCAGCAAGTTAATACAAACTGCTTCCTTACTGTACGAAACTGGCTTGAGGCACCTGTCTGTTGGACCACTAGCCAGCTACTTGTGTGTGTGTGTGTGTGTGTGTGTGTGTGTGTGTGTGTGTGTGTATGTGTGTATATGTGTGTATGTATGTATGTATGTATGTATGTATGTATGTATGTATGTATTCAAGAGTTCAAGAGTTGCCTCCTTCTCCAGAGCCTTGCTGTTTGTGGCTTCAGTTATTTGTGGTCACTGGGAAAAAAATACAACAGGACATTTTTAAATAGCGAGAGATCACATTCATAGAACTTTTTTGTACCATTATAATTATTTTATTTTATTATTGGTTATTTTCTATTTTGCATTTTCTACATTTATTTATTCTGGGTCTGTAGATACATGGGTACATGACTGCCTGGCATGTGGTGATCAGAGAACAACTTTTGGGAGCTGATTCTCTTCTTCCTCCATGTGGAGCCCACGTGGAACATTGGTCATAGGGCACAGCAAGCAACTTACCACCCCACATCTTGCCAGAGCCCTACTTTTAATCTTTGCTTGCCTTAATTTATAAATTAAATTTTATCGTGGATATCTAGGTATGTGAGGAGAATCATAGCATATATAGGATTTGGTAGTATTTGGAGTTGAGGTTCTCACTGAGGGTCTTTAGTGTATCCTCTGTAGATAAAGGGAGACCACTATAATTCTAGTTTCATCATTTCTGGTGGGATTGAGTTGGCACCTCCATTTATGACCTCTCTCCACTCTCTTCTACACCTGATTGTGTTGTTCTCACTCATGGGCAAGGATGCTTTGTGAGTAACTCTGCAGCAATCCTGTCTTAGAATTTCCTACTTAGCAATTTCTTTTAAAATAGAGGGTTTTATTTTTCTAGCAAAGTTTCACTTGAGCCTGGTCCAGTTGTATGTCTCTGAACCAGTCACAACAGCCAAGGTACTAGGATGGTCTGATTGGCCAAATCTGGGTCACTAGCTCACCCCCTGGAGTCCTGAGAGGGTTCAAACTCACCCAAAATCCAAGGACAAGGTGATTGACATGGAGAGAAACAATTCTCCCCAGATCAGAAGAAGAGGTCCAGCTTGTCAGTTCAACAGAATACAGAGCTCACAAGAGTGGATCAGCAAATGTGGTCTGTATGCTTATGTTAGGTGAGCTGTAAGTGGCAGAACCATGGTCCATACCATTGATGCTAACCCTGCACTCCTGTTAGGAAAGAGACTAGGAAGGAAACTCCTAAGAAACCTGGCAGATGCTGCCCTAGCATCTTTGGCCTTCACAGGACCTGAAGGCTGACTGTAGCTCTTACCCACGCTCAGTCCTCAACCTAATAAAGGTCTCGCATTCTTTGCAACCTGCAAACATTTCAGACAAATCCATCCCATCCTCTTTCAGGAACTGGGATTACCCGCACCCTATTGGCATACAAAGCTTGCCTCACTTAGGCCTGAGTCATGCTGCTCTTGAGTGTCATTCCTGTGTAGCCTTACATGGTATGTAGTATCCATGTCTTCCAGGTAAGTATTTGTTGCTGGCCAACTAGGGTTCTGCTCATTTTTCCAGTGCCTAGTGTTTTATGTTTGTGTGTCTTATGTTACTTAGGGTAGGGAAATCTCTTTTTCAGAATGGGGTGGCTAGCAAGTGATCAGATGACAGTCTTCAGTTGTCTTTCCAGAAGACTTTTCTTTAGGTCATCTACTGTGGGCTCTAACTAAATTATGCTAAGCCCCAGAGGCTAGGTGTTCCTGCAGATAGCCCTAGAGACCATCACACACACCTGGCTCCAGACCCTCTCCTTGGTTCTCCTTTTCTTTAATGGGAAGTCCAACCAGTCCAGTCTGGCACATAGTAGGCGTTCAATAAACATCCTTGGCATGAAAAACAAAACAACTCTATGTTCAAGATCAGGCAGAATCTTTGAATCAGGCAGAAGAATACTTTGGTCTACCTAAAATCTCAGGTTAACTTAGAATCAAAATGAGCCACTCAGAAAAATCCAAGAATGGAAAATCTATTTCATGCTGGGCTTTACCGAGGAAATGAAATCCTAGAGATCAGAAAGCCATGGTTTTTCATGTTCATGTTAGTGAAATATCAAAATGGCCTCTAAAAAAGAATAGGCTTCATTTTGTGCTTAGATTTTCAACGAGGTTCCTGTTTTTCTCAGAAATCTCAGCGTCTGCTGGGTGATTGCACAACTCTGACTTTGCTCAGCCCGCGTAGTCTTGGCACGTCAACATTTCTTGGTACACGCTGTAGGCAAGATTTTTATGAGGCTTGATTCTTGTCTTGGCTTCATTTGATCATGTATATCTGTAATTCAGCACACAGATGAAAGCAGACAGCACCTCTCAGCACTAAGAGGGGCGACTGCCACAGAAAAAATGATAACATGTTTATCGTACACACACCTACAGGAATGCAAAGGGCTTTCCAGCAGCCGTGCTCTGGCACGAACTGCACTGTAAGCACACTGTTTGAAGGGGCTAGGTCCTCTCCTGGAGAATCATTTGCAATTTCCAGAAGCTTAAACAAGTTCCCTCAGAAGGGAAAAGGGACTGAAGAGCCCTGTCAAACCTCCTTGTTGGAGTTCCTAGCCCTGCCTCTAGATCTCGGGGCTTGGGGGGGAGCTGCCTCTCTCCAGAACCCCATGGTAGAGAGAGCACAGTGGCAGAACTGAGGTTACTGAAAGGCCACAGTTTTTATCTTTCAGGCTAAAAAAGATGAAAGGGAGTTGTTGTTGTTTTTAGGGCACTGAGTTGACAAAAGTTTATAGAAACAGGAATTCTTGGACATTATTAGGAAGATTGAAAATTGGTCCAATTCTTTTAGAAGACCAGCTGACTAATATCTGTCATCATATTAAGTGTGCATTCCTGTGACCTAGTCACTTCCTGTCAAGGAGTTTTCTCCATAAAGTACTTACCTGTATTCATCACAGAATTATTTATAACAGCCAACTAATTTAAAAAAGAAACAAATACCCATCAAATTGAAAGTGGGCAAAAAACTTTTTGTACAAACACACTGCCTGTCTTATACACACAGTGGTCCCCCTTCATCCAAAGGGATTACGTTCTAAGGCTTCAGTGGATGCCTGAACCTATGGCTCATTTCTGAATTCTGTGTATACCAGGCCCCACACAGCCCAAAGCACTGCTGCACAGTTCCAGAGTCCATCCGCCATTCCACATGCTAGGTTCTGACACCTCCTTTGCAGCACTACTTTTGCTAGCTAAGGCCAGACTTATGTTAAAATAAGGATTATCTGAATGCAAGCACTATTGCATGGTTACAGTGAACGTGATAACCAAGAAAAGTGCAAGGTAGCTACTGGGGCGTGGGGGTGGGTAGTGTATACAATGTAGATACGCTAGACAAGGGGATGGATCATATCCCTAGCAGGACAAAGTGAGATGGCAAGATTTCATGTTACTTAGAAGGCGACACAATTTACAACAACATGGATTTGAGCATTTTTGAAAGTTTCCATTTTTATTTCAGACCATGGTTAGCCATGGGTACCTAAAAGCATAGAGTGAGACTCCAGATATGGAGGAACTATGGATTATGACAAAGGAGTAATGTCAGTGTCCCTAAACATGGCCATTTCTGAAGGAAGCTGTGGGTAGGTGCTTCATACTTTTAGCCCTAAATGCTACTGAACATTCTGGAGAACACAGAGCAGCCCCTCTACAGTGACAGAAAAGAAGTGGCCAAAACAAATTGTTGTCTGTGCTCAGATAAGAGATCCTTCTAGAGAAATCTAAGTTTCCCTACCTGTAATAGGAGAAATTGGGTATGACCTTTCACCCAGGGTTTTTTTTTTTTAATGTGTGCAGATTCTCCATATGTATTTTTAAAGTCGGTGCTAAGCAGTTTTCAAATGTGCATTCTCGAGTTTTCTCCTGCTGGTTATCAGGTGGGAGCTGATCCCATAGCAAGCATGTGTTTATCTTACCTCAGATCTTCTCCTCGCTAAGAGTAAAGAGAAACAGGGAATGAGGTGGAATTGAGAGGAACAATTTGAAATTCACACATTTCTGAGCCATTTCTGTCACCTGGAGAGAGAAACATCCTGACTTTGTTCATTCCGAAAGTAAATATAGAAAAGCGTGTAGATTTTGCTGCCTGCCTCTCCTCGTGTTGACTTTAGAGCTTGGAGATCCAGATAAAATTCTCTGTCCCTTCTCCCAGCATGTGCACATCGTTGGTAAAATAGACAAATGACCCAGAGCTCTGAGAGTCTGATAGCCTTCACATGCAAATTTTATAATTCAAATTACAAAGTATCTCTTGAAATATTTTAAACACCCATTAAGAATATAACCACAAAGTTTCCCCAAATTAGGTCTAGGCAACAATGTTGACTTCAATATTGTCTTTGATGGCAAGAATCTGAAAATAATAATGGAGGCCAGGAAATTTTTACATATAAATGATATCATGATGTTCATATGGAATATTCTTCTGCTGCTAGACATGGGCCAAACCCCACCTGTCCATGTAGAGTTATCTTGGGGTTGTCTCAGAGAACAATCACACCAACATAGAATTTCAAATCCCTTCTTCACACACAGTTTGCTTTGGTGAAAAAAAATATGAGAAGTTCATCATATATTTTTCTCTTGCAAGAGCAACTGAGCCAAGGACTGAGGGGATGTCTCAAGAAACTTTCTCTTGACATCTTGTACTGTGTCATATATTGTTTATATATTCTTACTATGCATATGTGCATGCATTATCATTTGAAATTCTTTTATGACACCAGGATAGTAAAAACATACAACCGATGTAAGGTGTTTTCTCCCATGTTTTTATTTATAACAAATACACACAATATACAAATTCAAGGTTTTTTTATGATGGTTCAATTTATACTTTTTGACCTGATAGTTCTCTATATGGGAGGAAGTGATATACATTTAATAAAAAGGAACTTAGATTTTGAAGTTTGGGGACAGCAAGATGGTTCAGCTCTTGCCACACAAGCCTATGTTCAACCTATGTAACAGTGGAAGGAGGAACTTGACCTGTTCTCTGATCTCCATGTGTGCTGTGGCATGCATGTACTGATATACATGCAACATATACATATATATATATTTTAAAATATTTAGAATGCTGTTTCTGGGCTAGTGATATAAACTACAGTTCTTTCTGCCCAATATTAACAGTGAACCACACATGGTCAGAGTCACCAGAAGAAACAACCTGTGCATTATAGTGAGTTCTATATAAGGCTGTTTTTTTTTAAAGAGAGAGAGAGAGAGAGAGAGAGTGTGTGTGTGTGTGTGTGTGTGTTTGTGTGTTCAGAGTACAACTTGCAGGAATCAGTTCTCTCCTTCCACCATGTGGGTTCCAGGGATCAAACTCAAGATTCTTGATTGTCAGCTGTGGCAGCAAACATCTTTACCTATTGAGTCATGTCACTGGCCCAATGACAGGTCATTTCAAGATAAAATTCTTGTGATGAAAGTGTGCTTGAGTAGGTACATAAGCCTTGTGTCTCAAAATGACATTTTATGTTTCCTCTTGACAGGAAATGTAAATCTTAGCCAACAGGAGGCCAAGTGGACTATTTAAGTTGAATCTTATCCAATCTAGAAGTCACATTGTAGTGGTATGAGTGAGAATGGCCCCCATACACTCATATGCAGGAATGCTTGGTTCCCAGTCAGTGGAACTGTTTAGGAAGGAATAGGAGGTGTGGCCTTCTTGAAATGGGTGTGGCCTTCCTGGAGAGGGTGTATTGCTGGTGGTGAGCTTTGAGGTTTCAAAAGCCCAAGCCAGGCCCAGGCTCTCTCTCTGTCTGCTCCCTATGGATCAGGATGTAAAGCTCTCAGTTACTGCTCCAGCAACATGCCTGTCTGTTTCCTGCCATGATGATCCTGAACAAGCCCTCTAAAAGTAAGCAAGCCCCTATTTACTTACATGTTTTCTTCTTTATAAGATTTACTTTGCTTGTACTGTTTCTCCACAGCAATAGATCAATCACTAAGACACCCATCCTTCCCCTTTCCATGGACAGAAAGAGACTCTGGCTCACGGCCACTCTATCTACATCACCAGACTCCCACAGTTCCTTTTAGTTCTTAAACACAGTCACTCTGATGTAAGTGTCTGCCCAGATTTTGGTGTAGTGTTCCCTCACCTTGCTGCAGAGCTCGTATATCAGACTCTCCATATTTTACAAATTATGTTTCAAACTCCATTGGACCAAGATCTGTGAGTCAGATCTGCTCCAGTTACTTCCTAGGTGTGGTTCTTAACTTAGCCACTTTAGGATTATCTGCAAAGCTTCAAAAAATGTCAGAGCTTCACGTTTTCTTGGTATCTTCCGATTTAATCAGCCTCGACCACAGGCTTGGCATCATTTTAAGAGTTCTTAGGTGATTTTGATATGCACCCAATCATGAGATCCCCTGTTCTAGTTTCTTCATTTAACTCAGCTGGCTAGCTACAGTCTTAGTTAAGGATACCATCCCTCTTGATCAGTCCAATATGTTGATTCATTAGTTTCCTACTCTTTTCTTCTCTCTTTACTCTCTAACATAACCCATCAATTCTGGATTAAGTAAGCATGGTTTTAGAGATACCCAGATAGATAATGGCTCTATGTAAGAGAATGAATTTGCCACTCTCACAATGCAGAAAGTATCTACAACCAACCAGAGAAAGGCACACCTGAATGAGATCTCAGGATATCCCAGAACCACATTGGAAGGGGTCAGCTCCTAGAACAATCCAGAGACAGATAAGTCACTGAGCAGCTTGGAGTAGATCCCAGGCCAGAACTGTCTGGTACATAGGAAGAGAGTGCCTGCAAGGCCTTTGATGTGAGTGACTCAAGGCCATTCCAGAGTTGCTGGAGCAGAACCCATCTTGGCAGCATGGCTGATGGGGGATGGGAGACGAGCGAAAGAAAACCATCAGGACACTTGCAATGTTCTGTTGTGCATCTGCTAGAAGTAAGTCTTTCATCTGAATGCCTTCAGCACATCTCATGCCTATGTGGTGGGAGCAGCTGTTCTTGCTTTGCAACAGGACAGTAGGGTTCATGGAGTTCCCACTGCAAGTAATGTGGGGGTTCACACAGAGCTCCTAAGAAATGCTCAGATAGGCAGTAAAAAGTGCCCGTGCTATGCTGGGGCTCTATCCACAGGCCACTGAGGACTCTGTGTGGGGGCTGGAGGCTCAACCAGAGTTTACTTCAGGAAGACAGGAATCCACGTGATAGACAGATCAACTCTTGATGCCTAATACCAGGTGACACACAATGGTCCAGTCATTGGCCCAACAGGTGCTGAGACTTCCATCTCTTTAGTTGCTACAAGCTCCTGGATGTATCACAAAAGTATACGAGGTCAGCCATTTGGTTTGCATAACCCCAGGAGCCCCAACTGCAGGTCACAGCTGTCCTTAGCTTCAGGCAGGCAGGCTAGCAGCCACCAGCAGGTGCCTATCATAATTGCTGTGGCCCAGAAGTTGATACCTTGATCATTCAGCTGTTGTGCATTATAGGAAGCATATGTCATGTGTTGTTTAGTGGATGGTGCTTGTGCTATGAGTTTATAGATGAGCTGTGATGTCAGTAATTTATTTACATAGGAAATAGCTTTACATGCAAGGCATGTAACAACATGGGAACGACACTCCTTGACCCCACCAAATCTCCCTGGAATGGATATTTCCTTGTTTTAAGAGGGTTGTTTTTTTTATTTTTTTTTTTTATTTTTATTTTGTGGCTTGTTAAAGGCATTTTAAAAGACAATCATCAGGATTACACATAACTTCAGTTTTAAATCAATATCATAAAAATAAAATTGAGATGCCACATTGTTTAATAGATGCATTGAAAGCAAACATGGGGATAACATAAACCAGTTTTGGGAGAAAGAACTCTCTCACAGCACTAAGGAAAGGGGGAGGAAGGGGAAAACTGAGACAGGGACTCAGTGATGCTGTATATTCAGATTTCACACAGAAAAGCGCCAGCGAGATGGCTTAGCAGGTAATGGTTCTTGTCTGACAACCTGAGTGCTCATAAAAAGTCAGACAAGGTGGTGTATGCCTGTAGTTACAGCGTCTCTATGGTGAGGGGGAGGCAGAGACAGGAAACCATCCAAAAGCTCGTGGATGAGCTAAGGCTAAAGTACACAGCACAGGGGCAGAGACAGTAAGAAAGAGTCTGCTTCATTCAACAAGATGGGAGGAGAGAACAGATGCCCAAAGGTTGTCTTCTGACCTACACACACACACACACACACACACACACACACACACACACACACACACACATTAACTAATTAATTAATTAATTAAATTACACAAAATAAACTGAAAGAAATATAACAAATATCTACTATACCAGTGTAGGAGAAGCTCCACAAATATGTACTTAGATTTTTCTGTATTTTTTTGTACCTTTGCAATTTTTAAAAATAGTATTGAAGATCAAACCCACAGCTTTACACGTACTAAGCAAGTTGAGTTATAGACCCAGCCCCCTTTCTTCCTTTTTCTTTTGAGACAGGGTGCCACTAAGTTACTCAGATTGCCCTTGGATTTGATCCTTCAGACTCATCCCTCTGAAACTTTTTAACCAAACAAATATTTTTTATTTGAATGAGAGAGAGTAGAAAGAAAGCATGCTTGATATAATTTAGGTGTGTGCTGCCATTTCTCAAAGGTTCATGCATCTCAAAAGATGGAAGATGGTAAAAGAATGAATGAATATGAAGTCTGGGCACATAAGACCTAGTGGAATTAGGCAGCACCCACATATTTGCTTAGTTCTAAACACCATGCTCACTAATCCGCTTAGGTACTGGGACAAGCCTGCACTTGGGGACACACTCACCCAACAACAAAATGGTTTCCAACTTGAGTTTGCACAATTTCCCAATGCATAAGTCTTATCATAAGTGAGCCAGCGAGTCTCAAGCTCTGTGTGGTACTGTGTGTGTGAGAAGGGTCCACCACAAAGAGGCCTTGATGCTAGAAGGATTGAGACATCAGACATCACAGGGAGACAGCCTCTCAGTTACCCCAAGTCTCCTTTGTTGTCATTGTTCTCCTGGCTGCTGACACTGACGGCTGCCTTAGCTTGTCTGTGAAATTTATATAAACAGGATTGTCTGGGGGTGTTTCATTCTACTCAAGATAGTTATGAAGTTACTGTGTATGATCCTTAATAGGCAGTGCAGTTTCATAACTGAAGAGTTTTCTGTTACATGAATAGTTTACAATGTATTACTCCATGGTATTATTGATAAACACTTGGGAAGTTTCTAAGGCTTTAGGCTGCTGTGTCTATTTCTTTCCGTGCAGATAGCTACCACTTTCAGTATGATGCATTCTTACAGACATCTTCACTTAGTTTTCGTAGATACTGCCAAAACTGTTTTCCAAGGTGGTTGTACTCACATACATTCTCTCCAGCAATGAGTGGTCATATTCTCCCTGTAGCATCGGTTGGTCCTTTACATGCTTTCATTTCGATTGTTTGTAAATGTCTTCCTTCGGTTTGTGTTACTATGACAAAACACCGCGATGAAAATCGACTTGGGAAGGAAATGGTTTATGAATACTGATCAGTCTTTCATGAAGGGAAGTCAGGGAAGGAACCTGGAGGCAGGTATTGAAGCAGAGGCCACAGAGGGGTGCTGCTTACTGGCTTGCTCAGCTTGCTTTCCTGTAGACCCAGGACCATCAGCCCAGGGGTAGCCCCACCTACAGTGGGCTGGGCCCTCCCACATCAATCACTAATTAAGAAAATGCTCCACAGGTTCCCTTGTAGACCAACCTTAGGGAGGCATTTTCTTTATTGTCATTTCCGCTTCTCAGATAATACTAGCTTGTGTCAAGTTTGAAGGAACAAAAACAATCAGGACAATTGGCTTTTTTGATGTTTTGATTCAGGGTCTCACTTTATACCTCAAGGTGTCAACTGGAACTCACTAGTTAGCCCAGGCTAGACTCCAACCCACAACAATCTTCCTCACTTGGCTTTCTAAATATTGGAATTACAAACATGAGCCACCACACTGGTTTGTACAGTTTAGAAATAACTATGTTTGAATTACATTTTTTAAATTTATTTATTTAGGGATTAGAGCTGTACATATCAGAGCATGAGTATAGATACTTGTCTGTGCTGATTTGAATGAAAATAGCCCCCATAGGCTCTTATGTTTGAATACTTAGTCACCAGGGAGTGAAACTGTTGGAGAAGGATTAGGAGGCGTGGACTTTTTGGAGTGGGTGTGGCCTTGTTAGAGGAAGACTATTGTAGACGAAGAGTGTTGCCAGGCCCAGAGTCTCTCTCTTTGCCAGCTGTCTGTAGATCAGGATGTAAAGCTCTCAGCTACTGCTCTAGCACTGTGGATGTCTGCTTCCTACCATGATGCTTATAGACCAACCCTCTAAAACTGTAAGCAAGCTGCCAGTTAAATGCTTTCTTTTATAGGAGTCGTTTGGTTATGGTGTCCCTTCACAGCACTGAAACAGTAGCTAAGACATTGTCCTTCCTTGTGGAACCTGGGAATCAAACTCCAAGTTTGGAGGCAAGTGCTTTTACCTGTTGAGTCAGCTTAAGAGCACTTTTTAAAAATAACATCTAATCTTTACATTTATGATTATGTTCAATATTTCTCTTAGAAAAAAATATTTTTGGTGGAACAATAACTTTCCCCCATAATTATTAAATTCCATAAAATGTGGAAATTATTATAATAAGGTTACATACATTCAACATCTTCATGGAACTTCTAAGTTATGCATGCCAGTGGCTGGACCCTGGATATTAACAAACTAACAGTTCTACTTCCCCAAAAGACATCTTACTGAGTTGATTTTTGTATTTTCCTAGTTAATAAGGAAACAAGCCAGATCTGACAGCTCAGGCCTCTAATCCCACTCACTTGGAGGCTCAGACAGGGACATGTTGAGTTCAATGCCTTCCCACTCTCTAGAGAGAGTTCACAAACAGCCTGGGCAACTTAGAAGACTTTCTCAAAGTAAACAATTTGAAAAGCCTGAGGTTATAACTCAGTGATAAAGCACTAATCCAGGATCCACAAGGCCCTAGATTCATCTCTAGTTCCTAAATAAAATAATCATTCAATAAGCAGTTATTATTTATTGTCCCTTTGTATCCGTTTTGTGATTTGATATATTCACTTTCTTGGACGAAAGAATTTTAGTTCCCAAGATTATACATCCGGACAGGTAAAAAAGGTAGGATTTAAATCCAGACTACCTAATCGTGAGCATATATTTAGTTTATGATATGATGTAATATACTCTATACTACGTGTTATATAATATATAGACCATGCATACTAGACAGTCTTATACCATGTGTCACAATATGGATAATGCTATGTACATCATTCTATATTATATACCACACTGTACATATACATTAGAGTGTATGTCACAGTACACTCTACACAATACTACGCATCACACTGTACATGATACAATATTGGGCATCTATACATTATGCACATCGTTGACCATACTGTCCTGAACACCGTGATAATGCACTATACTACTTCCTCATGCATGACACTCTAGGACACAAGATACTGTGCCACATCATACCATCCACACTAGGCAACCTCTTTATTGTCTAAGGTGAATTTGCATCTCCTGAAAATATACATTCTATAGGCTTTCACTTTTACTGAAGAGCTAACTACCTGGTGGAGTCATTAGTTTGCTAGTCATACTCCTTCGTTTTCCTTAATTTCTCCACGGTAATGAGAAACAACTTTTACATGGGAAAGAGCTGGTTGTTGTTCTTCACATTTCGAGCTTCCCCACAGGGACAAACATTTAAAGATGTTAAATAACTTAAGTTCGAAGGCTGGGGCACACTTCCTGCTCAGCAAGCCTGGGAACTCCTCTCTGTTTCTCCAGGGTCAGGAGGCAGAGAGGCCAGGACCCTTTCTGCTCGTCTGAAGATGAACCCTGAGGGATGGAAAATGGGTGGGTCATGAGACAGTGGGATGCTGAGGCAACAGTCCAGGCCTCCATTCCTGACTCCAGCTCGTGGGCTGGGAGCCATGGGCCATTACTTTCCCCTTGGGATTTTTGCTTTTTCATTTTTAGAAAGTATGTGTTGGACTAGCTGGTTTTATATAGTCTCCTCTCAGGCAAAAAATGACATAATTTTGTATATTTTATAATGCAGACTGTGGGAGTTATGCTGTTTTCATTGGAGAGGGAAAATCCCAGAACTTACCAAAGTATTAGATCCACTACAATGCAATGGCATCAGAAAAGAAACTGTAATGGATTTCAAAAATCTGTACCTCTGGGTGGTAGAATTTTGTTCTGCCCATTTTTCTGCATTTTTTCAATTTCTGTACAATGAATATGTATTACATTGTAATCTTAAAAAAATGTATTTTGTTTTTCTTAACACATTGGAACTGTGGAAGACCCAAAAATAGAATAAAACAACCCAAATTTTAGTGTAACCAGATGGGAGGCATAATGTCCCACATACTATGGAACATTTTAAGATGTCAGGGGGTCAGGATCTCATCTGACAGATGAACTCATTAGCAACCCTGCCCTCTCAGCAGCATCCGGGGACAGTGTTTCCACGGTGACTCATAAGGATGGTGCCAGCCAGGCCCACATCACAGTCTTTTCCATTTCCAGCCCCATAGTTGTGACGACCTGACACTGTGGTTCTCATGGAATTCTGAAACAAGCCCGGCCTCATCATAATGACGGCTTACTCAGGGCAGCAATGGGATGGAAGGTATGACTAATGGCATTTGGGGAGAGTATGGGGACAAAACCAAAAATTACAGTGACTTTCTGGTTGGGGCACACTGGATAGGAAAGGAACGGTGTGTCCACAAACTCAAGAGGTTACGCCTGGCTGAGAAACCAGAGGCAGAAATAGATAGCAGACTTGGGCTGTTTCTCAGTTTCAAGAGGTGTCTTGTGATCCAGAATGGGATTTGGCTAAGGAGACACTTGATAAGTGGACCCCTCAACATCAAAAACAAACTGTTTTGGCGTCAGGACCCCAGAAAGACCCATCTTGGCATGAAGGATTCTCAGTTATCCTTCAGATACTGTTTTCTGGCCTCTGCACCAAAACTCTTCCCATCCGCCGCACCTCATAATATCAGGCATACTAGTTACATCTGCATCATTGCAACCAAAACATCTGACAGAAGCAAGGAAGAGAAGATTTATTTGGGACTATGGCTTCAGAGATTCAGTCTGTTGTCACAGAGCCGCTGAATTCTTGGTGCTAGAAGTGTGCAGCAGAGAATTGCTCACGTCAGTATAGACCAGGAAGCAGAACAAGGGCTGGGTATACCCTTCAGAGGCTTGCCCTTGATGTCCCGACCCACTTCCCCTGACTAGTGACCATCAATGAGAGATTCCCCAGCCGCCCAACATAGCACTACTGGGGTCAGGGGGCACGCAAGTGTTCAAAACGGGAACCTGGGGGTGGAGCACATTTCAGATTTAAGCCATATCAGATTGAAATCAAATCCTTGCCAGTTTACAGGCTTAGCCAACTGTTTAAAATGTATAATTTCTATGTAATCCAGTTTCCATCAGAGTTCATATCCTGGATCCACATATTGTTAAGGGATCCACAGACAGTCTTTGAACTTAGGTGAGTTACTAATGTCTTACTAAAATTTAGCCTTTCCTCCCAAAATGTGTGAAGGCAACAAATTACATATATGGTACAGTACCTCAACCCTGTCATAAATAGAAAGCATGATCATATTCAAATCCTAGTACCATTATTGTGTATATCGCAGAGTAATATTTATCCACGTTGCTACTTGAAAAGTTGTGGGATATATTAGACTTAATAGCTCAGTCTTGTTACTTACTGCAGTCACTAAGATGTTGATCAAAATAGTAACATTAAACATAGCCAAATTCCAATAGATGTATCTGCTACTTTGATTTCTCTTTATTTTAATTTATGCATCCCAAAACATCCTGAGGACAATTCCTGAGATGACCAGGAGTCTGCAGTGTTACATATTTAAGAATGGTATTAAACTGGACATGTTGGCACATGCCATATAAGTTTGAGGCAAATCTGGGATTACATAGTCATTCAAATCCAGCCTAAGCTATAAAATATGACCTTGTCTCAAAGAACAAAAATCAACAAAACCCAAAGTCTTAAGTCCCTTAACTGAACCTTAGAACAGCTGTCAAGAATGTTACAAGGAGCAGAAGTTCCCAGTATCCAAACTGAAATCTACACGTGTTGGTTTCCTAAGAACAACTATTCATCTCTCAAAGGAGTAGGAAATATGGCCCACAGTGATAAAAACACAATAAAAATAGGCCCCTCAAATGACACAGTGGAGATAGTTAGCACCCATGTACCTACCATATCTGACATTCAAAACAAAACAAAACCCACACCGTATAGGTTGAATACTCCTGAGGATGGAGTGGATCAGGTGCTGCCTCAGGAAAGTTCAGTGACTTCAAAGACGTAACAATAGGAACTCAAGTACTGGGGTGGGGCGGAGTCAGAGAGCTGTAGAACAAGCTTGTGTGGCCTACAGATGCACCTCCACTCTCGAATGTATGGCATGTGTGCAGGTGACTGCAGAGGCCAGAATAGGACATTCGATCCCCTGGAGCCAGAGTTACGGCAGATGTGAGGTGCCCACCATGAGAACTGGGACCTGAACCCTGATCTTCTGCAAGAGCAAAGAGTGATCTTAACACTCAGCTGTTATCACAGTGCAATGGTTATTTTAACAATTTAAATCCTTCCCAACTTACGAAAGCACCAGATCTTTCCATTTCTTTGTACTTTCTTCAATTTTTCTCATCAGTTTTGTAATTTTTGATACTTAGCAAAGTTTGAGAAGTGTTGGCTTTAATTCTTCTTTGAATATTTGCTAGAAGTCCTAACTAAACCTACCAGATCCTGAGCTGTCTGGGTTGTTTTTGTTGTTGTTGTTGTTGTTTGTTTTTAAGTTTTTGACTATTGATTGAGTATACCAAGTCACATTGAACTTCTCAGGTTTTCTATTTCTGCCTTGCTCAGTATTGGCAGATTACATGTTCTAGGGATTTATTCATGTTTTTTCTGGGTTACCCAATTTATATCATTGTCCATAATGAAGAATTATCATTTTTATTCTTTCATACACACATACACACACAAGTACATATGTATGTATATATATATATATGCAATATCTTATTCATATTAGCAAATGCTTTACTACAAAGCTATATACCAACTTCAAAACATAAGCCTTTACCCAGAAAAAAATTTCTGAAATAAAGGTATTTTAAAACATGAAGATACTAAATGATTCCTCACTAGCAGACCTGCCCTACAGAGCAATATCAAAAGACGAACTAAAACAGGAATAAAAAAAATAGATGAGAAAAAGAAAACAAATGATTATATGGTAAATTTAAACTTAAACATGTTAAAATTTACATTAAATGTAAGTGTCCAAAATATAAAATGGTGATGCTCACAGCAAATATAACTACAAGACCTGGCTACAGGTTCCCTGTTAGAAACACTAGCATGCTAGCTATAAGAAGCAGACAGGATAAAAGCGCAAGTAGGAAGAGATACACAATGCTGACACTAATTAAAGGAGAACTAGGTGGTTATATTAATTTCAGAGTAGGCCTCAGAAATCAGACTATACTGTGAAAAGGGAGCGTTGTTTTGTAATGATACAGTAGTCAGCTCCCCAGGAAGACACAGGAATGTGAACCATTTGATAGCAGAGCCTTCAAGAACCATTAAACAGAATCTAGCTAGAAATAAAAAGACACAATGAAAAACTATACTCAAGAGATTCAAAACTCCTTTCTCAGAAATTGATGAGTGCATGGAAAATCCAGTAAGGTTATCAAACACTACAGCTATATATAAATGCTGACTGTCCCCCAAAAGCCAAGGTTTGAGTCTTGGCCCCCAGGATGGTATTATCAAGAGTGCTCTGAACCTCAAAAAGGAAGAGACTTATGAGCCATCCTTAGGTCCTTAGGGAAATAGCCCTGAGGAAGATTGACCCTGGCAAATTCCTTTTTCTCTTTGCTTCTTGGTGTCGTGATGAGCAGTTGTTCCAGCAAACAGTCCCTGCAGGTGCTATCAGCATGCTTACCAAACTCCAAGGCAACAAGTCTACCCAGTCTTGGACCAGGGCCCCTAAAACTGAGGACCAAAACCAAACCAAAACCAAAACCACCTTTGTCTCCCTGTATGCTAATTCTCTCTGATTGTAGTGATGGACAGCTGACTTCCATAACTTCCAAACATTGAGTTGATTAATGTTTATAGAAGCCAACTCTACCTGATGACAACAAAATATACAGTCTTTTCAAACATGTCTCTTTACCAAAGCAGACATTATTCTAGCCATAGCAAGTCTCAGTAAGTTTAAAAGAATTTGAGTCATACAAAGTAGAGTTGAGATCTCTTTTGTAACTAAGTCAGAAATCAATAACTAGAAGATGCATAGATGTTGCTCCTTGTACCTGGAAACTAAGCAACACATTTCCTTAGAACCCATAGGCTGAAGAACCAACTTTCTCAAAATTTTTATTCAACATAATTTTCCCCATATAATACATTCTGATCATAGCATCTCTTCCTTCATGTACCTCCATAATCTTCCCACCTCCTCAGCTGTCCATCCCCACACCTTCTTTCTCTGTCTTCAAAAAACAAACAGGCAAGCCAGGCGGTGGTGGCGAACGCCTTTAATCCCAGCACTTGGGAGGCAGAGGCAGGTGGATTTCTGAGTTCGAGGCCAGCCTGGTCTACAGAGTGAGTTCCAGGACAGCCAGGGCTACACAGAGAAACCCTGTCTCGAAAAACCAAAAAGAGAGAGAGAGAGAGAGAGAGAGAGAGAGAGAGAGAGAGAGAGAGAGAAACACATACACACTCAGTGATATGCACACACATATCAAAAAAACCCACCTAGTTGGAAACCATAGTATACAAGCTAAAGACCTGTAAGGTTAAAGAAAACAAACCATGTTTGCATTGTGTTGGTTGTCTACTGCCTGCCCATCAGTGTGATGTGTATACTCAGTAAGACTCCATTGCATAAAGCTGACCTTTCCCTTGCCAGAGATTGTCAATTGGAGATAGCTTCTGAGTCAGGGGTGGGGATTTGTGTTTAGTTCCCCCTCAGCACTGGCACCCCATCTATTTTGGACCTATGAAGGGTCTGTGCATGCTGCCATAGTCTCTGTGAGGTCATGTGCATGTCAGCCCTATTGTGTCTGTAAGACACTGTTTCTTTGGTGTCTTCCATTGGCTCTTACAGTCTTTCTTGAGGGGAGGAGTTTGATGAAGCCTTTCCACTTTAGACTGAGTGTTCCAAGGTCTCTCACTCTCTACACTTTGTCCAGTCGTGGGTCTCTGTATTAGTTCCTACATACTGCAAGAGCAAGTGTCTCTGGTGATGGTCTAGCAAGACGCCGATCTAAAAGTGCATCAGAATGTCATTAGGGATCATTTTATTGCTATGTTCCTTTAGCGGAACAGTAGTATTTGGCTTTCCCCTAGGTCCATGTCCTATCTAGTCTCATGTTCTTAACCACCATGTGAGCAGTGTCAGGCATGGGTTCCATCTCATGGAGTAGGCCTTAAGTCCGATCAGATAGTAGTTGATTACCGACAAAATGTTTGTGCCACTAGTGCACCAGAGTATCATGCACTCAGATCACCATGGTGGATCAAAAGGTTTGCAGCGCATGGCACGCAGAGTACCTTTCAATACCGTAAACACTAGTCAGTTGGGGTAAAGGCTTTAGTCAGGCGTCAGCTTGACTTTTTCATGTCAGTGAGATATATAGGTGTCGCCTTCAACAGTAGGCTCTCACTATCAATTTGTGGAAAGCAACCAATAGCTTTGGAAATAGCTGAAGTTATTTGAAGGCTTCTGCGGGGCTCCTTTGGGAAACAGCTCTATTAGATGTAACCTAATCTTGGCACTGGAGGTTCCACTTGGTAGTGAGAGAAGTCTAGTTGGGGCTTTGTCTCCCTCATTGTTTGGTGATACCATTTAGATTTCTTTTTATGTTATGTAGATATTTTAAGAAGCTTGTACTGTAGTTAGTTTTCATATGACACAAAAGTCCAAGGGCCCAGATGGCTTCAGTGGTGCAACCTAGTAACCACTGAAGGAAACCATACATCAGATTGTACAGACCTTTGCAGAAAAATGAAGAGGAAATACATCCTGACTCCTGAAGTCAGCATTACCTTCATTCCAACACAGGCCATTAACCAGAAAGAATCTAGAAACTCAAATCCCTCGTGAGCACATTTATAAAATGTATAATGAAATTTTAGCCAATCAGAACAATTCCTTCAAGAGTGAATTGTTTCCATATTCTTTATTAATAAGAGCAATGCTGTCACCTCATGTTGTTTATTGACCCTTCTCAATAATGCCAGCCCATAACATGGACTACTTTATATCATGAATACTTTGGAAGGCAGAGCTTGTTCATCCTGTTTCTAGATAAGGAAAATAACAACAAGAGACGGTCGAGTCCTTGATGTCACAATCCCACAGAGTGGATTTGACTCCAATCTTTTTTTAATAGTCCTCTCCTTGCCAAGGAACACAAGGCTTTTCCTGAAGTACCACATTCTACCTGAAGTGTGAAAAGCTGTATCCTTTGCACTCCTTATCAGATGTTAGACATTAGATTCTGATAAAACCTCCTTCTCTAATGCTGTCAGACTGGTTCCTCCAACATAGCTCGTATCAGAACCCAGTAGACCCTTAGCCACAGGATTTTCCAGCATATCTTGAACAAGAATTCAGTAGACCCTTAGCCACAGGATTTTCCAGCATATCTTGAACAAGAATTCAGTAAACCCTTAGCCACAGGGATCTCAAGAGTCCCAGGAGATGATGGAAGGACCTGTACTGAGCTGATAGCATTGCCCCTCAGTATCTGTAGGAGAATAGTTCCACATCCTCTGTGTAAACCAGAAACCACAGCATTGCTGCTCAAATTCCACATGTGTAGAATTTGCATATCAATTCTGTACATCCTCCTGCAAGCTCCAAATCATCTCTGATTCTCCTAACATTGAATACATGGGAAAATGCAATGCACATTGCTGTTACAGAGTGTTCTTAGGCAGCAATGACAAGAAGAAGCTATGCACATGTTCAGTACAGACATGCTTTAAAAAAAATTTTTTTTTTTGAATTATGGTTGGTTGGATCCTGACTGTTTTGTTTTGTTTTTTATGCTTTGTTTTCCTAGCATATCTAAAATCAAGTTGTAAATTAACACAGTAAGGGATTAAGAATGATTAATAAAAGGAAGACAGTTGTCACGATACACAAGTTCAGCAAATGTGAAAATAGTCCGCAATGGACATGTGGAGGTCAGAGGAAAACTTACAGGAGTCTGTCCTCTCCTTTCACCAGCTAGGTCCTGAGAATTGAGTTCAGGTCATCAAGTTTATCAGCAAATGCCTTTGCCCACCCATCCATCTCACTGTGCCTCTCTGGAAATACCTTATTGTGCTGTACTTCTCTCCTTTGTTGACCACTGGTAATCAAAACTGTTGAAAGCAAACTTCCAGGTCAGGAAGAGCTGCTGTAGAAGACCCTGAAGGCATTACCAGCATCATTTTTGCTCACCAGAGTTTCCGCTAACACCCCTCGCTGCCTTGCAAGCCAACCGAGTACATGCCACCCTTACTGCAGACTAAGAGAAGGCTTGAGTTTTGTTTCTGACAAATGTCTTTATTGTCAACCAAAGGAGCTTACATATCCACCTGCTCAACCAGCCTGTATGGAACGGACTAGAACAACATAAAGACCAACAAAGAGTAAATAGCAAAGCCTTCAGAAAAGCTAAGAAAACCAAATCTTGATGCTAGCATTGAGACCTAGAGAAGAGTGTGCCTATAAAAGAGTCTCGTCTGAAATCAGAAACAAGAGGGAGACAAAGCTTCTATGACCAGTGGATTTATAAACACTGTTTTACTTTAGATAGAGGTATCTTCTTAGGACAAAGCCCCAAAGAAGAAAAAAATGCTTTTCAGATAAAAATCCAGTGTTCTTATTTTATTTGATTTATACCAGCTTGCTTTTCCAGATACCTTCTATCCAATTTGATTGAACAAGGAAAACGTCATCTTTACACAAAAAGGATGAAAAGGAGGAGGAGAAAGAGGAGAAGAAGGAGGGGGAGAAGATAAGAAGAGAAGGAGGAAGAGGAGGAGGAGGAAAAGGAAGAAGGGGAGGAGAAGGAAGAAGAGAAGTAAAAGAGGGAGGAAGAGAAAGAGGAGAAGGAGGAAGGGGAGGAGGAGGAAGAAGAGAAGGAAGAGGGGGAGGAGGAGAAAGAAGAGAAGGAGGAAGGGGAGGAGGAGGAAGAAGGAAGAAAAGAAAGAAGGAAGGAAGGGAGGAAGGAAGTGGTTTTCACCTTTAATGGTTCAATTTGCAGTCACTGACTTCAGGGTGGTGTGAAAGGGACATGTGTACAGTAATAGAAATCATCGTTTGAAATAGAATGTTTCCTTTTTCTGGGACAGAGATCTGGGCATGGACACTCTGACAATGGCAGGCAGGAGCAGAGGGCAGCAGCTCTCAGGCAGCTGCAATGTGCACGGCAGTACTATAGTGCACTGTGTTGTCTCCATGCTTCTAGACAGATATTTAATCCATTACACGAGTCTGTCGACACTTTATAATAAAACAGGCTTTATGTTAGATGAGTTTGCCCATGTTTAGGCTAGTGTGAGTGTTCAGGGCATGCTTCGCAAGCTAGGCCCAGCTATGATGCTCAGCACACTAGATTTAGTGAATGCATTTCTACTTAGAATATTTTCATCTTGCATTACATCCCTCAGAGTTTAACCCTGCTCTACATCATGGAGTGTCTGTACAATATATGGATCTGGCCACAGACTTCGATAACTTAAATTATCACAGTATTATAGTGAGAACACAAAGCGTCTGAAATCAATGGCTGGAGAAACGGTCCAGTGGTTGAGTACTGGCTGCTCTTCCACTCCCTGGTTTGATTCCCAGCACCCGCATGGCAGCTCACAACCATTTGTAATTCCAGTCCCTAGGACCTCCTCTGGTCTTTTTGGATCCCAGGCACCATACTAGCTATGGTGAATAGACATGCAAACAAAATATCCATACATATAAACTTAAATAAAAGAAAGGTTTAAATGCATAAAATCATATATTTATAATTTGCAAGATATTAATCCTTTGGTTGATTACAGAATTGATATAACTATGGTAAAATAATTTTTTACTTGGGTGACAATCTGAGGAACCCAAAACTCTAAGGCTCTAAAACACACTGGATTTTCTGCTTTTTGTTTTCTATGCTATGCCAGAAAGGAAGAAGTGTCTTTTGCTCCTATTGAACACTTTGAAAGTATTGCCACATACTTTAATATAGCAACAGATATATTAGAGGTAAAGTAGTTGATTGCCCCAATTTTCCATTCATGAAATTGTTATTAGTAATTATAATAATTATATAAAACATGTAGTCCTATTCTGATCATGGCGGTTTGCAGGTACTATATCTTTGCACATAGACTATAGAAAATCAGACCAAATATATGGAGTGGCAGTTTTAAGATATCACCAATAGGCAGTGCAGACATGTGATTCTCAAGATAAACAAATGAAATCAGCACTAAAGATTGCCCCAGTTTGCAGCTTAGAGGCCAGTTTCAGGCTGCAGTGTGAGGAGGGTGGGTCCCTAGAGAGCCAAGTGGTGTCGCTGAGTTAGAGTAAGAATTTCCAGAGCTAGAGAGAGGAACTGGACAGATAAAAGGCCTTGAATTTGGGAGGAGGGTGCTCTTGAATATTTGGTTAAGATTTCCTCTGTACATGTATGAAAAGAAACTACTCAAGTCCAGAAGTAAAATCATTCCATTAGAGACTGAATGTGTCTTTGAAAAATTCATGCTGAAGTCCTACCCAACTGCAGTGTATCCGCGTTTGGAATAAGAAAGTAATTAAGGTTAAATGAGATGATGATGATGCAGCTCTCACCCTCTAGAATTACTGTCATTACAAGAAATAGGAGAGCCCTCCTAACACACTTTGTCCATATAATATGGAAAGGCCATGTGAGGACGTAGCACAAAGACAGCACGAAACTAGAAAGAGAGCCCTTGCACTGAGACTTTGGTTTCCAGAACTCTGAGAAACACGTTTCTGCTATTTAAGTCATCCAGTCGGTGGCATTATGTCATGCCAGCAACAAACAGACTAATAGAGCAGTACACAAGACAAGTCGGGGAGATAACACAGTATCGGGGCTGGTTCATGATCTCACCGCCCACCATGTAAGGCACAGAGCACTGGGTGGTGATGGGACTAACTTATCTTGAGCCTCTGTCATCTTTCCTCTGAGACCTAAGACTGAGCTTGAAAGGGTCAGCTGTCCCAATTCTCAGCATTCAGAAAGTGTTAGTTATGAACAGAATTAGGAAAATGTGTCCCATAGTAAGAACAAATAATTAGATGCTAAACAGCCATATTGTTGAGAGGTCATGAAATCCTAATATTATGACTATTTGAACAAGATCAGAACAGCAACAGCACCAGTTGCTGTTCCAACGTGGTTGGGGAGAATCTCGAGACGCCACCCCTAGATGAAGAGCTACAGGAAACTAGTGACTGCTAAGAAAGGCAAAAATTAATCTTCCCCAGGGATAAACCCCCTAAATGTTTATCCAACCCCAAGTGGTCAGCCCTAAAATCATATACACATGAGCAACACTAAGTGGACTCAGCAGGTAACAATTATTATGAAATAATAAAGAACATAGGCCTTGACTTTGAGAGAGAGAGAAGTTGGGGGGAGAGGAGATAAGAGGGTGAGGAGGGGTGAAGAAGGGAGGGAAGAAAATGATGTAAGAATATATTTTAATTAAGTACAAAGTCGTATATTTTGTTAAAGATAAGTAAATTATTCTAAGTGACAATAAAGTTTCCACTGGTCATATGTTGCAGATGCCCAAGTAGATAGTGGAACAGAAGTTGAAAAAAAGAAATAGAAGATTTAAAATGACCCAAATGGAGCTGCTAGAGATTAAAAATGTATATCTGAAGTAACAGAGAAAACATGTGAATGGAATTAAGAAATCAGATGCCACAAGAAAAGCGATCAGCTGTCCTTGGAGACATAGAAATAGAACATGTGTGAGGCTCTGAGTGGGTACTGATGAATAACAGTGAGCCTGTGATACCCATCAAGAAGGATAATGCGTGTGTGGTTGAGATCCCAGAGGAGGAGTAGAAATAAAACAGAAAAAAAGAACGATCAAGCAAATTGACAAAGACTTGACTATAAACTCATGAGAAAACACAGCAAAATCCAGGCAGAGGGTGACATATGAAAGTAAGATTTAACTGACCCTATGGTTCCAGAGGGTTAGAGTTCATGATGGCTACTTTAAAAGCATGCCAGCAGGAACAACTGAGAGCTCACATCTCAAAACCTCAAACTGGAGACTGAAAGCACACTCATCGGAAATGGCCCAAGTCTTTAGAAACCTCAAAGCCCATCCCCAGTGGTACACCTCCTCCAACAAGGACATACCTCTCAATCCTTCCCCCAAAAGCTCCACCAACTAGGAACCAAGTATCCCAACATATGAGGCTTATGAGGGCTGTTCTCTTTCAAACTACCACAGACATTATATTCTAACTGCTGAAAAACAGTGATCAGGATAAAAAAAAAAAAAAAGCAAGGAAAAGCCAGGATGCAGGGGTAGGGGCACAGGGAGGAACATGAATCAGGGATAAGAATGACAAATTTTGATCACAAACCAGGCACAGCATTATGAGACAAGTCTTGAACATAAGTCCTGTCTGTACAGAGTGCTATGCCTGGCAAAATGAGTTTTTAGTAAAGATAGAAAAAAAAAAAAAGACCAAGAGGCAAGAATCTAGGTTCCTGATAGGCAGCAAAAGAAAGAGCAATGTTCGAGGGAACATTTGGGCAAATAGGGAATACTTAAGATGTTTTTGCCCTGCAAAGTGGCCACTGGTCTGGGTCTGTTTCTTTCCACGTGGCTGCTTGCGGGGACAGTGCAGGGTTCTACCAGGAGACCTGTCAGAAGTCAGCATGTGGACTACAGAGCTTGCCTTAAACACTGAGCAGGCTGGAGTTGCCAAAGCATGTGTACAGCTTCAATACTATTCTTGCTGGGGACTTGCCGTATCCGACTATTCCAAGGACATTAGCAACTACAGTTCTGATGGGCACAATGGGAATGCTGTAGCCGCCATGCTTCCTTGAAGGCAGCAGGGACAGGCTGTGGGCACAGGTGAAGGTGGAACTCGGCATGCCTGACTGACCTTGCTGCCCTCGCTAGTCCTTGCTATGTGCTTCCTTCTCTTTACCCGTCAGATGTCTTCACATAGTGTTCTCACTATGTAACAGATGAGGAAACTCAAGAAATAAGTGGCCCCCAAGAGAAGCAAGCGCAGAAGCATGGGCACCGCACACTGCCTTGCATGTTAGGATGACGGGAAGACGAAACATGTACATGTGTCTGCTTGACTTTTTGAAGAATACACAAGTTAAAGAAAATAAAGAGATGCATGGAAGTGTGTTCAAGAGAAGCTCTCTCCTCCTTTTTAATAGCCTTGAGCTTTGAGCTACATAAGTAGCTTCCATATTTAAAAGTAAGCAAACTGATGGAGGGAATTAAAGCAGAAAACGGATTTATAAACACTATAGCCAACTGATAACGCATATATGGAGAAAATGATTATTTCAAGTAACTGAAGCTTCTCCGAGGTGAGTTAGTAGTTTACATGAACATTAAAGTTGTAAAAACAAGCAAAGGAATTATGGTACAATATAAGCACAGTGGGAAAGCCCTGATCTTTTGTCCTACCTGACTCTTTTTTACATGTATTTATCTATTCACTTTACAACCCAAATTAGCCCTTCCTCTCCTCCCAGTAACCCCTAATGCAAGTCCCCCCTATTCCACCTTTCCTTTCTCTTTGAGTAGGGGAAGCCCCCCTCTGGGTGTCACCCCACCAACTCCTAACACTCCCCTCATGTACACACATCAAGTCACTGCAGGACTAAGCACATCCTCTCCCACTGAGGCCAGACAAGGAGGTCCATTTAGGGGCACTGGATCCACATGCAGGCAGGCAACAGGTTCAGGGACAGCCCCAGCTCCAGTTGTGGGATCCGCATGAAGACAAAGGTGCTCATCTGCTACTGATGCAGGGGCCTAGGTCCAGCCACACTTGCTCTTTGGTTGATGATTGAATCTCTGGAAGCCCCCAAGGGTCTAGGTTAGTTGACTTTGTTGGTTTTCCTGTGGAGTCCCTGTCCTCTTCAGGTCCTTCAATCCTCCCAATTCTTCTGTAAGACTCCTGAGCTACGTCTAATGCTTGGGTGTGAGTTCTCTGCATCTTTTTCCATTGGCTGTTGGGTGGAGCCTCTCAGAGAACAGTTATGCTAGGCTCCTGTTTGCAGGCATAACAGTGTATCACTAATAGTGTCAGGGATTGTTTCTTGCCTGCGGGATAGGTCTCAAGTTGGGCTGATCATTGGTTGGCCATTCCCTCAGTTCCATCTTTGTTCCTGCACTTCTCGTAGGCAGGACACATTTGGGGTCAAAGGTTTTGTAGGTGGGTTGCTGTCCTTATCCTTCTACTAGGAGTCAATGCATGGCTATAGGAAGTGGCCCTACCTGACTCCTTTTGGACTAAGATCTTCCTTTGCGACTCTTGTTTATCTGTGTAAATCAAAAATTTATCAATAAATAGCAATATGGGCTGTCATTTTGATGGCCATTTCCTAGGTAAAAAATGTGTGATAACATGGTGCCAATGCAAATATTGAAAAGGTATTTAATTAATCTAATGAGCTGATTGGCACAGTGTGGAGGAGATCCTGGAAGCTCTTGCTGTGCTGACTTAGCATGAATTTGAGCTGCAGTCATTAGTTAATTTCTTGCATTCAAGATAGGGAATCTTCATAAGAGCCAATAAAAGATGAAGGTGTAATTTTCATTGTTGGGCATTTGGAATAAAGGGGTTATAAGTTCATGTTTTAAAAAAAGCCCTTTGGGGTACATTAGTAGATAAAAATAATATGTAGTTGTTGGAAAACATCTTAGGTGGAAAATAAATGCTTATAAACTAGATACTTGCTCAAGCTATTGTATAAATTTGGTGATTGAAAGCAAAGCATGGTGAGTCCTAACTATTGTCTGTCCAGCAGTATTCAAGTAAATAGCAGAAAACTTGCTTATACCTGAGTCAAAAGAACCAGAAAATTTTTAACCTGGGCATTGTTTGTTGTTATCAGACATGAATGCTTGTTTCTTTTTTGAGACAAGATTTCTCTGTATAGCCTTGGTTGTCCTGGAACTCACTCTGTAAACCAGGCTGTCCTCAAACTCCTGAGTGCTAGGATTAAAGGCGTGTGCCACTACTTCCCAGCTAGACTTGAACATTTTACTTTCTACATGTTTGAATAAAGTTAGTTAGCATTAAAAAAAAAGGATTTTTTCTATTTTTAATATTTTAAAAGACATTTGACTAAGCCAATCAAAGTGGCACATGACTTTAATCCCAGCATTTGGGAAACAGAAGCAGGAGGATTGCTGTCTGAGGTCAGCCTGGTCTACACAATGAGTTCCAGGACCACAAGAGCTACATAATTGAGAACCTGCCTTGAAAAAAAAAAAAGGTAATTGACTATTTAGAGCAAAAATAAAAATAACATATTGTGGATTTGATTTATATGTAAAAAATAAAATAGTTACAATACAAAGGTAAAGAAAAGCAAACGGAAACTGTAGTTAAAGGGTTGTGTGTTGTGCCCATTCAGCAGGCATTCGTGAACCCCCAAGGACCACCAAGGAGCTGATTCTGATGCAATTGTACTAGGGTCTTTATTCAAGATCGATCTTGAGCTCACTGACATCACCAACACAGTAGGACAAGAAGGTGAAGCCCAGAGCCCAGTTTCAAGCAAGCATTTATAGAGGCAAGCAAATAAGCAAGGGGGTATTCAGCCTGGCACACATCTGAATGGGGGGGGCTATTATGGAATTTGCTACCATTTAGAATGATTGACTGGTGCTGGGAGACAAACCATAAACTTTCATGAGTAAATACCTTTAGGTACAACTGTAAGTTCTGTTTTTCTCCTGATTGATGGTTGCTAGGGAGTTACCTAGAAACTAGTGCTAGGTGCAGTCTTGTTATGGAGTGACCTGGAGACTAGTGCTAGGTGCAGGCTTGTTATGAAGTGACCTGGAGACTAGTGCTAGGTGCAGGCTTGTTGGTTAACTAAAGTTCAATCTTAGGTCAGGTTCTCTAAGGTATAACCTGAATCCAGGATGGAGTTGGTCTGGACTCTCACATGCACTATATAAATTATAAGATACTATTTGAAATAAAATGAAGATAATTCAATATATAAATGTATATGCTATATATATGAAAGTATATATTTCATATATCCTATATGTATATTCAGTACTTGAAACAAATGAGGCAAAAATTGAAAGAACTGTAAGGGAAATTTTTTTTGTAGATTGAAATTTCAACATTCATTTGTCTATATTTGGTTACCAGGATATACATAGAAAAACAATCTGAATACAATATTAGAAATCAATAGGTCAATACTTAAGACATTTTTAAACATTTAGAAATTAAATGAAACACTTTAAAATTCAAGAAGAAACAACAGAAATTAGAAAATATTCAGAACTGAAAGTAAAACATCACATTTTATATACAGTACATGTAGGCTCAGCCTGGCCACACAGGCAGAATTACAGCCCTGTAATTACAGCCCTGTAATTCCAGCTACACAGGAAGCTGAGGCAGGAGGATTGCAAGTTTAAGTCCTGCAAAAGCTATAGAGTTGGTTCAAATCTACTTAAGGTAATAGCAAAAGTCTGTCTCAAAAAAACCAAACAAATACAAACAACAACAAAAGTATTTTTAATGGACTAGACTTTGAGTTTCATGACAGAGTGTTTGCTAGTGTACAAAGCTAGTATAGGCCCTAAGGAAATAAATAGTTGCTAAGCCTGTGTTTTCAAGAAAATTAATTACATTAAGTCTTTATGTTAGGGGAAGGGTAGTCACCAAACCATAAGCTAATGAATTATAAAGCACTAAATTCCAGTCAGTGACGGGGAGATACCTGGCTTCTCACACATTCATTCCATGAAGAAACCAGACCAGTATGGGGAGGAGGTCCTCTGCTCTCCTGGTCCTTCGCCCATGTTCATCATTTCCAACTCACAAAATTACAAATGTACTGCTCTTATAAATTTTTTTGAAGTTATAACAAAAAGTTCTTGGCCAGATGGCATAGCATAGCAAAAATCTGTCTGTTTGAGAGGGAAAGTAAATAGAAGAAAAATATTCCTAAGCTTACTTATGATCTAAAGCCCACGACTCCCCATGCCTGGTAGTTAGGTACAACTCAGAGCGGTTGAAGGCCAGCGTGTATCCGGTGTGTATCCCTGGGGACAGCAATGGCCTCCTACATCACATCCTTGGGCAACACTCCATTGCCCTGAACTTGTGTGAAGCACAAGCCATTGTCTTTCTTTGGCTCTTGGGCTGGTGTTTAAAAATATGAGTAATTGCCTTGATTTTCTGAAACCATAGAAAACCAGGAAAGATGTTGTAGACTCACAGGAACACACAGAAATACCTAGCTCACCTATCTGAAGTTATCATTACAGATTTTTAAAATGAAAGCTGAAGGTGACAGTCACATAACTCCCCTCCCTTTCTTTTCTAATCTCTACCAGGGATCTTCTTGTCTCCCTCACCCAGATGACTTCTTCTTGCATTCAACCAAACCAAATTCCTACTAATTCAGGTCAGTCTTTCTGGGCCTCTTGGACTAGATCTGGCCCAGTTATAGTTCTTAGATCCTGGTCCTTTCTAGTATCGCAGGGGGCAGCTGTATATTTAGAACTCCACTTTGTCTGCCTACCACCCTCTCCCCCAACCCCGGAACCTCTCTTCATTAGGTCACTCATCTGAGCATCCTGCTTACTAATGCTTTTATCCATCAGGAATTCAGTCTGTATTTGTTGAATTGGTGATTCAATTTTTCATTCAGATCAATGCAGTGACTACAGTTTCTTCCAGTAAGACTGAGTTGAGGGCCAGTGAGCTCAACTAGGCTCAACCTAGTTAAGGCACTTGCCACTAATCCTGATCAGTAGCTGGAACTCACACAGTAGAAACAAAACTGACTCCTGTACGTTGTCCTCAGACCTCTTCCTGGATATGATGGTACACATGCCCTCCTCCCTCTGCAATAATGAAATACAATTTTAAAATAGATTCAGTAGAACATGACACAACAACATAACTTCGCTAATACAATTCTTAACTGTCTGAAAGTGAAAAAAAAAAAAAAAACTCAACCATCTGCTAATAATGCCAAAATCAGTGGATTGACTTTGCCCAGCATTTGAAGATTCTAGCCACCTATGGTGTGATGGAAGCTACAGGCTACATGGAACAATGCACCCCCACAGAATTAGGTGGGAACCCTGGGCAAAGGTTCATGTGGCGTAGAATATATAGGAAGTAGTAGAAACTTAGTTTGGTTTTCCCAAGCCTTTGAGCCTGTGATGTGTCATTTCCAGATTTCATATTTAGAGATGCTAGACAGAATCTGTGTGTGTGCTGGAAAACTGTTCAGTCAGTTCGGGAACTATAGATGATCATCTTGGGAAAGGAAATTAATATAAATATATATAAATATATATAAATATAAAAATAATATAAATATAAAAAGCTTGTAACTTTGCTACACCAGTTTCTGTTTATACTTGATCACATTTAGTGTTAGAGCAACCCTGGGGGCAGGGGGCGAGGGGGCAGTTGCTTACAGTGAAACTGAGGCAACGTGGTTGTGAAGGAGTGGAGCCAGAATCCCAGCCAAGGTCCAGCCAGCACACCAGCTCCAGAACATCCTGTGGTCTCCCACGTCTTTGGATTTCTTGTCAGACTTGGTCCATCATCACCACAACTACTCCGACCTCCTCTCCCGTCACTGTCTGGAAATGTTAGAGGTTCTGAGGTACACCTCTCACTCTGAGCCGCGGATGCTTTGAGCACGTGGTGTCTTTTATTAAATTTATTACACTCCTTTCTTTCTTTGACTGTGAATGCTGAAACACAAGTGCCACCGTGTACCCATGAAGGTCAGAGGACAAACTGGGGACTTGTTTCTCTTCTACCATGTGGCTTCTACTGCAGGTTGAACTCATGTGATCAGGCTTGGTGACAAGTACCCTTCCTACTGAGCCATTTTTCCGGCCAAATAGTTTAAAAATCATTCTTAGTGCATGAAGTAGAACATTTTGGCAATAAGAATAAGAATATTGAGTCTTGGAATAAAATGAAGAAAGGTCATATTTTCTATGCCATTCACCTCAGACCAGATTGTCAAGTCCTACTGTGGCATTGGCTATTCCACTGCAATATTATATTATTATTTGTATTATCGTGATGAGAAATACAGATCTAATACAGCAGTTTTAACCCCTATTACACTCAATGCCTTTATTTATGTCTACGATTATATAATAAAATTCACAAAAATTCAAAATCACAAACAATAGTACATTGAATATAATGCAAAGAAGAAATCAATTATAATACAATTATATATATACATATATATACATATATATAGCACATATATGTATATAATGTATATATGTAACATATATACATATATGTGTAACATATATACATATATATGTGTTACATATATATATATAACTCAGGTAGGTATGTCTAGACTAGGAGACACAATGATCTAGCCTGATCATACACCACACATAAACCTGTGCCAGTTGAAGACTCAAAGATCATGAACAATGTTGCTGTGATGTGTTTGTTTTCTGAAAAGATAAACAACTGTCAGCAAACTTTCCAATGAGAGGCAAAAGTCTTTTTAAAATCGATAGGGTGATGCCTTCCTGAAAAGTTCATCACATATTAGATCTCTTCAAATGCTTCTCTCTGCTCAGATGAACACAGTGCTAGAAAGGCAGACAGTTCCATATTCCCTCATTGATTTCTGGTAGGGCCTTCTAAATCTGTGTGGAACTGGGGCAATTCTCCCCTTGCCAGTTGCTCCATAGGTATTGTCTAGGGGTCCTTGTTCCATTCTCCTAAGAGCCAGTGTTATAGTCCCAGTTCAAAACAACCACAACAAACTCTCTCCCCACATGCTAAATCCACAGCCTCCCCACTAACACGTCCCAGGCATGATGCAGCATTACCTACAAACACTGTCTAGCAATTTACTGATTTTTCATAGGAACTAATAGTTTACACCCTTCTGGGAGTCATAAGGGCTTGGTGCTCTGGAAACAAGGCTGTGAACAAGATCATCAATGGTTCCTGACCCCAAAGAGCAAGTGATCTAATAAATGAGACAGATGACAAGCTCAAATACATTGATGAACATGTCAAGGGCCATGGAAGAAAGGACTGCTACTGAGAAATGGAGTAGCACTTGACTCTAGTTTAAATGGCATCACTGGCAAAGGCTCTCAGAACCAATCACCCGTGACTCAGGCTGAAGGCTGTTGGGTGGCAGTGGAATGGAGGTGGAGAGGAATCACTCTGTTCTCCCAATATTTCTCACCAACTGAAACTCTCTGAACTCAAGTCACTGTAGTTCCAAGGGCTATTAACTTCAGATAAGAAGTGAATGGGTACTTTTCCCAAAGAAGATAAAGAAATGAAGTATAAAAAAAAATTGTTCCTTATGAAAATCAAAAGCAGAACTACATTGGGTACCACTCAACACAAGAATAGCTACAATTAAAAAAAAAAATATCCAAAGTAAGCATGAGCAGTGATATGGAGGAATCAGAACCTTGTGCATTGCCAAAGGGACTTTAAAATGACTTAGCCATGGTGGGAACAAAACATTAAAATGGGTTTAAAAAAACAATGTAAGATCATTGTATGACCCAACAATAATACTTCTAGGTATATGCTCAAATTGAAAACAGGTACCCAAGCCTTATACAGGAGTGTTCGTAGTAGCACTATTCAATAGTCAGAAGCCTCAAATACCCAAATCTGTCTGTCAGCAAATGGATGGGTCAATACATTGTAGTAGAGACAAACCATGGATTATTATTCAGTCATAAAAAGGAGGCAATTTTATGTTTTTGTTTTCACTAGGCAGTATCTTGCTGCATAGAGCAGACTGGCTTCACCCTTGCAGTCTGCTCATCTTGGCCTCCAGAGTGCTCGGATTATAGGAAAGTATCACTATGCCAGCTAGGAATATGGTTTCAGTATGTGTTACAATAAATGTGAATCTGGAGACTATTGTACTGCGCACAAGAATTCAGGCACAAAAGATCAATCCCATACTGAAAACTCCATTCCCATGGATGTCTAGAACAGATAAGTCTCTAGGAAGGAAACCCATACTGAAAACTCCATTCCCATGGATGTCTAGAACAGATAAGTCTCTAGGAAGGAAAATCAGACGCAGATTGTCGGGGTCTGAGGGTGAGAAGAAGTAGGGGGAAGTGCTCACCCCATATTGGGATTTTACTTCGAGATGATGAGATGTCTTGAAACCTGGAAGATGCTGTGGCTGCTACAACGTTGTGAGCGCAGCAAGTACCACTGATGGCTGGTGAGATGGCTCTGAGTAAAGGCACTTGTCGCCAAGCATGATAGTCTAAGTTCAACAGCTGGAACTCACGTGATGAAAGGAGAGAACTGGCAACCACGTGCACGCTGTGGCACGTGGGCACACACACACATACATGCACATGAATAAGTAAAATGTAATAAAAAATAATGCCAGAGTTCACTTTAAAATGTTTATATTGAGAGCTTTATATCAATATTTTTGAAAATGGATAGACACAACCTCTTGCTGTCTGAAGCGTTTTCTTCTTGTTGTTGTTAGGGATCGCTCTCTTGGATTTGTATTCTCACACTTTGCAAGCAGCCCGGATGGTTTATTCATTTCCTCCCAATATAAAGGGATGTGTGCTACTCACCAGACACCTCCTCATGTGAACAACACTGGGAACTTGAGAGGGGAAGCTTCTCTCTCAAGATCAGAGCCTATCTGGACATCCATGAGTGGAGCATCTGGTGCTAAAGAGTGTCCTGGAGAAGAATGGTGCCCTCTAAGTCCCACAGTCTAGAGGTACCAGAGAGAGGAGATGGAGCATGACAGGAAAAACCACAGAACCATGAGAACAGGGCATGGGGTGGGATTGGAAGAAAGCTGACTGTGGTGTGTGCCTAGGGTCAACCTTATATGAATACCCAAGGCTCTATTAGGAAGAGTTCCAATATGGGCAAATTTGCTTTCTTTTTGCTTGAACAAGGAACTCATTTAGACACACATGAAAATTCCAAGTTGAAGGAATTAATATGTCCATTTCCCTCATGGAGATGGGGACTATGATCTTTGTGGTTGGGGCGGGGGGTGACATGAGTCCAAGAGAGAGCAAACATCTCAATTTTTAAGGAAATAGCTCAAACCAGAATCCAGTTTACTCTCCATTTTCTAGGTCAGGGTACACTGTAAACATCAGAAACCACACTATTTTGAACAGAAAGGGATTTGGTACAAGGATGTGTGCTTTTAAAAAGCATTGGAAGGTTCCAGGCACAGACCTCAAGATGGGTGGAGAGGAACTATGAATACAGCTGTGTGGAGCTGCCACTGTAGGATGGGGGGAGGAGGGACACTCACAAACTGTGTGAGACATGCTGCCTACGCACAGCACTCAAGTGAATCAGGAACCAGAGTAGAAACTTGAGCTTACCCGTAAGCCAATGGGTGACTTTTAAAACAATTGTTTTTATGCTTTATTGATTGATAGATTGACTGATTGACTGATTGATTTAGTGTGTGTGTGTGCACAAGAGCCTCTGCACTCATGTGGAGGGCAGAGGACAGCTTACAGAAGTCACTGTTCTCCTTTCTTTCCACTGTATAGTTTCCAGGACCGCACTCAGGTTTTCAGGCTCGATACCAAGCACTTTAACCACAGACCATCTTGCTGGCTCCCAAAGAGTAGGTTTTGGCCCACAAGCAAAATGACAAAAAGAGTAAAGGAGCCTCCTACGTTCTGACATTGCAGAAAAAGGTTGGAACTCTATTGTCTGGGGCAGACTCCAGTATAGTCTCTGTATCATTTGTCAGCAGAAGAAACAGAAAGGGGGTCGGCATCTGAATTTAACAGGCATCTGAGTTTAAAAGAGAATGACTGGCATCCAAAAGTTGAGCTGCCAGGGATCCTGGAAATGTTAACTTAAAAAAAAAGCACTTACAAAGAGAAGGAGAATGAGAGAGAGAGAGAGAGAGAGAGAGAGAGAGAGAGAGAGAGAGAGAGAGAGAGAGAGAGAGA
>JANHMN010000003.1:62153609-62207845 GCA_030674055.1 Rhabdomys pumilio
GAAGAAGAAGAAGAAGAAGAAGAAGAAGAAGAAGAAGAAGAAGAAGACCAGGAGGAGGAGGAGGAGGAGGAAGAGATGCCAGGAGTTGTCACGGTGTCCTTGCAGGGCCAGCAGCAGCTTCATGGTAGACAAAGGACCCCTGGGGAGGAGGGAGGTTATTTTTCCACAGGAAAATGTAGGCCAGGAATAGGATGAGGCATACTAGCCATGGTGGTGTCTCCCAGGCCCAGCCAGGAGTCCAAGGTAGTTTCCTAACTCTGGGGAAGCTGATTCTTCGTGGTCTGAGGGCAGAGAGGCCTGGTGACTACATCTGTGGTCCAGCATGGTACAGGGGATGCTGTTTTAGAGCATCATCCCTAGGCTGATAGCATCCTAACCTATCCCTCTTCTGACCCTGTCTAGCCCAATCCCAAACCTGTCTCTGGACTTAAAGCTTGGAATATGGCCTGACCCTCCCTTGCTTACCCATGTTGGTAGGCTGCTTTGACCAGTCTGTATCCTAGGAACTGCTGGCCCTGGACTTCCCCTCCTTCCTGGGCCCAGTATCAGGTGTCACAGGAGAATCATGTAGTGATACCAAAGGTAGGGTGGAGATAAAGTGGGATGATGAGAGTAGGCGGGGTTTCAAAGAGAGACCCATAAGTCAAGACTTTCTTCCTTAAAGATGGTGAAGAGATGCCCACGGTTGCTGATGGTGACTGAGTGAGAGCTGAGTTTCTGAAAGATGCACCCAGGCCATGGCTATATGGTCAAGGACTAAAATCTCAAGACCTATGTCCCGGCACGGTGCCTTCCAGCTCGGTTCCTGCGTGGCTGGCAGCTGGCAGTCTTCTGCAGCTCTGCCTTGCTCTCAAGTTTTTGATGCTCCGCCCACATTCATTTCTGGCCCTGCCCTCCTTAGCTTCTCACTCCTGTAGTCTCCAACTAAAATCCCTCCAGATTCTCCAGAGTGGGACTATCCTCCTGTCTCTCCATTCTCATATGTTAGGAACCCCTCCTTCCCATGGGATCTCTTCTGATTGGCTACTTTGAAAGCAGAAACAATAGATACAATCATCCTCTCCCTTGCCTTTTGCAGGGGTGGCTTAGAGAACCCTCCTTGAAATGCCTCTATTAGAAGGGCCCACTACATATTCTTAATTAATTAATTAGTTAATTTTACCCACTCCATATCCTAAGCTTACTAATTCCAGAATTAAGTTCCGTGTTAAGTCTTTAGTTTCAGCATTTTAAAGGTATTGCCATGTCTTCCATTCTAGTCTTATGTTGAGTACTGGATGCTGCCTCCTTACCCTTTAATTCATACGTTGAGATCCTAATGTCCGTGCCAATGTCATTTAATCTGGACTATGGGGAGTGTCTTAGTTACTCTTCTCTTACTGTGATAATTACCATGACCAAAATGACTTGAGTAGGCAAGGGGCTTCTTGTCTTACACATCCCAGTAACAGTCTATTGCTGCAGAAAGCAAGGCAGGAATTCAAGGGAACCTGAAGGCAGCAATGGAGACAGAGATCATGGTGGAATGAATGCTATTACTAGCTTGCCTCCCCTAATTTGCTCAGCTACCTTTCTTAAGCCTCCCAGGACCACCCTCTTACAGTTGATACTCCCTGTCCCTGGTGAGCTGAGGTGAGGCTCCTACATCAATCATTATCAAGAAAATGCCCTTATAAGCAATCTGACAGAGGCGTTTTCTTCAGAGGTTCCTTCTTCCCAGACAACTCTAGCTGGTGTCAAGCTGACAAAATCCTAACCAGTGCAGGAGGCCATGAGAGTTAAGTCCTCATGCTAAAATGGGCCCTGTGGGTTGCCTTGCCCCCTTTCTATAATGTGGTCATATAGTGGGACACTGGTGGCCTGTAACCCAGAAGAGGGTCCTCCCTAGAACCTGATTATGCTGTTACTTTGACCTTGTCCAGACCTGGGGAAGACACTTGTCCATGGTTAAGGGGCAGCTGGGGTCCTACCCATCTCATTACTCAGTTTTTTCCTGCTTTAGAATTTGAGGGGAGAATGTTTTATTGGACCTGCTGGGAGATCTAAGAGACTCAGTCTCTCTCTCTCTCTCTCTCTCTCTCTCTCTCTCTCTCTCTTCTCTCTCTTTCTCCCCTACTGACCATTTTGTTGCTTACATCCTTTCTCTGTTACCTGATCATCCTTCTGTTGATTTGAATAGCAGAGAAAATGACTTTCACTCCCAATAAGAAATAGAAGGTGGGTTTTGGAGAGATGGCTTTCTCTTCCTGAGGTTCTGAGTTCAATTCCCAGCACCCACATGGTGGCTCACAACCATTTATAATGGGATCCAATGCCTTCTTCTGTCATGCAGGCACACGTGCAAATAAAGCACTCACGTACATTAAATAATTAATCTAAAAGAATTCTTTTTAAAGATTAAAAAGTAGAAGAGCAGCTGCATGCAATTCAGTCCTGCAGCAAATCTTATTTGCAAAGACCCTAGAGGGGTGCAGATGTGGGGAGGGGGAACTTGATAAGCTAAAATATGAGATAAAGAAGACCCCTCCCTGGACTAACAAGGCAGAAGTTGGCTTGGCTTCCAGTAAAGTGCTTGGCAAAGTCCCACTAGAAACAGGCAAGGGGAAGTCTGTGCAAACCTGCAGTCTACCCCAACCTGGATCCATCCAGAACCATCCCTCATGGACTGAGGCACTCAGGACCTACCCTGATATCCAGTAGGGGAATAAAGTAAACTTACTTCTGCACTGTGCAGGCTTGATCATTGTGCTAACTGTTCAGCGCACATGAAAAATTGTTGAGACATGTAGAAAGGCAGAGAGATGGGGCTGCCTTCTGTACACAGTCACCTAGATAGCCCAAGACAGTCTGTGCTTAACGACTCTTAGCTCAACCATAGCTTCAGTGTTCTCTTTGAAACATATGCAAAGGTTCCAGGATTGGAGTCTTATAATCTTCAAGGAGTCAGACCCCCCCACCACCACCACATATAATTTCTCCTGGGACATTAACAAGACCCATGCATGGATCCATCTGGGTTTGTCTCTTCAGCATTACAATTACAAATGTGTGCCACCACACCTGGCTTTTTAAAATGTGGATTCTGGGGACCAAAAAGGGGTAAGATAAAGGAGTTGACCTATGAATGTGTAGACTATGTACCCCTGTAACTGAAGGGGGATGGCTAGGTTGGGAATCCCAGAATGCAATGGGCTTTCTGTTGAAAGAAGACCAGTGTGTCACATCCTGTGGAGCATCCAGCCCCTTTCTCAGTCGGGTACATGGCCACTGCTCTGCTCTGTGAAGAGATAGTATTTTTTGTTTTTAAAGACTGAGTTTACACCGGGTGGTGGTGGCGCACGCCTTTAATCCCAGCACTTGGGAGGCAGAGGCAGGCAGATTTCCGAGTTCGAGGCCAGCTTGGTCTACAGAGTGAGTTCCAGGACAGCCAAGGCTATACAGAGAAACCCTGTCTCAAAAAAAACAAAACAAAACAAAACAAAAAAAAAATTGAGTTTACAAGTGGTAAAACTTGTAACTTCAGTGTGACCCTGTCCTCCTAGTTTGACAGAGGTCAAAACAGGATTCTTCAGCAAATGAAGTTTAGTTAGAAATTAAGGAATTATTGCTGCATATCTGAGTCTTATAAATTTTATACCCACTACTAATACCCAGGCCCAAGAGATTTCTTCTTGTTCCCTGTGGGAATCAATGCCAGCTAAGCTTTCCTTGGCTCCTGGAGCTGTTTGGTTCAGATCTGGGTGGGGCCCAGAAGGAGTAGTAGCAACTCTGTGGAGGAAACTCCTTCAGCTTTCTTCCCTGGGCATGGTGCCACATGCACATGTAGTCACTGCCGACAGGCCCGCCCAGGGCCTTGGAAAGCCGTGCCTCCAGTCTGCTCAGACCACTTCCCAATGCTTGCATTCCCTCCCACCTTTTCTTTACCCAACTTACCCACTTTTTCCTGCTCCAGGGAAAATATTTGAACGTTATGCACCCCTCCTGCCACTAATGGCAGAGGACAGAGGATGAGGGCAGGTCTGTGGTTACCTAGGTGACCTCAGAGCACATCAACCATGCTGCCAGGCCCTGGGGGCTTGAGCTGGGTGTCTGCTGCCAATCTGAGGAAACCAGCCCCTGCAGCACCTGGGAATGGTGCCAGGAGAGCTTAGAGCATCTATAGACTGCTTGGCTGTGTTCCCAACCGTTTCTCTGACCTTGACCAGATGTGCCTCCTTGAAGGCAGGACCAGATATGGCTGGTTTAAGTCCTCACATCTTGTCTGTTCTTGCTGGCCTTCCTTGTGTAGTGGCTCTCCACTCTTCTCTGGCCTTCTACAGTGTGGTGGAGATTGGAGGCTCACATGGTCCAGGCCAGGAGTAGGAAGGCCATGAGTGGGAAGCAGCACAATTCAACAGGCAGAAATTAAGTCAGAGGTGGGGCCTTCTTCATTCACATATCCCAGAAGTCTCAGGTGTGAGCATGCTCCTGAACCCCATGGCACACCTGTTGGTCCCTCTTTTTCTTTTCTTCCACCCTCATAGTGGAAAAAACAAAATGGAGCCTCTCTTTCCCTGAGTCCTTCGCTCCCAGAGCCCTCGCCTTCTTCCCTTCTCCATTGAATTTGCTCCTGTTGGTCACTTCCTGGATCCCAACCTTCCCATATACTCAGGGCTCAGAGATGGCCTTGGAGCTCGTTCTGGGAGGGGTGATTTGGACAAAGTCATCAACTCTGGTTTCTCCAAGCCATACCTTCATCCTTGAAAAATCTTCTAAGAAATGGCAGAAAGTGCTGGAGAGGAAACCAACAACCTAGTGACCAAGTTTTGACAAGTGACACCTTGTTTCTATAGAGACGAGCAATGCCCATGATTTCAGTGTAGGCAGGCTTGGGTCCCTAAGGCAGAGATATTTGCTCCTTTTCACCAAAATTCCTTCCTTTCTATGATCCTCATGCCCGTGCAGGGCTCTGCCCACTGTTTGACCCTCTGCCACCAACCACATCTCTGCCTTGTGTATGTCCTCACCAACAAGTTCAGCTGTGGTCTCAGGGCCAATATGGACACGATGGGTCCCAGAAACGGAATTCCTAGGAGAGGCAGGAATCACATAGGGGCAGCTAGTTATTCCTGGATGGGGGTTGAGGCCTCAGAAAGGTTGCTTTACAGGTCAAGAGAGTTCAATGTGAGTGTGGTCAGTCTGTGTCTCTAGGAAGGCGAGGAAGCTGTGAGGGGACCAGAGAGTGAGGAGGAAGTGGACGGTGCTTGTGATCCAGGGGGTGGGGGGGGTTACTTGTTTATTTTTTTTTCCTGTTGTGCTTTGAAGGTACAATGTCCTCCAGAGTCTTCTTTGTTTGAACACTCCATCCCCACAGGGCACAAACCTTGAGATAAGGCCTAGCTGAAGGAAGTGGATCCCGAGGAAGCAGGCCCACTTCTGACCTCTCTCTGTTTCCTGATTGCAGAGGTTATGTGACCAGCCACCTCACAGACCTGCTGCTCTGCCTCCCTTGAGGCTCTTCTTAAACTGTCAGCTAAATGGAGCTTTCTTCCTTTCAGGTTCTTCTTGTCAGGAATTTGGTCACAGTAACAAGTAACTCATACATCTGTTTTTTAAGACTTTACCTCTTTAGAGTATGGCATTAGAGGCCCATGGTTGCGGTGAGCCTTAGTTATTAGGGTGCTTGTATAGCAAACATGAAGGCCTGGGTTTGATCCTAAACACTGCATATGTCAGTGTGGTGTGCATATCTGTGATCTTGGCCTTTGGGAGAAGGACAAAAGGGTCTAAAGTCCAAGAGCATGCTTGGCTACATAGTGAATCTGAGGCCAGCCTAGAATACCTGAGAATATGGGGGGAGGGAAAGAGAAAGAGGGAGGGAGGGAGGGAAGGAAAGAGAGAGACAGGAAGAGAGAGACAGAGCAAGAGACAGACAGAGGTAGGAAGAGAAAAGGACAGAGAGAGAGAGAGAGGGAGAGAGAGAGAGAGAGAGAGACCGAGTCAGGAAGACAGAGAGATAGAGACTGAGAGAGACAGGAAAAGAGATGGGGGAAGAGAGAAGGAGATGGAGACAGGAAAAGAGAGACAGAGAGAAAGGAAGAGAGGAGGAAGATAGAGACAGGGAGAAAGACAGAAGAAAGACAGAGAGACACAGATAGGAAGAGAAGCAGAGACAGGAAGAGAGATTAGAGAGGCCATGGTCCCTCTAACCTTAAGTGCACACATCAGACTTTCCTATTTTAACTTGCTTCATCTTTTAAATTCTTGAAACAGAACGGTCACACAAGAATTTTCTTTCCCTTGAGCTCTGTGCCTTCACCTGACACGCATGAGGTGGAGCTGCTCACAGGAGTCCACTGTCTGCTTTTAAGTCTAGAGTGAGGTGTAGAGATGCTCGCCCAGCAAGGACTATGTGGTACCTGGGCCTGTCTAGATCCTGGGAGATCCTGCCTGCCCCTTCCATGCCTCCATCCTTTACCAGTGAGGCAGGACTTACAGCATCACTCTAGAGGGTCTTGAAGGTTTATGGGAACAGGCATTGCTAGCTCTACTTGTCTTAATGAATCCTGTGTGAGAAGGCACTGTTCTAATTATTTAATCTTTGCACCCGCTTAGGAACTAAGTTCGATTTTATCCCCTGTGTATGAAGGGGAAGGGAAAGGGACACAGGGCATTTTTGAAGCCACAAGACACATATGTGGCACAGGTAGGATGCTAACTCAGGCAGACTTCAGGGAGCTCCTGCTGTGTTCAGCTGCCTCTGGCAGAGAGGCAGGTATGAGAACCAACTCCAAATGCCTGCAAGGGCTACATAGGACACAATCATGACCCCAATGCGCCAGACACTCCAATATTTCAAGAAAAGTTGGGTATCTAAATATTTATTTAACATTCCCAACTTTAAAATGTCAAATCTTTTTAAACCTTTCTGTTAGGAAAACACAAAATAAACAAAATATCATTATTACCAGGCCATATCTAGTTCACTGGTGCTCTGTCCATTACATGCTAGTGAGGGCCAACAATTGGTTTAATTTCAGCTCCATTTCATTGGTTGTGGCTACCCAGAGAATAATGTTGAGAAAGATTCAGTCTGGCTTCAGTGAGAAAGACTTCGACAATCCATTGGCAATGCCTGCTGCAGGTATAGCCTAGAGGAATGACATCATCTATGCCATGAGTTTGCTCTAATGAGGTTAGATGCTGTCCCCGGGGAGTTAGTGGTTAATCCCATTCATCTAGACTCTGATGAAGTGTCTGTGCTCTAACTCTCTCCTCCAATCCAGAGCACCTTCAGATTCAGGAGCTTTTCAGAGATCAGTGGATTTCAGGTGCTAATCTCCCCCGCATTTGGCCATTTCCGCTTCATCTAAGCAGGAATCAGAAGTCCTGCAATCTTTAATATGACCACAAGAACCCCACCATACCCAGGCATTTTGTGGCAAAAGTCTCTTCCCCAAAGTGCCCACTGATTAAGCATCTTATCTTGCTTTTGTTTGCACCTCTGATGAGAGCCTTGAGTCTCCACTGGAGTCTGGCTTTTCTCCATTGGGAAATTCTCAATCCCCTTTCTGGGACAACCATCTCATGTGATTTGTGCACACCCTTCAGTGTTGTTCTCATTTGCTTAAAAATGTATTTTTCTCAACGAAGTCAGTCTTGCCTTGAGTGGTTTTCACACCGGCTACTAACAGAAAACTGAGCTGGGAGGCCGTGAGGATTTCCAAGAAGCCACACAGAAGCAACTCTTCAGACACCATAGTGGTCTCACACACAGGCTGATAGCTTGCCTTTGTGATAGCCACATTTGCTGAGTTCTGCTAGCACTTAATCTGACCCCCTGCTTTCCCTGTTTCTTAAAGAACACATCCCATCTGTGCTTCTTCATTCGTTCATTGGCTGAATTGTTGGGGAGCCCAGGGATGCAGGGGTGCAGGAGTGCAGGGGTACAGGGGTGCAGGGATGCAGGGATGCAGGGATGCAGGGGTGCAGGGGTGCAGGGATGCAGGGATGCAGGCCAGAACAGAACACTGCCTACTCTCTTGGGTGGTTACCTTCCTTTTGAATATGCAGCAGGAGCTATTCACAAACACTCCAGGCATGGCCTCCTTCCTCAAACTCTCTGCAGTTTGCATTGGCTCCATGCAATTGGAAGTTTCCTTTTCTAGCTATGTTGATGCATACCCTGGAAAGAGACCACTGTCACCAGGCCCAGGCCTTGCCATTGATTCTGGGCAAGGCACAGTATCTGCCTAGGTCCTGACTCCACTGTAGTGATGCTGTGAGTAGGGAATGAGATGAAACACCCCAGCATGGTGCAGGTGCTCTCTATTTATCTGCATAATAATACCCAGAAAGAAATGTACAAGATTCCCCATCCACTCCTTCCAAACTTTCCTTAATTGCCCCGACGCTTCCAAAAGTCTCCTTTCCCTGCAAATGAAAAGATGCAAATTACAGACATAGACCAATGACTCCACCTTTTGACTTTGGATTTTCAAAACTGGTTTTAAAACATAGAAGAAAAACAATAATCTTAGGAATCTAGGCTCTTTTTGAGACAGGGTTTCTCTGTGTAATACTGGCTGTCCTGGAACTCACTCTGTAGACCAGGCTGGCCTCAAACTCAGAAATCCGCCTGCCTCTGCCTCCCAAGTGCTGGGATTAAAGGCGTGTGCCACCACTGCCCGGCTCTTTTTTTCTGTACATGAATGGGACTTTTTGAGAAGGAAAGAGGGAAAAAAAGATTTACTGAATTTCAGAGAGAAACTATATAAATAAGGTTTGTTTCCCAAAGAGCAAACTGGGAAGAGGACAGAGTATCACACAGACAGACCCAGCTTGCCAAGGCTGAGGGAAAAGAGATGACAGGCAGAAGCCGGCTATTCTCTGTCCACCCAAAATGGGTCAGGTTCTAGGGAAAAGAAAGAACCCTCTAGATGAACTTGGGGAAACCTAAAGATAGGGAAATGTTCAACGGGTTCTTGAGAGGGAAGCAGTTGAAAAGAGACATGGGTGCAAATTAAGCAGAATGAGGAAGCCTAGACAGAGTCTCCCAGAATCCCATGGACCCTGGGAGGAGAGCCCACACCGTGGCCTGTTCATGTGAGAGGAACGTGGCATGCATAGAACATGGCAGGCAGTGCACCAAGGTGGTGGTTCATCACATGATAAGAAGATGCATCACCAGTGACCAGATGGGCTGTTACCCAAGGGTTTGCTCAGCAGTCTGGTAGATACAGACAGTGGCAGGTTTTATGGTTTAGCTTTGTGGTTTCAACAAAAGCCAACAGAAACGAGTGTTGATAGCTATGGCTGAACACTACGTATCTCTGTTGAAACCGGCATGGAATGGTTGGTATAGTCAGCATAGGATAATCTCTGCTGTAGTAACAAATAATTACCAAGTCTTAGTATGTCAGTGTGTGAATGTGTTTCCTTTCCATTGCATTAGAGCCCACAGTGTTGTCTGGGAGTTTTCATCTCCTTCTAAGCAATGATGCAAGGATCTCATCAGCTCAGGGACTATGAGACACCTCGTTCTATGGTTGCAAGCCACTCGTTTTGTGATGTTTTGTTTTAGCAACCCTAGAAAACAAATAAAATTATTTAACAAATTTGACTGCCTAGAGTCCGCCATGCTGTGAAGAAAGCCAGGCCACACGGGGAGACCGGACATAGGCACCACCTGTCTAGCTGTGGTGCCAGTTGAGCACCCAGCACCAACCACTAGACATGCAAACCAAACTGTCTCCAAACAGCCCCAAGCCCATCTGTCAAGTCACTCTTCACCCCATCATAAATGTCCACCAATGAGGCCCAGGCACCATGCTACAAGTAGATCCCACACAATCTGTGACCATTGTATACAGATGTCTCACCCCATGGAGTTGTGGCTTCTTGCAGTAAAGAAAGTTGAGCACGATGATGATGATGGTGATGATGGTGATGATGGTGATGATGGTGATGGTGATGGTGATGGTGATGGTGATGGTGATGGTGATGGTGATGGTGATGATGCCTAAAACCAAGTTCTCTGTCTCCAGATCAGACTTCTTTCTACTCCCTAATGCAGGCTCAGCAATCTTTCTGTCTCAGAGGGTACCAGGTAAGATCTTTGCTGAGTCTTGTCTTTGGGGAAGTAGGGATCGCCTAGACTGGTTAGGCTCTAGTTAATTCTTGAGGACCACTTTGTGTCTGGGAAAACCATCTCCCTTGGAGACCTTCTCTGAGCTCAGAAAATGGGCCAGGATCCTGAAGGCAATCACAGGAGTCTGACATCTTTTGAGTCTGTACACTTACTGAGGGCTAGAAACTGTAGGATTTGCTTGAATTGGTTCCCATGGTTATTTTGCTATTGGGTTCAAATAACATGAGAAGAGCTGGGAGGCAGAATATCAGCTGGTGTCTGGTTGCCTCGCTTTAAATTCTGGCTGTATACCTTGCTGGCCATGTGACCCTAGAGAGTTGTATAACCTCCCAAGACTGTTTATTCATCTGCAAAATGAGAAAATGGGAAGTCTTAGAGGTTTCCAGGAGAAATATCAAGTAGAGGATAATCTAGCACATAGTCAGTCCACAAGTACATGTCACCTGCATCAAGAGGAGGTTCATTTTCTTCAGTACACATGATTTGTCTACTTGGAAGCTTCTTTGCAAGGGGGAGAAATCCTTAAGACAAACCTGAGGGTGTTGGGCTGTTTCAAACCTGTTTGTTTTAAGGATTCCAGACAGACTTAAGGTAACATTTTTTATTACTGGTTTTATTGTTCTGAACAGCCTCAAAAGGTAACTTTGAAGCTCCAAAGGTAACAATTAGGGTCTCTGGTGGGAGCCATCACAGTAGTGAAATCTTAGCAATGAACTGAGCTGCCCCTCCTCAGGTATTATACAGCCAGTGTCTCCCACCAGGCCTAGTCAGCAATGGTAGGGAGTACCATGCCTGCCACCCTGAGGGCTTCCAGAAAGAGAAGTCAGATACAGTGACTCAAAGGGAGCCATCTGCTCCCCAGCCCACGCTCCTCAGCCTGTAGGCTGTACCCTGTCAAGACCCTTCTACCTAGTAGCACACTGAAGCATAGCTCAGAGCTCCCAGATGCTCACAGTCTCTTTCCCTAGCACTGGCTAGGAAAGCTGACTGCAGCCTGCCTTTCTGGATCTGAGCTAATTCCCTTGCCAGCAACAGCCAGCCCTGCAGCAGCACTTTGTCAGAAAGCAATCTTCCAGCTTGTGACTGGCAGGGTGCATGCTGGCTGCAGGGTCTTCAGCCTACCTCCTAGCCCTGCAGGGCAAGGCTTGTCCAAATATTTGGCTTGATTCTGCTTTCTGATTCATCCTGTGCAGAAACCTCTGTAATTTCATCTACTGTGTGACTCAGACAAGAGCTGAACGCAAGTGCTATGCAGCAGCAGCTGAAGCCTGCATGGAGGGCAGGCTGGCATCCAGTGCCCACAGTGCCCATCCTGGCCTCCTGGGCTAGGCGAGAGGTACAGGCTCTCCCCAGCCTGGCTGGCCAGAGATTAAATCTCTTTAGTCTAAGATGATTAATGGAGCTCCAAACACGCCTCAGCATAGGGTATAAAACGCACTTTGTTCCTTTTCCAAGTCCTCCCCCCACCCCACTTTTTAAAATGCTAAATCCATTTGCATCTCATAAATTATATTGGCTCCAAAATGAAGTGCTCCTGACGGCCTCAGGCAGGGTGTGGGCATTGCCCTTGTTGCTTCCTTACTAGGAGACCCTAGGAAAGATCCCTGCTTATCTTCTAAGGGAGGAGGGAGGAACAGCCGAGCATGACCTAGATTCCAAATCTAAAGACAGGTATAGCCGGCTCACCTGCACATCTTCAATGGGCTGCCAGGCATGGTTTCAGAAGCACCCCACAGGAGGAGGCTCCCTTGTGGCTTATGGGGAACATGGCCATCTTCTTCCTCATCAAGTTAAGAAAGAACATGCATTGGGCTAGTGGGGGGTCCCTTGATCTTCCTGATGCCTCTTGGTGATACTACCTGGGGGAGGGGTGAAGTAGGGGTGATTGAAAGGTGAATTATTTCTTGTGGAGGAAAGGGCAGAGAGGGGTGTCTGACCAATGAGTGGAGTGTGGAGGTGGCGATTCAGACACCAGCAGCCCAGAAACCAGAGACAGTGAGTTCTCGCCCTTCTTTCCCAGTTCTGTGGCATGGGCAAAGTTACCTGATCTCTCTGAAGTTGTTTTCTCATGCCTTCTTTCAACAAACACTTCTTGAGCATTCCCTCAGCATCTGGCTGAGAGTTCCCCCTCGGCCCTTAAATTCTAGATAGTACATAGTATACATAGGTACATGTGTTCACAGATTGCCAGGTGGTGGTAAATGACAGAGTGTCTCACAGGCCAGAGAACCCTAAGGCCATCAGTAAGCTTGACTGAGATGGAAAGATGAACATTACGGACTCAGAGATGGAGGAGCAGCAGCAGGCTGGGAGAGATCTGCAGAGACAGGGGAAACCCACACACAGAACACAGGGTGAGCTTCTGTTCTCGTTATCTGACCACTGGCTATCGGCTGTGGGCTGAGGATGCTAAAGGGAAGATAAACCTGGAAGGGACGTGGCTTAGAAGCCAGGGTGAATGACAGAACCATATTCAGCTGTCACCTCCCTGGCTCTCTTTCTCTGAGTGCCCTACCCCAATCCCCCGCCTCCAAGACACAAGTGGCTTCACCATCCCAAAAGGTCAGCTGGCTGGGGTTTCACAAGCTGGCATTCCAGCCCCGGGGCCCCCCACACAGAGTTCTCAACCAGGACCAGCTGCCTGGGGAACTCTGACCCATGCAGGGGCATCAGCTGCTGCCAGGGAGGGTCAGAGAGGAGCTGGAGAGGGAGGGAAGAGGCAAGCTTGCCTCTGGCAGCTGTCCTTGCCCAAAGGACCTGGGCCAGGCATGGTAAAGGGTGTGAACACTCCAGGAAGGGGAACACACACACACACACATACACACACACACACACACACACACACACACACACACACACGTAAATGTTTTTGTTATCATCTGCATGTGTGACTTTTCGTTTCTGTAGTTTGATTTAATTTCCTATATTGTAAGAAAGGAAGCGTACTAGAAAAAGTTCACATATATGAAGCCGAGTCACACATGACTGTCTCCTCATATCTGAAGGGCCGTCTCGTGGTTTGACATCTGTGCTCTGAGTCTTTAGGCCCTGACTGTTGTTCAAGAGGACACCACTCTGGGATCTGCTTTGTTGGGGTGCTGGTTATGGAACTCCAGGATGCACAGACTGGACTAGCTCTCTACCACTGTACCCCAACCAGCCCACCCATGGAAGCTTTTGGGGACACATTGCTTTATGATTTATTGACAGAAACCAGAAGAAATTTTGTGTTCCTCTTTTGTTTTATTTATTTGTATTTTTTATGTATCACAGCGTGGAGGATTTAACTGAGGCCTTCCTCCATACTAAAAGCAGGCTTTCCCACTGAGAGTCCTACCCACAGCCTCTTTTCCACTTTTTGAGACCAGGTTTCACTCAGCTGCCTAAGCTGGCCTTGAATTTGTCATCCTCCAGCCTCAACTTTCCAGCTCCCCTGGTTTGTTTTTAAGACTCAGGGATTAGAAAGGCGTGGGGGTGGAGCTTAACCCTCTCCCCAGAGGGAACCTTGCAGACAGAGCACAAAGCCCACACTCAGCACTTTTCACCCCTGTTCCTTCCCCTTTTCCTTCTGGACATGACTTGGGACCCTGCCTGCCTCTTCCAGGGAGTACACTATGTTTTCCTCTTCTGGGTCTCTGTCCCACAGTGACAGGTGCAATGATCTCAAGCAGGGACTCGCTCTGGGTTTCTTCCTTTGTTCCTGTAAGAAAAATGAGAAAACACTGCAAATCAGGCTTGGGCCCAGCTTGGACAGTACGTCACCAGTGTGCAGATTCAGCTGAGAAATACAATCCTTCTCAGGCTTTCTGTGGGCACCGGCGGTGTGCTGATGGCTGTCAAGTGACTAGGAAGCCAGCCTCATCCTCAGCCGCTGTGCCAGCCAGCCCAGCAGTGAACAATTCCTGTAAGCAGAAATCAGCCCTCCCTGTTCAGTCACAAAGCAGGGCTGCCTTTCAGATGAGGCCAGCGGAGGAGTGTTTCAGAAATAAAGGAAGTAACCTTTACATCTTGGGGGAAGTTTAAAGATACCCAGAGAATGAAATCTCAGATTCTGCTGTCCTGAAAGCCTGAGGCTGGCCATGATTCTCTGCCTTTGTTCCCCTCCTTTGTCTTGGTCACATGTACCTGGCCACACTCTACCTGTGGTTTTATTGTCTCCCCTCATGGAAGCTGGCAGGGCATAAATCAGTAAGAGAAAATTTAAAATGTAGCTCTTTGGTCTAGTGTCTAAGGAGACAAAGAAGGAGAGGGGCGCTTAATGAACGCCTCTGGAAACTTGGGGTTTATGTGGGGCTTCTAATAAAAGGCAAAGCTTACTTTGAGATCACTCATGCCAAGCCCAGGGTGGTCCTCTGGGCTCTGGTCACTGCATGCTTTGCAACCTCAGTGTCTATAGCCACCAGGGACCATTTGCCCTGTGGACATTTATGGGGCAGAAAGGGGCAATCGTCATGGTTAGCAGCTAACAGTGTTCACATCTCTCCTTCAGAAAACAGGAAGGTGAATCCAAACAACCAGGCGTTTCTTCTGGCTTTCCCAGGGTCTTCCTGTGGTATGAGCCTGGGTCTAACAACACGGGGTCCAGCCTCTTGGGGGTCACTATGAAGCAGCGTCCATCCCGGTTACTGGGCATGTGATGCCAAAAGTGGCTGGTCTATGGGTGGGTGGTGGCTGCAGAGGAAGCAGGGTTGCCTGACTTGTGAAGAGGCTCCAAGGCAGGATTGTAAAACCCTGGCCAAGAGATAGAAAAGGAATGTTTTCTATACCAGAGTTGTGTTGTGGAGGGAAACCAGAGCTGTGCCAAGTCAGCCACCTCCAGCCCCTGCACTTATTTGGGAGGGCGGCCACAAAGAAAACCTTCATCGGAAGACAAGGTCAGTGGACCGTCCTGAGCCATTAGCCATACATAGATTAGTGGGTTAATACAGAGCTGTCTCGACAGATGAATTACACCCAGAAGCCGAGTAGGAGTCCTTGGGCTTGACATTGAAAGGTCCAGTTATCATAGGGAGAGTGATGCCTGCTTAATTTTGATAGGGCTTAATTATTGTGATAAATGTCCTTGGAGTTTAACTCCTTCCTTGCCTAGGGACTATACACTGGTGTCTCCCAAAGATTCACATGTGGGAACTAACCCAAATGGACCGTATGTGAGGGTCCTTTTGGGAGGTGTTCAAGTGAGGAGATGAAGGTGAAACCCACGGTTCGGTCAGAAGAGAGAGGGTAGAATTCTCTCTCTTCACAATATGAAGATGCAAGAGAAGGTAGCTGTCTTCAAACCAGAAAGCTGGTCCCTACCGGGCATGAGATCTGCTGTTGACTTGATCTTGGACTTTTCCAGCACTTTGAGGAAACTGTCTGTTGTTTAATATGCCCAAGTCTGTAGTGTCTTGTTCTAACACCTTAAACTAATGCAGAACCAACAGAAGATATGTAAGAGAAGCTAGGGACAGAAGGCATGGGTGTTTGCTGCCAATCCTGATGACCCAAGTTCACTCCCCAGGAGCCACATGGTATCAGGAGACATCTGACCTCTACATGTGCACCAAGACATGCATGTGTATACTCAACTACCAATACACAATGGACAAATAGATAAATATGATGTTAAAATATTTTTAAAGGAAGCCATAGTATGGAAACTGGTTCATATGATTATTCAGGCCAAAATGTGCCACAGTCTACCATTCACTAAATGGAAACACAAGAAGGCTGGGGTAGGATTTACGTTGAGTCTGAAGGCCTAAGAACCAGGGGAGCTAATGGCGTGTCTCCCTCAGAGGCGAAGACTGGCACTAGGGGTATAGAAAGGTATAAGAAGATGGGAGAAGGCCTTATGCTGAAAGACTACAGCTTAGAGATGAATGGGAAGCTGGATTCACCTTATTACACTTTTTGTTCAAAGGCCAACACCATCATTAGATGATGCTGTCGTGTTGGTGAGGAAGGATTCAGATGCGAATCTCAGTCACACCTAGAATGTTTTACCAATTTCATGGGCATCCGTTAGCCCAGACACATTGACAGACAAAGTTAATATTTGCAGACATAAAGTGTCAGAATAAGAACCAGGATCTTACCTGGATATGAGAAGGTTGATCCCTTCCCTTCCCTTCCCTTCCCAGCCACTGGGAGACTGTTCACAAAGAGTATAAATCGATCCCTCTGTATCTCAAAAAGACATATCTTTAGTGTGTGTGTGGTGTGTGTGTGTGGTGTGTGTGTGTGTGTGTGTGTGTGTGTGTGTGTGTGTGTATGTGTGTCATGAAGCCCACTTCAAAAAGACTCTGAAATTGATTGGAAGAAATTAGGTGGTGTTTTAGAACAAACATATAATTAAACAATGGAAACTCAAAAGACGTGGGAGCCAGGCAAACACAAGGCCAGAAAATGTGCAGGGAGATCTTCTATCTTCTGAAAAACCACCAATGTGTGTGTGTGTGTGTGTGTGTGTGTGTGTGTGTGTGTTCACATGTGTGCAATTTCATGTGTAGAGGTGCATATGTATGTGCAAGTGCATGTTTGATGTGTATGTGGGTATTGTGGGTATATTTGGAGGTCATGGGAAAACCTTAGGTGTCATTTCTCAAGTGTGGTCCACCTTGTTTTGTGAGATGGGGTTTCTTATTGGCCCGGCATGCACCAAGTAGACTGGACTTGATGGCAGTGGGCTCCACGGATCTACCTGTCTCTACCTCTCCATTGCTGGGATAAGCACATAACTGACTAAGCTATATTCCCAACTTATGTTCCTGCCTCCCATCATAATTTGTTTTTGCCATTTTGACACAAATACAGATATTTATTGTGCTGGCTAGATTTTTGTCTATTTGACTCATGCTGATATCATTCTGGAAGAGGGAGCCTCAGGTGAGAAAAATGCCCCTACCAGACTGGTGTTTGGGCAAGCCTTTAATGCATGTTCTTTATTGATACTGGAGGGCCCAGTTGACTGTGGGCAATGCCACCCCTAGGCTGGTGGTCCTAGGTGCTACAAGAAAGCAGACTTGTGAGCCATAAAGATCAAGTCTGTAAGCAGCACCCCTCCACAGTGTCTGTATTAGTTCCTGCCTCCAGGTTCCTGCCTTGAGTTTCTATCCTGACTACCTATGAGGATGGAATGAAATGTGGAAGTGTAAGCAAAATAAACCTTTTCTTCCCCACTTGCTTTTGATCACGATGTTCATCATAGCAATAGTAACCCTAACTAAGACAGAACTTGGTACCAGGAATGGGCTATTGCTGTGAGAGACATGACCGTGTTTTTAGGATGATTGGGGAAGGGCTTTGGAACTTTGGATGAGAAAAGCCACTGAGTATTGAAAACACAGTGGGATTTTCCGTAGGAGATTAGAGGATACAGATGTTGAGGTCAGTGCAGATGATGGAGACCTGACTTGTGATGTTTCAGAGGAAAGCAAATATTCCACTGGACCATTTGTAAGTAGAATCTGTAGTGTCTGTCTGGTCAGCTATGATTGACGAGAGACCAAGACTGCTAAAGTAAAACCTTTGTTTTGCTGGGACAATGGATTCTGGTCAGCTAGGCCTGAAGACTCATCTGTGATAAAAAGAGACTGGCATCATCAAGGTGAAGCCTTCTGGGAAGTGTTTCCTTGAAATTAACGTATGCAAGTTGTATTCCTGGGGTTGTTGGGGTTGTTCCTCGTGCTGGGAGTTGAACTTGGTAGTATAAGGATCGCTGAGGTGGTACTGGTTTTGGAGGCATGAAAGGCATCATGAACAGCAGCTGAGGCTTGGCACTGTTAGGACCAGAGTCCCCAAAGAGAGCCCAGGAGAGGCTATTGATGAAAGTGCAATCCAGTTGCAGCAAGAAAGTCCCAGCATTTTAGAAATGTCAGAACCATGAGATGACCACCAAGCACAGCAACAGGGATGGAGTGATTAGCCATAGGCCGAAAAACAAGCTGTGTTTACTGTCGAGGGTGGAGCCAGAGAAGTGACCCAAGCCCAGAAGATTGTGAGTGAATCCCAGATATTGGACATTGAGTTATTTTCATTATCGGAATTTGAGTTTGCTGTGTTCAGATTACAGTTCTTCCCCCTTGAGATAAGAAAATATTTTTGATTTTACAGAAGTTCACAGTTGACAGGTTTTTAAACTTAAAAAAAAAAAAAAAAAAAAAAAACCTGGAGTTTTACAGAGAGTTTTGGTTTTAAAAAATTGGATATTTTTAAAGAGACCACTTTTGAAGTGATTTTAAATTTGTAAAGCTCTGGGACCTTTTTAAGTTTAATTTGAATTTAAGCAAAATATTGTATACTGTAATGTCTTTATTAATGTGTGATCTTGGAGATGAAAAAGAAAGGAAAGGTTGTGGCTTAACAGTGATGTGTTTGTGTGTCAAGTTGATAAGGTATTGACTGTGCTGGCTAGTTTTATGGCAGCTTGACACAAGCTACAATCATCTGAGAGGAGAGGGCTTCAATTGAGAAAATGTCTCCGTAAGATCAGGCTGTAAGCAGGCCTGTAGGGCATATCCTTAATTAGTGATTGATGGGGGAGGGCCTAGCCCATTGTGGTCCATTCCATTCCTTGGCTGGTGGTCCTGTGCTCTATAGGAAAGCAGGCTGAGCAAGCCATGGGGAGCAAGGCAATAAGCAGCATCCCTCCATGGCCTCAGCATCAGCTTCTGCCTCCAAGTTCCTGTCCTGCTTGAGTTCCCAACTTCTTTTGGTATTTGAACAGTGATGTGAAAGTGTAAACCAAATAAACCCTTTCCTCCTCCAGTTGCTTTTGGTCGTGGTGTTCACCACAGCAGTAGTTACCCTAACTAGGACACCAAAGAAAATTAGTTCCTAGGATCAGAGAGGAGGAAAAGGTTGTTGAGTAATCACAAATCAACAGGTCCCCATACCTAGTCCTCCTTGCTCTGGTTATAAATGTTTCTCAGATGTACTTCAAATATAGTTTGCAAAATATTTCTCCGGTTGTCACTTGCCTTTCCATTCCCCTGGCTGCTGCCTTTGCTGTTGCAGGAATGGCCAGCCCTATACCCCACTCCACCTCTTCTGCTTTCTCTCATCCAGAAGCACACGTTGGTTTCTTCTCTCATTCAAGACTCCTCTATGGATCCCAGTGGGTCCCAGTGGAGCATCATCAGGGGCCTGGCTTCATGTGGCATGTGGGCTAGGCAAGCTGGCTATAGGGGTCCCTCTGCTTCTAGGCCATTGTCCTTTCTCTTAAGAAGTCACCTCTTTCTGTGCCATCCTGCACTCTCGTTTATCACTGTTCAAGTCACGTGGAGCCTCTTTCTCAAGGTTTTCCTAGATTCCCAGCAAACTCAAGGACTCCCTAGAGCTGGACTTCAGGACCATGACACACTCTAGTGACTTGTCTATGGTTGGTCTCCTGCTGCATGGTCAGATCCTGGGAGGCAGGTGTGCTGGACACAGCCTCAGACAATAGATGTTGCTTCCAGTCTAGGTCTCCCAGCCCCTCTGCAGACATCACCAGGAGCCAGGGAAAATCCCAGCCAGGCCTATTTCCGGCTCTCGACATCCTCACAGGTCCTCTTTGCCCAAGCTTCTTCCTCTCCAGAGAGTTCCTTATCTACAGTCCCCACCCACCCAAGTCCAAGCTGGAGGAGGTCCTGCTGGCCTATATCCTGCCTCTGCCGCCCTGGATCTGAGTCAGAAGGCCGGTGTTTGGAACCAGGCTCTGAACTTCTTCCCAGCTCTGTGAATTTGGCTGTTGTTTCCTTCGTTGTCAAGCCTTCGCTTCACCTCTTAAATGAAGTGGTTTTGTGATTGTTGCTTGTTCCTTTAATTAAAACTAAAAGTATTCTTCCCCTGAGGAGTCTTTCGTAGTTCTTTCCAGTCAACCTGGTATGGCCAGAGCTGTTTCTTCTGAATTTGCAAGCACATGTAAGGTTGACCTACTGCTATAGCAAGAACCCCATACACGTGCTCTCCTATGCCTTGTGGATCCCCCAGCTGATTCCTTTGCCTTTTCCTGTGTGGTGTTCCTAGCCATTGCTTGACTTGACAAGGTAACAAACAACCTGTAAGTCAATTAGCTCCAACAACAGACATTTAAATTGTTCAGTGAGATGGCTCAGCAGGTAAAGACTTTGGGCATCGAATCTGATGACCTGGATTCCAGACCCAGAACTCACACAGTGGAAAGTGAGAACTGACTCCCGTAAGTTGTCCGTTGACTTTCACATGCATGCAGCAGCAAGCATCCCCGCCCCCCAACACCCACACTAAATAAATGTAATAAAAATGTATTGGGCCAAGAAGATGGCTTAGTGGGTCAAAGTGCTTGACATGCAAACTTAATGACTAGAGTTTGATTCTCAGAACCCATGTAAGAATCCTGGTGCAGTAATATACATCTGTAATTTCAGTGCTCCTGTGGTTGGATGGGAAGCAGAGACAGGAGCATTGGTCAGAAGTTCCAGGGCTGCCCAACGTGGAGTCCCTGGAGTACACAGTGCACACAAGGGTAGAAACCAGAGAGACCCTGCCTCAATACAAAATAGAAGAGTCAACCATGAAACTTGTCTTTTGACCTCTACATGCATGCCATAGTGTGGGTGTGTGTGCCTGTGTGTGTACACGCACATGTGTGTTTATTCTGCGGTAATTGTAGATCTGCCAACAGCTATAAGAAAAAGCAGAGAAACACCATGTACCCATTCCCTAGTTTTCCCCAAATTCTCCAAAACTATACATAGTTTTGCAACAAGACCATCAGCATAGAAACAGTCAAGAGATGCCCATAATATCCTGTTAGTGTTTTAAAAATATAACCAGTTCTCTCCTAATCTCAGCTCCCACTCCCCACACTCCGTTCCTCACCCCAGGAAATATCAAAGATGCCTGCTATTTCAATAATTACATCACTTTATGAATGACATGCAAATGGATCAGCACAGCACAACACAACACAGCACATAACATCTGGGGCTGGCTTTTATCTCAGCACAGTTCCATGAAAGTTTATCCAGGCAATATTTATCCAGGTTATATTTGTCCAATTGTATATATTACCACTTGGTTCCTTTTCATTGCTAGCCAATATTCCTTGAAATGGATGTACCACAGTCTGTTTAACCATTCACCATTGGAGAACACCTCGTTTGTTTACAGTGTGACTATACAATTTCTAAAATTCCTGTAAATATTTGTGGGCAAGGTTTATAGGAATATGCACTTCCCTTCTCTAAAATAAACACCCAGAATGCAATGCTGGGCCATGTGACAGTTGCATGTTATGCTAGTTTATTTTACATACATTAAAGTTTTAAATTAAATTTATTAAATTTTTAGGGCTAGAGAGATGGGTCAGTGGTTAAGAGCACTGACTGCTCTTGCAGAGGTCCAGAGTTCAATTCCCAGCAACTACAAGGTGGCTCACAATCATCTGTAATGGGATTCGATGCTCTCTTCGAAGAATCTTCTGAAGGCAGCAACAGTGTACTCACATACATAAAATAAATGAATATTTTTAAAACTATTTTAAAACAGATACAAAAAAAGCATAGAAGTGTGCTTATTAGTGGGTGTCTTATAAAATCTCAAAACCTATTTAAATTGTATAATGGCCAAATCAGGTCACATACAACTATTTCATCAAATAGTTATCATTTTTAATGATAAAACACCCTCGATCCCTTTTTCTGGCTTTCTGAAACAAACAGCACACGATTGGTATGTGCGGTTACCTGATGCATGGAAGCACAGCAGAACTCCCTGCTGCTATGTAAAGGTAACTTAGCTCTCAGCCCTTCCACTTTCCTCTCTCCCCAGTTCGGGTGACCCCCATTGTTCTCTCAATTCCTATGAGGTCAGTGTTTTATATTCCACATCAGAGTATGCAGATATCTTTCCGTGCCTGGATTACTTCACGTAATGATATCTCCAGTTCCGTTCACATTTTTTCCCCAACTGAAGCACACCTAGTTTTATACCAAGCTCCTTTGCAGGGGCCTGATCCATTTACACACCTACTGTATTCCTCTGCTGACATGTAGCGCCATCCTTGTTTGTTTTTGTTTTCCATGCAGAAAACCAAGTGCAGGTCCCGCCTTTCATTTAAACCATCCTGATAGATAATGTGTTGGTATCTCACTGTGGCTTCACCTTTCATGTCCGGAACACCGCAGTGTTCTCCTCCATCTCTTCCTGCCATTTTCTAACTGGCTTGTTGCTTTTAGTTCCCCTGCCCCTGTGTTCTGAGATGTCGTTCTATATTCTAAATATGAGCTGACCATGAGATAAGTGGTCACAAGCATTTTCTCCCAGCCTTGTGTCTTTTCATCCTTAGCAAAATCTTTTATAAAGTTTTAAACTTTAATAAAGTTCCATTTATCAGTTTCTCTTTTGATGGAGTATGCTGTTGGTATCTTGTCTGGGAACTCTTGCCTCAACCCTACATTCCAAAAAAGTTCTCTCTCTATTTTATTTTTTTTCCTGAAAGTTATACAGTTTCACATTGAAGTTCACAGTTCGTTTTGGATCCGGTGTGAATTAGATGAGGAATTAGGTCAAAGGTCACTCTTCTGCCCACAGGCGTCCAATTGCTCTAGCACCATCTGGTGCAGAGGCTTGTCTCTCCACTGAATTGCCTTGCACCTTTTCCAGCTATCAGTCGGGCATTTTTGTGTGGGTCTATTTCTGGGCTCTCTGTTCTATTCTATTGATCTATGTATGTAACCCTCTGCCAGCACCGGTCTGTGCTGCTGTAACTAGATAATAAGGCTTGAAACTGGGCAGGCTCTTCTTTCTATATATTAAAAAAAAAAAGTTTAGTTATTCGGATTCATTTGCTTTGCCATATAAATTTAGAAGGGATTTATCAACATCTATAAAAAGCTGTTGGCAGCATTTTTGATAGGAACTGTGCTGAAGCTGTCTGTCAGATGGGGGAAAATTAAAATACTATGATCAGCTTTGTTTCTTCAGTTTCTTAGATCTTTGATTTCCTTCGTGAGAGCTTTGCAGTTTTCAGGACATAGTCCTCACGTGCCTCATTAAATTAGCATAAAGTCCTCTTTTCCATATTTGTAACGTGCAGTCCGTGTTTACTTGGCGGTGATCACTGAGAAGCAGCTGACTTTTGTAGAGTTATCCTAGATCCTGCAACCTTCCTGAACTCACGAGTTCTAGAACAGCGATTCTCAACCTTCCTAATGCTGTGACACCCCCCACACACCATAAAATTATTCTCATTGCTACTTCATAATTGTAATTTTGTAATTTTGCTACTGTTATAAATCATAACATAAATATTTGTGTTTTCTGATGGTTGTAGGCAACTCCTGTGAAGGACTGAGACCATTGCTCTAGAAGGACCTTGTGTTTGCTTTGGTTTGGTAAATGTCTTGGGAATTTTCTACATAGAAAAGGACATCGTTTGCAGATAGGAATACCCTAGTTTCCTCATTTCTAATCTGTGGGCTTTTCTTGTCTTACTGTGGTGGTCAGAATACTCAGGACTCTACTTGATGAGCATGTGATGACGGGACATCTTGGTTCTGTTCCTAATCTTGGATGGGCAGCCTTCTGTCTTTGTAATTAAACATGAAGTTTGCACTGTGCTTCTTATGGGTGATCTTGGCCAAGATGAAGAATTTCCCTCCCATTTCTAATTCGTCTGAGTCTTCTTAGGCATGAACAGGTGTCAGAATTTGTCAAGGGTCAAGACTGTTAAGTTCATTTTGTGTCTGGGGTGTAGTCCATCTTGATCCATATTTCCTGTGTCTCATGGACTCTTGTAAGATATGTATATCCAGTTGCCATAGGATGAAATGCTTTATAAATATCGATGAGATTCTTATAATAGCATTGTTGGGTTTGTGCATATCATTGTTACATTTCAGTCCTGCTGTGGTATCTGTTGTTGAACTCGGTCCCATCTAGACCTAGGAACTTATTTATTCTTCTACTCTGTTCTTTTTTTTTTTTTTTTCCTCTTTTCAATTCCTAGTAGTGCTGTTCTCTGGAGCATACACATTTGACTGTTATATCCTGATGGGCTGAGCCCCTTGTTACGAAATGATTCTGCCTTTGGTGAGTTTGTGCGCTCTGACACATAAACAGGTTCTTCGGGTCATCAGGCTCGGCAGCTGCTTCCATCCTCTGAGCCCTCTTGCTTTCCTCTCAAAGAGAAAGTTTCAATTTTAGGGCAAACTTAAAACTATGAAAATGTTGCAAAAAGGGTTTCTATGTACTTCATGTCCAATTTTATTTATTATTAACATCTTATATCATCATGGCGCATCTGTCATAGATGTCTTCAGTGCATAGTACTGATACATTATCATTAATAAAAGTTTGCACTTAATTCAGATTTCCTCAATCTTTAACTAATTTCCTTCCTCTTTTCTTTTCTTCTTCCTTCCTTTATTTTTTCTTCTTCTTTCTTTCCTTCTTTCTTCTTTTTTCTTCCTTCCTTCCTTCCTTCCTTCCTTCCTTCCTTCCTTCCTTTCTTCCTTCCTTTTGTAATGGGGATCAAACGGATGCTTCACAAATGTCACACATACCTTACTTCCAGACCTACTACCTACTGTCTCTCCTTGGTTCAACATTCTTTCAGCTCACTCTATTACATTTGGTCATCATATCTCCTTTGAGAAATTGTAGACTGTAGATGTTACACTTTCTCAGACCGTCCTTGTTTTTGAGTAGTGGCAAGATATTTTGCAGCTCTCCCTTCGGCTGAAAGGTGTCTGGTGGTTTTCTCATCATTAGGCAAGACTTTAAGGTCATTACAAGACTTTAGAGAAGATCACATCCTGTAAGACACCATTTTTATCTCTCACATACACAGTGCACACACCAGTGCACACACCATGACTTAGCACTGTTGGTACTAATTTTGATCCCCTGGCTGGCACAGGCTTTCTCTACAGGTTCCTCTCCACCACACCCCATCCCCCTTCTGCCTCAACTTCCTCCCTTTCACACTGTAGTCTTGAAGGGTAATGAAGCAACATAGACCACACTTAAGGAGTGAGGATTACAATCTCTCTTTAGAGGAAAGAGTATCTACATATTTTTTCCCACGTGTGGAATTCATCTATTGTCCCCATCTGCCTATCTGTTCAGTCACTTCCTTGGGGATCAACAGACAGCTCTCAGCTCTAGATTAAGGCTATGCCATTGCTCGCGCTGCTCTGCCTCTGGCCTTAGAAGCTCTCCCCAGCAGCTACTGCACCCCTTTGCCATACCCTCACCACCAGGCTTGGTGTGGGCTCAATTTTGAGTACTTTCTAACTTTCTAGCAGTTGCAGGACCCAGGGTCATCTTGAATTCCCTGCTCAAGCTGTAGAACGTGCTGTCTCTACCAGGGACCTGGTTTCTTTTGCTAGAAAGTAGTATTAGAAACCAACATGGAGACATTGAGTGTGGTCCTGGGCTATCATTGCTTCTGAGCCTCTCACACAAAGGAGTGAGGAAGTCTGTGTGGGTGTACTAACCTGTACATCATCAAACATCTTTAAATAGGTCCACAGGTCAAGCAGGAGTCCTGCCCTGCACCCCCCGGCCCCCCCAACCTAATCCATGCCCTAGTGGTTCATTCCTTTGCTTGTCTCTTTCAACAGTGACTCTGGTGGCATCCATGACCATTATTGTTTGATTCGTGTGTGTGTGTGTGTGTGTGTGTGTGTGTGTGTGTATAAGTATGTATTTATATATTCATTTCAGACTCATTAGGCCACTACCCTGTGGAAATTAGCTTATCAACTGGCATACAAGGCTTATAGACAATCTTTTTTCCTTCAGACTTACAGCTTCTATTTCCATACTTGCTTAGGTCAGCATCTTAGTCCTCTGTCTCTTCACAGACATCTGCATTTATAAAACAGTCAGATTATCTTGTCATAGAGAATATTCACAACACTCTGAAGGCAATGCCTTCCAAACTGGGGTGTCCATGAAGTGCTCACTGACTTCAAGGAGAAATACAATAAGATACATGTATAGCTTTGTGTTCTCAACCCCAATTCAGCTGGACATGCTCCCCTGTCTAACTCATCTACTGCTGGTGAGATGCCATTTGACAAAATAATTCTATAGCTAAAAGGAGAACAGAAAGCCTCTGGAAACACAGTGAACACACCTGAGTTTCCTTCCATCTGTGAATTTCTGTGATGACATTAATCAGAAAGCTGTCCCAGCCATGTTTTCAAGGTGGTTAGATGAGGGGCTATGAACTCAAACATAATGTGCTGTGAGTGCTTTTGAGAACAAAGAATTTGCCATCAGATTATTTTAAGCTCCAAACTTCCTTAGTGCATTTAAAACAGCATTCAATTTACAATAAAGCTAATTAACAGAACACACAGGTCTCTAGACATACATGGGCTATGTGAAACCGAGAACATTCGTATTAAGATGGTCTTAGCTTCCTTAGTTCTGTTTGGATGAGTCCTACTGAGAACAACATAGACTTGAGAGGAAGAATGGATGAGGAAATTGCAAAAAGTATTCTGAACTTTACAATAGAGGTTCTTGGCTACCAGCAGTGCCCTGCCCCCAAGCATCTCCTCTTCTCTCCCGCCTGCCTCCTCCTCTCTGCAGGTTCATCTCACTTCTAGGGGCAGCTACTGCACATCCTGCTTGGTGATACCTTTGCTTTGATAACAAGTGCATATCAGAACAGCATTTTGCCCATGGGGACCAATTTCCTTTTCCATCACCTGTGGCCTCTCAACATAAAATTATAGGTAGAAACAAGTAATTGCGGCTGGTGGCAGGTCCCAAGGCTCGGCTGCCACCAAGGGACCTGGTCTGTGCTCCTCACTCCTTTTTCCTCTCTTCTACCTCTATCCAGGATGGAGAACATGTGAGGCTTGATCTTCAAGAAAGTGCATCCACCCAGTTAGAACACAGCTCCCTGACTGACATCAGGAAACTTCTGGGACTAGCCCGATTACCAGGCATCTGTAGACCTTCCCCAAAGCAGCATTTGGAGAAAGATGTTGCCAGCCCTGTATCCTAACTCTGGTCTACCAATGGCACCGGTGGGAACCTCCACACTGGAGGGAGGGGTTGGAGGATAATGCTCTCTTCCCAGTGGACAGATGGTTCTTGCTTGCTTATGGGGAGAAGGAGAGAGAGAGAGAGAGAGAGAGAGAGAGAGAGAGAAAGAGAGAGAGAGATGGTGGCGGGAGGGCTCTGGCTAGAGTTACTGGTGACAGTACCTAGTCACCCAGGCAAACTCAGGTGTGCCAGACCAATAACAAGGCAGCAAGTGGGAGGTCCAGTAGTTGGGGATGTAGGCAGTGAGAGAAACCTCCCAGGCAAAGAATGATCACTGATCAGTTGAGTGAGGAAAGGGTGGAGCTGATAAGGTGTTGGGAGGAGGGAGGCTTGGGGTGGAAGTCAGGAGTTCGAGTGGGGGAGGGGTTGCTTGTCTTTATGAGCCCTGATTTCAGCGTAGAGGCTGCTGGGAGCCGGAGCTGTGGGAGGCACCAGTTGACTTGCACATTCTTCTCCAGCAACTTCACACCCTGTAGAGGTGACACCCATCTCCTAAGTCAGATGGTCCCACAGCCCCCAAAGTTTTAGTCCTCTGCCTACCTTCCCTCTCCCTGTGTGCTGTCTGTGGACCTCTGTCCCCCACCAGCTGGCCTCCTGGGCTGCCCTCTCTTTATGGTGGGGCCCCACTGATAAGAGCCCACTCACAGCTGCCCACCCACACCAGCCAAGTGTCATGGAAGGAATGTGGTGGCAGCTGGTCTTGGATCACAAGACAGAAACACCCAGGACACGTAGTCAGGTCAGGAAGCGCCTTCCGGAGCGGAGAAGCCTGAGCAGGCTGGAAGGGAGGTGGCTCTCAAAGGAAACCAACTCAGTGACTCAGCCTGCAGTTCTGTGGGATGCAGTGTGCACTGCCTGAGAAAACAAATTCCTCCAGCAGGTTTATCTCCCTGGGGAGGAGACGGAATCAGAAATGTGTGGTGGCAGCGAGAAAGGCCCTGGGCTCCTCCCAAGCCAAGGAAGGACCTAGTCCAGGGTTGTCTGGGTCAGCCAGGCTGAGTAGGATGGAGGATGAACTCTGGTGGGTACCACACAGGCAACACAAGCCAGATTTGGCCATCCCACCATTAGGGGCCACAAGGAAGAGACAGCTCCTTCAGAAAACACCACCGGGCACTGCTGAGTGCCATTAAAGCAAATGTAGGCATAGGCTTTTGGAAGCACACCATGAAAATCTCCATGGTGACCTGCTGAGCTTTCAGCAGGAAGCCTCTTAGGCTTGGGGACACCGAATGGAGGAAGAGAGCATAGTTCAGGCTCATGGGATGGTGGCTCCTGATTGTGTTCAGTGTGCAACTTGTCCAGCCATTCCCTGGGGCCCTGAACACCAAGTCCCAATTCTCCATCTTTGCGGCAGCAATTAGACTCAAAGAAAGAGTTTAGGTGCCAGAGCATAGCTGGTGTGTGTGTGAGAACCCATCCCCGGGGAGCTGCATGTTAACACTTAGGAAAACAGGACCAGGTAGGACCTGGGAAAATAGGACCAGGTAGGACCTGTTTGAAAAGCCTCAGGCACACCTTAACAAGGGCTACTGGGATCTACTCCTGGCTTTTCCTCTGCCTCTTCTTTCTTCTACCTCATTGGCTTCGCTCCTGTAGCAGCAGTATTGCCTAGTAGCTTCTTAGAAATGCAGATAGTGGGGTCTTCACAAGACCCGCAATTATGGAAAAAAGAGAAAAAACAAAACCTAAGGAAAAAGGTCTGTTTCACAGCCCTGAGATGTCTGTCGGCTTGGAAAGCATGCAGGGCTGTTGGCCCCTGAATCACCTATGGAACTTGAAAGTGTGCTGATGCCTAGATGTTCTAGGAGATAAATGTTTAACTGATTTAAACACTACAATGAGAACACATTCCGTGGTACCCCATTCACATGTGTAAGTTTTAAATTTGTATTTATTAATTAAAAATTTTAAGTGCAGGTAACTGGGTCTACCCCTCAGTAATCTTGGGTTCGCTGGCTGGGGTTCAGGGTGGGCATCAGAGTTTTCAACCATCTCAGGGTAGAGTAAAATATCTGGAGGGCTTGACTTATGGCTCCCAATTAGAACCTGAAGATGGCCTCATAATGTGACAGTTGCCTATGACACACCACAGTCTGACATTTGACTTGGCCGGGACGAGTTTCTTGGGCTTTGGCGTACACCAGAACCAAGGTGGCTGTTGGGGGAGATGGTAGTCCATACAGATGCCTGGAACCTTCTGAAGGTAATCAAGTCAGCTGCAGGGTAGGACAAGGAAATGCTTCTGTGTACACCTGATTCTAGTTTCGTCTCTGCCATATCCCCTGGCAAGTCATGTCATCAGCTTTTGCTTCATATACAACTTGGAGATCTTAGATCTCATGGAGGTCTGCTTGCTCATCCAGGGACAATGGGGCAGATATAACAAATTGTTGGACTGTCTTCCCACTGGCCTACAGTCGCCTCGTGAAGAAGAAGGCTAAGTAGAGGTGATTTGTGTTATAGCTGAGAGATCAGGATGTGGGTGGGGTGTAGCTCACAGCTCCTAGAAGCTGGGAACAAGTGGTATATGTCAGAGCCTAACTGTAGGGCTCTACCAGATAAAGAGCAGATTCCAAGAGAAGCTGAGCATATCCGGGAGGCTTTCTTCTGATGGACTCTACACCCAATGTCTTCAGTTTCCGTTCCCTTCTGAGCACAACCAGCTGCAGGCATTTAACCTGATAGAAGATTCACTTCTTGCAGAACAAGGTCAGAGGCAGAGGAGGCAGGTGGAGCTGTGAGAGGGAGCACTGGGGACAACCTGGAGCTCCCCGTTCTGCTGTCCCTAGCATCCATTCTGTCCTTAGTCACCAGATCCCTACCCCAGTCAGACTCAGCTTCTGCATTCAGGCAGGAAGTGGTGAGGAGACAGGGCGGTGACCATGTCTGGAACACCACACTTCCCCAGGCGCCCCGGCACCCTGCCACGTGCAGCTCGTTGGTCAAATGGATTCTCTCCAAGTCCCAGCTTCCCCAAAGCCCAGCTGCTTGGAACACAACCCAGGTGGTGAGGCAGGCTCTGGGGCAAGAGTAGAGTGGGCTTCCTGCTGGCCACAGTGGACTATGACATCTCCAGGCTGGCTCTTCTCCAACACTCCAATGGCCAGGTCACAGTGACCCTGCCCACAGCCTGTTAGAGGGCAGAATAGGGCCTTCTGCTCCAGAGTGTCCTGGATCCAAACAGTGGAGAATGTATCCAAAGAGACTGTGCCATCAAGAGGAGAGTCCCTGACCTGACAGGGAAGACTCACTTTGAGCATCTTTGATGAGCCCTGTGGATGTGTCCCTGTGCTTGGAAGCTTCCTCTCCCATACTTTTCTGTGACTACCCAATGTATCAATGTGCAAGAGGCTGTGGGTTAAAAGTCTAGTCAAAGTACCAAAGCTGAAGCCTGCCTGTCTGGTTCCTCAGCCCTTATCTGTCTGGCTTACCCACGCCGATCACATCTGCAGTCTCACCTCTTCTAAGGGGTGTCCATGTTTCCTTCCAGCAGCTACTGGCTCCAGAGACTGACTGGAGCTCTGCCCCATCTCTTGTGGCCCAGATGCTCTCTGTGCTTGAGAATCAGGCAGGGCCTCCATCAGACCCTGGGCTGCAGGGTGTCTGACCTTGGGCAGGCAGCCTTGTGACCTTTCTTGGTCAGCGCTCCTAAACCTGTAATGAAGAGATAATGCTGGTGTCTCCACTCAGGCAGAGGCTGAGAGGGGGGGCTAACAAAGAGCCCAGCACTTGGCAGACCGAAGCGGCCCTAGAAATGCTTCATAATCAAAACGCCTTTCCCCTCTTTGGAAAACAGAAACGGAGGGAGAGCGTAAAAAATGCAGCGGGGAGAATGGGGTCACAGCTTTGAGGGGAGGAGAGAAAGCACAGCATTTCTGAGGGCACAGACCCTCTTTGGGCCTGTGACTTTCTTCCTATGTGGCCCAGAGAGCCTACCACTCAGCAGGTATGGGACCACAAGCTTTGTACTACTTCATTTTTAAGCAGGGAATAAAGGTTAAAATGTCCCTGCCCCTGCCACCAGCTTCTCAGGTGTGCTGGATAGGAGGAGACTGTGGGTGTGACCCTCTGAACAAGGAATCTGGCTCATCCTGAAACCTGAACTCCTGAAGGAGGGGGTCTTTTCCTAGGGTGACCTGAATGCTCTCCCTGGGATCTTGACTTCTGTCTTTGAAGAGATACTTATCTCTGTCACCAAATTCCTTCTCTGCCCCACCCTGTCCCCTGCTCTCTTGTCGTCCATTTTAGAAGCCAAATATCAGGCTCTCAGGAATCCGGCTCCAAGTATTTATTTGGAAGGATAGTGTCACTCCTGGTCATTGGTAGAGAGGGGCAGAGTGGGCAAGCAGAGCCTGTGATGTCTGCTCACACAGTGCTCACCCGAGGAGGAGTCTGGAACTTTGATCTTCTAGAAAAGGCTCAAGAGGTGGGGGGTCTGCTCATTGTCCTGCAGCCTCTAGGAGCTTTGTTCGAACTGTGGCTTGTCCTTCCTGTGAGTGGCTGACCTCAGTGGGGAGAGAGAACAACCAGAACAAAGCAGACGGACTGGGCTTCATACAGGGAGTGGTTTCCCCCTCACTGACAAGGCGAGGACAACGAATCAGTGCAGAGGGTCATGGAGAAGTTACACACGTCAGCTTGGGGTCTGGGCCAGGGCTTAGTTTTGTAATTAGTTTTAAAGAGCTGGGCATGGGCATTTTAGAGATCGAAGAAGGAGAGCTGCCTGTGAGTTCTAGGCCAATCTGAACTATAGAATAAGACTGTGTTTTAAGAAAAACTAGAGCTGGGTAGGCACGTAGCACAACTGTAATCCTGCCAGTAAGAGGTAGCGGCAGAAGGATCCGGTATCCAAAGACAAGGTCTTCCTTAGCTAAATAGAGAATTTGAGGGCCAGCTTGACACACACAAGACCCTATCTCAAAAAAAAAAAAATACAACCAACCAAAATCGTTCTTTTAAAAAATGTCAGGGCTTGGAACATAGCTCAGTGGTAGAGTGCTTGCCTGGCATGCACGGAGCTCAGGGGTCCGTCCATAGCACTGCATAAACCAGATGTGTGCCAGCACACATTTGGAATCCCAGCACTCAGGAGGAGGCAAGCGGATCAGAAGTTCAAGGTCATCCTCTGCTGTGCAGGGAAGTGGAGAACTGAGCTGCCTAGGTCCCCATCCCCCAACTCAACGATACTTCTGTCTCCCTCACTCCTCCCCTGTTAAATTCCATTGCTGGGGCAGGAGCATGCTTGCTTTAAGCATGAGGCCTTTAGGCTGCCTCTGGGATTTAATGGTTAAAAGTGGGTACCAGGCACACACTTGTGACAAGGTTTTCGGGGTGGGTATGTATATTGTGTGGATACTGCTTGGGAGAAAGGGGTTTTCTTTGCATTTTTATTTAGTTGCTTCCAGACAACTATGCAAAATGGACCTCAAAGATGGGTCCCCTCAGCTCATACCCACTTCCAGAAAGTGAAACCGCTTCTCTTTCCCCGCCCTCCTGTTTCTTCCTCTTTTCCCCTTCTCACTTGTGAAAGAAGCCTGAACCTTCCCCTCTGCTCTCCTTCACTGTGAATGGCCCTGAGTACCCTTTTGCATTCGGGCAGCCACTCGAATTTGTTCAGCGAACTGTCTCTTCACAGCGTTTCCCTTCCACCTGCTGCCTTGCTCTCCTGTAGGTTGTTAGGCTTCTCCTTGATTTCCAGATGTTAACACTATGCACTAAAGACAGTGGTCTTACCTACTGTCTCCTTTGTTTCCTCCTCCCAGTTGTGGTGGCAGTGACCTTCACTGTCATCTGGGGCCACGAGAGGGTTTCTTTGCGTAATGTTAAATAGTAGTTTTTTTAAAACAGATTTTAAAAAATGATTTCTTTCTTTTTTACTTTATGTGCATTGGTGTTTTTCCTGTATGTGTGTTGGACACCCTGGAACTGGAGTTACAGACAGTTGTGAACTGCCATGTGGATTCTGGGAATTGAACCTAGGTCCTCTGGAAGAGCAGGCAGTGCTCTTAACTGCTGAACCATCTCTCCAGCCCCAGATAATAGTGGTTTATATCATGGTTTCTGAATTTATGTTTTAGAAAGATTTCTCTATCTTAATGTTTTTAACTCCCCTCTGCTCCCACCACCCCATTTTTTTTCTGGTTTATGGTCAAGAGCATAAGCTTCAGGAATAGATGGTTCAAATACTAGTGCTCCCCTGCCACCCCTGTTCCTGTACCTCACTTCGTAAAATAGGGCTTAATAAAACCAAGTTGGGTTCTTGCTTCTTTGGGGCATTTCTGCTTCAATCCTTAACCTGAGAAACGTTCCAAACAGAGGAGCATGGGCCAGATAGATGTGCTGTTTCCTGTTCTGCTGCCTCTAAGACACAGGCTTTTTTCTGGGCTGCACGGGATTGCTTCCTTCAGTGACTCTCAACCCAGAGTCAGGAGCTTCCCAGAAAAGGGCTCTAGGCTCTGCCTCAGAGTCTGGCAAGCCCCAGGCGCTCAGGAGCTCCCGAAATCCTATCATGAGCTGCACTGTGTTCCTTCTCAAGATTCACATGTTGAGGTCCTTACTCCCAGAACCTCAGAATGTAACCATATTTGGAAATAATTAAAGAGATAATTAAATTAAAATGAGGTCCTCAGAGGGCTGCTAAACCAATCTGACTAGTGTCCTTATAAGAGGAAATGTGGATGGACACATACACACACACACTCACTCACAGAGAGAGACAGAGATGGAGTGACAGAAACAGAGACAGAGAGACAGAGCCCACGTGAGGGCACAAGAAGAAGAAATAGCTGTCTGAGACAAGAAGAGACACCCTAGAAGAAATGTTAACATCTTAATCTTGGACCTTGGCTGTCAGAACTGTTAGAAAGCAAGCTTTTGTTGCTCCAGCCACCCAGTCCAGGGTGTTTTGAGGGCAGCTGGAGGAGACTAACAGAGGCTGTGCCTGTCCTGTACTGAGCAGTCAGGTGTAGGAGTCCTTGTCTCTGATTCTCTAGGCCCCAGGTTATTGTGGGAGAGGTGTGGATCATATGGCCATGGCCCAGGTACAGACAGCTGTCCCCAGCCCTTTGGATTCCATGGTCACAGGATCATTTGAAAGATTACATGTGAGGCTTTGGGTTTGGACCAACATCAGAGCCAAAGAGCAGGTGTCCAGACTGCTGCTTTGCTACATGTGGACAGAGCCCTCCACAAGGACTTCCCCCAAAGGCCCAGAGACAGCTGCAGCAGGAACAGGTGTGAGGCTGCAGGGAAGCGGGGTGGGCAGCACAGCAGGGTGGCTGAAGGCCAACATGGGAAAGCAGGGTGGGCACCTGGTTCTCAAACACACATATCTCCTGGCTGGACTAGAGGTGGTGAGGCCTCCTGAGGGTGGTGGGCCTGGCTTTATGTGACAAGTAAACATGGCCTCTGGAGGATGGTTCAGCAGTACATCTCAACACTGCCAAAACACTCCTGGGTTTTTCCTTCTTACATCCCTGAAAGCTGGCTATCTAGACCCCAGACTCACAGGGAACTGAACCAGAGGGGTACGCAGGGACAGATGGGTAAATACAGGGGCGCTGGCTTCCAGTTTAGAGGCTTAGCAAATGTGAGAGCCAGCCCTGCCTGGACAGACAGTCTGTGCCTCCTTCCATTTTCCCTGGCCTTGAGAAAAGCTGTCCTTGGAGGAAAGAGCTGAGCTGAGGCCTTGTGAAATATGAGAACATTTACTCTAAGACAACAGCAACTGTGTGTAACGTGTTCTCAAGACTTCCCTGTTTGGCACTATGTTGGGACAGGTTCTCTCCCATTATCTGGACCTGAGGTCCAGACAGGCCTGGTGCTGTCCTAGACCTAGCTGTGTCCTGCAGGTAGACCCTGTCTGCTAATGAGTCGTATCGTGACAGACCCCCTGGCTAGGTGCACTGGCCCAGCACAGTATGGTAATGCTGGTGTGGCCACTGGAACTACTTGTAAAGGTACCCACAGGGCAACTGCCCTCCCCAAATGCAGATGCTTGAAGCTAGAGAAGGCAAGGTGTCCTCCAGGAGCAAACAGGACAGAGTTCTGAACTGTCAGGAATGTCAAGAAGAGAAGAGGAGTGGTCAGCTCAGCCGAAGGCACTCCATCACTGGGGGTTAGAAAGAGTCTGTGGCAGAGTCTCTTACTCTGTGGAAAGGGGAATCCTTCCTGCTGAGAGGGCTGTCCTTCAGGCTGCCATGCTGCTGGCCCTTGCCCACTAGGACTGTTGGGAAAGAGATTCGTATAACCCAGCAAGCTAGGGACAGCTCTAAACTTCAGTTATGGCCGGTGTCCTAGGATTCATTGAATTCTGTTCTCTTGGTCTACTTCCTCTGTCTCAAGATTTTTATTATTATTTTCTTTTTTAGACCTTGCTGGAGGCTACAGACCTCATTCTTAAAAAATGTACACAAGAATAAAATGTCAAGCTGGGGAGTTGGCTCAGTGGATGAAGGGCTTACAAGCATGAGAACCCCAATTCAAATCCCTAGCATCCATGCAAGAAGCCAGGCTATGCGGCCCACCTGTAATCCCAGCATGGGTGGGGCAGAGATAGGAGGATCCCTGAGACCTCCTGAAGACTATTGGGAGCAGTAAGCTCCAGGTTCAGTGAGAGACCCTGCCTCAACAAAGAGCCACCACCACCCACAACAAAAACTGGTCTTGAGGAAGATGAAGACAACCAGACATCATTTTCTGGCTTCCACATGTTTGCCTATACACACACACACACACACACACACACACACACACACACACACACACAAATACAAACATATGCATGCACTTGCCCACACATGTGTACATGCATGATAAATAAATAAATAAATAACCCAACAGCCAAGCAAACTAACAAAAAAACCCAAGTAAAATGTACACAGTTTCCAGGAGTCCTTGTATCGTCTAGCTCCAACCAGTAGTGATTTCCAATCTTAATTGTGCATCACACAATCACAATGTGCTCATCAAAATACAGATGACAAGGCGGCTTGACAAACTCATGGAGACTTGGCCAGTGTCCCAGGTCATCAGATGCAAGGTTTAAAACCACATTTCAGGAAACTCTGCTCAAAAGATCTGTAAAAGCCCAGGTGAGGATTTCACTTGGAGACCATCTGCAGATGAACTAGCCTTAGCATCCTAAAAGCAGCAAGATTTGTGATGGGGGCAGGGAGAGGGTACCACACATCTTAAATCTCTGTAGCCTGCCCTTGCCTAGAATATCATCCATAAGACATCCATTTGACATCCACAGAGTGCTTGTCAAAACACTTTAACATCGCCAAGGAACCTGCACAATCAACGTGGGGAAAATCCTGTTTCTGTTTCTATGGCCCACAGAGCCAAATTACGTTGGTTGCCTCCTTGTGACACAATGAGATTTGGTTCCCTTTCCTCGGTTCCATCTTCATGGGCATTTAGAGGAATCTTTTCAAAGGAAGAAATAATCCCCAAGGCCAGTGGCATTCCTGAGGGGGCCGTTAGATTGCTACTCCTCTGTTAGCTGGTTTGAATTTGGAATTCTAATCTGATTGACTAAGTAACTTTCGCCCTAATCAGAACAGTAGGGTTTGTTCTTAATCGGCAACCATTTAATCTTCCGTCTCATTAATTGTACACGGGTCTTTATAAATATGCAGATTGGAAAGGGAATAAAAGATTATGTGACCTTGAAGAAACCACATAAAATAGGTGTACATTTTCCAAGCCTCTGGTCTCCCTTTATTATGCAGATGTGAAAATCGGTGAGGCTCCAATTCAGACTACTGTGGGTTATGGGCAATCTTGTAGCCAATTAGCATCCAGTATTCTGATGAGCCATACACGTTTAATAATTAGTATAGTATTTACATGTGAGCTGCTTGCTGTGAATTTGCATGTAAATAAAAATGTGGCTACCAAACCCAGTCAGCATCAGTCTGCTGATGAGGGGAGTCAGAAATGCCCAACGTGAAAATGGAAAATGCTTGTGCAGGAAAAGGTGAATGTGTCCTAGCCTCGAGTTGAGCCCCAGTGAAGGACACTGGCTTAATGTAGGCAAATGGTCTTCTGTGCGCATATATTTGTCTCCTGAACACATACAGTCTTGCCTTTTTTGTTGTTGTTTTTTGTTTGTTTTTTTTTCTGTATAGCCTTGGCTGTCCTGGAACTCACTCTGTAGACCAGGCTGGCCTAACTCAGAAATCCGCCTGCCTCTGCCTCCCAAGTGCTGGGATTAAAGGCATGCGCCACCACCGCCCGGCCAGTTTTGCCTTTGATGCTGATTATTTCTCCTGAAATAAATGTGCAAGCTCTTAGGATGTGAAGCCAGATAGAATGGTGCCTTAGTTAGGGTTTCTGTTGCTGTGATAGAGTACCATGACCCCAGCAAGCTGAGGAAGAAAGAGTTTGCTCGGCTTCCACGGCCACTTTGGAGTTCATCACTGAAGGCAGCCAGGACAGGAACTCAAGCAGGACTGGAACCTGAAGGAGGCAGGAGCTAATCGAGAAGCTATGGAGGGGTGCTGCTTACTGGCTTGCTCCTCATGTGTTGCTCAGTCTGCTTTCTTATAGAACCCAGGACGTTAGCACCCTGGGGATGGCACCACTCAGAATGGGCTCGGCCCTTCCCCTTTGATCACTAATTAGGAAGACGCCTTATAGCCAGATCTTATGGAAATGTTTTTCTTAATCGAGGCTCCCTCCTCTCTGATGACCAGTTTGTGTCAAGTTGACATGAAGCTAGCCGGCACACTTGGTTATCTGGTAAGAATCATGACCCTGCCACCTATCTTCTGGGGCTCTCTGTGTCTCCAATTCTTCATCTCTACAGGCCTGGAAGGCTTAAGTTAAATGAGACAACATATGGAATTCCTGGTGCCCAAAGACTGTCCAGATGATGCGCATTTATGAATGTGTTTGTTTCCATCTTCCTTCTGACAAGATACAAGGACGACCAGGGAGAAAGTGGTTTCTTATAGCTGAATTGGCCCATAGAGAGAAACCTGTATTGGCCTACAGAGAGTATGTTTGCAGGGAATAAAGCCTTCCTGTTTAACAAACCACCAGACTTTCTAGGACCCACGGGGGCATATAAGTCAGAGTAAGGAGATAGAGATCTGTGGTTTGCTGAGTGGACCTGGTCTGCTTGTTAATAAACATGAGGAGCCCTTCGCTGAAATACCTGGACCAGAATGCTTTAGAATTTTGAAATAGTTGCATATGTGCACTGAGGTATCTTGAAGATGAGACCTGCACCTAAATACAACATTCATTCATGTTTCAGATGCTGTAGACTACTCCTCACACACAGAGCCCAGAGGTAATTTTTTATCAATACTTGTGGTGCATCTCTTTTTATTGTGACCCTAAGTTTGGGTCTGGAGTTAAACATTCAGTGTAGGGCACCATTCTGGCATCCTAATACTTTAGGATGTTGGAGCATTTGGGATTTCTGAGCTTTGAGTTGGGGATGCTCAATGTACTGTCACCTTTTCACTGTGAGAGTGCCAGCGCGAACGAACCATCACGGCCCAGTCACCTTTGTTGGAGCTTAGCTCCCCGACACTCTAACAAGGCCTACTGACATCTAGTGTGGTTGTGGCTGGACTTGGGGAAGAGCCAGCATGGCTGCTGAGAAATTGTGAAGCTCCTCTCTGTGCTAGATGGGTCTCTCTTAGTCTCCCAAATTCTTCAGCACTTAATCCATTCATTGGAACCAGGTCTTTCTGCAGACTGCGGAGGAGAGGCTGGAGTAATGGATGGAAGGAAGATGCTCAGCATCCTCCAGTTACTACTGGGGCTTGAGTTTAGCCCATACTCGCATCAGCGGCTGTATCAGGACCCTGCTGCCCTCCTGTAGCTCAGCATCTTTTGTTCATGTTCCCAATACTGTTCAGTTCGGCTCTTCCTTCAAGATCTGGGACTAATAGTGCTGGCCCGCTCTACCTTACCATGGGATGAGATGCATTCTGGGACTCAGATGAACTCACCCTACCTCCACCAGCAGTTTCTGATGGGGCCAGTCCCTTCTAGCATCCCTTTGCATTTTGTGACAGTGACTCTGATTACCTATATCTGCACCAGCTCAACTTTCATCTTTAAGGTGAACTCCCAGAGAACCATCAGCACTCTGTTATGTCTGAACCTCAGTGGGTGTTGTGTCAGGAAATGGTGGCCATCAAGGCACCCACAAATTTTGCTCAGTGATTTTTCTACCAGGCGCCGTGGGGGGAAGGGGGGGGGATGGAGCTGGCAAGGAAGAAGGCATGGCTAGGGAGGAGAATGTTTTCCTGGCTAGCTCCAGGCGTGATTTTTGGCTCCTGGCCTTTGACATAGTTTACTAAGACTTTCCACTGCCAAGAGCCTCCAAGGAAGGGCATGTGTGACGAAGATGGGTTGGGGTGGGCTGTTTTCTGAGGCAGAGGAAGGGGGACGTGAAACTCTTGGAGCTTTCTGTCTTTACATGTGGAGTCACAGAGAGCTGAAATGGTCTCAAGGCTAATCAGCAGTTTGCAGAAAGACGTATTTCACATTCTTCATAGCATTTAAATGCCAGAGAGAGAATTCTGGCAAAAAGATCGACTCCATAGATGTTTGGGTGATGGAAAAAACATAGTGATACAGTTTTTCCATTGCAAATCAAAATGATAACATCTTACGTTAGTACAGGGAAATGCTCTGGAACAGTGATGTTAAAAGGCATGTATATGTTGATTGTAACTGTGTAGAAACAACTAGAAGGATGCTAACCAAGACCAGATGAAATCTCAAGGCTACGTCTCTACTATAAAGATAAACTTTCTTTGGATTGAATCATTGAGTTTTATATTATTGTTGAAAATATTAACCAGTAATCTGGACCAACAGGTCCAAGAGGGAGGTGACATTCCCAGGGGTCATGCAAGTGTTTCATAAACATCTGGTGCCAGGCTCTGTCCCTGCTCCCAGCATAGGCATGGAGGGAGGCCCTCCTCCACTTCCTGCAACCGTCCACCCCAAGGCAACTCTAAACAGACAGGTGTAGCATGCTCTCCAGGACAAAAGGCAAGAGAGGAAGCAGGGTACAGAAAGCACATGTGTCCTAGCTGTGGGATTTGCACAACACACACACAGACATGGAGGAACAGACAAACACTTGGGGCAATCAGTGTTTTTCCTGGTACCAGCTCTCCAGGGAGTCAAGCAATAGCTTGGGGACTCAGTAAGCATGAGACTTCACTCAAGTTTGGTATGCACTGTTTGAGTTAAAAAAAAAATTAATAATAACATACAAGCATTTCCTATTCCAAAAAATGAATTTGCTGATTATTCTAAATATTTAAATGGGCTTCATCAATGCACACAGCTGGGCTCCAAACAAGATGTCCTCAGGAGGTTAAGTCCTGGCCATCCTCATGGGTTACCAGAGTGGTTCCGTCCCTTCCCCCACCTGCTACCTCCCAACTCCCCACCCCACCTTAAGGACCGGAAGCCTCCCCTGTTCCCTGCACAAAGATGGTTTCTAAAGGGTTCTTCCCTGAGCTGTTCTTCTTTTCTCCACCCTCACATCCAGTCAGGGATGCTCAAGAGAGATGAAGCTATGGTGGAAATGGAGAAGGAACATGAAATCAAGAAACATCAATGTTTTCTGGTTTGTTGTTTTTGTTTTGTTTTCAAATCCAAATTCATCTTTGCATATCTAAAAGTTAGCTGGAGATAATCAGATAACTTAATAATACTGTAGACAGAAGAAAAAACACACTCTTCCTGCAGCTGAGGAGGCATGTCTGGGCTGGGGAGAGGACAGCAGAGTGCGTGAGACTTCAAGGGAACGGAGGGTGGGAGACCAGGAGAGAGTCTGAGAGAGCGGTGCAGATAAAGTAGAGGATTAAAATCGGTCTGCACAGTTGGTGCTGTAGAAGAGGAGGCCTTTGTGTGAATTGTGGGTCGGCCTGGACCTGTGTGAAGTCAGGTCTGCTATGCCATTCCAAACCCTGTCCTCTGGGAGGCTCAATCCGTTTACCTGGCACCAAGCCAAGCATCCTTAGAAGCCACCATTCCAGGAGCGGCTTCTCACTTTATGCATGAAATTCTCATTTTATGCATGAAAAACAGCAGATCCAAAGGGAATGAAGACAAAGTCTAGTCTCTTTACAATTGCCCATCCGATCGGGGGTAGATCCGGGTGTGCACTGGAGCCAAGGATTCCTCTTGTAAGGTGTGCTGGATGGCAGGGAGTGGGACAGAAGGCTATGAGATGCAGCAACAACTCAAACCCTTAGACTGGTCACTGCCCGGTAAATAGGTTCAGAATTCCCTAGAAACGATCCATGCTCTGCCCAGTGGACCCTGATGCCAGGGTCATTGTTAGTCTTTCAGATTTGGGAACGTCTCACATGAAAACATTAGAACCTCTGTGTCTGAATCACGAACCTCCAGAGGCCTTCTCCAAACTGGATCAGAAGCAGCAGAGAGCACAAGCCTAGGATTGGCTGGCACTATCGTGAATCCTATTGTCTTAAGGAAAAGAAGAAGTAGAGAGGTGAAGTTTCTTGCCTGAGATCACCCAGTCTCCAGCAGCTGAAGTGAGAGTTAGACTCAAGTCTGCACGGAAGTCTGAGACAACCAGGCAGCTCCAGCTAGAACAACTTCCTGCTGCTCTCAGGGAAGTCAATAGGGTGCAGGTGGCCCTCATCCCAATCCCCGTTCCTTTCCTTTTTTCCATTTTTCTGAAGACTGTCATAGTCCCCGAGTGATGCCCCCGATCCACGGTTATGTGTTGCATCCTCTCAGCAGTTTAGAGGCCGTGGATGATGGGACATGCCAGCAGCAATCTAGAGAAAACTCTGCCTTCCCTGCCCCAAGCAGTGACATTGGAGAACTGTGTATCTTTCCACCATCTCAGAACCTGAGACTTGAGAAGGTGTGATAGTAAGATAGGTGTGGAAATTTAGGGCAAGAGAAGAGGAGGAGAGGAAAGGGGAGGAGGGAGAGGAGGAGGAGGAAGAGGAGGGGGAAAGGGAGAAAAAGGAAAATGAAGGGGGAGGAGGAGGAGGAGACCTGTTTTTTATTCCAGTGGGGAAGTGCTGCCCCAGGGACCACCACATGCTCCCCTTGGTTTTGTTGGGCCACGCAGCCTAGAATGCAGCATATCTTTGTTTTGTGGACCACTGTATCTCCAACACTTAGGAGGATGGGATAGAGCAGATGCTCAAAAAGGTATTCACTGAATGGATGATGGAACTGAATTTTATTTGACATGGTTAGGTTTGGGGTATGGTCCAGAATGACCTCAGACTGGTTCAGACCTGCCTGTGAGCTTTCTGCCTGGGTAGAAAGAAGGATGAGGTCCCTGCGTTGGGGACAAGCCATTGTTTGGGATTATCTGTTTCATTAATGGACATAACCAGACACAGGGGCATCACAGGCTCAGTGTGTGTGAAGTCACCGGAAGCAACCTCACTCGGCAGGCAGAATGCCTCATCCTTTCCGGACTCCTGCCCAACCTTCCCCACCCCTGGCGCCCACCTATCTCAGCCACATTTCACAGACCTGCCGCTGCCGCTTACTTCAGCAGCTGCTCTCCAGCATCTGAGAATGGGTTTTATTTTTATTCCCTGAAAAGCCTTCAAAGGGCTCTCTCCTAGCTTTGAGTTTGGCGTGGGCAATTTGAAACATTTAATGGGAATTGTTATTTTTTTTTTCCCCCAAGGAAGAATTATTCTCAGCAAAGTCTGGGACTAGCCGGAAGGAGACAGCCAGACATCTCCAGGTAGAACAAGCTTCCTGCTGTTCTTGGGGAAATCAAAAAGGAGCGGGCAGCCTCCGCTCTCCAGCCCCATGCCAGGCCTGACCCCAGCCTTTCATGCGCAGTGGCCATAGGGAAGAGAGAAAAGTATAAAATCAGACCAAACCCACAAAGCAAAGGCTTGAAATGAAACCAACGCACAATGACAATGCTCTGTTCTCTTTGTTCCACTCAAGAAATGACAGTCTTTTCCAGCGAAAAGACTGGATCCTGGCTTTCATCCTTGGAGGCCTTTATTTCAGGTCCCTCCCTGCCTTACCTCCTTTCATTATTTCTGACTTCCTTAGAACTGGCTGGGGGGTGTGTGCAAACAGAGGCTTCCAACCTGCTCCAGCTGGGATACCTATGGCCTGGGGCTAGGGACACATGGAATCAGGCCCACGCTGGTTCCGGTGATATGAAGGGTCTGCTTTCATCCTGGCAGCACAGACTAAGGGAAGTCCAAGGAATCTTGGTGAAGTTGACCTCCCCACTCACAAAGCAGGGTGCAGTCCTGCCATTGGTTGGAAATCTAGATACTATGGTCCAGTCCACTTGGCCAAGCAGTGCCATGCAGTGTTCTGAGCATGCTTAACTGGAGGTGGCTAGAAAGGCTATGTTCCCCCAAATCTTCCCAGGTATCCCTGGACCCTATGACTCAGACTTTCAGGCCTTTATGATGGTGATCGGTGGGTGGGAAGGCAGTCCTGTTCAATCCAAGGTTCCTCTAGCTTCCAGACGTCTGACCTGGGTTTCAAGTACAAAGCTAATGTATTCTCAGGCATGAGAGAGTTTAAAACCACGATAGGGTGGGTGGGTCGGTATAGTGTCTGCCTCATGCTCAGCTGACTCTAGTCTAAGTCCCTCCACCTTCTTTCCCAGCTGGAGGAAGTGGAAGAGGGAGCCCCAGAGGAAGGGGCGGTTGACAGGGTAGTCTCTGCAAAGGTCACTCTGAGGACTGCCAGCCACTCCCTTCTTGGGGGCAGTCACCAATGGCCTTCTGGTCTCTATGGCATGGGCCCTACCTGCCTGGTGATATTGTTTTTTTGTGCATTGCTGGTATTTTCTCCCTGCCTAATCCTGGGTCCCTAAAGAGTGGAGCTCCCAGCACATGGGCTGGACACCAACCACTTATAACATACAGATAGATATACAAAGGCCGTTGCTCTCCCAGTCAGGCTGTTGGACCTGAGAAACTGAGGAGGAGGGTGACAAACAGGAAGCTTTGGAGGAAACAACTGGGTGGGCAGGCAACAAGGAGGCTGGAGCACCTCTGCCACGGTTACACAGGGCTCAGTGATTCAGTCTCTTTGGCCCATCACCTCTCCCATCTGTCCATGGACCCCACTCTGCTATGTAGGGCAAACCCTTCTGGAGGCAGGGGAGACTCCTATGACAGACTGCTCTCACTTTCCGCAGCTCTCTTTCCAGGTTAGCACCCTGCTATGAAATCCCAGGGGAGCGCGGTACTATGCTGAACTGAGCAGAGAGAGCAGCTGAGGCTGGCAGATCCCAGAGCCACACAGGGAGGCCCGAGGCAGCCCACAGGGGCAAAGCCCACAGGAGAAAAATGACTGATCCTAGTAACTATGTTACCATGTGGCCTATAACACTGCCAACTTCTAGAAAGGAGGCCCTGGCACTGGGTCCTGGTACATACAAATAGGCTCAGCTCTGTTACCCACGCCACAGATCAAAGGCAACATTGTCCATCTGCCATTGAGAGAACACTGCCTAGAGGGAGAGTATTGGGCCAGAGAGGTCGACCTGGTTGCCTGTGGGGAGATTCTCCAGTGTAACATCAGAAAGGGGAAGTTTCATGTCTTCTGCTAGTCACATTCAGATCCCTCTAGTTATATGGTTCAAGCATAGCCGAACACTACAATGGGGCTACCGAACCCTCCACATACAGCTCAGAGCTGGAAGGGTAAGGGACGGGGAGCCATTGTAGGGTCAGACCTTGTCATCTGTGTATCTCCCATAGGCCTATGGAAAACTCCTCGGCACTCATCCAGCCATGGAATACTGAGGCAGGTTGGTTTCATGGGTTAGAGCAGGTAGTGGGGTTCCAGGTAAGAGAATGTGGTGAACAAGATGTAGGGGCTGCCTGAGCTATGACACTTGAAGCCCTTCCCAGTCCCCATAGCCTTTCTTCCATCATAGCACTGAGCGTGGGTGAAATCAAATACCCTTTGCGCTCTGTGTAAACTCTGAGGCTCTGGTGGGCAGCATATGGGCTGCTCAGGGTTTCATCTCAGCACCTGGTACAATGACCGCCAAACAATGACTGGCTGGTGGTAATAGAGTGCCCCTAAGGAGGAGGAAGAGGCCGAGACTGCGGGCCCACGGCAGAGTGGGCCCAAGATGGCCTGGGGGCTCTTCTGTGCTGATATTTTCCACCCTCTAACCTCTAACTTCCGCATCTTCAGGTGAGTCATGTGTGTCCTGAATTCCACCTTCCTTGTGTTTTTTGTAGGTCAGCAAAGAGGCCCAGCTCTGGAACTTCAGGAGTCGGCCAGAGGAGATTACTACACCCTCACCAACTGTGAGCTTTCCCTCAGGGGCTGCTGTGGAAGATCACTTTGTGCATGCCACTGAACCTGCTTTTCTGCTAGAAGGTAAACCCAGTTAATTCTTTCTCTGTCTGTATGTCTCTGTCTTTCTCTTTCTCTCTCCCTCCTACCTTGTCATGTAGTTTGTATCTCAGGCTGCCCTTGAATTTGCTGTACAGCTGAGGCTGGGCTCAAATCCACAATCCCACAATCCCCCTGTATTGACTTCCTAAGTGTGTACCTTTTTGCTCTTACTTGGTTAGTGAAAACAATCTTTGGTGACATATCATTCAGAATTGTCAGATATGGCAGCTAACCATGGAGCCGCCTGGTTAGGTTGTGCTGGCTGGCAGGCTGGCCAAAGGCAGGCAGTCCACCAGGGTGGCTGTCTCCATGGTTCCTGGGTGACCAGGGTACTCCAGTTTGACGATTACTCTAAAGTCCTAAAACTGGAAGTAGGTCTGTTATAGAAGTTGACTGTTTCTAGGAAGCTGCACCCTTCAGCTCTCAAGAGTGGCCACCTGATGGCCTCATAGGAGGCCTCCCCAGGTGTGGGGAGTCCCTGGAAGCCATCTCTGGCTTTTCTTAGCATCACTGTCACCCTTTCCTCCCCTGCCGATCCCCACAGGCCCCATTCCAACAGCCGCTCACACATAGGTGGTTACTGTCATGATGCCACCTTCCCCTGCACGTCACCATGGCTGGCACACCCTGCAATTACAGCTGCTGCTTGCTGCCTTTCTATTGTGCCTGCCTCGCCTCCCCACTCTGAGCTGCTAATTGCCGGTTGGCCCTTCACCGCTTCTGTGCAGCAAGGCAAAGGCCTGTTCCCCTCAGCTGCCAGCACTGACTCAGTAGCTTCAGGGGAAAGGCAATGGAGATGGCTTCGACAAAGCAATCCCTTTAGCCTTGCACAAAGGCAACATTTGTGGGCACTCCAGGGCTTCCCAAACCAAAGAGTTAAACCGTAGTTAAAATGCAGACTCTGGTCCCAGGGAATTCAGTGTCTCTAATATGGTCCTGAGTATCAGGAGAGGCACAGAGGTGCACACAGGTGTAGGCACATGGGCCTGGCATGTTCAGAGCTTGCTGGACATTGTGGTACAGGACCTATGCCAACCTGGAAGAACAAGCTCAGGCCAGACCCAGTTTCAGGGAGGACCAGAAAGGAATTGCACTCCATTTTAACCCAAAGCAGGTCTGAAAGAAGAGCTCGTCAGAGTGACATGGTCTTTAGAGGGCTTCTGGCCCTGATGGAAAGAATCCTCTTCTGAAGAAAGGGTCCTTTCTATTTGTTCCAGAACAAATAGAAATAATTACTGAGCTCCAATGGCACATGGAGGTGTGCAGGTTCAGAGGCTATCCCATAATCAAAGCAGATATCACCCTTGCCTCCTCCTTTACCTCCACTGTGGGGGGGCAGAGATGCCAGATGAGGGAGCTGGATGCAGGAAGGAGTGTTATTGGCAGTAACCATTGTGGAGAGAGGTCAAGCAGAAGAGAAGGCCAGTGGACAGAATGGTAGTAGCCAGTTGTTAGCTTCAACAGTGTGGCCATGGAGACATCCAGGGATTTCAGATGGACGTTCAGGAGATGGGTTGTTTCAAAGAGCCCAAAGGGATGCCTTCCCCATCTTCACCCACCACTTTAAGTAACTTCCAAGTGGCTCTGCATGGGTCACAGCAGGCCAGGTCCACCCCCCACTGGGGTTCCCCAGGGACAGAAGGGTCAGCCTAAGGGGCAAGCTCTGCTGTGTGCTTTGAGTCTGTGGCTTCCTAGGTGGGGCCTGTCCACTTGGCAGTGAGGTTCCTTCTTGGTCCTGGGCCCCTTGGAGGGGAAGGATGATGAAACTTCTGCTCTTGTAAGCCTGCTATATGTGACCCTCTGTTCCCACAGCTCAGAGGTGCCTCTGCCGTGGGAGGACCTTGAATCCTCTCCCCAGGTCCAGTGAAGAGCAAGACGGGAACTGTAAGCAAACTTTCTTCATGGGCTGGGCCCAGATCTCTGAACCTCCAAATTCTCCACTGGAGTCAGAGCCCCACAGTTCCAAACCAACCTTCATTTAGCAACCTGAGGCCAGGGGCTTCCCTTCTTTCCTGGCCTCTCACTGCTCTGGGTTCTGAGTCTCTGCTCATTCAGACTTAACCCAGGACAGAGGTAGAGGAGGGACAGAGGGAAAAGAACCAAAGCAGGGAGATGCTGAAATCGCTTTCAGGAGGTAGCAGGGAGGGGATGGTACCCATGGAAAGCTGTACACTCTCATGGGACATTGCTTGCCCATGGCCAAGCTTGAAGGACTTCTAAGTCCATGAACAGTGATGGCCCCAACCTACTCCAGTTTCAGGGTCCTCTCATTGTCACCCTAAAAGCAAGATCACAACGAACTGGGTCTGTGGCCTCTTGACAAGGGAGGCCAGCGTGTCCTTGTACCTAGCACCTGTTCACCTCGGTCCCCAGCCAATATCTGACCTCCCTCTGACCCCACCCAACCATGGGACACTAGCCAGCTCCAAGTGTGAGTATGGCCACAAGGAGGTCTTAGTGTTTCCTCATCTCTAGGCTTTTTGTGTCCTTGACTCATCTGTAGAAGACCATCCCTGCCCTCCATTGGACTCACGGTGAAATGGTATGGGTTGTTCATTTCTGGACAGCTGGGAGGCAGGAGAAGCACCCAATAATAAGACCAAGGGCCCAGTACCTGTTTGATGGACGGCAGCCAGCAGGGCAAGAAACTCAACAGCTAAAGGGGGGGTGGTGGTAAGAGGCCCAGGGAGCTTCCAGGAAAAGGGGACTAGAACCTGATGGGGAGGTGTGAGGATCAACTTGACTCGTTTTAGACTCAGTGCAGAAACACACTGAGGAGGAAGAACTCTGAGTGTGGGTAGCACCATCCGATGGGCTGGGATACCAGCTAAATAAAAATGAGAAACCAAGCTGGATACCTGCATCTCTCTCTCTCTCTCTCTCTCTCTCTCTCTCTCTCTCTCTCTCTCTCTGCCTCCTGACGGATCACAGTGTGGCCTCATGTTCTGCTGCTGTGCCTTCCCTTCCATGATATACTATATTCCCCTCCAATAAACCCTTTCTGAAGTTGATTCTTGTCTGGTGTTGGTCACAGCAAGAAACTAATACAGGAGAATTGATCATGGGGTATCCTTCACCAGAGAGCCTGGTGGAATTGGAGCAGCTGCATACAGCCCTGCAATGAGCTTCACTACTCAGTACCATACCATGCTCCCCTGCGCTGCTCCACCAATAATGACCAAGAGCCAGCCCACTCCTGTCTTGACTTCTCTACACCCAGCCTACTTCTGGGGCTGCCCAGCAACTCAGCCTGAACTGGGAGTCTCTTCTCAGGGGTGTAGTAAGAATGAGGCTTTTCCCACCTGATATCCCCCCACACTGCCACACACACACACACACACACACACACACACACACACACACACACACGTTTCCCAGTTGCAGGTATGACTACATCATACCCAGGCCTCTTCCCACCTGCCCCAGTTCCCAGCTCTAGCTGGCACAGTGTTTCTTTAGCCGATATCCCTCAGTACTCTTTCCAGCTTGGTTCCTTCCTCTGAGGATGCAGAGGGGCTTGGCAGGACTCTTGACATGACCTGGAAGGAACTAGGTGCTCCTGAACAGGAGTCAAAGTGAGGAGGCAGGACTGGAGCAGCCAGCCTGAAGGGATAGGGTCATGGGGGTTCACCAAAGGCACCCCTGCTCTGTTTCTTTTTCCTGACACACGGAACCCCCTACTTCTCCACTATCTTTGAGGTGGTTTCCACAAGTGGATGTCTGCTCAGCATTCAATTATAAGAGAAGAGACTGTGGGCTTGCCCCTAGGCTTTACCCTAGGCCAAGTTGATGTTGCAGAAGTCTTAGCTTGGGTCTTATCACTAACTTGTAGGGCGCAAGTCCTGGGAACCTCACAAGAGATGGGCAGAGGCTCTATGCATTCCAGGCAGGGTCCGCAACACTTAATTGGGTCCCCAGCATCAGACCAGACGAGTGTGACTGCTCCTCCTCACTTCCCTGAGGTCACAGACCTCCCCTGCTGTTGTGGTTTAAATGTGGAGTGTGTGTGTGTGTGTGTGTGTGTGTGTGTGTGTGTGTGTGTTTGCGCGTGTGTTTGAACTTGGTACCCAATTGGTGACACCAGAATCTTTAGGGGATGAAGGATGGCTAAAGAAGTATGGCACTCAAGCAGATTGTATAGCTTGGCTCCACTTCCTGTTCTCTGTTTCCAGATAGCTGATACCATCATGGTACTGGCACAGCCTTCTCCGCTTTGATGGACTGTATCTCCTCCAAAACTGTCAACCAAAATAAACCCTTTCTTTTATAAGTTGCTTCTGTCAGGTGTTTTAACACAGCAACAGAAATAAAGGTTAAGATACCCTCACCTCTCTCAGAAGGGCCTGACCCCTTTCTCCAGTTTGTTGTTTATGCTTGGTCCAGGCCCCAGTGCTTTCCTGCCCCAGCAGAGGTAAAACACGAGTGGGTACACATATAGTCCTGGGAGCTTCTATGCCTGGCTGTGTCTACACCAGGGTTCTGTGTCAGGCACAGCGTGGCCACTAGAGAAAGTTCTTCCCTGCTCTTAGCTGTTGAAGAAGCCTAGTCCCCTGGCCTCCTTTGGGTGGGCCAACATGTCACCCAGCTATGGTTTCTCTTAGTGGCTCCTCCCCACCAGCAGGCAAGGTCTCAAACACATCAAGTAAGCTAGCCCAGCAGGTCTCCATATGGCTGTGGTCATAACTGACATAGTGTTCTTGTGCCGTTCCCAACAGAGGCCAAGGACAAACAGGCACATGGTATGGCCAGTAGGAAGAAGTAGGGATGGGCCTTAGTAGGGCATATGTAAGCAGTGAGCCCTTCGAAGGTGGGTACTGTACTAAGTGCTCTGTCCTGTGTTGCCACTAGCTGTGTGTCCCACGTTACTACATTATTCGGCCTCTCTATGCCTCAAACTGGGAACAGAGGATTGCTTTAGTTGTGCTATTGAGGCAGCATGGAGTCCTCAGGCTTCAGTAAGTGATGATGGGGAGGAAGGGATCAGTGACAAGTCCAAGGTCATGCTGCTGAGAACCAGTAGGAAATGGATTTGGATAAAGTAGCATCAGTTTTCAGGCCCCTAGAGAAGTGGCTACCGCTTCCCGCCCATGCAGAAATCAATCAGCAGGAGGCTGTTAAAAACCACCTCCCAACAGCCTGCTGCTGGCCAGGAGCTGTGGGCTGCTCAGCCGAGGACCTGTACTGCTCAGAAGGCACTTAGGGCCATCCACAGGGTGTGGGGAAGGATCCAGATGACCTGAGAGGCAGAGCCAGGCCTGTGAAGGTGCTGTGTCCTTGGCAGCTCCCCACTCCCTGCCTGCCTCACAGTCAGAGGAGGCCATCAGCTCTCCAGCTCCAGTGAAAAATAAGGCAAGTGTGAAAACAGCTTTCTATGCCAATTGGGGACCTGCTTCCAGGGGAGGCCTTCCCAGGAGGCCACCTACCTAGTCACTGCAGCTCCTAGCCTGGCTTGGTGTCATGGTAACACCTTTCCTGCAAGCTACAGCCCGAGTGAGTGGTTCAGGTCTGGAGACTGAGGGAGGAAGGGTTAAAGGTGCTGAATTGGCTGAGGGACATAAAGGACTTCCCACCAGGAGGCTTAGAACTATGACTTCTAGGCTATGCTGGCCAGTGGAAAATGAGGTGACTTCTCTGGGATTGGTGAGAAATCATGGGCCTTAAACAGTAGGCCAGGTAAATGCAGTGGTAGCAAACAAGCCCGACTCTCTGTGGATATTAAACACACAAGTGATTTTCTGACTCACAGCACATGCCCTGAGCACTAGCCTCTTGTCTGTCTAGGGTCAGGCTGGACAGGGCCTCCACGACAGCATTTTGAATGTTTGTGTGCTTACAGAGTCCTTCCTGAAGCTTAGCCCCCAAGGCTACAGTGCTAACAGCAGGACCTTAAAGAGGTGCTGAGGCCTCAAGGATTCAGTCTAGGTGTATGAGATTTGTAGCATGAAGGTGCCATCTTGCCAGCAGGGAGAAGTCCTCACCAGACCCTGAACTTGGACTCCCTGGCATCCAGAATCACGAGAAAATAAATTTCTACTATTTATAAATTGCCCTGTCTCAGCAGCTTGAGATGGACACCATTTTGAACACAATTTCCATTTTGGAGGGAACATATGGAAGTCACACAGTCAGTTTTGAGATTGGTCAGGTTTAGTCCAGGGCTCTTACTCAAACCTGCAGACCAGAAGGACAGTCCTGGGTGATGGCCTTCAGGTTGCTGTAATTCTCTGGCTCTCGGCTACCTACAAGCAGGAAGTCCTGCCTCACACATCCAGGTCACCACATACTTATGGAACTTAGCACTGGGCTTGTTGACAGGCCTCCAAGCAGGGCCGCCATGGTGAACTCTGTGTTTCAGTTTTGACCTTCTGAGGGAGGATTCAGATCTCAGCAACTGATACACACACTCATAGTCTGAAGAAATGGTGTATGTTATTGCACCGTAGGGGGCTACAGACAGTAATAATGTGCTACAGATTTCAAAGGCCTACAAGAGGGCTACAGCTGTCATTTGACAGTAGAGTGCTTGTCTGGCATACATTAGGTCCTGAGTTCAATCCCTACCAACACACACACACACACACACACACACACACACACACACACCATACACACAAAAACAACACACACACACACATACCTGGCAGAAAGAATTTTCAACAACAGACAAATGGTGACTCTTTGAAGAGATATGTTTACCTTGGTTTGAATGTTTCATAATGCACACATGTATTTTAACCCCATATATAGTATTTAGTACCCCATTAACATATACAATTTTACATATTATGCACCAGACAAAAAGTTAATTTAAATAAAAATCTCTATATATTTGTATGGACATATATACATCTATACAAAGCTATGTGCATCGTACACATATGTATATTGTATTTTGCATAGATGTATGAATATAAACACATGAGAAGGCATGCAGCAAAGGTCTCCATGTGCACAGGATACGAGTCACACTGAATTCAGTGTCCCTGTCAGTGGGGTTACAGTGGTTTTAGAGAACCCAAAGTCTGTGCATCTTTGCCACATTATCCCATGAGACCTGTCAGTCGGGGACAAAGGGTTCCTGCTGTGGTCCAGCCTCCCTGTTTGACAGCTGATCAGAAAGCTCCTGAGGTTCCCGAAGGTGAGCAGTGTCTGGTATCACAGGCGGCACAGAGTGGACAACTATCCAATTCCAGGGGCTCTGGACCCGTGAACGGCGCTGAAGCTCCTGTTCTGCTGAGATGCCTCCGTCTAAGCAGGACCATTCCTGTTCCATACAAACACCACTTCCCATGACTGAGGGCTCTGGTCGCGCTAGGCAGCCTGCTTCCCTGTCACTTACAACCCCGAGGGACCGGAAAAGAAATGCTCAAGCAGTGAGTGGTGACTCAGCCGACAGGATCCTCCTCCTATCCCCAACCCAGGCAGCTTCTCACAGTTCCCCACCTGATAGAGCTTTCCTGCTTTCACACCCACCCAGCTATCCACACACCAGTCCACCCTGGTACTCAAAACCCATTCTCCTTTTCTTCTTGTGTGTCGTTCATCTGCTACACACATGCCAGATGCTATCAGCAGCTAAGATGATGACCACGACAACATGCCATCTCTAAAGGAGGACAAGTGAGTACACCCTCCTCATTTCATAGGCACAGTAGACTTTAGGGAAAGGAACCTGCAGAGACAGACCTGGCTGTGGGTGAGGACAGAATGCTGGACTCACTCAGACTCTCTGTGGGGGAAACCATTGTATCCTGGAAGCTCAGTGGTTTATTATATAGAAGGGACAGGGTTATTGCATTCACCTGAATGAACAAGGAGGTGGGGTTTATGGTGTACAGCTGGGCCAAGGAGATGGCTTTAGTCAATCCAATAGAAGCCGGTTCCGTAAGGGGAGCAGTCTTCAAGGCTGTAAATAGCAAGGAAGGGAAAATGCTTAGGTGGACATTTTCTGCACATACTATCAGCATCCACACATGAACCAGAGGATGGTTTAGTGGTCCCTCTGAGCCTCCCTCTGGGTGAGGGTGAGGGAGGGGAGGCATTGCCATTTTCTCACAGGCCCGAGGTTAGCATCCTTGCCCATGATTGACATGGCCTGTACCCACTCAGGTACTCACGTGCATGGCTTCCCCCAGCCTCCACAGGAGCCTAAGTAGGAAGAGGAGGAATGATGGGAAAGGCTCAAATCAGCAAAGCCGAGGTGGCAGAGGGAAGAGGTGGCTGTAGATCACTGCATTTACAATTCAGAACTGATCATCAGCCGAGCTCTACCAGAGAGAAGTATGGGAGCAGAGACCCCAAGCAGCCCATGAGGGCAGGGGTGGGAGTCCCCAGTGGCTGCATGCAGGAGGAGGATCTGTGGAGTTCTGCATGACTGCTGATTCAGGGCACCAGTGCCAAGGAGCCCACCCTGGAAAGGAAAAAGTCCATGGAGACCTGTGAAGAATGCATTATTATTAGCAGACCAATGTCCCACACTTGTTATTGAATCATTGGGTTGACTCCAAGTTTTAAAATACACTTTCTAGGCTCATGCCATCTCCTATGTGGGCAGCAGCAGCTGCTACAACCGGAGAGTCTTCTACACCATTTCCTCCGACTACCCCATAGTCCGTGTATTCAGGGGTCTTCTTCCCAGGGCAGACCCATCAGAGTACCCCCCAACTTAGACTACACTCCGAAGTCTCCATATTGTTCTTTACCC
>JANHMN010000003.1:62213157-62233015 GCA_030674055.1 Rhabdomys pumilio
GTGCATGTGTATATGGTATATGTATGAGGTATATGCACATGTGTGTGTGTGTGTGTGTATGTGTGTGTGGTATATGTGTGGTGAATGTACATGTGTATATTAGCACATACACATACCTATGTGGAAATGTGGAAGCCAGAGGAGGATGTCTGGGGTCCTGCTTCATCATTTTCTTTATTCCCCTGAGATGGGATCTTTCACTAAACCTGGAGCTAGGCTGGCAGCCAGAAAGCCCCAGTGTTTCTCTTCTCTGTATACCCACAGAGTTCTAGGTGCATGGGGCCATGCCCAGCTTTTCAAATGGCTGCCATGGTTCTGAACCCAGCTCCTCATGCTTACACAGCCAGCACTCTTACAGAATCTTCTCCTCAGTCCTGGCAATGTAACTTCAATGGCTTCCTTTGTTTGTTTTTGGAGATTTTTTTTTTCTAGCACAGGGAATCCAACCACTGAGCATGGTAGTCATGTGTTCCACCAATGTCAGCGCCAGCCCTGCCAGAACCTTTTTAAGCCTTCATTTGTGCCCTACTTGCTAACATTCCCTTTGCCAAAGCAAGTCTTGACTGCCAGAGGCTTAGGACAGGAGTCCTGCATGGGGCTGAGGATGGGTGTGCACACCAGGAGGAAGGGCCTGATGGCCCTCGCCCTGAATGTTGCCAGACAGGATAGGACATGCTCACCATATGAGTTCTGACATCAGAATGAGTGGTCGACCAGATGACAGTGCTTTAGGACAGCATCACCAGCATCCACGAGGTCCCAGGAGTTCAAAGTAAGCAAAATTCGGAAAGATACTAATTAGCCCTTCGAGGAGCTGCCCTATGTGGATCTTGGTGTGTGACAGCCAAGCCCCTGGGGAAGGCTCTGAGCAGGCAATGTAGTGGTCTCTCCCTGATCATGGCTGCGTGGTTGGCCTGCACTGCATGTCTAGGGGAGTGAGGGGGGGAGATGGGCCAAGGAAGAGAGCCAGATCTCTCTGGGTCCTTTCCCAGGCTGGGCTCTCAGTGGGTGAACAGCAGTGCTGTGGACAGACACATGACAGAGACAAACAATCCAGTTCCCCTCTTGCAAATTTCTATGACCTTTTCCAGCTTGACCTTTCTCACTCTGACATCACCAAGTCCCCACCTCAGCCAGACATAGTCCTGCTGCTCCCTGGTTCATCTCCATGGAGGACTTCTGCTAAGGGGGCTTCTTCTCATCTATCCCTGCTACACACACACACACACACACACACACACACACACACACAGACAAGCACAGACACAGACATGCACAGAGACACACATACAGGTACACACACAAACACAGACAGACAGACAGACAGACAGACAGACAGACAGACAGACAGACTCACTCACAGTGCTAACATTAGAGCAGGCTGCCAGAAAGATCCACCTCTTCAGGTTCTATTGATTAATTCACAGCTCTGGGCCTCCGTGTGCTGGCTGGAGGGTATTTGATCTCAGTCATCTTTGGCAAGACTGAGGCCCAAGGCTTTCTCTGCACTCAAGGTGCCTGAGGCTCCTGTCACTGGCTAGTGAACACACTAGCCCCTGGCCTGCCCTGCTCTGCATGTCTGGCCAGTGAGGTCGTGCATATCTTGGGAAATCTAGTAGTTCTGGAAGCTTCCAATCTTCCAGTGCTGCTAGGATGTACTGCCTAAGACTTCAGACATCATTTGTCAGGGAAATAAATCACAAGGAAATAACACACACACACAGACACAGACACACACACAGACACACACACACACACACACACACACACACACACACACAGACACGTAGACAAATTTGACGAAGTCCTCATTCCTACCAATAGCAAGAATAACATTAGTAATAACAGCTAAGCTTGATTTCAGAAGTTCATCTCATGAATGATGAATGCAGTCCCTTCTACCAACCCTCTAATCCCAGCATGCCTTGCATTTCGCAGAAGAGACCATGGCCTGGGGACATTTGACAAGTTTTCCAAGGTCAAACTAGTAGCAGCAGAGCTGTGGCCAGAATTTAGGGTCCCTGGCAGACCAGATCTGGAAGACTTTCTGTTTCTTCTGAGAAGATTGCCGAGGGGCAGATCTGAGCCCCTCCCTGGACACAGAGGTGTGGTGCTGATCTGGGGGCATCTGTGGGCTTCTTTCACTTTTCCTCTACTCTGGAAACCCACTGTCCTCAGTCCCAGTGCATCACTGTAAATGGGATTCTGGATGGGCCAGTTAAGTGTTTCTACTGCCTGCCAATGCAGATGAACTTTTCTGTGGCGTGGATTTGCAGTGTCAGTCTCTGAGTCTCACTGAGTCACAGAGAAGCTGTGCTTCCCACAGAGAGATCTGCAGCAGCGGGGAGGTTCCCCAAACAGGCACCCCAGCTCTTGCTTCCCTAAGATAAAAGGAACCCTGGTTTTTTTTTGTTTTGTTTTGTTTTTTTAAGGTGTAAAATGATAAGGAAGTGTCACCTACATTTTTGTCCATTGTTGGAGTGGACTTCAGGACTGGCTTAATCCAGTGGCTCTGGTCGCACTTCTTAGTGACACTTCCCTTTCCCACCCCCAACTGTATTAGCTTTATCCTCAATCTGGCTCCTTCATGGTGACAGATGTTGTGTGCCCGAGGAACTGGAAAGTCCCTCTTAAGGGCAGGGAATCACTTCTACTAAGTCACTGGAGAACCAGTTCTGTGGCCCAAGTTAATGTTTTGTGCATATTGGCTCAGGTCTGTATTCCTCAACCAATTGCAGGGCCCAAGCTGACGGCAAGCACTTGAGCCTTTAGGGCCTGTCTGCTTGGCAGGCCCGGAGAAGGAGTGGATGGATATAGGCATCAAACAAGTGATCTTGGGGAGGGGGAAGCAGAGGAGGTGTGTCAGAAAGGAAACAAACCCCAGCAGTGAAACCTGGCCTCTCACAGCGACCCTCTGTCTCAGGGAATGGCAGCTACACAGGTGGGGGTAGATGCTGACTCCTCCGCAAGGTGTCCTGGCTAGCTTTGGAACTAATGCCAGAGAGAGGGATGAGGAGTGGGAGACACAGTAGGTCAGGAGGAGAGGGTCTCCCTGGCCTTCTTTTGGCATTTTGCTGGCTGGGTGTGAAGGTGTCATCCCTTGCTGAGGGTACCTTCCTGAAGTTTCAGGGGCCGTTGTGCCTGCTCTGGCTTGAATTCAAAGTGTACCCCTCCACCCCCATATTCACAGGGTCATAGATTGAGCCTTGATCGTCAGCTGCTGAGATGCTGGGACAATTTTGAGAGGTTCTGGGACCTTTGAGAGGTGGAAGATAGTCTTTTGGGGTGTCTTATTACTGGCCCTTTATTTTACCTCCCTCCCTCCCTGCTGTCCATTCCTGCCCACAATGAGGGAAACAGCTCTGATCAGCTGCTTACTGCCACCAAGATGTTCTACTTCATAACAGGACCCAAGCGTTGAGCCAAGTGACAAGGGACTGCCACCTCTGGAAGCGCGAGCCCCCACATCCTCCCCGCAGCTGTTCCCATCAGGCCATTTGTTTGTTTATTGTTTATTTGCTTATTCCTGGTTTTTTAGAGACAGGGTTTTTCTGTGTAGTTTTGGCTATCCTGGAACTCACTATGTAGACCAGGCTGGCTTTGAACTCACAGAGATCTGCCTGCCTCTGCTTCCTGCGTGTTGGGATCGAAGGCCTGTGTCACCCCCACCCCTGACCCTACTACCCCTCTCCATCAGGTATTTTGTAACAACGATGTAAACAGGACAAACACAGTACTCACTGGCTTTGCATTCTGTGGAGCCTGAAGCCATTTGCCTGACTCCTATCTGAAAAAGCAGCTGTACGTGAGTCAATTTACTTTTTCTAAATGTAAACTCCTCCTCTTTCGGGGAGGTCAGGGCTGGCACCTCACTTACTCCACCACTAACGGGCAAGGCAACCTCACACAGGACCAGGATGAGCACTGAGGCCTGCCCTGTGCAGGAAGCAGCAGTGGCAAAGACCTTCTAGAAGGTGAAATCCAAGCTGCTCCACATTCTCAGTGAGACTCCACAGTGACTCTAGATTGCTTAACAAAGCAGCAGCACCCCTTGGACAGCTGGGGACATAGAAGTGGAGCAATCTTCTGCTCAGCAGGCTGGGCTCCTCTGCTCCCTGCACCTTACCTTACTCTCCAGGGTGCTGTGACTGTCCAGTTTATGTACCAACTGTCACCCAAAGCTAGTCAGCAGCCCTAAGCCAGTATGCTGGTCCACTTCCAACTTGCAATTGAATAAATGGGGATCTGGGGAGTTGTCTGAGGGGGTCAGAGTGTTTGCCAAGCAAGCATGAGAACCTGAGTTCAAATCTCTGGCTCTCTTGTAAAAGGCTGAGTGTGGCTACGCTCATGCCTGTAACCTCAGCACTGGGACAAAGACAGGCTTGCTGGCTGACAGCCTCGCTGTAGCTTCAGTGAGATACTCTGTGGAGTAAAGGGATGAAAGGAGAAGGACAGAGTGGGATGTTTAACATCCTCCTCTGGCCTCTGTGCATGGGCCTGACCCACACTGATGCATATGAGACACACACACACACACACACACACACACACACACACACACACACACACACACAGTATTGAACAAATGGGCCTTGCTTCTTCTTTAAGTGACCTCATCACCAAAGCAATCATGTTGTGGTTTGGAAACAGCAGCATTTCCTGGCCAGGCTAAGCCCAAAGTCAGCAAGTGCTGGTGGGCTCTAGACTAACAGCAGCCCAGAGCTGGGAGAGTCAGGTACAATACTTACTCTGAGGGCTTTATCTCAGCAAGGCCCATGAAATCACAGTATGTAGGACATGATGTGTGTGTGTGTGTGTGTGTGTGTGTGTGTGTGTATAATCATGTACAATATTATATTTATAGCATGTATATATATATGTGTATGTATATATATATATATATATATATATATATATATATATATATATATTCAACCTTATAGAGACCTAAGCCATAATCAATGAATGAGGCTGAGCCTAAGCCTAACCAAGGGCTGCAGCTGGCGGTGAGTACAGTATTAACAACTCACATTTTTTATTCTTTGCAAGTTCTTTGCAGGGTCTCTGAGGGCAGAGGCCTGTCTACACAAGGAGATAAGGTACAATGTCTGACCTTGTTTGGGCTTAAAGGCCTCCAAGTAACTTGTCCCAGCACTTAGAGGCGCATCAAAGCCAAATGTCTCCAAAAACTGGGCCTCGAGCCACCAGGAGAGGAAAAGAGGCCATGGACTTGGCAGGAGCGTGTCATCTGAGTGGAGGTTGGAACCAGGCCCTGGGGAGAGAAATTGCTCTGAGGAGAGGACAAAGGCTTCCCTATACCATCCTGCATCCTGACCTCACTCAGCTCTATGGCTACGAAGGCATACGCTGTGCTAAGCCATGGAGAGTAAGGAACAGGCAGGAGGGGAGAATTTGGGACTGATGAACAGAGAGATTGGGAATATTCTATTATTCCTATGCTGAGAGCACTTCTTTGTCCCCCACATTTATAAGATGAGGAAATGAGGTGTAAACGGTCTAAGGCTCTCAGTGTAGACACACCTTTTCTAAATGTAAACTTGTGACATCTCCAGACTAAGGGTGCATCTGGCCCTTGGAGTCCGAAGAATGTGAGGGTGTCAGTGTGTGGAATTGGAGTGTCACCTCCAGAGTTGGCCTCTCGTGGCTCAAAAGATGGCTCAGCCTCCCTTCTGCACTGCCCTCCATTCTCCAGTTTCAGAAGATGTCAGAAGAGCTCTTGAGAACTTGAGTTCAGGGCGAAAGGGAAGGCAGACCCAGTCTCAGATGAAGCAGAGTTTGCAGCAACTCAAAGCCTGCTAGCCTAACCGGAGGCTGTGCTGAAAGAAATCGCTCCTTTGATTACGAGAAATAGGACCTTAAAGTAGCTGTTACTTAATAACTTCAGGTTTCCAAGGCAGATAAAAATCTCTCCAGCATGTTTAGCCCTGGGGTATAGACATCAAAGGGCACTGGTGGAACCCTTGGGTGGCCACCTGATCCCACCTCCTCCTCCAGAGTCATCAGTGGTCTGTGGCTAGAAGCACCCTGCTCTGGGCCTCCCCACATCTGTCCTTATGCCACCAGAGGTACAGCTAGGGTGGCCAAAGGCAGCGTGTCTCTGTGGGATGTGCTTCCACACACACCTGCAGACTTGTTAGCCCTGTTGCTGACAGATGCATGAACCCCTACCCCATTCCCTGGAGCCACACAGACAGTATGGCTGACAGGAACCTGAGAGAAGGGCCAGCCCAGGTCTGTCTATGCTACATTCACCCATGTCTGGTGCATCCAACCATGTTGGGCTGTCTCTATCCCCACAGGGCTACCTGAAGGAACCCAAAGCTTCCGGGGTGCAGTGTGCATCCCTGAGCTGGTATGAGGCTACAGAAAGGGCATCGGGAGGTTGCCAAGAACAATTCTATGTTCAGATGTCTGGTTTGAGTCTGTGGAGAGGTGGGACCTACTCTTTAAAGAAACTGCTCTTTGCCTCTTTCACATCTGAGGAACTCTGTCTGGTTTTCATCAGGAGGATCCTTTATTTTTAAGGCAATAAGAACATCTGGCAATAATAATCCCAGCACACTGAAACCACAGAGCAGCAGCAGCTGGGGAGCCCCAGAACCTGGGCAGGCCCCTGTGGGGACACCTGGGAAGTTGACCACAGCTTCCAGAGGAAGGGCCCAAATTCCCTCCACAAATTTCTGGCCCATAGACAGTCTCAGCATGAAGACAGCTTTTTAAAAGATGTGCAGTGATTTTAGGATCCAGGATTATTTTCCTAAGAAAGAAGATACGAAAGCCACATTACTCCACATCCGCAAGAGTCGCTCCAAGCCAGGGATATTATACGTCCTCATTTCCCAGGAATGAGCTTAGGTCTTGAGCCCTCTGAGCATACAGCTGTCAATTTCTTCAACCACAACCCACCTAAGGGTGCTTAGGGTGGGTATGGTGATATCTGATAGAGGATGGAGACTAAGACTTCAGGAGAACCTTCTCCAGAGGGAGTCATGTCCACCCCCTTGCCCTGTGAGCCAGAGACATGGTTTGTAATAGTATACATATTCAATGCCTTAGATGACAATGTGCTAAAGGCTTGGTCCCCAGAGTAGGGCTTTTGGGCGACAGCAGAACCTTTAAGAAGTAGGGCAGAGTAAGAGGTCCTTAGGTCACTGGGGACATGACCTTGGAGAGGACAGTGGGCCAACAGCTTCTTTCTATTCCTCATGTTTCCTCCTGTCCATGAGGTGGGAAGCTTTGCTCCACCATACTGCACTGCCTCAGCACATGGCCAAAGCAACAAGAGACAGCCAATCACAGGCTGGAGTTGTCAGCATCGTCAACCAAAACCCCCCTTCCCCCCCCCCCCTTCATAAGTAGGTTACTCAAGGCGTTTTGTTACAGGACCAGAAGGCTGACTACCATGCTGTGGAGTCATGAGAATGGAGGGGCTAGATGTCCCTACGTTGACTTACATTTTTGTTTACTCACTCCTCCATACATGCCTGATCTTTTGAGCTATCTGAAAGTGAGGTTTTCTTATGGGTAGCCTCTTTCCCAAGGTCCTGTATCTTGGATTTTTTTTTTTTTTTTTTTTTTTTTTTTTTTTTTTTTTTTTTTTTTGGTTTTCCAAGACAGGGTTTCTCTGTGTAGCCCTGGCTGTCCTGGAACTCACTCAGTAGACCAAGCTGGCCTCGAACTCAGAAATCCACCTGCCTCTGCCTCCCAAGTGCTGGGATTAAAGGCGTGTGCCACCACTGCCTGGCTTGGACAAGCTCTTAAATTCCCACAAGCCTTTGCTATATTTGGCTCACAGTGTTGGCAGTTCTAGTTTGTGGTTGGGTGTCCTTATTGCCCCTGACTCTGCAGATTACTCTAATTTTTTTAAAAATCATTTTCTTTAATGTGTATGGGTGTTTTACCTGCATGTATATGTGTGTCTCACATGCATGACGTGTCCATAGAAACCAGATGAGGAGGGGTCGGATTCTGTGAACTGGGGTTAAGAGTTGAGAGTTGCTATGTGGGTGCTGGAACTCAAACCTGGGTCCTTTGCAAGAGCGACCGGTGCCCTTACCTGCTGAGCCATCTCTCCAGTCCAGACTTGGTCCATTTCTTAACACATCTGGTCATACTTGTCTTCTCTCAGTTCCAGAACATGTCCAGCATCTCCTGACCTCAGAGCTGCCCACCACACCGTTCTGTTGGAAACACTCTCCCCTGGTCCTTTCCTGTCTGACAGCTTTGCATCTTTCAGACTCTCTGGCCACATCTGCCTCCTTCACCTCCTCCTTCCTGGGAACTTGTACCCATGCGGTCTGCTTTTGTTACAGTCAGTCTGTTTTTCCCTTGGGGACAGGCCCTAGCTCTGTACAGCCCACTCCAGTCCCAGAGTAAATGAGTAAAATTTAACCTTGAGTCTTTTGCAATCAGGCTGTGAAATTTTAGCTTCAACTCCTCCATGTCCTTTTGTCTAATGTGGGTGCAAGTTATCTGTTCTCACAACAATCTCTCAGGACCACTAAGGAGGGATGGCATTCCTGTGTAGGCACACAGCTCTGCTTGGTGGCCCAGGTCATAGGAAACCTTGGCTTCCTTTTAGATCTGGGACTTCATCATTGCAGACAGGGCCTTTGAAGATGGCACCCATGAATATGCCCTGCCTCACACTTGTGCCTGGCAGGAAGAGGAGGCTGAGACCCTAGAGAGGGGTGGGTGGGTGCTGGTTTTGTTGACATCTCCTAGGGGCACTGTGTTCAAACGACTCCCCCCACCAGGCTAGCTCCATTTTCGGGTCTCTCCACAAAGCCCACCAAGGCACACTCTTGTCTCCCCATGGCTTTCGTGGCAAGTCATCTTTTCAGACTGGTGGTGTGTGTTGTGAGAGCTCCCTCCTTTCCTTGCTCCCTGCTCCCCTGCCAATCTGTAAACGTTGTTTTTGGTTTTTCCTTTGTTGTTTTGATGCTGTGAAGTCTGCCTTGTTAACACCAGGTGCTGAAAAATAAAAACTTATCTCATCCGTCAGCATCATCAAAGCAAGGTGGGGTAGGATGGTTTCAACTAGTCTCTTGTGTCCAGAGGGCATCTGGCCTCTAGTCAATTCCTCTCTCCCCGAGGGGCACAATACTATACACCTGAGCCCTGTGCAGCTGCCCAGCCTCAGCTCTGCTCAGTGAGGTCTCACAAGATGTGCTCCAGAGCTGGCACTTCTCCGCCGAGGGTGTACCTTCTGTTTCCTGCCATTTGCCTGTGAGGTTCTAAGAATAGTAGTTTTTCTGGCAGCAGAGTTTTAACCACCTAGAAAGCTTAATTAAGCTTTCCCACTGCATTTTTTTAATTGAATTAGTAGCAAGAGAGTATTTTTAGGACCAAGGTGATTATTTCATGTAACAGATACATGTCTGGGTATTCTTAAACCTCTATATAGGCCAGAACAGCTAGAGAGCAGGCTGAGTGTGAAAGTACAGTGGCTGGCTTCTTAGACACGACACCAGCATGACAGTTAGTTATTCATTCATTCATTATTTATGCCCTCATTTTTTTTTTCCTAAGCAGAGCAGGGAAGAATCTTTTAATGAACATGTAGCTGAGTCTGGCCTTCAACTCCTGATAATGAATGTGTATCAGAGTCTTCATTTCCACCTCCAAGTTCAGGGATCCGAGTGTTCACCCGAGTGCTCACATTTGGAAAGAGGTTTTTTTTTTTTTTTTGCTTTGTTTTTATAGTGTGGTACAGAGTGGTGGGTCCTCACTGGTTTTAAGTACCCTTTTTGTTGATGGTCTGAGCAGGACTCCTTCCCAGACATCAGTTGCATTTGGACATTTGGAGAAAGAGAGAGAGAATTTCAGAGAAGCCAGGATATCATTTAGTGGAGAATTTTTGTATATATGCTGTTTTAAAAAGTAGAAGTAGCATTAGAAAATCTTACTAGGAGGGAGCTGCAGGTTCAGAAAGCAAGCAGCCTCACAGTTAAAGCTTGACAGAGGGCATCGTCTTGTCAGCAACAGTGACCACTCAAAGCTGAGGTACCAGATGGCGTGTTTTCAAAAAGAGGGCTCTAGTGAAGACCACCACAGGAAACATTTCAAGTAAGACTCTTGGGTTTTCTGGAAGGGCCTTTCTGTACAAGAGGGATGAGAACTATGTCAACCTTGCTAATGGGAACAATGCAGCATGCACCCTGGCCTCAGTTCCAGGTCAAGGCTATCCAACTGTTGATGGGCAGCACTGGCCTTGCCCAGCAGGAGCAGAGGACCGATCTATGGAGATGGTCTGCATTTGCACGCAGCAGGTTTAGCAAAGTGACTCAGGAGGGATCCTGAGAGGAACCCAAGGGTGAGGTAGGGCGGGGTGGGTGGGGTGGGATGAGTTCTATTTGTGGAATGTTCCACCTCCTTTGAGATAGGTTTGCCAAGTGAGATCCATCAGTGAGATCCCTGCAGAGATAAGGGACTGGGCAAGAGTGGCCCAGAAGAAGGTGGCATGTGAAGACAACTCCTGAAGGTGGCCACAGGCGCATGTGGGAGTCAAGTTATTTCTTGCTTTCTTTTGATATTGGTTGTATCAGATGATTCTGCTCTTTAATCTCCTGTTTCTATGCTTGTCTTCACAGTTTCAATATTTCTTATGTCTCTTCTTCTGCCAAATATGGCAAACCCAGGGGATTTTTGTAGAGGACCATGCATCGTTCCTGCTGAAGTAGTGTATAGTACCTTGATTTGGAGCTTGCTTTATTGGCCTGCAAAATCACCACCATCTGCTTAGCTTAGCTTCCTACAGAGTAAGCTGAGGTGGGTTCACTTCCAGTCTAGACACTGGACCTTTGACCTTGTTCAAAGTGCCAACATCATCACCATTACGAGCCTGGAGAGTCTAGGGCAATCTCAGCTGCTGGCAGGGAGTGCACAGCACAGCAAAACCCCAGCACTGAATCCCAGGGCTCCGGCTTGGTGGTGCCGGAGGTTCCAGCTCAAAGCATTTCTTTCCTTACAGAAGGTTGGGATGCTCTGCCCTTCTGCAGCTTCCCCATGCTCACCCCAGCCTCCTGCTGCTATCTGGATTTTGGTGCCATTTTTCTCCTTGGCATTAACACAACTGTTCTCCTAGTTGTTTGTTTCAACTATCACTAGGTCCCACCTCCCATTTCTCAGAGACCCTGGGAACCATTCCTATTTTGGCCATGCTTCAGATGCAAACGAACACCGTGCATTTAGCATTAAAGGCTTAATTGATCCAACCTCAGATCATTTTGTTGTTGCCCTTAAACAATGTGCTAAGCAGAATTGATTTTGAAAAACCTTTGATGAGACCTTATGGCAGTGGCATGCCAGTCACAAGAACTGACTTAAATCATATTGCATGGTTCTACTAAAAAAAATGAATTTGACATAAACAAAAAGAATAAAAGTTTTCCAAGATTAGTCTGGTTGAAGAGAGCTAAACGAACCTGTTTAAGCCAGCAGCAGCGATCCAATGCTTGCTTATTAAATAATTAATCTCTTGTTTACCCCCTTAAATGGGTACAGCATAGCAAAATGGGGGTGGGGAGACTGATATTTCTAAGTAAAATAGAACAAAAAAATTAGATTTAAAAATATATGAAACACACACACACACACAAACACGCAATATAGTAAACACACATGCTGTCCACTATTGTATGATTTCTCACTATCTATTAGGCAGAGAACAAGGGCTGTGATTGTTCGAACAGTAAGATGTGCCCACCCAAATGGGTGGGGGGAGAGTGAGTAACTAGGAATCTAAACATTGTCTTCATGGGCTGCTCTGGCCCACAGAATTGCTTTTGTGATCACAAGGCATTTTAATTTGAATTAGAAGTTATGTGAATAAACACTACGTTGAGCATCCACAGAAGGAGATGGGACTGAGAACATTTCTAAGCTGAATCTAGGTATCAGGCTTCCCGCTTAAGGATCTGCTTGCCTGATGCTTTCCTGAATGGTCCACCTACAGGAGCAGCTCAAAACCCAGCTTTCTTAGGTTCTCTCAAGTAGTACGCGCATACTAATGATGTCAGGGCAGGAATTTATGCTTTCTTAAAATTCCTTAACAGCCCAGTCAACTGAAAACAACAAACACATACCTCAAGAGATTTAAAACTCTCTGCTTTATTTAGAATCATGACAGTTCTGACCCACCAAATCTGCATGCTCTCACAGAGTGGGGAGCTACTCTTTAGCCTGTGAATCTAATGGTAACTTTTACCAGTTTCAGAAAATTACAAAGTGCCTTGGGTTATATTGAGACTATATGATACTATTATGAATATTTAACAATTTTACTGAAAAGACAGGGCTTTTGGTAAATAATCCCCCCTGTACATCTTTGTTCTAAAGAATGACACACCAAAACAACCCTGGGAATGCAGGGAACAGGCAAGTGTGATTTCCACCTCCTTGAAAGGACTTCTTAGGACTTAATTGCACTTATTCTTAAACATATCTATTCAATAGCATCCAGAGTTCAGTGAGCTCTTGGGAGGCCTTCACTGCAATAGTGACTCCATAGTGGAATGGGCTATTACGAGGGGGAACCTTAGCTGGAGGAAGTGAGTCAGCAGACTTGTGCCTCGGCAGGATGTAGACCCAGGTTCATCTGTCTCCTGGCCACTTCCATTGACACATGCTCTTACTGCCACAGTGTCCTGCCTCACGCTAGGCCAAAGCAGCAGAGGCTGTTGATCACGGGGTGAGACCTCAGAGACCGTGAGCTACAATACAGCTTTCAGCTTCTTTTCTCAGGAGGTGCTTTGTCATAGTGATGGACGTCAACACAACCCATGAGAACAAAGCCTAGATGGGCCACTAACACTGTTCCTTCTCCCTTCACATCCAGCCATAATGACAGCAGTTTTATTGCCAGCTTCTGAAAGGACTGTTGGAGCAGCCTGTATTTATTAACAGACACGTAAGGCAAAGCTGCATCATCAGGTTTGACTAAACTGAGATAAAAGTCATTGGTCTCCAGTGCATTTACAAGGATATATGTTGTTCATCAATTCTAGACTATTTTGCTCACTCTCCCCTCACAAATTCCATACCCATTATCAATCACTATCTACCCCCCCCCCCAACCCAGCCACTGGAAACCATTAATCTACTTTCTATCCCTATAGATTTGAAGATTTTGGACATTTCCTAAAAATGGATTCATGTAGCTTATGGACTTGTACATCTGGCTCTTTTTATTAAGTTTTATGCAATAACGTGTTTGAGGTCTCCCCGTGTCGTACCATATGCTAGTTAGTAGCTTGTTTATGTCTGGACCACACCACGTGGAGATACTGCAGTTTATTTAGACACATCCACAGATGTACCCGCTTTTGAGTAGTTAGGGAAAGGCATGCACTACTGGTTCAGGTTCACCATCTGAGGCACTGTGAGTCTACTTCCTGTAAATGCTAAGCAGGGCTATATATTCCAACAAGCAGAGCATGCTAGTTCCACCCCCAACCCTTCTTGTCAACATCACTGTTCGCCATTTAGGAAAATGATGAACACCAAGTGCTGGCTCCTGGTCTCACTGCTTCCTGAATGGCTCTGATGGTGAGCTTCTTTCCTCTTGGTTTTGGATGTTTACATCCAATCTTCTCCAGAAAACATTTATTCAAATTCTTTGACCCTTTAGCTGGCAGTTTTTCTATCTAATGTTGAATCATAAGAGTTTTGGATATAAACCCTTATCAGATCTATGGCTTGAGAGTTTTCCCAGTGTGCAGCCTTCTCCTTTCTTGGCAGTGTCATTTGAGGCATTTTTAAGTTTTGATAAAGTAGAACTAATCTTTTTTTTTTTTTTTTTTTTGTTACTTACGTAGCCCAATGACATGTTTTTTTTTTTAATTCCATTTTCTTCTAAGAGCTTTATTTGAGCTCCTAAATTGCAGTCTATGATCCATTTAGAACTTTTTTAAAGATATTAAATGAGGTTGGGGTCTAATTTTGTTACACGTGACCATTAATGGTAGTATTATTGATATAAAAAAGTTGGAACCACTGACAAATTTGAGTTGATTATAAATGTAGGGATTGATGTCTAGAATCTTAATTTTATCCTAATTATCTACATGTGTATCTCTGTGCAATTACTGCATTGTTATAAATACTAGCATTGTTGCATGTTTTGAAATTAAGAAGTGTGAATCCTCTTAAGATTATTTTGATATTTAATATAAAAGATAAAATATTAATAATAATTTGTCTTTTTTGTAAAAAGTGCATCTAGTATATTGACGAATATTTAACCGAATTACAGATCAATTTAGAGAGTAACACCATCCCAAGAAACCTGTCTCAGCCGGGTGGTGGTAGTGCATGCCTTTAATCCTAGCATTGAGGGACTGAGGCAGGAGGATCTCTGTGAGTTAAAGTCAGTCTGGTCTACAGAACTAGTTCCAGGACAGCCAAGGCTACACAAAGAAATATTGTCTCAGGGGGTGGGGGGTGTTGGAAAGAATCCCAGCTCCCAGCATGAGTGATTTACTTATCTTTATAATCTGTCCCCCATAAGAGTTTTATTGATTCTCTGTGAGTTTCACATCATGGACATACTTTAAAAACCTCCACTCCACCAAATCAGAAAATCTAAAAGAAATAGATAATTTTCTCAATAGAGACCACCTATCTAAGTCAAATCAAGATCAGATAAAGACCTATAACTCCTCTTAAAATAAAAACTATAATTAAAAGTCTCCCAGCCAAAGAGAGTTCAGGGCTAGATGGTTTTAGTGAAGAATCCTACCAGACTTTCAAAGATGAGTTAATGTCCATACTCCTCAATTAATCCCACAAAATAGAAACAAAATCAATATTGCCAATTCATTTTGTGAGGCTATAGTTTCCCTGATACCTAAACCACATAATGACCTGACAAGGAAAGAAAACTACAGACTGGTTCCCTTTATGAACATAGATGCAAAAAGTCTCAAGAAAATGCTTGCAAACTGAATCCAAGAACACATCAAAATGTCATCTACTATGATCAAGTAGGCTTCATCCCAGAGATGCAGGGATGGTTCAACATACACAAATCGATAACTGTAACCCACTATATTAACAATTTGAAGGACAAAAGCCACACGATCATCTCAGTAGATACAGAAAAGACTGTTGACAAAATTCAACAATCCTTCATAATAAAAGTCCTGGAGATTAGATATACAAGGATGTGGTGGTTTGAATAGTTTTGGCTCCTAGTTTCATGTGTTTGAATGCTTGGCCTATGGGGAATGGCACTATTAGGAGGTGGGGCCTTGTTGGAGAAAGTGCTTCACTGTAGGTGCAGGCTTTGAGGGTTTCTATGTTCAAGCTATGGCCAGTGAGACAGTCCCTCTTTGCTGTCTGTGAATCAAGATTTAGAGCTCTCAGCTCCTTATCTAGTACCACATCTGCCTGGATGCTGCCTTGCTTCCCACGATGATGATAATGGACTAAACCTCTGAACCTATAAGCCAGCGCAATTAAAGTTGTCCTTTATAAGAGTTGCCTTGGTCATGGTGTCCCTTCACAGCAATAAGACCCTAAGACACCTCCCCAAGTTCCTTTTGGTCATGGTGTTTATCATAGCAACAGAAAGCTAACTAGAATACTATGCAACTTTCTGTCCCCTGGCTCCACACTTTGGTAAATTGTTTCTTGTGTGTGATCATTACCACAGATTAATAACTGCTTTATACAGTTGCTCAAGTCAGGAGGGTGAGAGAAAAATGAATTTAGTTATCATATATTAAAGAGTTATCTTTTCCAGCACTCTCCATGTAGATGTTACTGTCCTCGCTCATGATGGCCTGATGAGCCCTGGGTGCACTGCTCATGAAATGTGCCCCTTGCTGATGCATCTGGGATGCTCTGATTCTGCTTTTGCTTCTAAGGACAGGTAGACATCGAGTTCTTCTTTGACAGTCATTTGTTTCTGCTCTTGAATCTGTAATTCCACTATCTCCTGATGTCCATGCTTTTGGTGAAGATCACCTAAGATTTAGCTACTCCTTCCCTATGACTATGTGCCTTCTTGGTATACAGAGCTTCTTGAGTTGCTAGTCAGTGATTTTCACCCAACTGGAGTCTTTGGCTATTTACAAACAATTTGTTTTTTTGTCTTCCTTTTCTTAAAAGTCCAAGTAAGCTTAAGTTCAGTGCTTGGTAATATTCCACAGGTCTGAGAGAATTTTTCTTCACTCTTTTTTTCTGTCTTTTAGAAATGGATTTTTTTTTCCTTCAAGACAAGATTTCTGTGTAGCCTTAGCCATCCTGGAACTCATCTGTGGACCAGGCTGGCCTTGAACTCAGGGATATGCCTGCCTCTGCCTCTGGAGTGGGATTAAAGGTGTGGGCCTGCCACCAACACTTGGCTTGGAAATGGATCATCTTAACTGACCTTTATTCAAGTCTTGTCACTCTTCTGGCAGCTCAAATGTGTTGGACATGTCAAGTTTTTGTTTTTATTAGTGGGTTCGGTTTCAGAACTTATGTTTAGTATTTTCTGTTTGGTAAAACATCACTTTTCCATTCCTCCATGCTGGCCTGGAACTGTGTGTGTAACTGAGACAGACAACCTTGCACTTCTGACCTTCTCGCCTCTACTTGTCAAGTTTGGGAATGCAGACATTTGCCACCATGGACCCCAGGGTTTCAGATGTACTAGGGAAACACTCTATCAACAGAGCCACGCCCCTTACTCCTGCCCTTGGTGTTTTAGACATGCATTTTCTATACTTAAGAATATTTAAACTAACATGTCATAAAGTCTTCGTCTAAAATCTGATGTCAGGATTTTTTCACGTGCAGTTTCCATTTGTTTTTCTTATATATTTCTTGAAATGCTTTTTTTTTTCTTCTTTTTGGGGGGGTATGGAAAACTGGACATTTTGGAGGATACTGTGGTGACTCAAGTCCTATTTATTCAGCCCCTAAGAGGCTTCCTGTAGCTGTGGCTTTGGTTTTAATGGTCTAAGTAGTTCAGCAATGTCCGTAACTTTGTGATACATGTGCACTAAAATGACTGCTCTGAGAGTTTGGTGATCAGCTAATGGTGGGACAGAGACTTCCCTATCTCAGCCACTAAGTCTTCCCATGTGTCCTTGGGGCTCTGAGGGCATGTTGGGACAATCCTTCAACATGCAGAGATGACAGCACTGCCTTTGGCTTTCTTGTCTGCTTTTATAGAGCCTCAAGGGCAACTTGAGACAAGTGCTTAGGATGCTATCAGGTCTTTCCTGAGCAAGGCTAGGACCCTCTGGACACGCAGAGCTCTGCATTTGTGTATGACCATCTGACTCTCAGGAAAGGGACATCAAAGCTTCCCCAAACCCTCTGGCTGACTCATTCCCTGAGTGTTCCTTTAAAATGCTTAGTCTACTGCTAGTTCCACAGGTCACCCACTAGTTCAAGCAGCCACATGCTACTCAAGTCTCTGAAGATCTCCCAGCAATTGTAGCAGAGGAAAAGCTTCGACCATAGCTGGCCAGCTCATATGATCTGCAATTGAGGGCTGAGAAAGTTCCAGCCATCCTGCCCCTCGAGTGGCTCCCACACGACTGCTAGCTCAGTTCTGCGTCCTGCAGTAGAGATGGGAACATGGCAGGTCATTATAACCAAGGCCTCCTGGTCTGTCCAGGCCCATCTGTCTTAATGAACAAATACTGCTTGGATTGCTGCACATTTTAGTAATTGTTAAATTCTGGAAAAAGTGGATTCTAGCACTCTGGACAACTTTCTCTTTGCTTTTATGCAGTATGGCAAATTTTCAAATATCTTTCATCCACCATTTTACTGGCCTTGACCAAAATATATAATGTCCCCTTTCCCTTAACAAAATGAATTTGAAACAGTGAAGACCGCTACCACCTACATTTCTGAGCATAACATAATTCAAGTTCAATTATTCTATAGATATCAATTATTCCATAAGCATATGATCAAACTACATGTAATACACATTTTAGACAATTACGATGCTCCGAGTGAATGTATGTGCATGTATACGTACACACCTTTAGGACAGTATGAAAATGAAAATTTGACAGTCTTTATACAGATAAAAAGTTAATCCTGTCCCTACTGCAGGGTGACAAAACCCAAACCCAAACCAAACCCAGTAACCCTTGTGTCTTAATTACATGTAAAAAGGATCTTCAAAGGCTCTGTCCTCTGTCCCACCTTCACGGTGGCTGCCAGCACTTTGCTGTCTCTGAAGTACAAAGGACCATGCCGTCATGTCATGCATGCTTCAAAGGGCATCTTAGACTGAGAAGCACTGTCTTTTTCTGAGGATGACAGTTGCTGGGCTATGCTCAATGCCTTTCCTACAGACACCTACATCACTCAGATCTACTAGCTGATGTCACTGGGAGGTACTTCCTGGATAGGGACAGTGAGATTTGGGTTTAAACATGTAGCTATTTTCAGGGATGTGGGTTCCTTAAATCCTCTCTGCTTAAAGAAAAGGCAGGATGTTCAGAGTTCCTGGGGAAACACAGCAGAGGTTCACTGGGACAAACTAGATGGAAATTACAAAAAATAAAATTATGTGATGGCCCAGTGTTTTATTAAGGTACACAAATATAAAGAGTGTTATGTCTCAGTATCTAGTCATAGGAGGTTGAATGGTGTTTGTCCATTCACAATCTGCGCTCATCACTTTAAAAATGTTTAAATTTCCACTGAAACATTTATCACATCTGAGCTTTCTATAGTCAAAATAAGGTCTGAGTTTTCAACTCGAGAAATTTAACATGACTAATAACTTTAAAGCCGGTTTGGAAGCCCCTGGAGACTGTGAAATATGTGTATATAAACAAAATTGCCCATGGAGCCTGTAAAGTGGTGAAGGATTTTTCTTAAGACTGTATTTTAACTCATCCTCCTCGATGTGAGACAAACGTGAGATGCTTGTTCAATCGTCAGTGAGTTGTGTGTGAAAGGCTGAAGTGAGTGTTTGAGACCAAGAGATGGTTCTAGAAGAGGGCCAGAGAACAAGGACAGCTCAGCACTCTGCTCTGTCAGTCGGAGTGGACTAACCAACCATCAGCGTTCTTCATTTACACCACTGGGGTTTCTAGTGCTTCAGCATGAGTTCAGGAGGCCAACCAAGGGATTCCTCCCCAAGGGACACTCCAGTTAAAGGTTGTTGGGGCTGGGGGTATAGCCATTGAGGAGTTACCCTGGTTCTAGTGACTAATCCCCCTCCCCCCTCAGTAGGCCATGTACAAAAGACATAAAAGTGGGGGGGACTTGGTGAAAAGGAGACTCTATCCAGATAGGGAAGGAACTGAGAAAGGGAAATTTGGGGGTGCCAACAACTAAAAGTCTTGATAAAAATGCATGAAACTGTCAAACAACAAAACATTTAAACTACATATATGCAATATGTATGTATGTACACACATTTATATATATTAGTTGAAGATACAACATTTTTTACTTGCACAATGTTAATGTAATCAGGACTTCTTTGCTATGGTTAACAATTATACTAAAGCGCACCAGTGGGGAATCAACTAAAAAGAACTCTTTGATTCTATTATACATCACAGAAAGACCTGTCCTCAAAGGCTGGCTTAGCTTTTAACTTAGTACTAATCAACCACACATGAGCTGAAGATGAAAACTTACCTGAACAGATCACATTTTACAAGTAGCTCATTTGTTTTATCATCACCATCACCATCACCATCACCATCGCCAACCATCACCAACACCATCACCATCACCAACACCATCCATCACCATCATCACCACCACCACCATCCATCACCATCACCAACCATCACCAACCATCACCATCACCATCCATCACCATCACCAACACCATCACCATCACCAACCATCACCATCACCA
>JANHMN010000003.1:62233025-62257644 GCA_030674055.1 Rhabdomys pumilio
ATCACCATCACCAACACCATCACCATCACCAACCATCACCATCACCAACCATCACCAACACCATCCATCACCATCCATCACCATCACCAACCATCACCATCACCAACCATCACCATCACCATCTATCATTATTGTATGAAATATCTGTCTACCTGATCAGAAACAAACAACATAGAGGGCTGGAGGGACAGCTCAGCAATAGAGTACTTACCTAGCATATGCAGTACTCTGGACAGGATCTTCAAGAAAGGGAGGGAGATGGAGGGAGAGAAGGAGAGGTAGAGGGAGAGGGAGGAAGTGAGAAAAGGAGGGAGGGAGAGGGAGGGAAGGAGGGAAAAAATAGACAAAACAAGTCTTGCTTTTTTCCCAAAGCTTTGGCCACAACTGGAGTACCCAGCACACAGGCAGGGTTCCCCCCACTTGGTGGGCAGCTCTTTGTAATATCAAACGATTAACAACAATGTTGGGGAGTCCAGCACAAAGTCTCCATGAGGAACAGCACCAGAAAAAGTACCTTGTAAGTTCTACTCATCAGTTAAGCGCAGCTGCTGTATCCTAAGGGTGAGAGTGACAGCCTAGAGGTTGTGTGCCCAGGCCCTGCTGGTGTTCAATACACTGCAGAAACAGGAGGAGAAGACACCTGGAGTGTAAACACCTTTATTAAGAATTTAAACAAGTTAGAACAAAAGTATCCCACACCGTCTCTCAATGAGAATTCCTGAGTATCAGGGTGACATTTCACAGCTCCACTTAAGACATAAGATGGTTGAGGGCAAAACAAAGATGCAGCCCTGTATTTCACTGCTGTTCATTTAAGCCAAGCACATATGTGAAGTGTCAGGTCACATTTTCCTGCCTCCAGCTTATATACATGTAGGGCTTGTGTTGAAACTTCCATTATTCCGAAGGATGAAAGAAGAGGTACATTTGATCCAGACGCTCAGTTCCTATTATACTGTAGGCCTTTGAAATATTAAGGCTGAACAGAGCAAGTTGTGAAAGGGACAGGAGGAAGTAGGGACAGTGGCGACACATGGTATGCATGGCCGCTTTCTGCCTCTGCCATTACTTGGAGAGTCTGTTTTTCGGGCAGCAGGTGGTGTGACTGCAAAGAGACCACACACTTATCAGTAACTATGTAGGACTTTTGGCACTGTTAGAGCCTAGAATTACAGTTAGGCTGCCTAACAAAATATCGCCAACCAAAGTTTTGGGAAATAGTTTTTCTACCAAGCAACCCTTCTTGATTCTCCTCTTACTCATTTTACATAAATCATACCAGTAAACAGAGAACTGTTACCCCCAAAAGCAGTATTCCACAGCAACGGAATGAACACCTGAAAGTAAAGCCGATTATAGTGGCATCCTTTTAAAGGAAGAGCCAATCGGTTGTCCACCCCCCACCCCCACCTCCCAGAGAGCTCATCTTTCTGGCAAGGGAAAGCTCATGGGCTTTTTGCAAAGGTGGAGTATGGACCCCATTCATTCCTTCTGTTTCCCTAGGGAGAAATCAGAGGAAAATGAAGGCAATTTCACACACTAGGTAAATACACTAAGCCCCATTAACAGCAGAGGATCAGAGGTGTCAAGCTTACCAAATATAGGAAAATTTTAGCATAAAAAATCCCCAATATTTCAAAGCGTCTTTTTCTGTAGTAGTTTAGAACAAAAGTATATTTAATTAGTGTCTACATTTTTGTTTTTAAATCCCTCTCAAAAAATGTCTTCATAGGTTGCAAAACTTAGAAATATAAGACAGGAACTTTCCAGAGAGCGTGTGCCCTGGAGCAGGCTGTGACTCTGCAGGAGTCTAACTGCTCCAGCCCAGGCGCCCTGCCCTGCTATGCTGCTGAGGCCATAGGGGTCGCAGAGACTCCAGAAACTGACAAGTTTCGAATGGAGAAGCTCATGAGAATAGTCCCAAGGGGAAATGATCCTCTGGGGAAAGACAGAGGATTATCACCGAAGGTGTGCCATCCAACAGTTAATTTGGTTCTATTACCAAATTAAGAGTTCTTCAGGGATCTGTAGCTCGCTTTAAATTAGATGTGGGGAAGCTCATCTGACTAAGCTTATATATGAGACACACTCACATACAAAGAAAAACACAAAAGACAAAATGTCCTTAATTTGGGGGAGGATATATTCCAACTTGAGGGAAAGGTGAAGGCCTTTTAGTTGTGAAGCCCAATCAGGACATTTCCAGAGAGTTCAGCATGCCCCTCCTCTGGAAGGACAGGGCAGGATGGAAGGGTCTATCTTGCCTGGCTGGACTCTCCTGGCCCGGCCGCACACACTGGGCGATGGCAGGCAGTTGCAGTGGCTGAGCTGGCAGTGCTCCTAAGGCTCGAGTGTTTATCAACACAGCAGGTCAAAAGTCCGCAGACACTGGGTGGAACAGCAGTAAGCCACGAAGCCAATACTTGTCCTCCTGGGGGTGGGGGGAGACGGAGGGAGAGAGGAGCACTGTTAGCTCAGGAGTGCAGCGTCTGGTTCTTCCCCACTGGAGACACTTCTTTCTTTGTTAGAACAACTGACTAGGCATGAATAGCAGACTGCATTGTAGAAACGTAGGATGCCATTTTCAATCCAAGCCCAGGCTGCAGGTAAGGGGTGTGTGTGCATGTGTGCTCCCTCCATTAGTGGGGTTTGGATGACAACCATCCCTGTTAACAGCTAAGCTTTTTCATCTTCTGAAGGGCAATCAAAGAATATCAAGTACATTATAAAAGTCACAGATAAGCACATTTTTTCACGTCTATATTTCTAGTACCTGGAGGCTGAGGCAGGAGGATTGCTATGAGTTCCAGAGTCAGACCTTGTCTCAGAAGAACAACAACAAGAACATAAAAAGCACCATCAATTTAGCTATAAAACACACTGCAGAGCTTCCTACCATTTGAAGGAATTTACCCTCCTAAGACATTCACACAGAGTGCTCACAGGATAATTTCACAACGCTTACATGACTCAAAGGCCTTACATAATGGAGAAGTTCTTCTCCTGCTTGGGCACCTTTGCATAGTGAGTCACGAGTTCCCTGGGGCTCCTCTGGACAGCACAGGCTCTCAGAGGCATCTCTTCCCACCCAGAGAGCCATGCTCTGGTGTGGGGAGAGTGGCTTACTTTTCACAGGACTGCCTGTGCTGACTGCTCAGCACTTAATCCTAACTCTGCCTTGCTCCTTTGAAGCTGCACTGCTGATCACGTGCACTCAAAAAGTCAGCTAGAATGACAGTGGATGGGGAGGCTCTGGGAGAGCAAGCGATTCGAGTGTTCAAAAGCTACAGCACCATGGTGTGGAGTGGGATGGCCAATTCTGACTGAACAGAACAAATAAACTAACCAAAACTCAAATGTGCTCCCTTAAGATGACAGATAAGAGAAGCAAGGAGTCACTCTCAGAACCTCAGCAGAGTGCTGGAAATTCTGACCTCTGCAATAGATCGAGAAAAAGGCAAATGCAAGGGGAGACAGTATTTATTGGCATATGGCAAGACATAATTGTCTATGCAGAGAATCCCATGTACTCTACAAAAAATACTCCAAAAACCTAGTAAGCAACAGCAATAAGACAGTTGCAGACACAAATTGTATTTCTTTGTACTAACAATGAACACATGGAAATTGAAGTAAAAATACCATTTAAGACTACAAAAAGAAAGCCAAATCTCTGGGCATAAACAAAGCATTTCAGCATCTGGACGCTAACAATCATCACTTGCTGATAAAAGAAATAAAGGCGAGCCTTAGTCAGTGAGACACATTGCACTCATCAGTAAATCCAGTACCGCAGACAGCAGTTCTGAGCAAACTGATGTATGAGCTGAACGTAATTCTCATAGAAAATCTAAAAAGGGGTTTTGGAGACACCAACCAACCAACCAACCAACCAACCAACCAACCAACCAACCAAACAGACCCAAGAGTAAGCTAAAAATAAAAAACTACAACAAAAAACTTAGACCCAAGAATGACCTAAGACAACTTCCAAGAGAAGAATGAAATAAGCTTCAACTCCACTTGTGTTAAGCCTATTACAGCTGCAGTTTGGTCCTGGTTGAGAGGCAGATCCAGAATGAAACGATCTAGAATCCTAGAAAAGTGTCACGAGTGTACTTGTAACAGAGATGGGTGATCTCCACGGCTGGTCAGCAGGATTTAGAATCATCATGGAACAAACCCCTGGGCATGTCAGACATTTTCTAGATTAAATTAATTGAGGTAGAAGACTCACCTTAAAGGGCAGGTGGCACCATTACTTCAGTGCTAGCCTGGGCTACAGAGTAAATTTCAGGTTAGCATGGGCTAGAGTAAGCCAGGTGTGATGCCACCACCTTTATTATCAGTATTCAAGAGGTATAGGAAGGCATATCTCTGAGTTCAAGGCCAGCCTGATCTGTGAAGTGAGTTCCAGGACAGCCAAGGCTACACACAGAAACCTTGTCTTGAAAAACAGAGAGAGAGAGAAAGAGAGAGAGAGAGAGAGAGAGAGAGAGAGAGAGAGAGACAGAGACAGAGACAGAGACAGAGACAGAGACAGAGACAGAGACTTTGTTTCTAAAAACAACAAAACAGAAACAACTAAATTTTAAAGACAAAGGCAGTAAGGAAACAGCTTTGCTGAGCTCCCCTTCCAGGGTACCAGGAGCTAAATTTAGAGCATGGCACACGTTAGGCAAGTATGTGCTCTGCCACGGATCTATGTGTGTTTCCAGCTTTTACTTTTCACTTTGAGACATGGTCTTTTTTCTTACTATGTTTTCCAGGCTGGTCTTGAACTCACTCAACAGCCCAGGAAGGTGCTATAGTTGCAATCCCCTGCCTCAGCTACTCCCTGGTCCTGAACCTCCGAGCCTGGCTGGAACTGGTTTTCTTACTGCAGGAAATGATAGAAGCTTACTGTTAGGTAGTTTTCATTGCCTGTATTTTTTGTTGTTGTTTTGATAGTGTGGGGTGGTAGTACCAAGGGGCTCACACCCTAGGTGACTGCTCTAATGCTGAGCTGTGTTTCTACCCTTCTCAATTATTAAAGTCAGAAATCTAACCGTAGTTGTTTTTATTCGACATTGGGATCTATACATTTGTATAAGTCACAGTAAACTGGCTTCAGACACAAAAGACCTGTTTCTAATGCATTTTGGAGAATTAGCTGATAAAGTGCACTCTCCTTTATGATCTACTTTACCTTCACTTGTCTGTGTGTGTGTGTGTGTGTGTGGGTGCATACATGTGAGTGTAAGTGCCCTCAGAAGCCAAGGCTCTGGATGCCCCTGGAGCACACACAACTCCTGGGGCACTGCCCGAGCCCTTGGTCTTGGTTTTAATAATAATTACGGGAAGCCAACTCCTTCACAGCAAGGCTACTATCCTTAATGCTGGAACCAATGAGTGTCTAACAGTTGTTTCTAAGTAAAAGAAGGGAAGTCTGTGAAGGCCTGCTCGCAGGATGAGTGGCCTGGAGGTATTCTATCTGTGTTACAAGGACACAGCGAGGCTGCACACTTTTCTGTTTCTGAGAGGCTCCTGTAGCAACTGGAGGTGTCTGTGTATTGTATAGATGGTCGAGTTGTCACAAGTCTGTGTGTGTGTGTGTGTGTGTGTGTGTGTGTGTGTGTGTGTGCTCACTGTGGTCCCAGAGGCTTGCCGGTTTTAGGGGAGAAAGTGAACTACGCAATAGCTCCAGTTAGGAAAGGCTGCCTTAGACAAGTTCTACAAAGACCGAGAGGCATGACGCATACTTAGAATCTGTGTGTTTACATCTGAGGCAGAAGAAAGAGCATCTGAGCTAGTTTTAAAATACAGAACTACAACGATTCCTTACGAGACGAATCACAATGCTGTTGGCACAGACTAGAGCCCACAAACATCGTGAGAAATGTGGGATTTTCTCTTGTAACGTGTTTGCTGATTAAAAATAAAAAGCATATCTTTGACTCATTTCAGAAATTCAAGCCAAAAGAAGAATAATATTTATATGAGCTGATAGAATGAAGTCCCACGCACATAACTTGTGGAAGAATCACCTAACTGCATCGTATACTGTTACATTTATGCCACAGCAACTTCCTCACAGAACATCCCTGTGTAGAACCAGAGGCTGTCCCAGACCCTGGGAGCAGGACGAGTTAGACGATGCAGTTATGGTAAGTTCCCAGTATAGCGCACAGCACATAGTAGGTGGTCCATCAGTAATTTTTGAATAAGGCAGTGAGAAAGAAACAAAAAGAACACCTGCTAGGCAGTTAGTTACACAGGCCTGTGTTCCTAGCTACCTGGGAGGCTGAGGCAGGAGAACAGCAAGTTCAAGGCCAGCTAGGGCAACTTATGAGACCTGGCCTCAAAAGATGAATGAAAGTGGGGCAGTGGTATAGCTCAGTGGTCCAATGCCTGCCTTGCACACGGGAGGTTCTAGGTTCCATCCTGATACTAGGGGAAAATAAAAACCAAGCAAACGTATACCTTTGGAGAGTATTTTTCTTATGGGACATGGCATCGGTTACCTTGAGGGTGTCAATAAATAGGCTTCTATTCGAGAAAAAAAATCCCAAACATCCATGCAAATAATGTATTTCTGATATGACTTGGTTTTCTAGAAGGAAGTAATATGAATAAAAGAAAGGGCAAGGAAGTGTGCAACATCTCACAGGAGACCACACCAGGAAAGAACTATCTGGAAGAGACCATTAAAAGGTAGACCGCTGTCAAGAGGGAAGAGGGAGTGTAGCGGTGCTCTGCACACCTTCTAACCAGTGGTCCTGGTCCCAAGGTGCAATGACCTCATACCCACAGCACTCATGCAGTCCCTCTGCAGCAGACTAAGACTCCCTCCAAGAACCAGAGGTCACTCCAAGATTGACAGCCACCCGAATGAAGCCACTGCGCTGCCTCCTCCCAAGGCCCCCCAGTGTGCATAAGTCAATACATGCGAGGCCTGTAGGAGGAGGCCGTGCAGTGCCTTCTGAGATGCACAGAGCACCAAAGTATTTCTTACAAGGAATTAGTGGCTTACTAATGTTTTACCAATTGAGGTTCAACTTCCAGACTGACTATCATTTTTAATACAATTCTATCTTCTTTTTTATGACAAGGCTTTTCTATAAATATATAGTTGTCTATATGTAATACTGTACATGCGCAGGAAGAAGAGAGAGAGAGAGAAATGCGGCGGAGATGGAAGCTGACACTAATGAGCTTGGCTACCAGCCTTTGGCAGAGAGGATATGAAAAGGTTAGGATAGATGGGATAACTTGTCTAATCTGTGTGGGCATCTTGTGATTTGAATATTTGCTAATATATAATTTTATTGGTTAACTTTAAGCATCAAGAGTTTTGATTTACTGGGTTACTGGAAGTGGGTCTGCCAACAACAGAGAGGTTATGGCTGGAGCTGGAAGCACAGGGACTTGTCCGACTGGTCACTATGGGGGCAAGCTAGAGAGAGTAGCCCGTCGGAATGAGCTCAGGAGCTCCGAACCACTGGGGAACTTGTGAGACAAATGGGCTTAGTGCAGGAACATGGTGGCTGAGCCAGGAGCCAGCCTCATTTCTAATACCTCCTGCTATATGACCCCCACTGGCTCATATACTTGAACTCCTGGTCTTAGGGAGTGGCATCACCTGACAGGGATTAGGAGGTGTGGCCTTGTTGGAGTAAGTATGTTATGGAGATGGGTCTTGGGGTTTCAAATGCTCAAGCCAGGCCCATAATCTCTTCCTACTGCCTATAGATTCCTGACAGAAAACTTTCAGCTTCCTCTCCAGTACTGTCTCTGCCTATGTGCTTACACACTTCCTGCCGTGACAATAAAGGACTGAAGCTCTAAATGTACTTGTGCCCAAATTAAATGCTGTCCCTTACAGGAAATTGCTACAGTTACAGTCTCTTCAAAGCAATAGAACACTGAGTAAGGCAACATCTATCACATGAGAAGGAGCCTGATCTGGTGGCTTTGGAATATGAAGGGGCAAACCCGCCTTCTGCCATGCCTTTCACTTTCGTCTTTCTCTTGCCGCATCACATGTCCCTGTGTCACTGAGGTGCCACCACAGCTGACCAGATGCAAGCTCTTGAGTCTCTGTAACTATGAGCAGAATAAACCTTCTTTCTTTGTAGACCACTCTGCCTGTGGTATTTTTTGAAGGAACACAAAACAGTGTTAGGCACCTCAGACTTCATAATTCCCAAAAATAGTCAAACTGACGACATCTGTCCAAGCTTTTCAGTGTGTGTGCTGAAATCATATATGCAGGTAAATGCATACAGATACACGCATGTATATTTCTTTCTTTTCTTTTTTCCAAGATAGTGTTTCTCTGTGTTACAGCCTTGGTTGTTCTGGAACTCACTCTGTAGATCAGGCTGCCCTTGAACTCAGAGATTTGCCTCTGTCTTCACATGTGCCATCATACCTGGCTCTGGAGATATATATTTTGAAAAATATCTTGCTCAGACTATTAAGTTATCAGTTTTGTATTTTTGAATGCCACTTCAACAGTATTCTCTCTCACTGAACAATACAGTGACTGAAATGCAGGGCTGTTAGGGTTCAAATCCCAGCTCCACCATGAAACTCTGCTCTAGTAAAATGAGAGGTACATTTATGCTGGACCACATGAAGTGCTGGGGCATATGACTCAGTTTAGCAATAGCTGAACAAGGAGGCACCTGAGACTGGCACACAGTGTGAAGAAATGTATTGTAGGCTACCATCCACCTGCCAAGCTGGAGCTCCTGGTGCTAGGTCTTTTCACTGCACCTTCAGGGCCCAATTGCACAGAAGCAGAACTGTTAACCCCCAAACTGAAATGTACTTTGTACTGTCTGCTATGCAAAGCTTAACCCAGCATTTATGGAAGAACCATACAGGTGGTTGTTTCTAAATACCTTGGTGAGTTAAGTAAGATCTTTTAGAGATGGTAACAGCTGCTTTTATGGCACACTGCTTAGGCTATTGGCCTCCATTGTTCAGGCAAATCAGTCACAATGTTGCTGTGGTAATTTTTTAAAATTAATATTTAAGTTAATAGACTTGAGTTAAGTAGATCAGTCCCTCTCATAAATAGGTGAGCCTCTTCCAACTAGTCTTAAGAGCAAAGCTGTAGAAGACATTCTCCCCAAGACATAGAAACCATGTCTGATCTCCTGGCTGCTACCCTAAAGCACCAAGTCCCAACGTGCAGTTGTGAGTAGCAGCCCTCACGATTGTCCTTGAAATCAGTCAACCTTTCTCTCTCAGTCTGGGAGGAAAATGAAATCCCTTAGAGCCTGTTACAGCGAAGTGATGGCTTGCTGTACTAAACACGTCTAGGAAGGTGGAAATGGTGCCCACATTGACTAACAGAGGCTGGAAGGCTTTGAAGTCCATGATAGAAAAAGCCTATGCTGCTCACAACTGCTACTGCCAGAAACAAAGGAGAATGTGGTGAGGAAAGCCAGGGACCACGCAGGGCATTCTGACTGTCTTAGGGACACAGAGCTGCCTTGAATACAATGCTGTCAGACATGAGTGCCGAGTGTGCTCCCCATGACATAACAGGACACACCCCGGGAAACCACGGACTGCTTTCTGCCTTGAGCGAGTCACATTCTCTGAGACGGAAAGCAGAACTTAGAGGTGATAATGAAGTGACTTCTCTACAGTTTCTAGGCCAGGTGCCCTGTGCACCACTTGACTTGTCACTTACAGTAAGATGCAAGGGAGAGAAAGAAAACAGGGCAATTTTATTGTTAACCAAAAATGAAGCAGACCTTGAAGACTGGGAAAATTCAACCTTTCTTGAACCAAATGTTGAGACGATCAGGGTGAAAGAGAAGTCAAAAATAGACACTGGAGAAAAGACAGCATCTTCAACAAACTGTCCTGGTCAAACTGTGTATCTACGTGCAGAAATGCTGCTATCTTGATTTGGACAGGTTAAAGAAAGGGGAAGATGGAGGAGGGCTGCAAGACACTTGGATCTCATGGGTCAAAATGGACTCATTGGCTTTCTGGCTGCAAGCATGTTATGCCCGAAGGAAAAAAATCAGCTAGATGTTGGGCCATCTCAATTCTTTGGCTTACCAAGCCTGAGGGGTGGGACTGTCCTGCGAGGGGGCCAAGAAGACAGACCATGGAGGCCTTTGGGGCTTCGGCCTGTTAGAACCTGGGATCCTTCTTTCCTTCTAAAGTTCTCTCATCTCAAATGGTACTGGGCAGCCTCTACCTGTCCCACATCACACAGTAGGAACGGAGACACTGTTTGCTTTCATGTTTGCAGATGGAGTTCTGCCTAGAAAGAGTAATATACTAAGTTTTGCTCATGCTTAATTTAAACAGTATTTAAGACAATAATCTGTACATTTAAGAGTTGATGCCAAAGGAGGGTAATATTTAAGTGTTTCTCAGCCGTTTGCTTCTCATCTTGAGAACTGTTAAGTTGTGCTCCCTTTTATAAACTGGGTTGTTTTTGTTGACATTAAGGTTTTTAAAGTTTTTGGGTTTTTTTTGTATTTTAGAAACTAACCTTCTATTGGACACATACTTGGTAAAGCTCCTTTCCTACTCTGTAGCCTGCCACTCTGCCTGAACGATGGTGTCCTTTGTTATACAGACATGAAATCTCTATTGATGTTCTCAGTGCCTGCTCACAAAGTCTCCTGTGCCAATGAGTTCAATACTATTTCTGACCTTGTCTTCTCACAGACACAGGGTGTGCGGCCCTATGTGAAGGTCCTTGGTCCATTAGAGTTCAGCTTTGTGCAGGGTGATAGATATGGATGCTTACAGTCTACTGCACGTAGCCACACAGTTTGACCAGGACCATTTGTTGAAGATGCTGTCTTTTCCCTAGTGTCTATTTTTGACTTCTCTTTCAAAAATCATGTGTGTTTAGATGTGTGGGCTATGTCTGGGTGGACATGTTGGCTCATGTTTGCGATCCTAGGACTATGGAAACCAGCCTGGCTTACAGAAAACAAAAACTTTTACACACATTGGAACAAAGTGAGTTATTTTGTGAGAAAGGAATGAACTATGTGTTTGGGGGTAACACTCTGGAACCACAAGTGGTCTTCAAGTTCCTTTCCTGAAAATGATCCTAAATCTTTTAGGACTGTCTGCATGCTGATAACCTGACTGTCCCCTCAGTGCACAATTACACAGTTCCCACTTTCAGCCCCACCCCATCTTCCATCATCTGGGAGAGCCTAAGTGCTGAGCTGAGTTGGTTCCCAGTGGCCAATGACTTCATCACTTACGTCTATGAAGTACATTAAAAACTCAAAGAGCTGGGTTTGGAGAGCTTCCAGGGAGTGGATGATGTGGTACTAGAGGGTAGTGGACCTCAGAGGGCATGGTGGTTCGGTGCACTTCCCACATACCTGCCCTCTGCAATCTTCCCCCTGGCTGCTCATCAGGAGTCTCTGTAATAGCAGGTAAACCTAAGTGAGGTGCTTCTCAGAGCCATGAGCCATTCTAGAAGATTAACTGAACCCACGGAGGAAGTGACGTGCTGTCAAACTGTCTCTAAATAGGTTTATATCCATAGATCACTGTTGCTTTTAGCCTTGGTCAGAGAAGCTCCTGTTTCCAATGAAGTGGTTAGCAGAGTCTTATAATTGGTCAAGGCATTGAGAGTAAGACTCTGGAGTGTCAAGCCCTAAATGGAGTATGGGACTTTGTGGAAAGACTGTAAGGGCCAGAGAACAGATAAGACTGCTGTGAAACACTAAGTGGTTACACCCATGAACTTACAGCAGTGGTGGTTAAACCTGCACAGGACTGAGCCCATCAACATTCCATCACGAAGACGAAGGGCATTATGGAACTTCTCACCTCCCTGAGGAGTGATGCCACTTACCAGCAGAGAAGGAGTGTCACAGTTCAAGGCGATGGAGGCACCGCAGATTAAGCTGCTCTTCCTCAAGGAAATAATCTCCCACCCATGTCTGTACAAGGAATCCTAATTAAATGCAGTGAGAGCTGTCTGTCTGTCTGTCTCTCTCTCTCACACACAAGGACATTAACACAGGAAGATTTGGGGAGATAAAGGGGTTAGAAGTAGAGGGAAGGGGTTAAGAGGACAAAGGAAGTGCAATGTTATCAAAGTACAACACACACACACACACACACACACACACACACACACACAGTGTGTGGGTTTTTTTTTTTTTTTTTTTGGCTTGTTTTCCTGTCTCAAATGTACTAGAGATCATTATGGGTAGAGTTTTATCTCTCCCAGATTCCTTATATGGTTTCAGCCCCTAGTATTTCAGAAAGTGTTTTAAGACTATCCTCATTGTGGCAGCGTCCAGCACATATCCCGAAGTGAATAACTTGTGTACATAGAGGCCAAGAAAAATACTGAGATAGACACACCCTGTGGGATCCCCAACCAGGTCTATAGCAATCATGTCACACAGTGAAGCTTCCATGAAAACCCAATGACAAGGTTTAGGAGCTCTTAGATGAATGCACGGGAAGTCTGGGAGGCTGACATATCAAGGGAGGGTATGTCACACCTCTTCCCCAGGCCTCTTCTGAGCACCTCTGCTATGTACTCTTGTGATTTTTTTTTTTTTTTACAATAAGGCAGCTTAAATATTTCCCTGGGTTCTGTGAGCTGCTCAAATAAATGAACTGAACCCAAAGAATGGACTCTGGGAGCCCTGACTGTACCCCGTAGTTAAAGAAATTGGGTCAAGTTAGCTGGGACGTTCTGAGTGTTTTCCAGATGGGAAGGACAACCTTGGGGTCTGAGCCTCAGGCTGTGGGATCTGCTATCATGTCCAGGTAGACAGTGTCATACAACCAGTGTCATGAGTGTGGAAAACCCTTGAACGCTATAGTGTGTGTACAGTAAAACAAACAGCACAAGTTATAATTGGGGGCTTGTTTGTTTCTCCCAAGAACAAGCATTAAACTAAAAAGGTTTAGCGTAAAGCTTCTGTACACAAAAGACATTAAAAAATACAAAACTGTTGAAATCAGAACCCATAGTGTATCAAACAGGATTACTCAGGGCAAGGGAGGAATGAGCACAGTCTGGGAGAGGAGCAGGCAGAGACATGGAAACACGGCTCCATTTGCTGAATGGTGATCGTGTGCCAGGTGTTTGCCTTCCTCATCTGTTACTCACAGCTATGGCCAACAACGCAGACTGTTCTGTCCCCATTTTGAGACTCAGGGAAGCTTGGCAGGCTGCCCAGGTTCTCAGTACAAAGTCTATGCTTTCTGTCTCTTATCCCACTTAGATTAAGGAACAGAAACAGGGCTGGGGGTATTCGTCTTGCCCACAAGGCCATGGGCTCTGTTCCCAGCCCTGGGACAGGAGAAGAGAGAGGAAAGAGCAGTACAAGGGCAGGGGACAGGGTCCATGAAGTGATCCAAGGCTGTGGGCACACCTGCTACCACCATCCCTCAGGAGGCCAACCTCGGCTGTTATATAACAAGATTCCATCTCACACAAAAATGATCACAATGGAACTCGTGCTGGCATTGACAAGGAGTGAGAAGCTCCCACATTTGGAAAGTTCCCCAGAAAGCATCCTTTTTGTTTCTTTCTTAGTTCTAAGGTGCTCAAACGTAAGCTGGATGTGGTGGTGTATATCTGCGGTCCCAGCATTTTGGGAGCAGAGGTAGGAGGATGAGGCCATCCTCTGCTCACAGCTGGTTTTAGGCTCCATCTCAAAGGGAGGAGGAGGGAAAAAAAACCAAACATGAAAACCTATAAGCCAAGGCCAGGCACATGGGGGCTTTTCCAGTGCTCCCCTCTTTCCCATCTGGCGTTCTTGCTTTCAGTAACAGTACTGGCTTTGGATTTTTACTTAGTGAACATTCGCCATGAATTCAAAGCACTCTGCCAAGAAATACAGAGTGGTATGGGAATGCCGTTGGAAGAGTTAGATTCAGAACAGAACCAATCGCTCATGTGCAGAGTGTGGCTCACACTGTTGGTTGTGCCAGGTGAACTCAAGGGACGAGCTCTCCTTATACAAAGCTCCCTCCCCTTGCATGTGGGGTGGAACTAGAAAGAATGAGCTGCTCCACACAACACACACAGCTGTGCATGCGTGTTCTGTGCATGCTCCTGTGTATGCCCCAGAGGCAAACCGAGGCTTAGTTGCAGTAGTGAAAATGAGCAGGTTTCATTTAGCCCCGTGGGTCTCAGCCTTCCTAATGCTGCAGCTCTTTAGCGCAATTCCTCCTGTTGTGGTGACACCCCCACCACCTAAAAATAATGTCATTGCTACTTCATAACTGTAATTGTGCTAATGTTATGAATCGGCTATAAACTGTGTTTTCTGATGGTCTTAGATGATCCCTGTGAAAGAGGGTGCTTTGAAACCCCACAGGGTTTCAACTCACAGGTTGAGAGCCACTGATTTAGCTGCCTTAAGCTGCAGACTCAGCATCCTCTCCGTGTATGACCCCCTCATTCCCATGCTGCACCACTGGCCCCGGTGAAGCCCCAGTGAAGCCCCGGTGAAGCCCCGGTGAACCCACTTAGGCTTCATTACCTCTGGTGCAGGCCTGCCATAGGTGTCTCTCTCAAGGGGAAGAGCTTAGGATAGACGAAGGTAAACATGGGCTCACTACACCGGTGACAGTGCCCCAGGGGGCAGTGCAGCAGCTCCAGGAGACTTCTGGGTAATGAGATTGGAGACAAAAAGTTCAGATCTGAAACAGAAGAGAAAAATCAGGCATATGAGTGAAAAATGCTATTTCCTTAGACATTTGAAGTTTCTCTTTGTTACCAAATAAGTTCAAATAGTTAAAAGTACATCATGTCGAAAATTCTGTTATCTGATAGACATTCAATAAAAATCTAACATTATTAGGAAATGAAAGATGTTTTTTATATTTTTGATACTAAAGGAAAATGAAAATCCATTCTTTTATGAGCAGCTAGAAGCTGTCCTGAGGCAGAGGCAAGGAAAGAATTAGATCAAATAGTCTTTAGGAACAAGGATCAAAACGCAGAGCAGGCTTTCCTAAGTCAGAGAATTAAAGGACAGTGAGGTCTGAAGACCCACAGCAGCTGCCCTCAAGTTCTCTCCAACACCATCAGCCGTTCTGTCAATTAAACACTGACGAGAGCCTAAGTATGAAAAGGCTGATTACTGAAAGTATCAGATACTGGAAGTCAAAGAGGATGAGAGGAAGATAAGGAAACCAAGGTTTGCCTTGCTCATTCTTGTGAACACAGGGAGGGAATTGTCTTTCCAGCCCAGTGTGAGCCACGCAAAGGACACATCTAGAGCAAGCCGCTGAAGCCACCCAGGCAATCTTGACACAGATTTGACCAGTTTTTACCCTTAAGTTAGCCATGCACTGAATGCTCAAACTGAGGTGACATCACAAGTTTACCAGCTAATTCTGGCAAGGACACAGAAACTGTCTTTTAGAACTTTCCAGATGATTGACATCCACTTAGAAAAATATAATTTCTATATAACTAAATAACCAATAAATTTTCTGTTCTGTAAAAACAAAAAGGATAAACAAAAACCAGTCTACAGGCCAGTAATATGACTTAGTAGGTAAGGGTGATTGTCACCAAACGTGGAGACCTCAGTTTGATTTCTGGAACACACATGGTAGGAGAAATAACTCCCCCTCTATTTTAAAATGCGAATTAAAGGAGCACAGTTTTAAAAGCAGCTTAGTTTTGGACTAACTGGGTATTCTTGGGAAGTTGGTTTTGGTTTAGTTGAACTTCGTGGCCCCTCTCCAACTGCAAAGACAAAGCACTGAGCACCTCTAAAAACACGTCATGTGGTTCAGTTAAGAGCACTTGATACATTTGAGATCCAGCACACATGTCAAGTGATTGGGGAATGTGAAGCCTTCTTATGACCTCCGGGGGTACCCTACTCAACAAACATGTACACACATACAAACGTCATAAATGTAATTTTTTTTTTTTACAATATGAAATATTTTATTAACATTGTTTGGGTCAGTTGTTTGCTTATTCTTTCTTGCTTCTTTTTCTCCTGTCCTTTCGTTTGGCACTGGGATTGGCCTCAGGGCCTTCTGCATGCTCTAGTACTGAGCCCCATCCCCGTCCCCGTCTGCATCCCCATCATCCCCATCATCCCCATCATCCTCATCCCCATCATCCCCATCCCCAGCCAATGCTATCTTGACATGCTTCCTTCTGATATGTGCTGAAAAATGCCGATACAATCTAGACCCTTTCCAAACAAGCATCAGCCTGCTTGAGAATGCTGACAAAGGCTTTTGGGATTTTTTTCTCCTTGCAGTTGCTGGATCCCGGGAGACGGGAGACAGCTCTTCTGGAAGAGACATTTGACTCTTTCCCTACTGTCCACCTTTCACTTCAACCACACACATTTCCACACCAGGTTTTCTAACTTATAGTTTCTCTGGGAACTGCTGTCCTTTGCAATGAAAACCACATTTTAATAAATGCTTCTATGTGTCTGCAAGGGGTACCAAAGGAGCCAGTGTTGAACATTTTAAAACTTAACAAGCTTCATGGGGCGGGGGGGGGCTGAGACAGGAAGACCACTAATACACTCAATACCAAGAAACATCACACTTGGTTAAGATGGTAAATTTAGTGTGAAATGTGTATACTGTCATGATAAAAAAAAATAAAGAAAAACAAAATAAACGATGAAAATCAAAACAGACAGGATAAAAGCCAAGTATTGAGTCTCTGACGGAGACTGCAGAGAAGACCCATGTACTTACCTTTCCAAAGCCCATGGTAGTTGCGATAGAGACTCCGCATGGTCAGTTCTTGCAGAGGCAGGACATGATCGTTCTCTGTGCCTATTGCCTTCACTTCTGCTGGGAGGAAGACGGTCAGCTGCCCAGATGAAAAGGTCAGCAGCCTCACCTCTGACAACTGGATGGGGATGCCACAGCTGCATAAAGACACAGCACAGGGCCATCAGTCATGAGGTAAGGCTTTGGGCCAGGCTACAAGGCATTCACAAGGCATATACAACAATTCACGGTGGCTGAGCTGCCAGCTTCCTTTCAAACTGAGTTGACGCGGACCCAGGCTCTTTACTCAGTCCTGGCCAGAGACACAGAAGCAGCTGAAGTACAGGTGTATCACTGATAGCACAGCTACCTATATAGTAGTCCTCCTTCACAAGATCTGTAAAGCTTGCTGCAAGCTCTGCTTTCCCCCATTTACTACCAAGTTTATGTTGCTGGATGCTTCCAAATTAATTTTCTAAGACAGAGTCTCACTGTACAGAGAATTTACTACATAGATCAGGCTGGCTTTGAACTTTCAGGGATCCTCCTGATTCTGTCTCCTAAGTACTGGGGCTATAGGGTAGAATACCCATGCTGGGCTTACCTTTTAAGAGTGAAGAAAGAGCTGCTGAGATGTCTAAGTAGGTACAGTGCTTGCTATATAAGCAAATGTCATCAACCAAGTCCCCAGATTGCGCAGAAAAGTCAGAATAAAAAACATAAACATGTGTAATTCAAGTGTGACCCTACCAAAAGATGGGAGATGGGAGATGGGGGCCGGAGCCTTGCCAGGCCAGCCAGCATGGCTATGAATTGGTGAACAAGACTGATTTATCTCAAAATAAGGTGGAAGGTGACATCTGACGTGTTCTCAGACCTCCAGTCATATGCCATGGTATGTACCACCATCCCCCACAGCAGGGATGGGTGGTGGGTGGAGAGTCTGGTACTCTGTTGAGAATATTCTACTTTAAAATTTTTAACATTTTTTGTGTTAGAAAAATCTAAGCCCACAGACATACATTTAAAGTGCCAGAGAGTAACTTTAGTGGATCTTTCCATATACATGTGGGGAAGTATATGGACCAGGAATGTTAGCTTGAGTTTGATGGTTTGAATTCATGGCTCACTGTCCCACAACCTGGGTCCCTTCTTCTAGCCCCTGAATAGTCCAAGCCATGATCTTTCTGCTGCCAAGTTGCTCTAACCATACCCACAAACTGAGGTCACCTGAAAGTCTACATTTCTTCTCCAATGGCTAAAGGCTTTATTTAACAAAGGCAGTTCTCTGAGCACTACCTAGGGAGTTTTGGCTGTCAACCTGACACACACAGCCTAGGGTCATCTGAGGGAAGAACCAATGAACAGTCCAGATCAGGCTAGCCTGTGGCCAGGTCTGCAAGAGATTTTCTTAATTAATGACTCTTGTGGGAGGGGGCACTAGCCCACTGTAGGCAGTCACTTAGGCCTGGGATGTGTAGGAAGACTAACTGAGCAGGAGACAGCAAACCAGTATTTCTCCATGATTTCTGCTTCAGTTTCTGCTCTGACTTCCCTTTCCCTTTATGATGGACCATGATTATGAGGGTGGGGGTGGGGAAGGGGGGTTAGGGGAAGGTGTATGTGTGTCAGACAAATAAATCTTTTTCTCCCCAAGTTGCTTTTGGTCAGAACGTTTTATCACAGCAACAGAAAAACAAACTGAACAACTACTAAGATAATATTTTTTACTTTGGCCAGAAAAGACAAGGACACAGGGTACAGGACTGGAAGGCAGAAGCCTGAGGCTCCTTTGCTCATTACAAGTTTATTCCTGTATCCCTTCCTTTATCTCACTGGGAAACAATTCCAGAACAGTTCCACTGTAACGCTTGTGACTGAGAGGCAGGCAGAAGAGGACCTGAATGAGTCTTTCCATAGGACTTTGAGGGGAATGTTTCAGAGGAGCCCATTTTGACTTGAGAGCTCTCCAACTTAGACCAAAATGCCACACAGAATAAACAGCAGGTGCCATAAGCAGGGGTCAGCGCCTGAAGACAAAGGCTGTGCATACATTCCAGGGGTTGGAAAAAGGGACTCAGGTTGTGGGAAGGTGGGCCAGGAATGTTAGCTGAAGTCAGGGAGTTTTAAATCATGGTGAAGACTATTGGCTGTCTCTTTTCAAACTGTATGGTGATATGGACAGCGAAGAGACTTGATTACAAAGAGGAAAAGAAAACTATAGACACGGGGGTGGGGGCAAGACTGAAGGAGTTATGGGAGTCTAAACAAGCAGGGAAGAGGAGGTATGGGATGGAGAATTGGGTAAGAATCCAGTGGCCTTGTCTGCAAGTTGCAAAACCAGATTATTTGTACTTTCTAACTGCTGATAATTTGGGGTCTGATCTGTTTTAAAGAGAGTGCCATTACTCTTCAGAAGCAGGGAGACATGATTTCGTCTTCAGAAGAACTGCTTTAGTTCATCTGATCATATGAGCTTTGGTATTTTAGCCAGGAGTCTTTCTTAAAGTGGTATTTCAAAACAATATATTATTATAAATTTAAATGATAGAAATAACATAACTTATTTCCATGGGTTAAGCTGTATAAAAAAATGGAAAAAAAAAAAGTGAATGATTTTTTTTCTAGGCTTCCCACCTTCAAGCCCTACCTCTAGGCTTTTAGTCCCAGTGGTATTTTGGTGTTTTAAAGTTTACTTTCTATACTCATAAGAAAGGAACAAAGAAAGAAAGAAAGAGAGAAAGAAAGAAAGAAAGAAAGAAAGGAAGGAAGAAAGAAAGAAACAAAGAAAGAAACAAAGAAAGAAAGAGGGGAAAAAAGCAGAGATAGACCCTCTCTTCTAGTTTGCCCCCTTAATCAAATGAGATCACACAGCACTACAATGTCCCGCTCACACAATCATGTGGGCCATCAGCACACGAGAGAAGTCTTTTAAACAGCCATGCACTAGTCAGAGTGTGACTGGATTAACTATGTTCATCTCTGCATTTTCAGTTTTCCCTCCTATCACATGACGTTACAATAAAAGCAACATATCCGTATGTACAGAGATTTTCATGACTGAAGATAATATTCCCCAAAAGAAACTGCTAGCCACAGAAACAAAGCTGTAAATACAGAGAGGCTGTGAACTGTACTGTCCAAAGACCGCAGGGCAGCAGTTGCTTGTACAGTCACAATTGAGTTATCAATCTCTTCACTCTGGCAGGTCTGACTAATGGAAACCCACGGCATGCTTTCTAGTTTATAACCTTTGGGGATGTTTACTGGTCATTCATACTTCCTCTTCTGTGACCTCCCATTCACACTTTTGCTTACTGTTCAATTGAATCAAAATCAATTCTTAGACCCTTTCATATTGGCAGATTCTTTTCACACCTGATGGTCCCTCTCCCCACTTAGCTGTCTCCCCTGCTGTTACAAGCACCCAGCCTTCCATCCACAATATCTGAGTCTCCAGTTGTTAGGAGGGTTGTCCTAAAGTTTCTTCTAGTTACTTACTCTATTAGCTTACAAGTAGATCTTTCTTTTGTTCCATGTTATTAAATAGAACAACCTATAGTGATACAAATAAAATAACTGTTCACCTCTGAATTGGAGTGCCATCTTCACCATGTTAACTTACCAAGCGAACACCTCTGAATTAATTGAGGATTTTCCTGTCTGTGTTAGTACGACATCTGTCAGTCTACAGGGCTCTAATGACCCTGCCTTGCAGAAGACCCTTGCAGGATCCTTCTTAAAGTCTTTTTCTTGCAACTTTTGGTTGCTTATTATTCACCTTGAACTTTACACTAGTTTTATCTGGACATCACCCAAACTTTCCTGGGATTCAGTTCTTTTAACAATAAAGAATAATATTGATTCTTGGTTTTCAAAGATCTATTTTATCAGATAAAGAAACCCCTTCCCCCACAGCAACCCAGTTTGCTGACAGGTTTTCCTGTTTGTTTTTTGAATTAGAATATTTGTTGTTTTCCTTTTCCTTCACAGTAAGTAGAAATACAAGGTAGTGGCTATCCTAGAAACGGAAACCTCACTTCAACTCATCCCAAGATGCACACTGAGACAGCTGTTAGTGACCACATCCTGCCAACTGGTCACTGTACTTGTAAGGGTCCAATAAGGAGTCAGGAAAATAAAAAATAAAAAAGCAAACAAACAGGGGAAACTCTTAAAGATAATAACCAGTGAAAAGGCTAGTAACTACATAAAAAACTATATAAACTATATAAAGAACTATATAAACTATATAAAAGAGCTGTGACGTTGATAATGACCGCCAACTTCACAGGATCTAAAGTCACTCAAGGGACACACCTGGGGATGTCTATGGGGGCATTTCTAGATCAGGTTGAGGTGGGAAGACCCTACACGTGGGAGCACCATTCTATGGGCTAGGGTAAAGGCTTAATGAAAAGGAGAGAGCGAGCTGAGCACCAGCATCCATCTCTGCCTGCTTCCTGCCTGCTCCGGTGTCTGCTGCTCCCGCTGCCTTGGCTCCCCTGCAGTGATGGACCGTAGACTCTCAAACCATACACCAAAACGAGCCTTTCCTCCCATCATCTACTTCTACTCAGGCATTTTGTCATCAAAACCAAAACCAAAAAACTTCAAAAAAAACCCAAACCTAACCTGATTTAGGGTGTAGAAGAAACGAGAGCAGACAGCAGATACCCCTCTATAATTTAGGGAGTATGAAGGGAAAAGGGAAACGACACAAAAACCTACAAGTGTTGGGGAACGCTTTGGGGTTCACAGTTCTTGGGATGAGGAGTTAGGTTAAGAGGACTGAGTACTACGGTGTTTGGTGCGTGGTGACCCAACAGGAAGAGGATGCCGCATGTAAGGAAACAGACTTAGGAAAATCACAGCCATCTGTCAAGTGGAATTTTAGCAGCAACCTGGTAAGGGCATCGTGCCCAGGTAAACACCAGACTAGGTATCCTTGCGAAGGTATTTTTCAATAGGATTAACATATACCACATTTATAATAGTAAAGCGCATGGCCCTGTGAAATGTCAGTGGACTCATGCTTAGTGAGGGCAAAAGAACCAAGAAAAGCATCACCACAGACAGGGGAATTCCACCTACAGACCGCTTTGGACTTCTGTTCTTCCCTACAGATCCTGGGCTTGCCGGCCTCCATGACTGTGGGAACTGAGCCCTGACAAATACATGTATGTACTAAGATAATATTTTCATTTCTAAACTTTATTTTTTGTTTTGTATTTTAGTATGATAAGCATTTGTGAATTTCTCTGAAGAATTCTTTGTGGCCTTGTGGATCATCTCAGAGATTCAATATCATGAATGGCCACCATAGGGCCATTTTTTTTTTTTTTAATACAACATAAAATAGTCCTGACTTGAAGACTGATCTGAGCTGTAGCTTGAAGGCTATGTTTCCAGACTTTATATCCACACTGAAAATTGAGAATCCTGAGCAAAAATATAAAATAAAACTACGGAGTAGAAAGCATATTAAAAGGTTGGCTTCCAGTTCACGACCCCTGTCCCCTGCCTTCTGTCGGGCCCTGAATGCTGAGATTATAGTACATCATTCATGAATGTACCTCAAATCACTGCTGCTGTGACAGCTGCTGCTTTCCAGCTTTATCCTGAGTGTTTCTGCAAGGATTAAGCCCAAACCCATTAACAACAAAAGGGTAGGACACTGAAAGCCAGGTTTTAAGGCTCTTTTGTCCCTTGTAATTACAATCACAGATTATATTGAAGAAGCTCACACTAAATAAGTATACCCTAATTTTATAGAAAGTTTAATTTTTCTTTGATAATTCTTTTAGCAGACACCCCTGTTCTTCACCACTAGATATTAAGAAGCTAATTAAATTTAAGATTCATCTATTCATGGCTTCTATGATTCACCCTCAATAACCAGCTGCAGCAAGGTGCTGCCAGGATGGAGGGACTGAGTCAGCCATTCTGCTGCCTACCTTCCTTGAGCTGCTTCCAAAGGTCTTGACTCTGGAGGAGTCAGCAGAAGAGTCCCAGCCCACATAGGTGTGAGCCCAGGGAAAAGGGAGAGACAAAGTGGTGGCGGCAGTATGGCTATTGCCCAGGCTGAGTGCAGATGATGATGTGGCTGCTACCAAGATTCTTAGACAACTTCCTTCTAATCTAAAATAGGGAAAACTCACAAGGTTTGTTGAGAATATTTTGTGCAATGACACAAATGAACCAAGAGCACACTGTCTGGTACCCAACAATTCTAATCCACATGTACAGTTAAGCTTTCTTTTTATTATTAACTGTTATTATTGCTGCTTCAGAGTAAGATTAGAGTTGTGGCAGTCAACAGAAGACAAACATATGAACTTGGACTTAGCCATGTAACAGGGCACAGGGCACAGGGCACAGGGCACAGGGCACAGGGCACAGGGCACAGGGCACAGGGCACAGGGCACAGGGCACAGGGCATTAACTGCAGTTCCAACCGACCAGAATCTGGTACATAGAAGAGGCTGGAAAACACTGCCTTGAGAAGTGAACATCATAGATCGCAAATTGAAGTGAGGCTGGGTACTGGTGTCCCACACCGTAGTCCCAGCACTCAGGAGGCAGGGACAGATGGATATCTCAGTTTAAGGCCAGCCTGGTCTACAGAGTGAGATCCTAGACAGCCAAGGCCAAGCATACACAGAGACAAAACCCTGTCTCAAAAACCAAACCAAACCAAATCAAACCAAACCAAACCAAACCAAACCAAACCAAACCAAACCAAACCAAACCAAACCAAACCAAACCAAACCAAGAATAAAAGGAAGTAACAATGAAGCAAACTCTCAATTGGAAGGAATGGAAGATACAAAATGTTTCAAAATAAACCAGATTATTACCCAGCAATTATTAAACATTGGTAGTTTTGATTTAGAATTCATGCAGTTTAAAACATTTTAGACTAAATGTCTAGGAGGTTACAAAAATATACATACACTGAATCCTTAAGTAATGTATTAAAATTATAAATGTTAGCACCTCTGGTTTAGATAATTATAGTAATCATTGGGCATCTCCCTTTAATTCAATAGTGCCATAGTTGTCACTCATTATTTAGCTTAAAACAGGTTAACTGAAGAGCAATGTCACCTTGCCACTGAGATTTTGCTACATATTTGTCCCAAATATATGATGTAGTAAATCAGTTCATATCCATTTTTGCTTTCATTATTCCATCTAATAGCATGTCAAAAACAAAGTTAGGGCTGGAAAGATGGCCCAATGGATGAAGCGCTTGCTTTGCAACCATGGGAACCTGTGTTCAAACCCTCAGAACTAATGTAGGAGGGCTGGGTTCAGTAGCAGCACACATCTGTGATATCACTGCTTCTACAGCAAGAGGGGGCAGGGGGTGGAGACATAAGATATAAGGAGCTGTGGACCAGCCAGCCTAGCATCCACAGTGGCAAAGACAATTTGCTTCAAATATGGTAGGAGGCAAGGACTGACACCAGAGTTGTCATCTGACAACAACCATGTCATGGAGCCTGTGTAACTACCTTCAACCCTTCCCCACAGACAGACAGACAACACACACACACACACACACACACACACACACGAGTGGGAGGGAGGTTGGGATTGAGAGTTTTTTTTTTAAGTGAAGATTTAAATTCTCTTGTCAAAGCATTCAGATTTTTTTATCCTTCAGAAAGTATCCACACAACATTCATCTGCCATCACAGGGATGCTCCCTGTACCCTCCCTTGTAGCAAAAAACAGCTTTTCATTTTAGAAAAGGAAAAAAAAAACCTGCTACTTAGAAAGAACACTTTTATCCTGATGAAGGCTTTGCTCACTGGACAGTTACTAAGCAGCTCTCTGAAGTGCTCCTTTGCTTTCGCTCTGTTTTCTCATTCGTTAGGAAGCCCAGGAT
>JANHMN010000003.1:62257654-62325454 GCA_030674055.1 Rhabdomys pumilio
CTTCCCACACTAACAAATGAGCCCTCTTCCTAAGGGAAAGGCACAGCTCCTACCCAGAAACAGCATCCTCTGTGTTCAGTATTGCTGCCTGTCTTCTCGCTGAGCTCCATGGGGTGTGAGTCAGGCTGTAGAGCCTGCTGGGAGTGAGAAGAAGAGTCAGATGTGTTAGCACCCTCATCTCTAAGGTGCTCCTTTGGCTGCTGAGGTGAAGAAAGTAAGCTGGGAGTGTGTCAGTCCTTCCATCTCACACACCCACCGGGGACACTTCCTCTCAGGTGTTTGTGCCCATGCTGTTAGAGTTCACATTCCTGAAAGCCTATGAGAAGGGAATTCTTGTTGCTCTGACTGAAGCATTTGCTTGGTTGTTTGTCTCAAGCTACATAAGAAGGGTCTATGTCTGCTGTGGAATTCTATTCTTTTTCTTTTTTAAGATTTATTTATTTTATGTATGTAAGTACACTGTCACTGTCTTCAGACACACCAAAAGAGGGCATCAGATCCCATTACAGATGGTTGTGAGCCACCATGTGGTCAGGACCTCTGGAAAAGCAGTCAGTGCTCTTAACCTCTGAGCCATCTCTCCAGCCCCGCTGCTGCGGAATTCTAAATTCTTAAAATCAGTAAAATCTTAGCTAAGAGGAAGTTACTTCAGCAAATTGGCCTTGTAGTCATGTTCCAAGGAAGAAAATCTTTTAATTTAATGCCAATTCCTTACTTTTTGGAGTTTATAATGGTATGTGTGGTGTACTGGCTCTGCTTTTGTGTGTCAACTTGACACAAGCTAGAGTTATCACAGACAAAGGAGTCTCCCTTGAGGAAATTCGTCCATGAGATCCAGCTGTAAAGCATTTTCTCAAGGGGGGAGGGCCCAGCCCATTGTGGGTGGTGCCATCCCTGGGTTAGTAGTTTTGAGTTCTATAAGAAAGCAAGCTGAGCAAGCCAGGGGGAGCAATCTAGAAACCAGCACTCCTCCATGGCTTTTGCATCCACTCCTGCCTTCAAGTTCCTGCCCTGTGTGAGTTCCTGTCCTGACTTCCTTTGGTGAGGGCCAGCAATGTGGAAGCGTAAGCTGAATAAACCCTTTCATCCTCAACTTGCTTCTTGATCATGATGGAATAGAAACCCTTACTAAGACATGTGGCAAGGTAGACATATATGAAATCCTCATGCTCTAGACTTAAATATACACAATTTGTCAATAAAGACAAAAGTAGAACTATTTCTAAAGCAAAAAAAAAAAAAATACATGTACTCTTTTTCTTTAGATTGAAAAGTAATAACTCATGAACTGTCCATGGCTTACTAGCTGAAATCAACATACATACAATCTTCTAAATTGTTTGCCTTATATTCTTAGTTCATAAAGATGTTTGGCCTCAGACAAACTTAGGTAGAACTGTCCAACCTCGTTCATCTACTTGTAAGTGCGCACTGATGGCAGGCAGGCAGGCAGGCAGGCAGGCAGGCAGGCAGGCAGGCAGGCAGGCAGGCAGGCAGGCAGGCAGGCGCCTTACCCGTTGCAGCCGATGACTTTGTTGTAGAGGTATGAGGGGAGGCCCTTCAGCTGGACGTTGTTATCCACATACACATACTGCAGTTCTCGAGAGCGACCTAAATCTGGAGTACAGAGAGCAGAGCTGTGATTCCTTTAGGAATTAACCATTATAATATCAAGTACAAATGTAATGCCTAACCCCAAATAAATAACCCCAAAGTTCTATTTTGAAAGAAAAGACGAATGCATGATTCTGAGTGTAAACTTAAGGCAGTTGTAATACTGGCTTTGTGTTGGAAAACATGCTGTAGAAAACTTAACCCAAACTTTGATTTTTAAACTAGAAGAAAAAATTGTCAAGAGTAGACTACTTAATTTCTTCTTACATATAACTTCCTTGACATTCTACAGACAACTTCGATTGTCTTGTTATAGGGACCCCATTTTCCCCTTCTGATCCACAGAAAGGTGATAGGTCAGCCTAAACATACTTTGTCCTTACTCCTTACAACTTGAATTTATACAAGCTGGTGATGGGCACGCCTTTAATCCCAGCACTCAGGAGGCAGAGGCAGGTGGATCTCCGAGTTTGAGGCCAGCCTGGTCTATAGAGTGAGCTCCAGGACAGCCAGAATTACATAGAGAAACCTGATCTCCACAAAGTTTTGCCCAATAATTTTAACATTGCCCATAATTTTACCATGGATCTTGTTAGCAAACATCCCATAGTTATGAATGTAATCGTGATTTTTCTATCATTCTTTTTTTTCTGGCCACATTTACAAACTGGAATTCCTCTGTGAGGAAGGGTTATCCTTTGAAAATACTTTTATACTAGTATAGATTGACAGACCTCTCTACTGCAAAGAATAAAGACCCAATACTACTATTAGTTTGTTCTGTTGCACAAATGCTCCAGTCTTGGCTATTATAAATGATGTGTACTTGCTCTAAGTTATTTAACAAGTCCTTTTGCTTTTCTGACCATTTCAAGACTTTCTGGCATCGTACTATACTTCAGGCTTAGTTCACACTCTCTGCCAAAGCTCTGAAGTTAAACCACTCTCCAAGGTGTCTACTTCCTTTTCTTGAAGAAACCTATCTATGAGCCAGGTGTGTCCATGACTACTGAGAGATCACGCAAGATCTAGGGTCTGGGAGGTGTGCATGCACACTGACCCATGCGGACACACACCTCAGGTGCCGGAGATGTTTCCAGCATGAGCTCTGAGAAGTGAGCCTGCGAGCTCAGACTCTGGCACTGCCAATGTTCCTTCAGAGAATATATCAGTCAAGTTCCACCAGCACTGAGAGAGAGCAACCTCTCACCCACAGGAAGCAATTCATATCACAGTTTTAAATCTTTGCTAATTATGGTCAAGAAACAGAGTCTCAGAATTATTTACATTGTAATTTTCTAATTGTGTGTAAGCAAACAGTTAAAAATTTCTGTAAACCCTCCATTCCCCATTTTCTATCAGGCTCTTAAAATTTATCTTTTCCCTTTTTTAGGGAAAACTCCTCATATATATCGCTGATACATATTACAAATATTTTCTTTTAGTGTGTCAGTTGTCATTTTACTTTGTTGGTAAGTGTTTTCTGATATATAAAAAATTGTAAACCAACTTCTCACCCTTCCCCCTATGTTAGGAAGGTTAAGCTACATGGTGACTTTAAGACCTGCTTTTAAACATCTAGCAAGACCATGTCTTAAAACAAATGCCAAAAACCAGAATATTAAAAGTTGTTAATGCAAGCTCATCACACTCCTCCTGCCTCTGCACACCTCATCTGCCTCCTTCAGCACTTGTGGGGTTCCTCTTCATCTCCTTCCCTTCCCTCCCCTCTTTCTCTTTCTTTTTTGAATTTATATTTGCAATCCAGTTGGAATCTACTCTTATGTCTAGCATAAAATACTTTAGCATTAAACATTTATGTTTAGCCAGTAATTTATTTTTCCATTTCTGAAAATCTTTTGCTTACCTTTACACTAGAAAGAAAAAAGAAAGGTCTCTAAGATGGCTTAGTGGGTAAAGGTGCTGCCAAGTCAGACGACCCAAGTATCACCCTCAGGACCCACACAGGAGGAGAGAACCAACTCCTGCTAGTTTTTCTCTGACCTTTACACATGTACCATGACACATGCACTAAGCACACTGCACATGAATAATAATAATGATGATGATGATGATAAAATAATAATAACATCTAAGATTATCAAGAGGAAAAACTATTACCAAGTGCTCAGATCCCAGACTTTCTAACTGCTGCTAAGTCAAGCTGCAAATATATAAAACAATACAATGATAGAAGTACTAATCCAGAAAGCCCAGTGACTGTGATGGCAGCACTGTGGCTGAGGACCTGTTTGTGCCTCAGCAGTTCCTGTGTGAAATGGCACAGCACTGCCTGGTCCCCAGCTTTATCAGGGGTAAAGAGCATATGAACATAATCAAGTTTCAACCATTATGTGGCATAGATTTAAAGTAATAAAATATGTATGTACCAAAAACCTGAAAACTGCCCTTTTAGTGAACCAGAAAATTTTACACTTACAAAACAGGTGAGAAAAATATTAATTGATCAATACCACATTCCATTAACAACAGAAAATTCACTAAAAATACCCATTTCTTCACAATTTCTATGACAAAGGTTTTAAACACAAACAGAAATTTATGTTGTTTAAAGACATAGAAAACTTTTAAAATAAAAACTTCACTAATAAATTATAAATGGGCTACCCCTAGGTACCACATGCATTTAGTTCTAGCTCTGGGGAGGCAGAGGCAGGTGGATCTCTATGATTTCCAGGCCAGCCTGGTCTATATAGCAAGTTCCAGGGCATACGTAGTGAGACTGTCTCAAAAACAACACAACATCAAAATGCTAACTGGCCTCTAGTCTCAGATTTGCCTTTCTGAGCCCCCAAGGGCTCAAGGAAGTACAAGCAGGGGTTCCTGGCTTGGACTGGAGCAGCAGTAAGGCACAGAGCAAACTAGCAATTAGGAAAGGAGAGTAGATTAGAGTCGGACAGCTTTTTTTTTTCTTTTTTTTTCTGCTTACTAGATCTCATCTGTGTAATAGGGGAAATAAAACTATCTCCTAAGTTTGGGAAGAATGGCTAGGTTTATAAACGTGTGAAGCAGGATTCTTGGAACAGAGCCTTCTCTAGTATATGACAGGTATTATTCTCATTATTATTAGTAAGTGACACCCTGGGAAGTGTGGCCAATTAACAGAGAACTTTCTTCGGCATGCAGCAAGGGTACTAACCCTTTTCTATACTTTAATTGCATAGAACGAGTTGGAGGCTACAGCCTCTGGAGATGATTCATCCCTTCAAGCCAAGGACACAAAATGGGACATGACAGAGGAAGCACCTCTCTGCTCTAATATACCACAAAAGCCTCTGTGCAAATTAGATGAGGTGACATGCAGACATCACACCACAAAGTGAAATACACACTGACACTTGCTGCTTCTTCTTACACCTGTCTCTCCTTGCTTTATGGGGAAAGGATGACTAGTTAATGACTTAGAAATATTATTTGGCTACATTGTATCTTAGGAGGAGCTGGCTGGCATTCCCGAGCACTTTTGAATTCATTACATATGCCTTAACAGTATACACTATCTTGTGCTATGGCTGGATCAAAACTAGTACCAACTGTATAAAGCCTATTACATATTAATGCCACTTAATTATTTCCCAGTAGCACAATCTGAGGAGGGAGAGAATGGAGGAAAGGAAGGGAAGAAAGAGGGAGAGAGGAGAGAGGGAGTGAGAGTAGGCAATGACATGCTCTTAGTGTGTTTGGAGTCAGAACTGAGACTGGATCCTGGCTTCCCACCTGGTAACTGGTTCCTGATTCAGTCTCTTCCTTTGCTGTACAATAAGGATGGCAATGTAACAGCGCACAGATGTGTGATTCCATGGAACTGGTGTATATGGTGCCAAGCTTGATTGCACAGCAACTAGTCCTCAGCACATCTTGGTCATTTACCTCCCTCTTCTGAGTGTAAAGAGATCAGAAAAGAAGTGTAGATCTTGAAGAGAGCCAGGCAGCTGTTTTAGCTGACACAGCACAGCCTGCTGGCCAGGATGAGACAGCTCCATGTTTGGCAAGGTCCCAGCTGAGAGAGCTGTGCTCTGGCTGCCTCAGGAAAGCATGCTCTTAGCTGGCCAGAATAGAGTCTGCTGCCAAGACTCCCAAGCCCAGAGGACTAGCATTTTAAATAAATGAGGCTGAAATAGGAGTATCTGCTGCATGTTAAAGCTTTTTTTGTTTGTTTGTTTTGTTGTTTTTTTGAGACAGGGTTTCTCTGTATAGCCCTGGCTGTCCTGGAACTCACTCTGTGGACCAGGCTGGCCTTGAACTCAAGAAATCTGCCTGCCTCTGCCTCCCAAGTGCTGGGATTAAAGGTGTGCACCACCACTGCCCAGCACGGAAAAGCTTTGAGACTGTTTTTATACTGTTTTACCCAGACTAACTTGAAACTCACAAAGCAGCTCAGGCTGGAGGCAAACTCATGACAATTCTGCTTTAGTCCCTCAGTTGTTAGGATTACAGTTATGAGCCCCTATGCTTGGCTTGATTCTTACATTCATTCGTATGTATGTATGTATGTATGTATGTATGTACATACATATGCATGTGTATGTATATATGAATGTAAATGAATGTATGTGAACATAGAAATAACACTACACACATATTGTTGTTTCTTGTTTAGATTATTTATGTATATGAAGTTTAGATTATTTATGTGTATGAAGTTTATGTATGTATTTGTATCATGTCATGCCTGTTCTTATGGAGATCAGAAGCAGGCAATGGATTCCCTGGATATAAGATTATGAGTTACAGATGGTTATGAACCACCACGCGGGTGCTGGGAATTGAACCCAGGTCCTCTGCAAGAATAGTAAGGGCTCTAAACCATTATGCCATCACTCTGGGCCCTGTTTCTTACATTCTTAATACAGAAAACCTTCACTAAATAATAGACTTTGGAAGAGACTACTTACCTACTACTTATTAAAGGTTTCTTTTGATTAATATTATTTACATTATTTTACCAATACTGTATACTAAATAAAGATCATAAAAGAAGATTTAAAAAGATTCTTGTACCCAGGAAGCAGAGGCAGGCAGATCTCTGAGTTTAGGGCAGAATGGTCAACACAGTGAGCTCTTGGACAGCCGGGGCCAGGTAAAGAGACCCTGTCTCACAAAACCAAGTCCAAACACATATGCAGAAACAAATAAAACAAAAGAGCCTGTGAAAGGGCTCACCATGTAAAGCTTCCAGAGCACAGAGTCAGTTATCTGTCTGCCTGTCCAGATTTTAAAGCCACCAAGGACTGTTCAGGCGCCCGTTTTCTTTGTTTTCTGGAGACAGGGTTTCTCAGTGGTAGCCCTGGCTGCCCTGGGACAGAACTGTAGACCAGGTTGGCTTGGAACTCACACAAATTTGCCTGCCTCTGCCTTGAATGCTCTGATTAAAGGCACACATCATTACCAGCTTCAGGCTACTTTGAAAGTATCAGGATACTGCACCACATCTCAAGTAGCTCCTTTTACAGCCTCACAGACCAAGTGTGGTGCTTAGCAATCAGCCAAGGCTCAGAGTCCTCCACAAACCTCAGCTCTCTCCTTTTTATCAACTCCAGGGCTCTGGCATATGCAGTCCACATGGCTGTAGGAACAAGAAGCTCCTATGTGTTCTGGCTACTGCTCTCTTAACCACACAGTGTGAGCAAGCACAGAGCGATACATGCCAGAACAGAACAGGATCTGTGTTTATTACAGCCTGACTAGTATAAACTCCATTTACTTATCAAAAGATGAATAACAAAGTCTCTTAAACAAAGAGATGGGCTAACAGAAACTGAAGCATCAAAGGAGCACATCAAAACTGCCTGCTTGAAATGCTCTATCCATGTCGAGCCAGGCAGCACAGTTCAGTAAGCTGGATGCCCAGTCCTACAAAACCCAGGGAGCCCACACAACAAATTCAGAGTAATTTACAGACCACCCAAAATGACTTTCACAATTAAATCACCTATATAACTCCCTACATAACAAGGACACTTCAGCCACTTTCCAGAACAATGCATTTCTGTTAGGTGCTAACTTCTTTGAACACAGATAGACCCATGCACCAGACTCGACTCTATCTTTTACACAACCATAGTCATTCTGATTTATTCAACTTTTACAAGATAAAATTTCAGGCTCGGCAAGATGGCTCAATGGGTAAAGCAGTTGCCCTCAAGCCCGATAATCTGGATTCAATCCAGGGTGCCGCATGGTAAAAGGGCACCAACTCCAGCATGTGGTCCTTGGACTATGCACACATGTGCATACGTGCACACATACATGTGCACATGCACACACGGAGAGAAATTTAACAGAACACTTTCGTAGTAGGTCATAATTTAATATTAGGATTAAAGGATGCTCCCTACTTTGTAGAGCATAAACAACTGTTAACAAACTGACAACAGTGGACTGCGTAGTGGAAGGCTTCTTTGCTGTTGGTTTGAATAGTCACACTCCAGGATGTCTAGTTCCATTGCACAGGTCAAGTAACAGAAACCAGAAGCAATGGGCTAGAAACTGCAGGATGTTTAGGGGCACAAAAATCAAGACACAGCCCCTACCTTTTTTATAGTCTAATGTAAGAAAAAAAAAAAGCGGCTCATATTGATTGGATATTTATGAAGATTTTATAGGGTGGTATGCATTTTTCATGTATCTTACTGAATCCTTACAAAAGTGCTATCAAATGTGCTATTACCCTATTGCTGATAATTAGATCAAATAACTTTCCTAAAGCCAAGTCCACAAGAGCTACTAAAGAGTAGTGCTGGAACTATGGATATAAGTGCCTGCTTCAAAATGACACGTGCTGGACAGCCCTTTAAATAGAGCTCATACAGAAAATAGGTATGGTACTGCCCAGAGAAGGCATGGACATTGAAGGAACATATCCCAGGCATTCAAGTGTGATGTCAGCTGAATCTGCAAGGGATATTGCCAAGGAAACAAGCAATGAATATGTCTTTGCTTCCTTTAAAAGACAAGGAAGGGCTGGAGAGATAGCTTAGTGGTTAAGAACACTGACTGCTCTTCCAGAGGTCCTGAGTTCAATTCCCAGCAACCACACGGTGGCTCACAACCATCTGTAATGGGGTCTGGTGTCCTTTCTGGTGTGTCTGAAGGCAGCTACAGTGTACCCATATTCATAAAAACAAATAATTAAAAAAAAAAAAAAGACTAGGAAACGAGAAGATAAGTTTTGCCTCACAGATTTCAGGCAGACACATCAAGGGTGGGAAGAGCCTTGGGAGGGACACGTGCTAATGACTGCCCAGCATGGTAGGGACTGGAGGACAACATGTTGTCTAGTGCCATGGCCAACAGCCAAGGAGCAGACTGTCTCTGCTACGAGCCATCCTGCACTGCTGCTTGGTTGGACTCAGGCCTGTGTGTTTTGAATGTTAAGAACTTTCGAACGATGTCTGATGGAAACTTTAGATTCTTGCTTTTAAGTCAATTAACGACATCATCCAGACTCTACCAGCACCGCAAAATCTTGTCACCATTCTAAAATAACAGAAAGTTTTGCCTGCTAGTATCTGGCTCTAGGCTTAGCTCTCACATCACTTAGTTTTTAAAATTTCACATCTGTATCTTTCTATGAATAGGTGACAGGGTGTTTACTTGTTTGAAATAGGATTTTAGGTAATCCAGGATGCTGTCTCACTGTGTGACTAAGGATGACCTCGAACTCCCAATTCCCCTGCTCTACCTCCCAAGTGCTGGGATTACAGATGTGTACCCCCATCTGGCTTTGTTTTTAACTGGTACCTTCCATCTCAATCTCATCCCACCCCACCAAATCCTACTCAAGCTTAGCAAAAAATACATGCTTGTCCATATAAAGCTCAGCAAATCTCTGAGTGCTTTCTCATTACACACTAGCACAGAAAGTCAACATCTGGCCCATGCTTGTAGAAGCCACATTAAATAATCCTTGTTAATTCTCTAAGAAAATCAGAAGCCAGAGCAAAGACTTGGGAGGCCGATATAGCCTCATCATACAACAGCAGGCAGGGATCAGACAGTGAAAATGACTTTCATCATAAATACTTACAAAAGGGAACAATGAACAGCCATTATCCATTTCTCTCTTCTTCTCTCCCTCTCCCCTTCTCTCCTCCCTCCTCTCTCTTCTTCTCCTCCCTTTCCCTCTTTCCACCTACGGATGTATGAATATGTGTGTGGAGGCCAGAGGTCAACCTCAGGTGTTATTCCTCAGATGCTGTCCAGCTCGTTTTTTCTGAAACAGAGTCTCTCCTGGCAAAATAGGCCAGGCTGCCTCCTCTTCCCTAGTGCTGGGCTTACACATGTGTGAGCCACAACCCAGCTCTTTCACAAGGTTCTGGGGTTTGAACTCAAGAGCAAGCACTTAGCCTGAGCTACATTCCTAGCCTTGAAGGTCCATTTTCTTGAAGAAATTTGGATTACTCTTAAAGTAAGATCTTTAATTAATAGATTAATTCCCTCTGATGTCTTCCCACTACTAATTTTTGGACTTTACTATCAAGGCTTTCTTATGATTTCTACTTTGTAATTACTTTAATTTCTTTTTCAGTTCTTCATTTCATTAATATTTCTCCTTTGATTACAGACTTACTCAACATTATTCCTACAGAATACAATCTTTTTGCCTCATGTTTAGGTTTCCCTTTAGAAGGCAGTTATTATACTTTGAGGTCAAATGTAGCCTAACTCTGACTCCTGAGACTGTACTAGAACAAATTTGCTAGCATTCAAACTTATTCAAGGCCACAAACTTGGCAATTAACTCGCATTAACTGGAGTTACAAGGGCCTTCAAACTGCATCCACACATCTACAGTTCAGTAGAACTGACAGGCATCTCTAAGTCTGGGATCATGAAACTATTAACTGATGCACACATCAAAGCATCACAGGGTATCTCATAAATATATCTTTTAATCTTTTTATGTATAAAGCTAAAAGTTAAAAAATGAAGTTATTAGTTTAATACAGCTCTAATAGTGGTTTGCAGCCTGATTGGTTTTATCATGTAGATTTAGACAAATAAACAAAAACAAATCCTGTAAATAGCAGCAATTCCTGATTTCCTCAGCAAACATGGAGGAAGTGGGAATCAGAAAGAAGCAATACAAGCAGTACATATAAGGACCACACTTGGAGTTTTCATCCTCCATTTGCAACGAGGAGCTTGCTTCAGTGCACATTTAAAATCCTGGGAGCTGGTTTCAAACACTAACTTGCTATGTTTGATTTTTTGCCTAATGAAGTACCAATTCTTACAAAGCTAGTGGACAACTACTCCAAAGCACCCAGTGTTCTCCAACCGTGTGGCACGTGGACAGTTTAAAGCATCCTCTATGTCACATGGTAGGAGACAGTACAGGATCTATTGTTCCACTGTAGCAGGGGTCCTTAACACTCACACCTTCCCAAGAAAACATGTCACTGTTAGGCTAAGGGACAACTCTGAGGCTGGTGTAGAAGCCTGAATCATTTCTCATTACTATGCTCTACTAACTTCTGGACTTACTCCATGATAATCTATGCACAGGCTCTTTTGTCAACCTAATGTCACATGCTAAATGTTCTTAAGAATTTACTCTCTGGGGGCAGGAAAAATGGCCCAGCAGTTAAGAGCACTTGTTATTCTCGTAGAAGACCTACGTTCAGTTCTCAGGACCCACATGGCAGCTCACAACCACCTATTATCTCCAGTTCCAGAAAATCTAATTCTCTTTCCTGGTCTCTGAGAGCACCAAGCACATACATACATTCAGGCAAAACACTCTTACACATAAAATTTAAACAAATCTTTCAAAACAAATAATTGACTGTTTTTAAAATTACTTGTTTACATTTCTTTATTATTATTCTTTAATGAGTGCACATGCAAAGTCACATGCTGATTTGCAGGAGTCAGTCTTCTCCTTCCATATGGGTCAAATTCAGGTACTCAGGCTAGACGGCAAGCACTTCTAGTAGCTGAGCCATCTTGCTGACCCTCATTTATAACATTTAATAAAAATTTAACCTGCTAAACTAGATGCACTTTGGTTTTCTTGTCAACTATAAATGCTACAGGCACTGAATTTAGTGACACAGTACTTTTGGGGATCTAAAGCATGCTTTTCTACAGACAACCTGTGCCTAGCAATCCACAATCCTTGCATCCATTATTCAACATGGAATAAGTAGTAAACATTCCCAAATAATTAGGTTTACTAATTATTCGAGGAAAACCAGGAACACACAGGGAAAGCTTTTTTCTATACTCCCCTCAACTCTCAGGAGGTAAAACGTGAAGCCACAATTCTGTGAGCTAGTGAGTCAACCAAGCTGTATCAACTCAATAGCAAGAAATGCCAAATTTTGAGCCCTCTGCTAACTTTCATAGCACGAGGCTCGAGCGACTACTTTTTTCCTCCTATGCTGAGAGTCACCACTGTGAACAAAGCCTGTCTGTAGGCTCATCTGTCATTCAACTGTCACTGTACAGGAATAATAGGAGCACCCGTCTTTCTGATGCATCTTTTCATTTCAGGAAGAACAGTCAAAGAACCTTAATGGTTTGTCAGTATTACAAGTGACTAAAGCAGTACATACCCAAAGGCAGCTAATGGGTTTGACGGTATCACACACGATCTAAGCCATCCTTACAGGCAGCCTTTGTAGCTGTCAACTGAAGCAGCTAGTATCAGACAGCTGTTTAAGAAAACTCATAAAAACTGAGCTCCAGGAGACTGGGGAGGTGGCTCAGTGGTTAAGAGCACTGGCTGCTCTTTTAGAGGCCAAGTGTTCAATTCTCAGCACCCACATGGCAGCTCACACCTGTCTGTAACTACAGTTCCAGACATCTGACACCCTTACACAGACATACACACAGGCAAAACACTAAGGCACATTAAATAAAAATAGAGCCGGGCACAGTGGTGCACACTTTCAATCCTAGCATTCAGGAGGCAGAGGCAGGTGGATATCTGTGAGTTTGACATTAGCCTGGTCTACAAAACGAGTTCCAAGACACCCATGCCAGGCCTGTTACACAGAGAGACCCTGTCTCAAAAAAATTAATTAATAAAACAATTGTAAAGAAAGAAAGAAAAACTGAGCTCCTTCAGCTGAACTTTGGTAAGAGGCTGAATTTAGTGAGTGGTCCCTAAATTATGGGTTCCACCTCCCATTGCAGAGACATCCCACAAGACTTAAGTACTTACTTAAGTACTTACTTACTTCGCAAAGTTCTAAGTAGCATGGCTAAACACAAAGCTTTCTATTGTTCAATTACTTTGTGTATATGTGTATGTCTGTCCATCTGTCTGTCTGTATGACCATTAAGAAGTATTCATATTTGCTAAGAGTCTGTCTGAATGACCATAAAGAAGCACTCATATTTGCCACATTTCTAGATGGCTCCTCAGTTCTGTTAAAAAAGGGGGGGGGAAGGGGCAGCAGTGGCCATGTTCCACCTAATCCTTTCTCAAACAGTTCTTAGAATTAGACAGCTATGGTTTAGCACGAGTCCAAAGGAAGATTTCAAGTACATATACTTAAAAGATCCTCCTCCTCTCCTTCTCCTCAAGATAAGCTCTCACATGGTGGACCAAGCTGGCCTAGGGCTTACTGTACAGTCTGGGCTGGCCTCAAACTCACAGTAATCCTACTGTTTCAGCTTCCGAGCAACACCAGCATCAGGCAAAGGACATTTAGAAGATAGCTCAAAGCTGTCACTACCGAAAACAAGGGTAGGAAAGGAAAAGCAGATGGTCAGGGAAGCAGGAGCCAGGGCTGAGGAGGTACTGCAATGTAGGAAGGACCTGAAGGCAAGTGCAACTGTGTGAAAAGTTGGGCTGAGACAGAAGAAGTAACAGCAGTACCCAAACCAAGACTTAGCCTGTGGCAACAGACCCTGCCAAGAATTGGAGAGACTGCCAAAATGGCAGAGTGATACCAGATACTAGAGATGGCCACCTTTAGTATGGAGTCCCCTTATACGGACCAATTCTGGACTATAAAGAGTATGTCAAGGTGGAAAGAATGTCAGTCTTAGCATTGGAGTCTGCCCTTGGGTTCTATTACTAGCTGCAACTCCAGGCAGGTTACACAGCTACCCTGTACATCAATCTCTTCATCTGTAAAATTAGTCTGTCAATGGGTTTGTGTAATAAGTTTTATAATTTTAAGACTAAATGTTCAGAAATTAAACAAAATACTTGACTAAAGAGAGTATACATTAATAGCTTATTATTCCTGCCCAGTTAAATTAGTACATGTAGTTTCTAGTACAAACACATATTACACACACACAAATGTATATGTGATGATAATAAAAATGATAGAAATTGTATATACAACATGAGATTTAACTAGATTTAACTCATGTGTTTCTGGTAACATCTGACAGTCGAATCAAGCAAAGTTCAAGGTTGCTTATAAGACAATTTGCAGTTTTACTCTGAACTCTGATGTTACATTTGCAAGTTGAGTTTTATGCCATACAAATGAAATAATTTAATCTTTTTCCTTGCCGCCTTTCAGCCGTGACTGCAGGATCCTGGCAATCACATGGTTGAAAGCTACTAGGAAGTGGTCAAAGGTCCTGGTGGCTCCGTTGGGCATGAGGTGTCTTGCACGTGAAGAAGAGGATGAGCACAGTGGGTATCCACTCCACAGGTGGATCTCCTCACGCCAGCGCACTTCTTCTAACTCTCATCCATCAGCTTTGCAGGATAGAGACTGTCATCTCTGACCTTCAGACATGGACGGTGAAGCTCAGCAATTACTACAGGTGACACACTGTGAAGTGGTACAACTTGTCCAGGTGCTGGCCCCTGCAACTGTTCTGAGTTCTCCCTGTCAGTCCAGCAGCCATGTCTACTCTTTAAATATGTCTATTTGACATTCTCATTCAAAAAGCTCAGACTTTTTTTTTTTTTTAGAAGTAAGCTTGTTTCTTTAAATAGAGTTATGTTAATTTGTTAACTTATTATTGTGGACTATATATGTGGGAAATTAATCTTAAATTTAGCACTTTTTATTATATGAATTGATTTTAATGTTTCTATTATTTTAAAGATTTCATGAAGAAACTTTAAATTGAGAATACATAAAATGAATTATATTGGTAAACATTTCCTTTAGGGACTGGTCCTCAGAAATAAATTACTATTAAGATGCTTTTATGAATGAAACTGTAATAGTTTAGGGTCCTATGTGACTTCATTTTTTTTTTAACTGGCACTTGCATTTCTTAAAAGTTGAAGAAATAATTTAGTTCTACGTGAAATAAATGTACCTTATTATTAAAGACCTATGTGCCCAACAGGTAACATGTCAAAATGAACCAACTATAGAAATCTATAGAGGATAAGGTTTTATTTGCCAAGATGGCATTTCTGGTTCAGTAGGCAATTTAGCCTATTTTAAAGTCTTCAAAGTTTTACAGTCAGATTTTCTGACATTAGTACTTATAACAATACTCAAAAATAAGTTTCGAGGGCAGAAGTCAATATGGATATTGACTTCTTATCTAAAGAGACAAATTTTGGGATTGGTTATGTGGTTAGTGGTAGAGAGCTTGCCTAGCAAGTGTGATCCTGGGTTAAATCTAAGGACCATGGGAGAAGAGGGAACAGTTATTAGCAGACATGCTTGTACTGGGAGTCATTCGTATACCATATGGATATCATACCATAGCTGGTATACTCTGTGATGGCACTGACTGACTTTGTAAGGATGCGACCCCTGAGCTAGGCACGGTGGCACATGGGAGGCTGAGGCAGGAGGGTAAAGATCAAGAACAGTGTGGCCATACAGGGAGACTCTGCCTGGCAATACAAGCAATGACATCATCCCTGACTAAAATAACTTCTCTTGTCATCTGGCAATAATGCTGTTGTTCATGTCAAAAATGGATTTATAGAGGAATCATCAGGATAAACAGAAAGAAACTAATCCGTTTTAGTTAAAGAAATACGTAGTATTTTATGTGTTGGCTAGTCTAGTCACCATATAACCACAACACTTACCAACTGGCAAAGATGCAAGACGGTTTCCAGCCATAGAGAGCTCATTGAGGCTGGGCAGCTGGCAGAGGTGACGCGGCACACACCATAGCCGATTGCGGTCCACAGTGAGGTACTGCAGAGAAAGGCACAGGTGAAGCCTCTCGGGTACAGCTAGCAAACGGTTGGTAGAAATGTCTAGTGTCTGCAGCTCCTTCAAATCGCCAACTTCTACAACCAAAATCAAAATTAATATAAATCGCATTCTGATTTAACTCCAAAGAATAAAATAAAGAGAATCAATACTGCTATAGTTCAAGTAAATACAATTAGTTATAGCCACAGATATGATGCTGAAGCACAGAACTTGGGTCTAGACTGCAAACCATCCAGACTTGGTAAGCATGTTTCTCTCAGCCAGCCAGATTTGGGGAGAGGGGCTGCACGTGTACACATCTGTGTACACAGATGTGCTTAGCCATGAGTGCATGTATGAAGATCAGTAGCCAACATCATTTGTCTTTCTCTATAGCTCTTCACCTTAATTTTTGAGACAAGGGTCTCTTGTTGACCTGCTGCTAACTGTTTCAGCTACTCTGACTGGCCATGGAGCCCCAGGGTCTACCTTCACCCCTTTACACCAGTTAGGGTTACAGATATGCACTAGGCTATACACAGATATGTACCTGGCTTTTATGTGGTTTATGGGGACCTGAATTCAGGTCCTAATGCTTCGATAGCAAGCCCTTTACTTACTGAGCCATCTCCCCAGCAAGTGCCAGAATTTCGTAAATACAGAAAAGTGTTGGCTTGAAGGGTGGGGCACAGAGTCGGTAACCTGAGCCAGAAGTCTGCTACTGACGAATCCAAGTTCTCGGTCAGGTGAGAAAGGAAAAGTTACTTCAAGGTAGCTGTTTCCGTAACTGTACAGCTGCTCTCCTAAGCTGATAATACGGGATTTATGAGTGGAAGCACCCAGATAAACAGCAGAATTCCTCTACCCCATGGCTCCACTGCAGCACTGGACAGGGCAGGCCTGCTTCTTCCTCCATAGGTACCTGGTGTAAAGACTGTGATGATACCATGGCCCCCCTCACACCGCCTTTCCTAACCCCTTTCTCCAGCCATTCCTCTTAGGTTAGGGCTTGCAGTTCCACTCTGGACACAGCTGTTTAGGATGTAGATGAGGAATGTCATTTCTGTCAGACGGTGAGTCTTTTACATTCACATGAGCTTTTACTGTTTGCTACTGACCAGGAATTAGCCACATTACAACTCAGCAGATCAAACCTGCTTGGTAAGCTAAAACTGGCACATTTTAAAAACAGTAAACTACAGGGGCTGGAGAGATGGCTCAGTGTTGGGGGCACTGACTGCTCTTCTGGAGGATCAGGATTCGATTCCCAGTGCCCACATGGCAGCTCACAACTATAACTCCAAGATCTGATACCCTCAAACAGACATAATTCAGGCAAAATACTAATGCACACACACAAAAAAAAAATTATTTAAAAAATAGTAAAACCACAACATTCAAACAAAGATTATATGGTAAAGATCATATGTGTCCTACAAACTTAAATATGCTTAGAATCAGGACATTTACAGAAAAAGTTTCTGACTTTTCTACAGAATTATTATTAAAAACATCCTTTAAAATTTTTATTACATTATTATTATTGTTATTGTTATAGCTATGTATACACAGACTTGTACAGAGGTCAGGGGCAACCTCCAAGAGTTAATTCTCTCTGCCACCACGTAGGTTCCGGGCTACCCAGCTCCCATCATTAGGCCTAGCAACAAGTGCATTTACCCTCTGAGCCATTTCTTTGGCCCTAGCAACATTCTTAACAGCTAATTTTTTATGTGAAAGGAATATGGGTCAAAATATATTGACTTCAAGTTATTTTTCTAATATTGACAAACTTGTCCTAGGATATTTATTATTTACTAATTTATCTAAAAACTGAGTCAAATATTCATCTGAAAACAGGTAGGAATGGTTCTGTATGTAGCAAATGACTCTCAATAGCAGTTTTGTTCCATCTGAACTTAACTGATCTGTATTACAAGGAGCTAAATTCACTCTTGTGTTCACTCTTAGCAGTGATATAGCTGATAAAGTCCATTTTTGTAACTATTCACAGAACCAAGTTACTACATATGTGGGCTGTGCTGGTGAGGGAGCTAATGGGCCCATGTTTCAAAAGCAAATAAAAAAAGACAAAGAAAAAAAAAGCATTAAAGAAACTTTTGACCTAACTCTAGCAGTGACTATAGGAGTGACTGGACATCCAGGTGGGTCAGGTGACAAGAGAATGTCTCAGTAGGCAGCGCCTTTGGAACAAGGACACATACAGGAAACAAGGTGGGACAGGAGCTCAGAGAAAGGAAAGCCACATGAAGAGCTCAGGCTTTTGGAAAAGTTCCTGGGAATGCAGCCTGGAAAGGGCAAAAGGAAAGAGGATATTGCATTCCCAGCAGGGTGTGGGGCGTAACTGGAAGCATGAGGCAAAGCACAGACGTGAAAACACTAAACCCAGTGTGCCCATGGCCAGCAAGCACCCATCCACAACAGGAGGATCGGAGAGGAATGCCAGGGCCAAGGGCCTGCTGGAGGCACTGTGACAATGATCACCAAGAGCCAGAGCTTGGAGTGTTGATAGGAAGTCCTCTATGCAGCCTCCAAGTAAATATGCAGAAAGCATCACAGTGGGAGAGAGCCTGGCTGAGAGGATGTATGGCACTACAAAACAGAAAGTATGAAGGAACTTTAGGAAAAATCCAGGGACATTTAAAGAAAAGCAGACAAATCTGACTGGAGATGGTAAACAACAAAATCAGTGAAAGTCAGTCAGGCTCAGGCTTCTGCTACCCTCTAGAGCAGTGCTTCTCAACCATCCTAATGCTGGGACCCCAACCATAAAATGTTATCGCTACTTCATAACTGTAATTTTGCTACTGTGATGAATGGTAAGGTAAATAACCAATATGCAGGACATCTGATATGTGACTCCCCCCCCACCCCCCCAAAAAAAGGTTCATGACCACAGGCTAAAAGCCACTGCTCTAGACCATTATTCAAAATATGTATGGGAATGCAAACCCAAATTTTTGTTTTCCTAGATAAGAGCATAATAGAAATAATTAAAAACAAATCAAGCTGATCTCATGTGACACCTCAAAAGCTAGAGCAAAAGACACATTGTGTTCCAAACACGTGGTGTTTATCCCAGGTTTCACCACAGCTGTAACATTAAGCAGGTCTCACATTCCAAAGGACTGAAATGGTACAAAGTAAGTGCCCTGATCAAAGTAGGTTAAACGCACAACTGCTCGACAGGAGGACTGAAAACACCAAAGGCCAAACCAGAAAGCAACAGAAAGACACAAATCAACAGAACTAGAGACACCTGTAGGACAGAAGGCAATTGCAAAAACACTTGATATCCCAATAAGAAGAAAATCCAGAAAGGGGGGGCAGAAAAATTCAAAATAGTAGTTAAATTTTAATCTAAAGATTCAAAAAGCTCAATAAAGACTACAAACACAAAGGAACACCTATATTCACATCATGAACAATACTGTTAGAACCAGACTCTTCATGTTCATGATACTAAGACACTTAAAATCATACAACCTAAAAGCCAACAAAACTGAAGTTTTGCACTAAAAATACTTAAAGTGAGGGCTGGAGAGATGTCTTGGAGAGTATTAGCACTGGCTGAGCGAGCCTTGTAGCCTGAGTCCAATCTCAGATCAATCCACAAGCACACCATGCACATACTCAAGACTGTGCTGTCTGTCTCTCTCTCCTCTGCCCCATCACAAGTTAAAAAATTAAGCTAAAAAAGAACAAAGAAACAAGAATATTTATGACTTACATGAACTATAAATGGCAAAATGATAGATGTAAATACAACTATATAAATAACTATATTAAATGTGAGCCAGGTGTAGTGGCATTCGCCTTAAATCTTAAATCACTCTGGAGGCAGAGGCAGGTGGGTCTCTGAGTTTGAGGCTAGCCTGGTGATCTACAGAGCAAATTCTAGGACAGCCAGGACTATACAGAGAAACTCTGTTTTGAAAAACAAAAAAAATAAAAAAGGAAATTAAATAAGCCAATCGAATGTATAAAGATGTTAGACTACCTTTAAAAATGACATGATATCTGTAAGAAGCACACTTTAAATTCAAAGGCACAGCTACACTTTAAGTCAAAAGAGGAAAAAAGCACAGGCAGCAAACCACCACCATGGAGAAACAAGGTTAATTTTCTATCGCAGACAGACAAGAGGATATGTATTCCGGTAGAGATTGAGAAACATTTCATAATTGTTAAATCATCAGTGATTCAGGAAGAAACAAACAATAATTACAAGTATACAGACAAATAATGAAAGCTCAAAATGAAGGGACAAAAACGACACAAATGAGAAGAAAAGTAGCATTTTAACAATGATAAGGGACAGTGGTGACACACCACTGTCACCAACCCACAGAGACACAGCACATGAGAATGGCAGGGAGACAATCGACTCAAGCTTTGCCATCCAGCAAGCTGGCTCTTTTGACACCCTAAAAGCCACACCAGAAAACACATGATTTTTGAGCACACAGTACATTGTCCAGGGCTAACCATACGCTACGCCATTTAGTATGTCTCATATTTAAAAGGTCTGAGGTCATACAGAGGAGGCACTCTGACCAAATGAGTATTAAAGGAGAAAGAGAACTGGGACATCCCCCAAATACTTGAGAATTAAGCAACATATTTTTAAATGACCAACAAGTAAAAGAAATTGAAAAGAAAGTTAGAAAATGTTTTTGACCAAATGGAAACAATCAAGACAAAATGCCCCAAGTGAGGCCACAGTGGTGGATGGCGGTGGATGGCAGCTGAAGCCTGGCAGCTCTCACTAGGAAAGCTCCAGATGTGCTCCAGAAGCTCCCACCACACAGGGAGGAAAAGAAGTGAACACTAACCATGGAGTAAGTGCGGAGGGAAAGCTAAAGCTACAATAATGACGTAGAAATCTGAAACCCAGAAACTCAACAAAAGTCAGCTCTTAAAAACTGACAAAGCTTAGGCAGGCATGGGGGTGGGATGGGGAGGGAGGACGGAGGGACGAGGGAACACAAACTGCTAAAATGGAACAGAAGATGGGACAGAACAACTTCCTTCAGTAGGTCAAAAGACAACTCTGGCATGTACATACAGTCTACTGCTACTCAGAAATAAAATAGAACAGCAACACCAAGCCCAGATAACTCTCACGTGACCAAAGGGCACACTGCATGCTCACAGTTGTCATTAGGTGGAAAAGTCTAAATTCCTGAGCTAGAAAACAGGCCAGGGACTGATCAACAGAGTCTGAAGGTTGAACTAAGGCTGGCGTGTATACACGAGACGTAAGGACCCTGGGAGGGAGGAGCGCTCACCACCTCACCCACATGACTGGATCCTGGAAGGCAGAGTTTTCCTGTGTGTTAAAACAACAACAAATGAATCCCAAGAATTATTTTAATTTTCTTTCTGAAGTTACCTTTATTACAACTGTCATGCAAGTAACACACATGCTTGCTTATTAAAGCAAAATTTAAAAAAAAAATTATATACTGATTTTCTGAACATTTTAAATCAGTACAATAGTTATTCTGAGTATAAATTCAAATAATTTAGTTTAGCTGCTTTTATTTCAAGAAAAAAATACTGGTAATTTTTATTTCTAAAAGAAAGTTATCTTTAAAAGAGTCTTTTTGATGTGTCCTTATCATGTGTCCTGTATGTATATACATTCACATGTGTTTGGAACATACTCAAGTTCAAGCACATGGAGGCCAGAAGTCATGTCAGGTGCCTTCCTAAGTTGCTTTTATTTTTTGAGGCAAGAGCTCTCACTGAACCTGGAGCTCACTGGTTGGCCAGTGTGTCTCAAGAAGGTGGAGCTCCTGTCTCCAACACCTTAGATGGAGTACAGATGGATGCTGCTACCCTTGTCTTTTTATGAGAGAGCTGGGATTTGAACTCAAGGCGTCATGCTTATGTGGTAAGTCCTTTACTTGGGTAAGCCAGGCCCTCAGCTCCCGCTTTATCATTCTTGATACTAAAAGTATTTATAATGAAGTGATTTAAACTAAAAACTTTAATATTTTCAACAACCTTAAAGTTATTTATTGTGATGCCACCTAGAAATGAACACAGGACTACTCACAGTTACAACATGCTCCTCTGGGGATGCTGACATACTCCTCCCCTTTTCAGCTGGGTCTTCTGAACACACCTCTTTGGCCCTGCTCCACCCCTTCCCTGAAGGTAACCACCTATTTCCTTAATGTCTCTTAACGATTTCACAACTGTTAGTCACTGTTTACTTTTATGCTAAATACGCATTTCCTTAAAGCTTCTCAGCCACTAGTATCTTGAAGACAACTTTGCTGCTGCCACAATTATCACTGAGACCAAGCACAGAAATAACATCTGCTGCCAATTTCAAAGAAAAACAGCAAGTCCCCTTTAAATAGTCATTCATGGATGAACACTGGCCTAACCTAGAATTTAAATGAAATGGGAAGGAAGCCACCCACTCCAGGCCATCCCAGTGGCCACACAGAGTCAATAACAAGGCTTGCTATTTTCAAGTCTGGCTCTTTCCGGTGCCACTAAAAACAGCACCAACTTAAGCTCTGACGGCATCCCGGGCCCAGGAGAACATGCAGAGAAAAAAGCCAACATTTCAACACCAGGTTCCTTCACTGCACAACCTCTCTCTCTCTCTCTCTCTTTCATTTATTCACATCTTATGATATGGTTTTCAAAGGTATTCCTTGGCTATTTAGATATGAACAAGCTAAAACTGCTTGTTAACTGTTAAGTATTATCAACCATAAAACTTTAGACTATTTACTTAATTATTTATACCGTTAATTTGCTGTAAACAAACAAGTATCTGTTTAAAAAAGAGAATAACCCTTACCTCAAGAGATCAATTATGTAACTATATAAAATGTACCATATAATTAAATTCAGCAACACGTGGAAGGAAAAGAAGCATTTCTAATTTCTAGTTCATTATACTGTAAAATATTCTCAATGGACACTCTGCATATAATCAATTTTGTGATTTTATGGTTGATATCTTATTACAGAAACAACTATAAACACATTATATGTGTTTTGTGTTTAACAGAGAAAGGGCTCTTAAGAGCCATGTGTCTTTCAGAAACTCAGGAGTACTTTTCTTGGAAAAAAATTGAAACATACACACACATGTATAAAGCACAAAGTGAGCATATGCACACATATACGCTCACATACACGCAAGCACACAACCCCCCACATATAAATGCACAAGCACAATACACATAAAACAACAACAAAACCAGCTCAGGGATAGCTGATGTATTAATGCACCTAAAAGTAAAGTTCCAAGGCTTAACAGTATGCAATCACCAATTCTGCAGCCTCTAGACCTTGCTTGTAACAACGAGGATCAGGCCCGAGATACATTCTAAAAGTCATTTTTAAAAAGACAGAATTCATGTATCTTAATCTGTTTCTCTGACAAGAGAAAGTCCTTAGACCTAAGTTATTGTACAGCTGCATGTCACTCAACCAGGGTATGATCTGAGAAATGAATCACAGGCAATTTGTCATCTGGATATCATAAACTGCAACTGCACAAGGCTAGATGGTATAGTCGACTATCCACATGTACAGTGTACGGAAGCCTATGGCATCTGGACTACAAACCTATGCACCATGTAACTGTACTGAATACTGGTGGCAACGGGAACGCAACAGTAATGGCTACAACATCAATATGTGCTAGGAAAACATTGCTTCATTATTTCTGATGACTATGCAGTCCATCATTGGCTGAACTTACTTTATGCAGCACATGGCTATACCTGCATTTTAAAATCAAAACTGATTACTTTGAATATTAAGCAACCTGTCTAGAAATAGCCCGGTTTTCTACATATGGTAGAATCATGCTCACTGACCAGATAGGGCCAAAAGAAAACAGAAGTAATGCTGGGGCTGGAAAGATGGTTCAATGGGCAAAGCACCTGACACTAAGCCCGATGTCCTACATTCCTGGAACCTACACGACAGAAGGAGTGACTCCTATCCCACAAGCTGTCTTCTGGCCTACACACAGGCATACATACACAAGTAGGTTAAACACTTTTTAAATCAAGAAAAACATTCTCACCGTCAACCAAACTATGTATATAAATGCACTAAGGAAATCTGTTACTTTGTACACTAATTTAAATAAATAAATAAAAATAAAAACTCATCTAGCCACTAACTTTATTCCTATTACCTACTTAATGTCTGAACAAATACTACTTAGAGCATATATATTACCTATCTGTTTAAAGATTTATTTTCCTTATTTTTAGTTATGTGTATATGCTATATACATGCATCTATATGTAGCTATGTGCCTGTGGGTGCAGGTGCCCATGGAGGCTAGAGGCATCAGATTCCAGGTGCTGAAGTTACAAGTAATTGTGAGCTGTCTGACATGGTCTGACACGTCTGACATGTCTGAACTTGGGTCCTTTAGAATAGCATGTGCCATCTCACTAGCCCTGTAAAGTTGTTTTAAATCACCAGAGAAGGAAAGGAACAGAAGGAAAGCTCCCAACTAATTTCAAAAATACAGAAACCAAAATTCGGCTAAGATTATAAACAAATCAAACCAATCAAGCTGTGACAACTACATAAGGAAATTCATAAGCATACTAAAATGTACTAAAGCAGTTATTTAAAATAATCAATGCTTATAGTACCTCAAAGCTAATAAAGATAAGTCTCATCAACAGCAAGGGTGTATACTATAGTAGATGGTAAAATACTGAGGCCATTCACACGGAAACCAGGAAGAAAAAGTGATACTACTGTCCCCATGCATGTTCCCCGTTGTCTGAGAGACGCATAACGTAAGAGTAAAATGCAATGGGACGTTTGACACGACTGCATCGTCTCTACATGACAGCAATATAACTAGATCTACAACAGAACCCAGAAAACGTAGTCATTTGTAAAGATATCTTAGACATAAGAAATACCTAACAATATTTATCTCGTATCACAGTGACTTACTGGAAACAAACAAAATTCCAATTCACATTACCAAAACACTCAAGCTTCATATTGACACATTCACAAAATCTTATGGAAAACTTTATAAACAAAATCTCAAAAACACCATTTTGGACAGCAAAAGTCAAATAAAAAGAGCAATTCTTCTAAAATCAATATGCATGGATTCCAATTCTCTTTGGGGTGGATGTGAGATTTATTACTGGAGATGATTCGACAGAGTACAAGAGAGCACTGTGGAGCCTTCAGAACAGAAATACAGGGCGTGCCAACTTGTCTCGGGGTCTGTGACTAGGGATACATTCGACCCGTAGTCATCAGGAGTGAGCTGCTTCTAGTGATCCTGTCTTCATGTTCATCTGCACTGAACTTAGTGAAGCCTCCTGTTTTCAAGATGTAGATATTCAGGGAACTTAAGCTTGTCTCTATGTAGAGCCTCAACTTATGTTCCTTATTCTGCAGCTTGGTGCTGGCCGACAGGATGACGGCCTGACCAGTATAAATCCTACGCCCTGCGGCTTCCCAAAGGTACCACACATACCTATCTGGAGCCTAGACTGGGGCAGCATTGAGATCAGAGACTTGAATTACTGCCAGAAAATTGTCTCTAAGGTCCCCCTGTGCAGCCTGTATAGGTATCAGGCTGCACACACTCCCAAGGTAGCTACAGTCTGCGATCACTGCACACCAGGGGGAAAGGGACTTGGTCAGCTTAACTGGCTGCAAAGTGATTCCAATTATTTTCAAATGGGTGAAAGATTTAAAAGGTATCTTCTCTATGGAAAAAATTTTTTTTCTAAAAATATGAGAAAGAACGATACTGAGGAATTTTGGCAAAACATTACAGAACTGGCATAATAAAGGAAAAAGACATCTTTCAATGTGAATATAAACAGCACTAAGTACAGCAGTCTCAACACCTGTAGGGCACATCAATCAGAACCGGAAGCTTAGGAGCAGCTGGAACCTGAGCAGCCAAACAAACTATGAAAGAGTATGGGGAAGGCATGAAGACACAAATGTATTTGGGGAACTCTAGAAAAGTCTAGGTTTGGGGTCAGGTGAGAAAAGCCAGGTGCTACCAGCAAGCTTTGCTACACTGCTGACAGGAGAACAGAGATGCTGCAGTTTAAACAGGTGGAAGACACTACAGTTTTGGTTCAGCCAGAGCAGAGACCTTGTTAATTACCGATATCAAACCTGAACAGTAGAGAAATCCTCACCATAAGAAGCACGCCCCAGGATAAGACCTCATTTCCACTCACCCTGACAAAGCCAGAAGGCAGCTCTGAGGAGGATCTGAAGGAACAGTTAAATCCTGCTGATTTAAAGTTGGAAACACCCCAGGATTTCGACACGCAGTTGGGTAGCAATCACATACTTAATTGTGGGCCAGAAGCATAAGGTAGAAAGACAGTGACAAAAGCTGAAGACTCAACAAAATTAGACAGGTACTCAAATTATCAGGTTACTAAGAGACTTAAACAAGATTTAAAAATATATAAAACCAATAATGGATACCAAGACTCAGTTTCATAAAGGTAGTTACCTTCAGAAAAAGATTCAGCGTAACCACAAGAACATGCACGCAATGCAACATCTATCCTTACCAAGTTAGGATGACCAGGCATAACTGAGCGGCAGGACAGAACCAGTGTTAACATGCTGGGGAGGAACACAAAATTATCTACGGTTCCCAAATGGACCAGCCATAACGTTGACTATTAAAATAGCCCTTAGTGTCAAAGCAAAACAACAACAACAAACCCAGAAAGAACAAACTTCCCTAAACAAATGAAAACTAGACATACATTTTAAAAAAGACCAAAACAAACAAACAAAACCCAAAAACAAAAACCAGGACAATATGGCCCATAGTCAGAAGCTGAAAAAATATAGGTCACTAGAACCTGTTCTAGAAATAGACTAGGTATACTGAACCCTGAATAACTCCTACATGCAAACGCAGGGCCTGCCAGTACAGGCCACCACTGCACACAATCACAAGGACCATGTTGTACATCACAGCTTTTGCATGACAGGTTTGTCATCACTGAGAATTAATATCAGAAAGCACAATGAAAAAATTATCATTTATGTTTTATACAAATACAGTGATGTATAACTTTAAAGTAAAATCAAATCAGTGGGACTGGAGAAATGGCTCAGCAGTTAAGAGCACTTGTTGCTGTTGATCTAGGTTCAGTTCCCAACGCAATAAAACTCTACTTCCAGGGGATCCAATACCCTTTCACTGTAAAAAAATTATACATACATAAATACATACATACATACAATATATATACATATATATATGTGCATACATGCAGTACACACACACACATGCAAATATACACATTTTTAAAAGTTAGAAATTAAGAAGACCTTAACAAAGTACTATATTTATGAAAGATAATTATTTACAGGGCTGTCTTAAAATCAAACATACTTACATATGTGAAATCTGAGAAGCACAAGAAACCATTTGACTCAATTGTGTCTAAGTGTCAAGCATATCAATAAATTCCCAATTTAAAAGATGTTTAGGTATTACTGTAATTAAGAAGACCACCTGTGCACCTGGGACAGCTGGCAGAGACAGAAGCCTAGCCTCTGAGAGGCTTTATCCAGCGGCTGACTTGGACAGTGGTCAGGGACCCCTATGAAAGAGTTAGGGGGAGGATTGAAGGCCCTCAAGGAGATGGCAATACCACAGGAAGACCAACAGTGTCAGGTAACCTGGACCCCTGGGAGTTCCCAGAGATTGTGTCACCAACCAAAGAGCATACACATGATGGTCTGAACCCCACCCCCACCCCTACTCTCCACCCCACACATATGTAGCAGAAGGCTGCCATATCTGGCCTCAGTGGGAGAGAATGGAGCTAATCCTGCAGAGACTTTATTCCCAGGGAGAAGAGATGGGGATACTGGCCTCTCAGAAGTGAAGGGAAGGGGGAATGGGGAGAGAAACTTTGCTAGAGGGGACTTGGGGGGGGGGGTCACCATTTGGGATGTAAATAAATAAATAAGAAAATCATCTGTTTTGACATTTTCCTGGTACTTTGTATACAATTACTCACTAGAACCTTACTCAGGATTCTTAAAAATAAGTTATTTCCCAGATGTTGAGTATCTAACCAAATAATTGGGTATTTGAAGTACCTGGCAAAATGCCCCTGAGAATGTTGCAGGAAAAAAACAAAACAATAAAACCTGCAAAACTAGAAAGTGCTCTCAATGGCAGCTGTAACTAACTGCAACAGAGATGGCTTAACTCTCTTCCCAGATATATTCTCTTTGAACTTTAAAGCATTTATTCTAAAACTTAGCTTCTTTATTATTACTTTGTATCAGGACATGGATGTCTCCTCAGAAAAGCTCTTTATTCTCCTTCATTCTTCAAGACTCATGGAGACCACATTCACGGGTTCTCGTTTGTATTTTATTTTAGTGGTTATCTGTTATAGATTTCTTCTAGGTCTGACTTTTTCCTCTGTATGGGGGTAGCACAAAGGAATTTCCAGGCTTTGACTTGCAGGAAACACTAGGTGCCCATTGTTGGCATAAAACCATTATAATCTGTCTCAAGATACAGCACAGCATCACAGACAAGAATACTTCTTTATTCCACTGCTTTACAGACAAGAACTAAAAGCAACCCACATTCTGTCTTCTGAAAAGAACATTACAATGCTACTACTTTTATCTCACTTTCACAAACCAGGGAGATGTTTAAGAAGAAAGTATTTAATGTATTTAACAAATTGGATCATTTAGTTTTATTTCTTTGAACTTATAGAGGAGTTGACGGTCACCACCTGACTACAAACCACTTGAAAAATACAGGTTTAAAAATTCTCCAGGGGCTACTGTGGGTAAGAGTGTTTGCTGCTCAAACATGATATCCCGAGTCAAATCCCTAACACCCATATAAAAAACTAGGTACGGCTGGTCTAAAAACTAGGTAGACGCAAGCTGGTCTGAACCCCATCCCCACTCCCCACCCCCACACATATGTAGCAGAAGGCTGCCATATCCGGCCTCAGTGGGAGAGAATGGTGCTAATCCTGCAGAGACTTTATGGCCAGGGAGTAGAGATGGAGGGACTGTGTCCCCTATAGCTACATGCCATACCGGGTAGAGACAGGAGGGTTATGGTGGCTTACAGGCCACTTGACTCAGTCCAGGCTAAGTGAGACCCTGACTCAAGGAAGGAAAGTGGGAAGTGGGAAGTGATACAAGATGTCGTTCCCAGGTATGGACTTCCACTATTACACACACACACACACACACACACACACACACACACACACACTACAATCTCACTAAAGCCACAGATAACTGATTTTTAAATGCAAACTCTTTGTAAAGACTCAATAGGAAACTCATCTTAGCAGTATTTGCATAAAAACTACAGCTTCTGGTTTTGCATACTGAGGTTATAGGTCTTAATTCAAAAGTCACAGGGTTCTATTTTTGTGACTACTGCTTAAATTAACACTGTAGAAGAAAATGAATACTCAACAATGACACCAAAAGTACGATGAAATACTGTGGAGAGACGTATACACTTAACTTTTCTACGCTGCTGCAAGCTTTACCTCCAAGCTCATGTGAACATTTATAATAAAAATTAATTATGTTTTATTTTATGTTTGTATGAGTAGACTGTCACTATCTTCAGACCAGTATAGATGATTGTAAGCCACCATGTGGTTGCTGCGAATTGAACTCAGGACCTCTAGAAAAGCAGCCAGTGTTCTTAACCACGGAGCCATCTCTTCATCCCCAATTAATTATGTTATTATGACAGTACCTCACACATTTTGAGATTCCAAGAAAGAAAAAAAAAGGTAAACTCCTGTTACACCGTTTTGTTTTTAAAAATGGTTTCATTTACTTTATCTAAGAATGATCATACAGAAATTTATTAAAATTCTAAGAACTGGATTTTTTAATAGCTCAGGTCATTAAAATTCAATCTAACAGAGACTAAACAATTTACTAAATGTATTTATTTACTAAATGTATTTATCTAGTTGATTCAAACCCATACTTCTAAGGGTCTTAGAAGTTCTGTTATTATAAAATAAAAAAATTCTAAATCTATATAGTTTCTGTCAAATGTATTACAGAAATGTGTATTGTGCTTCTAATAACTCATAAAAATGTATTTATTTAGATTTCTATTTAATTTTCCTAGCCATTAAAAAATTCCTTCACGGGACTATATTTGGCTAAAAGTAAAAACAAAAGACAAAAAAACTAGTCCCTATATACTAGAGTTCAGTCTTATTGTGGTCTGTAGACATTTTTCTCTGTACTGTACTAAGAGAGCTTTCAAAACCTAAATGCTAGAAGGTAAGGACAGTGGGATAAAGTGACAAAGGACTGTGTGTACAGAAGGGATGGCGAAGAGTCCCACACAGGCACTCATTCCCCGTTTACCCTGTGCTTGACTTCTCCTATCATGTGAACTAACAGTCTAGAACATAAGTCAAATCAAAGCTGAGCAGTGGCGCACGCCTTTAATCCCAGCACTTGGGAGGCAGAGGCAGGCAGTCTCTTAATTTGAGTCCAGCCTGGTCTGCGGAGTGAGTTCTAGGACAGCCAGGGCTACACACAGAAACCCTGTCTCAAACAAAATAAAACAAAACAAATCAAACAACAACAAAAATTAAGTCAAAACAGCATTCAAAAAAACAACCAAGAAAAAAAGAACTCAAATATGCTAATACAGAATTGCTAATTAAGTTAATTGATAATTAAATTTATCAAAGGTTGGTGAGGACGGGCACCATGGAGTTCATGGAGGCGTGTGAGAGGCCTGTTTTCCTGAGGACAGCCTCACCAACGCCAGCTAGGTCAACGCTCTCAGGTTGTGAAGGGTTTGGGAGAAAGACCCGTGCTAGTGTCTAACTTGCGCCTCACAGAGCAGGTAGCAAGTCAAACACTTAGCAGGCTCCTCGGAAGTTTTAAAAAATGCTGACAATCAACATTTTAAGAGACAGCTTCTCCATCTGCTCTTTCACAGCTTAACATTCTAAATGATAGTTTTATATTCCTCTTCTTTCCTTCTAAAATCCTTTTTAAAGACATATTCATTTTATTTTATGGGTATTTTACCTGCATGTATGTATGTGCAGGCTTCGTGGCCTCAGAGATCAAAAGAGGATCAGATCCTCTGGAACTGGGGTTACAGATGGCTGTCAACTGACACTTGGGCTGGGTCTTGAACTTGGGACTCTGCAAGACTAACAGGTGCTCTTAACCACTGAGCCTTCTCCAGCCCCTCTAATCTGCTTTTCATATAAGAAAAACAAGCTATCTGGACTCTGCTCAAAGCAAATGAGAATGGGACACTACCTTGAGTTTATTTGTGCTGTCACTGTCATTATAATACCTGTGTATGTCTGTGAGGCCCTGGTTATAACCTTAGACTGTCAGCTTGAAGAAACTAAAACCTTTCTTGGTAGCCATGCTTGCATCTACACACATTCCTTTAAATATCATTTTGCAGATTTTTGTTTGTTTGTTTGTTTGTTTGTTTGTTTTTCAAGACAGGATTTCTCTGTGTAGCCCTGGCTGTCCTGGAACTCATTCTGTAGACCAGGCTGGGCTCGAACTCAGAAATCCGGCTGCCTCTGCCTCCCAAGTGCTGGGATTAAAGGCATGTGCCACCACCACCCAAGATTATTTTTATATATCCTTAAGTTTAGAAACTTACCAACATGGCTACATTAAGAAAATGCTTGCTGGATGAAACAATACAAAAGTAGAATTAAAATGTGTTATGGTTTATGGAAGACCTGGGTTCGTTCTATAAAGCAATTCTGTAGAGAAGGTATTAATTTTTTTTTTTAAATCCAGGTTTTCACTTGTGATACTTTTTGTTGCAAATGAACATCTTAAAGCTAAGGCGTCTCACCGGTGACACAGGCTGGCAGAAGGAGAAGATGGTGTTCCAGCCATGCTTTCTGTGTGGTCAGAGCTCGGGATGAACAGGGTATGAGATATTTTCTTATTCATGAGCAGGATCATAGTTGGTACTTAACAGATTTCTGCCATGCGCTTTAGACAGGTTCAAACCTTTCTGCATGTCTGCTTTCACTAATCACCAGGTAACAACAGCTATTCTGTATTAACTGTTGAGAAATTTTAAATGATATGATTGGTTTAAAGCATATGGAGTTATATCTCCATGTGACTCTACAATTATCTCAAAATTAAAAATTAATTTTCAAAAGGCCCACAGAATGCCAGCAGCAGCAGAGGCATATGCTCCTGGAATCTGTTCCCACCATAAAATTTTAGACCTGTTTAAAATTTTAGACTTGTTTAGGAGACTGGAAATTCATCAAGCCTACTGTTCAAAAGTAAAAACACTCACTAGGCTTAGTGATTCAAACTTCTGAACACTCAGCATCAGAGACAAAAAGAATACAGAGCAGCAGCTCACAGTGTAAAAAAAAATGTACAAGTGCACATTTCTGTTGTCAGAGCATTTTGCCTGACATACTGGTCCTCTCCGTTATATTGGTCCCCCCCCACCCCCCAGACAGGGTTTCTCTGTGTAGCCCTGGCTGTCTGGCTGTCCTGGAACTCACTCTGTAGACCAAGTTGGCCCGGAACTCAGAAACCCACCTGCCTCTGCCTCCAAAGCACTGGGATTAAAGGCGTGCGCCACCACTGCCCGGCTCTCTGTTATATTGTATATAACTAATCAGCACTGAAATTACAATATGCTCTCCTAGCAATTGTTATAATAATTGCATGCTCACTAGTTTGAAATCTATTACAAAATCTATTATTTTCATTCTCTATAGTTGAAAATCTATATAAACAAACTCATTTTAGCTTTTATTATTTTATTCCTTTGCATTAAAGAAAATAAAAACTGGTGTTAAAGTTCTAAGTAAGGAAAACTCAAAATGTGAAGCTGTTCACATATCATATTGTTTTCTAGGGAAATTATAATTAGAGGTTACATTTTACTTTGATTATATGTTTAGAAATGAATCTACAAGAATGGAAAATTCAATTGTCCTGAAGGAACCACATTTTGGAAATTTCCATCCATATATATATATATATATTCATACACACATACACATACATACATATATATAACTAAAACTATGTTTTCACTGAGAATAACTGGTTAATGAATGACAAGCAGAAAGCTTGCCTCACCTTCTTCTCAAGAGAAACAGACACTAGAAAACCCCAGAGAAACTGTAGGTGAAGAGAAGCTGCTTCCATAGTGGATGGACCATGGAACCCTGGCAAGTTCCTGCCAGTCCCTGTGAACACAGGAGCCTGTCCAGTGACACAGGAGAGCCACACAAGGGAACAAGTGCCACAAAACTCAGGACAAAAACTAGTTTGTACAGCTTCACAAACTCCTTAGATGTTTTAAATAACTGCTTAAACAAACAGCTTGGGGATATTTTACAAGACTAGCAGCCCAGGACATGAGGAACTCTGTGTGCTTTCTGCACCAAAAGCAAGCATAAAACATTGGACAACTAATTAAAACAATACAAACGACCTCACCACCAAACTTGTGGAAAAGCAACCCAACACAGACAACAACTTAGAAATGTTTGTTTGAACACAAGGGCACCCAAGTTCAAAAACAAAACCAAACAAAAAACTGTATTAATAGCTTAAGTCACACACACATTAACCCGCACACAGTGATAGTAGGTGCCTTCAATACCCCAGTCTCACCAACAGACAGATTGTCCAGACAAAAACTAAACAGAAATGCTGGAGCTAACTGGCATTATAATCCAAAGGGAACAACGATACCTTTTACCCAAATACAAAACAATATTCCTTCTTTTCAGCAGCTCATAGAACTTTCTCCAAAATTGACCACAAACCTGGACACAGAGAAAGAAAGTCTCAACAGATACAAGAAAACTGAAAGTAACAGGCTGCATCCTAACTGACCTCCATGGATGGACTGCAGCTTCAGATCAGCAACAAAAGAAATAACAGAAAGTTTACACACTCATGGAAACTGAGCAACTCACTAAGTGAAAAAAATGGATCAAGAATGAAGTTAAGCAAGATTATTAAAACTTTCTAGAATTAAATGAGAATGAAAACACAACATACCCAAACTTATAGGACACGGTGAAGATGGTTCTTTAAGAGGCAAGTTCATAGCGCTAAGTGCCTACATGGAAAAATCGGAGAGATCTCATATTAGTAATTTAATAGCACACCTCTAGAACAAAAAGAAGAAATAACACCCAAAAGAAGTAGATAGTAAGAAATAATTAAACTCAGGCCTGATATCTATCAAATGGAAACAAACAACATACAAAGAATCAACAAAACAGAGTTGGTTCTTTTAGAACCAACAAACCCTTGGCCAAATTACCTAAAGACAGAGAGAGAGAAGATGCAAAACCACAAACTCAGAGACAGAAGGGAGAATCATAAGGACATACTTTAAAAACCTGCACTCTACCAAATCAGAAAATCTAAAAGAAATAGATAATTCTCTCAATAGAGACCACCCATCTAAGTCAAATCAAGATCAGATGAAGACCTGTAAGTCCTCATAAAATAAAAACTGTAACTGAAAGTCTCCCAACCAAAGCGAGTTCAGGGTTAGACGGTTTTAGTGCAGAATCCTACCAGACTTTCAAAGGAGAGTTAATATCCATACACCTCAATTATCCCACAAAATAGAAACAAAATCAATATTGCCAATTCATTTTATGAGGCTATAGTTTCCCTGATACCTAAACCACATAGTGACCCGACAAGGAAGGAAAACTACAGACTGGTTCTTTATGAACATAGATGCAAAAAGTCTCAAGAAAATGCTTGCAACTGAATCCAAGAACACATCAAAATGTCATCTACTATGATCAACTAGGCTTCATCCCAGAGATGCAAGGATGGTTTTATATATATACATATATATATGTAATCCACTATATAAACAATCTGAAGGACAAGGTCACATGATAATCTCATTAGATGCAAAAAAGACCTTTGACAAAAATCCAAAACCCCTTCATAATAAAAGTTCTGGAGAGTAGAAATACAAGGGTGTGGTGGGTTGAATAGGTATGGCCCCCGTAGCCTTGATGCATTAGAACAGAAGACTTTCAGAATACAACACTGATAGCACAGTCACTAAAACCAAAGACCTACTAATAAATGGGACCTCAGGAAACTGAAAAGCTTCTGCAAGGCAAAGGACACCATCATTTGGACAGAGACAGCCTACAGAACAGGAAAAGACATTTACCAACTAACTACACTTCTGAAAGAGGGCTAATATCCAGAATATATAAAGAACTAAAAAAACTGGACATCAAGAAAACAACCCAATTAAAAATGGTGTACAGCTAAAAATAGAGAATTCTCAACAGAGGAAACTCAAAGGGCTGAAAGCATTTAAAGAAATGTTCAATATCCTTAGCCATCAGGGAAATGCAAATCAAAACTACTTTGAGATTTCATCTTACACATTCAGAATGATAAGATCAATAACCAAAAGCTCATGCTGGCGAGGACATGGGGTAAGGTCAGCATCCCTCCATTGCTAGTAGGAGTGCAAACGTCCACAGTCACTGTGGAAATCAGTGTGGTGACTCCTCAGAAAGATGGGAATCAATCTACCTCAAGAAGTGGCTATAGCTGTTTTAAGCCCAAAGGATGTTTCATCCTACTACAAAGACACTTGCTCAGCCATATTTATTGCTGTGCCAGATATTGAAAACCACCTTGATGCCTGTCAATGGGTGAATGAATAAAGAAAATGTGGTACATTTATACAATACAATATTACTAAGCCATTAAAACAAAACAAAACAAAACAAAATCAAAGCTGGAACAGGAAGGGGGAGAAAAAAGGGGGCAAGGGAGAGAATATATGGAGGAACAGCTAAAACTAAGGATAATTATATCCTTATATATAAAGATATATATAATTATATATATATTGTGTATATAATTATATATACATATATATATATGTTATATACACATACACCACACACACTTACATACATATACACACATAAACAATACACATGCATGCTCTAAATGGAATGTCTCCTCAAATAAAAGGGGAAACAGACCCCCAAATGGACCTCTCTCATAACCAAATGAACTTTTCAGTGCCATTTACAGACTACATTTAATCAAATTGTTGTCCAAAGAAGTCCGAGTGGGAACTCCAAACAACCCAGGCTACTGCCAAGGCTATGGGTGGCTCTCCATAAACTAAGGTTAAGGCCCTATTGCTGAAAACCATACTCACAGAACTCATTGAAAAATGGAGAAATCAAGCTGGAGCCTACCTAGAGTGTTTTACCCCTATATACTTGCATTCATGGAACTAGAAGGTATTCTGTTCATGGACAAAGAAAAACACCAACCCAGCCACAACCCATTCAATCTATAAGAGGGACCTGCCAGCAAGATATGCCGCTGTGACAGTGGAACAAAGCACTAAGAGTAACCAACCAATATCTGACGAGCCAAGGCAATTCCGTGAGAGGGAACCCATACCCAATGCTGCTTAAGTGGCCAAGAACATGAGACTAAACAGGCAGGGACCTAGGGGAAAACCAAATACTGATCTGCTAAAGGAAAGTACAGAGGGCACAAGGTCTTTGTGCTTAGAGATAAGCACTAGGAAATCAGGAATGTTAAGTGTGCAGGGCTGTCTTCTCAACAGAAGACATGATGCCTGTTTTCCATTAGGAGGCTGGCAGTAGCTGTTGATAACAGCCTGGTGATCTGTGCTACCTATAGGGCCAGGCCAAAGCCAAATTCTTCATAGTGTTTACCCCAAACTCTTCTTCCCTAGACCTTCATCTTGAACATTCTCAGTCAGTAGATCCCATCCCCAGGGGAGTTGTCACATGTACTTTGTAGCTAGGTGACATCTATGATGACCTCTAGACAGCAAACTCCCCATAGGCCCTTAAGCTATAGCATCCACTCTTATGTCAGAGGTCACATGTACTTTGCAAAAAGAGTTTTGAAGTAGTCACACCTTTAGCTTTATTGTGGTAACTGTCACCAGAAAACCGCTTTCCAAAGTTGTACTGTGCTTAAGTATGTCTCAAGAAAACTGCCCAGTGTCAGACTCTATAAGCCTGAACCAACACAGGCTACTGAGTTGTGCTGAACTGGACTGCCTTCTTCCCTCACTCAGATTGTTACTCTAGTCACAACATTTGCAAAGACATTCTGTTACACTTACAGATGCATGCCTTGCTCAGCCACCATCTAGAAGCTTCCTCCTGCAGCATTATGGGAATAAATACAGAGACTCACAGCCAGACACTATGCAGAGTAAGAGACCTTAGAGCCTCAGTCCCAAATGGTTCATCTTCATCAAATCCCTCCCTTCAGGCCTCAGGGAACCCCTCAGGAAAGGAGGTTGGAAAACTGTAAGAATCAGAGGGAACAGAGGACACCAAGAAAACAAAGCCTTCTAGACCCAGTAGGGCTGGAGCACACCCAAATTCATAGGGACTATGGTAGTATGCATAGGGCCTGTACAGCTCTGTACCAGATGGCGTTCCAGAGCTTAAAGTTAAAGTAAACACAAGCTCTATCCCTAACCCAGAAGCTATCTCCAATTGATAGCCACTTGCAAATGAAAAATTAATGTTCTCTAAGAAATCTCACTGGAAAAACAAGTCCCATGCCCAGCAGTTGATGGCCAACACAAAATGGACTTACCAGCATCTCTGGCGGTTTCTGTGTAATATAATGCTAAGCCAGAATGGTTCTGTGTCATGCCTTGGTTCCCCTCCCATAATGAAGATCTTCAGTGTATGTATTATGGCTTCCTACTTAGGATTTTTTAATGGACTCCAGAGTGTGCAAACATGTGTATTTCTGCATCTATATGCATTTCTTGTGCTTTTTGTTTCTTTTGTTTTTTGTTGTTTTGTTTTTATTATTTTTGTTGTTGTTGTTTCATTTTGTTTTTGAGACAGGGTCTCTTTATGCAGTCTTCTCTGTCCTGGAACTATGTAGACCAGGCTGGCTTCAAACTCAAACATCTACCTGCCTCTGCCTCCTGACTAGAGATTTTAAAGGTGTGTACCATCATGTCCGGTGGTTCTTTTTCTTATTTGGTTGTTTTTTCATATTCCAGTTTATTTTTTATTCATCTTATTTTATTATTATTCCTTAGATGTCTATTTATTTTCTAAGGAAAGACAGAAAGGGTGGAGACCTGGATGGAAGGGGAGGTGGAAAGCAACTGCAGAAGTAGGAGGAAGATAAACTGTAATCAATATATTATATGGAAAAAAAATCCATTTTTCAGTAAGAAAGTGAGGGCGGGGAGCAAAGCTGGGCAGTGGTGGCAAATATCTTTAATCCCTGCACACAGGAGGCAGAGAGGTAAGTGGATTTCTGTGAGTTCAGGTCCAGCCTGGTTGACAGGGGGTTCCAGGACAGCTAAGATTACACGGAGAAACCCTGTCTCAGGGGTGGGGTGGGGTGGGGCTGGAGGTGGTGGAATGTTTGCTTAAGCACCTGCAAAGCTCCATGAAGGAAAGCAGTGCTGGTTCATTCCAGTTTGGTGTGTGAGGTGGGGGGCGCTCCTCTATAGAACATTGGGAAGCCAACAGCTAGCTGCCAGAGAGGGCTCTCTTCACCATTTGGTCAGGAGATACAACTCTTCAGTTGTGCCAGTTAAAGTGGCAAACCCTGTGGGAAAAGAAAATGTCAACTAAGAATTCTACATGTAGCAAAACTATTCTTCAAAATAAAGTTAAGGGGCCTGTGAGATGGCTCAGTGGGCACAGGCACTATCAAGCCTGACAACCTGAACTCCAGCACCAGGTCCCTCATGGGAGACAGAACTAACTTACTCAACTTCTCTGACCTCCGGGTACATCACCTCCTCAACATACAAAATGAACACATTGGTAAAATTCTTTTTAAAATGGAGAACAAGAACAGTTGTTAGCACATCTGCTCTGTAAGAAATATTAAAGGGACTTAAAGACAAAACTCAGAACAATGGGAAAGGATTCTGGGACCTGCTTTGTGGACTGGTGTACAAAGTATATTCTGAATAGTTTGTGTTCTATTTCTGTTGAGGTTAAGGATTGATTTAGGGTAGACAACAATGTGGTTCACATTTTCTTTATCTGTAATGCCAACACAGAAGGATCAAAGTCTCCATTTATAACTGAGTTCCCTCTTTCCTCTTTCAGTTCCATGATTTTCAGCTTCATATGTTCTGGGCCTGTTAGCATTCAGGCGATTCTGCTGGCCTGCCCTAGGGGGCCTAGCAATTGCTTATGTCATCACCTGCCACCCCTGCCCTGTGCACCAACGTGTGGGCTGCATGTAAATGCATTGCCTGCCACTGCAGCTCTCTCTCCGTTCCAAGTGTTCCTGGCCAGTCTCCACCCACCCACATCACCCCTTTCTGTCCTCTGCCCCGCCCCCTCTGCCTTGAAGGCTCTGCTCCTGGTTGTCTGTGTACATGTCCAGCTCATCTGCCGCTACCCCTTCTCCAGGTCCTCACTCCCCTCTCTTCCCCCACAACTTTATACCTGATCTGTTGCAGGGCATATTTACTCAAGGGCATACCTTGGCATAAACCCACCAGGTACTCACCACATTACATTTCATAACAGGGCCTATCTTGATAGTACATATACATTAATAATTGATACATCTTCTCAACATATTATTATCTTATTATAGACTGTCTTTCCCTCTAACTTTTTGTCTTAAAGTATTTTGTCATTTCTTAAAACAGCTAACTATGAAAATCACTGTAAATTTCTCCAAAAAAGAAAAAAAAACCCTAAAAAAACAAAACTTAAAAATAGTATGATCACAGGAGATTCAGAAAGATAGCTCAGTGGATCAAAGTGCTTGCTGCCAAGCCCAATGACCTGAATTAAATTCCCAAGAGCTACATGACGGAAGGAGAACAGACTCCACACAGTGTCCTCTGACTCTGCAGATGCATATATATACTCACACACTGAAAAGTACAATTTCTTTAAAAGAACTACCATCTGACCTAGTTGTACCAGTTTTGCCCAAAGGCTCAGAGTCAGGATCCCACAGAGATACATGCTCACCCATGTACACGACTACACTACTCACAACAGCCAGGACGTCCCTCCACAGCCCAGTGTACAGGAACACATCTAGACCACTGAATGGTGCTTAGCCATGAAGACGTCCTATTACAGGAAGACGACGGAACTGGAAAACACTTCATTTCTTTGATGCAGATGTTCCTACTTCAGCTTCCACAACACCTAAAACATTGGCTGTGTACATACATAACTCAGATTCCCACAAACTTGTTCTGACAGATGAGTAACTCTCTACATGACAATCAATATTCATTTGAGACTGCTAAATTTGTAGCTATAGGGATGAGTTTCTCAATGCCCTATATATCCTTAAAGGCTTCAAGTAAAATATACCAAGAAATATACAAGAGCATTAAGCTAAAAATCGACAATAAGGAGGAAATAGAGACCTTAAACACCTGAAAATTGAACAACAGGCTTGTAAACAATTCATGGGTCAAGAAACTGAAGAAAATCATGAAATAGCTTAACATTAAACCAAACATACCACGTCAAAATGCATGAGAGGAGACTAAAGTTTAGAAGTTTTACTTTAAAATGTGTGTACTACCAAAAGTGAGCTAAAAAAATAATGTAAATTTTTATCTCAAGAGGCTACAGTAAAGACAGGTAAACCAAACACAAAGTGCAAGAAGGAATAACAGATTAGGTGTAGCAAAACCAACAAAATGCATCAAACAAAAACCACAGCAAAGCCAACAAGGATAAAAGTGGGCTCTTGAAAGGATCAGCTGGATGACAACTGTTGGGCCAGCCTGGGCAAAGGCAGTGAGGGGCAAGAATGAAAGACAACACACAAGACCACAGGACGAACATGAGCATAATTGAGAAGAACTCTGAGCCACTAGAGAACTTTATGTCCCAAATCAGATTAATACAAATGAAATTGTAAATCCCCAATAAATCATCAGAGATAGAGGAACTCTCAGAAGTTTAAAAAGGTGAATTAGTAATATAAACTATTTACAGATGGACAATTTGAAGCACATATTTAATAGATGAATTCTAGAACTCTTTCTCTGTATGTGTCTGTCTCCTTCCCTAGCCTCTCACTCTTTGTCTTGCTTTTGACACCCTGTGAAGACTGGCCTAGAGCTTGCTTCTTAGAACTTTCACACTCACACACTCTGTATCCATTGTAACTGGCTTCTTTTGTTCAAAATCATCTAGTCTCTTGGGAGTCAGAGGTATTGCTCAATGTGGCTGCCAGGCTGCCAGATCAGTTTCTTTTGTTACTATGCACTGTCACAATACACGAATTGACCACTTTATCCATCTCAACATAAAAGAATACTTACTTCTAGTTTCAAGTACTTATGGACACAATCACACCCGTCTTCATTCCACTATGGAAGGAAAGCTCTTGGTTCCAAGTATAAGCAGCACCCCATGCATGATATGAGCTCTGTGGCTCATCAGTGTTTGTTTGGCCAACACCTGTGAGTCATCCCTGCTGTTACTTAGTGGAGCCTCATTGTGGCTTTAATTTGCATGTCCTTGGTGACTAAGGAGGCTCAGCATATTAACATATGCTTACTGGCCATCTGGGTTTCCTCTTTGGTCAAGTGCTTGTCCTACTCATTGACTATTTTTCTTTTTAAGCTAAACTGCTGGTCTTTTTCATTTTTATTTGTAATACTTCATTATGGATAAAAGCCTTTGGTCAGTTACATCTACTGCATGTATCTTCTCCCCCGGAGAGTTACTTAACCTTCCATTATTTAGTTATCTATGCCCGAGCTCCACAACTACAGCCACTGTGCCAATACTGGACCGCCAGTTTTTGAATAGTGTTATGAGAATATCACATATTGTCCATGAGCTCTTTCATGTCACAATGATAGAATAACTGGGACAAAAACCATGTTGCCTGCACTAACTTGCCATTTATAAAGTGGAGATCTTCAGCAAACATGTTTCTTAAACATTAATGTTCATGTTATTAATCTTCTGCATCTGCACATTGTGTCCTGTTTAAGAAGTTGCTTCCTTACTCTGAAGTCTAAAGAAACTTACTTGCATTAATTGGGAAAATTAATTCCAGTTTACCTGACTTGTGGAAAGAAGACAGTAGAATTTCGTTGCTTGGTGGATTTTTGTGTGTTCTATGTGCCTGAACAGAATCTATTTCTTTTGTATACTATGTTATGCTATGTATTCTATTAGGCTCACCATGGAGACATGAGTTGTACTCTACCTGAGAGACATGTGGCTGCTCATGCTCAAGCCTTGGAAACATAAATCAGCTCAACTGTAACTGCTGGTGGGCTCCTGCTGTTGGCGTCCCTGCTCCAGAGAAGCTGTGCTGTCATCAGTCAGGACCACGTCCCACTCCCTCACTAATTACTGCACTTGCAAAACTACTTTAGTAGATTTTTTTTTTTTTTTTTTTTTTTTGAGACAGGTTTCTCGATGTAGGACTGACTGTTCTGGAATTACTATGTAGACCAGGCTGGCCTTGAACTCAAAGAGCCACCTTCCTTTGTCTCCAAAGTGCTGAGATTAAAGGTGTATGATACTAAGTCTGGCCTTTAAGCTTTTTATCATTTTTTAATTACCTGCACGTGTGCAGTCTGTGTGTGGTATATTTGTATATGTGCATATGGCCTTGGAGTCAGATACATCAGATTCTGCTGAAGCTGGAGTTACAGGTGGTAGTGAGATGCTTGAACCAGGTCCTGGAAATCACACTCCAGCCTTCTCACAACTCCAGTCAGCAGTACTCAAAACTCCAGTCTCAATATAAAGTTCTTAAGTAAGAAAAAGAATGAGACAACAAACCAAAGAAAGAAACTGTGGAGAAGAGAACCCCAAAGTTTTTCAAAGACACATACCTTTAGTTGTTGCATTAGTGAGACAGGCTGACTCCATGATAGGCTTCAAGTGGGCAGTTTAGGAGATTAGGCCTAAAAACCCAGGCTTTAGGCAGCTAGTCAGAAACTGCCCCACTACCTAGCCTGAAGCAAGGGCACGGATCGGCAGTTTCCAGTCAGCCCTGGTAATGGAATGTCATCCTTAGACATAGAGTAAGAAAGTGCCCACTCTACCACTACTGTTGATTCCTCAGCAACAGTTTCCAGCTCCCAGCCCTGGTAATGCAATGTCCTTAGAGACAGAATAAGACAAAGCCCACCTACTCCAGAATTCCCCAGTGTGCTATAAATCAGGCCTTTGAGCTCACTTGGTTGTCTCTCTATCTAATAATGGGAGACCCCAGCATGATAGACTTCTGCAGAATAATATACTCTTTGTATTTACATATTATTTGAATCTGGGTATCATTCTTCTGCAAATCATACAGCATCATAAAAGGAAGATTATCTCAGAATAATGAACAAAGCTGGGACACAATCTAGGAAACCTGTTTGAGTACAGATTCAGAGCACCACTGAGAAAGTGGCTGTGTTTTCTGAACCTTCTACGATTAATTTTTATAATTCAGCAAGCAAAGAATCTCCAGAAGATCCACATGGCCCTGTATAATAGACAAGAAGTGGGGTGGGAGATGGCTACTGTGAAGCTTGCTTAGGACGCTGAGCTGTGACAGCTAAGTCACAACAGCATCCAGTACATCCACCCGGATCCCAAACTGGATAGAATGGGATGAGCAACATTTGGAACCACAGCCCCCAAACCTCAAAAAAAAAAAAAAAAAAAAAAAAAAAAAAAAAAATGATATAAGCATTATTTTTTTTAACAAACTATTAGTTGATTAGCAAAAAACTGACAAGAATTCCTTTATTACAAGGTTAAACATATTCAATCTCCCTATATGAATTCAACTATTTTTGTTCCATTCTCAAGTACAAGACAGTGTTAAAGAATCTGCAATAAATACTGGCTCCTTCTGCAGCCGAGCCTCTGTTGGATCCACAGTCCCAGCCACCCTACCTTCAAGTGCAGCCTTGTGAGACTTCTAAGAAAATTCTGTTAAGCTGTGCTTGGGCTTCATGCCCTCAGGACCTAAGATAATAAACTGTGTTATTGTCTTTAACCACTCACAGGCAATAACTAAGGGAATATTAAAAACTGGTACAACACTCTTTTTGATACTATAAAAACTACTCATATCAAACAGTTTTCAAAGACTACATGTGTCTGGCTAAAGGTCTGGAGAAGGCCCTGGACTGAGAATTGGAAGATCTTGTTCTTGATTCTATCTAAATCACCCCATGTAAAGTTTACAGCTCCTCGGTGCTTGAGATTCATTACATATAATCAAGGATAAAGCCTCCCACTGGGCTAGAGAAAATGAGGAGATTCATGAAGATTCTACAGGAGACAAGACCGTCTTCCAGCAGGGTGAGTGCTGTGGACTGCTAAAGCATCACCAGTGCTCGCTCTCAGGTTCTATTTTACAACAGCTGTCTTAGCAGTTACTTCTGAACCTCAGGAGATCATGTCCCGAGCTAAAAATCCTCCAGTGACTTCCTACTGTATCTAGTCCACAATGAGCAACATCACGTATACTAAGACTTTCTTATTAATAAGAACAGGGTATTGCACCTTCAAGCTCTTCAGTTGTGTTATCTCTTTTTAGTGATTTTATTTTGGATATGGTGTTTATTTTCTGATCACTTCTTGGAGGAACAGGGCCCTCTTTCAGGAAAGTACAAGGGAAGGTTGGTTTCAGAACAACCATGAGCCAGCCTCTGTGTAGATTTTAGGAGCACAGGAACAAACCATGAGGAAGAAGAATATAGTAAGGAAAAAGGTAATTTCACTGAGTATACACTTTTACAAGCTTGGGGACCTAAGCTTGTAGCTTCGGCACCTATGTAAAGCCCCTATTGCAGGGGACAGAGGAATGAGAAGATGAGTGACTGCCAGCCAACTTAGTCTATAAGGTAAACTACATACCACAGAAACCCTGTTTGAATAAGTAAGAACAGCTCCAAAGGAAAGACATGAGTCTTCACATGTACCTGAACCCCTGCCATGATTTAACAGAATATTTGGTCCCATACTAGGACTGAGCATCTGTAGAGGAGGGCAGACGAAGACAACGTGAAAATAAGAGACCGACCTCAGCAAAGGAAGACTGTCTTTTAGTTAGAACAATGAAGGGCCAATAGTCTCTCTGCGTAAGTGCAGACTGCCAAAACCCAAGAAGCCTGGGAGTTTCATGGGGCAGAAAATGGAACTTTTGGGTCAGAAGACTCCACTGTAGGTCTGTTCCCTGCAGTCTCATCATGGTAAAGCCCAATGGAGATTGGTGTTGTGACCCTGTGGAGCTTCTCAGCTCCTAACGGCCTGCAGATATTTCCAATGTGACCATGTCACCTTTCCCATCTAGAGGTCCTCAGTGCACCTGTGCCTTTTAGGTCACGAACCCTTCAGCATCTACCTGCCTTATTCAAACATCATTTTTAAAACCATTTTTTAACTTATTTATGTCACTTATTTATTCATTATACCATATGTATATCTGTATATATGCGCATAGGGACACAAATGCCATTGCACACTAACTGAGGTCAGAGGACAACTCTCAAGACTTAGTTTTGTCCTTCCGACCACACACACTGACCCCAAATTCACTATTCTTTTGCACATTAGTAAACTGAGCAATTTTGATCAAGAAATTTGTGATGTTGAGCCCAACAGAGCTGGCTTAGCTTTGTCACAATGCCTGAGGGTTCAATCCCTAGGACCCAAGTTGTTCTTGGATTTCCTTCCAAACATGTTCCATGGCAAGTTGGTGCCATCCCCTCCAAAATAAATAAATCAACAAACAAATAACAATTTTATAAAGCCATGATGAGTATTAGTATTGCTGTTTACTCTTTTGGATGAGGAATTTTATTGATCCTGAAACATGGAATTTGACTACTAATAAAGCATGCATGCATTAAAATCAATCGCGTTCCCTTGTTAAGTTTCAAACCCAGGACAAAGAGCTGAGGTGCCTATTTAACTTATCAAAGCAGACCTGGCCTCCAGGTTCTCTCAGCATCCTTGAGTTCCTACCAGTTACAGGGTAGAGCTGTCATGCCCTGCCCTCTACCCTCACCCCAACTCTCCAGTCCAGGGGCGTGGCTGCTGTTCCACCAGATGTTCTTCCCTAAATAACAGCCACTTCGGTTATGTGCGCCTTTTGTACCTTCCACCTCCAGGCTGCTGCACCTCATTCCCCTCTCTCCCCTTTCTCCTTTCTTCTCTCCATCTCCTCACATGGCACATCTCAGCCTGGTCATGTCCACTCTGGACTCTCCCAGATGTGTCTGCCTCTGGCTATGCTCTCCCACATATCTATAATAAACTTTCTCCTCCTCCACACCTAGGAGCAATCATGGCCTTTCCTATTTTATTTTTTCATTCATTTCCCACTGAGACTAATGCTGCCTTATAAGAGATAAAGTCTTCATTAATGAAATTAACTTCATAATAACCCAACTTCAGTGTTGACAAACAGACAGCTGGCCTCCTGACACATAACAAGAAAGACTAGAATAGGGTGGTTTGACAGAGAAGAGCAGCAAGCCAAGACTCAAGTTCTAAGATTCTTCTCACAAACTCAGAGGCAACTGACTGCTGCAGACCCACCCAGGTCTCATGGCGTAGACCTGGTGAGCCTGCCTCTGCCTTCCAAGTGTTGGGATTAAAGGTATGTATTATAAGACCAGGCATCCAGAGTACAGTGTTAATGATCATAACCCAGTGATATTCCTGGAACAGGTCAGACAACAGGCACAAAATCAACCAGCCTCTGCGAAAGGAATCAGACACGAGAAATAATCACTGGGGGCTGGGGGTAGGGGCTCGTGGTAGTGGACTCATTTAAATTCCAGCACTCTGAAGGCAGAAGCAGGCAGATCTCTGAGCAAAGGCCAGAGTGAGGTCCAGGACAGCCAGGGGAAACTGGAGAAACCTGTCTTAAAGAACAACACAATATCAACGACAACAACAATAACCACTGAGTAAAGCTAGCAACTAATGTCCACATATTATTTATGAGAAAGTAAAAATTCAAGTATGAACGCCAACTTTGGAAAAGGAAACTTTCAGTGTGTGTGTGTGTGTGTGTGTGTGTGTGTGTGAAGAAACCAGACTTGGGGTGTGTGGCAGCAGCTTAGCTGAGTTCCTTTAAATAGTCAGGGATTTGTGAAGTGCAGAGCTCATGTAACTTAAGCTGTGTTTTCCTCAAATCCCCAAGCGTCCATTTGCTTAAGAAACCCACGCTTCCTGGCTGCGAGCCCGCATACCAAACCTGCCAGGTCTTGAATAGTTTTAGTTCTGTTACTAAATTAGGAAACTAAAGTAGGCAATGTCTGGGCCAACAACAAACTAAAAAGGATCAGCATCATTAGCCTGCAAGTCTCCTTAAAAGCCAGATCATTAGAAGATGTTTAATTTTTAATTAGAGATACCAAAGTAATTTAGCCTAATAAGGAACAATACTAGAAATAATTAAATGAAGACAAAAAAAGAGAGAGAAAGAGAGAAATCCAAGCATTTAACAAAGGATTCTTTGGAAACAACCTTCATCCCTATGTTGGAAACAAACCAGGACTTGAGGCTCAAAAACTCAACAGCAGATGCTACAATGTGTTTCCAAAGCAGTGGAGGGACAGGTGAAGTCCATCACAGTGGTACAAAGACAGGCATTATGTGTGTGTGTCTAGAATACAGCTCAGGAAGCACAGGAGAGCAGCCAGGAAAGCAGAAAAACACAGAATGATTTAAAAAAAAATAGTCACTTTATGACAAAAATATGAAGGTATGATATATAATTTTCCTCATCCCAACCTTTACTGGTCTAATCAGCATATCACAAGGTTTTAAAAAGCTATTAATAGCTATTAGTAGCTATTAATAGCTATTAATTAGTGTTCCCTAAACTATTTTAAAGTCACCCTTATATTTTCTCAAAACCTAATGCCTGAATTCTGAAGGTGTTTGGGGAATTTTAGTTCCAAAAAATCCAAAAAACATTTCCCTTATAAACATTGTTAAACATTCATAAATTTCAGAGCCCTGTTTATTATGACTTTAGCTCTGTGAAAATAAAAAAAAAATAGTTAAGCGTGTATTTGCTATGTAGTCAATTTTTCATGGTTTATATATTTAAACACCAGATTTAGAAATTATAGAAGCTTGACAACATCTGAATGTGGTAAGATGCCCTGAAAGACTAGTCACTGTGAACACTTGGGATCCACTTTCTAAGCACAAAGCCAGTTCAACAATTCCTGTGTAAGACTCTTGGGGAGCCTTAGCTTACCAAAGACCCACTCGAAAATGTAAATTGATGCAAAAAGCAAGAGAAATTTTAATGATCCAATGCATTGGGGCCGTCCTACACTGAAAGTGGAGTGGCGACCCCAGGCAGCCCATTTGGTCAGTTTTTATACAGTTTAAGGGGTGGACTAGAGAAACAGTGACTAGGTACAATATGATTGGCAGAACAGTGTGACTTTTAAACTGATTGGTTTTGGGGGAATGAAGTGGCAAGGGTTGGTCCGTCCTGTGGGAATGTGTCTCTGGGCCTTCCCCATCTGCAGGTGGGTTCCCTTCCATGAGGTCTGAGGAATGTTAATCAGCCTCTCCCTTCCTCCTCTGAATGTTAATCCAGCACATGTCCTCTGACTAAGGAATGTTAATTAGTCATTAACTAATTAAAATTAGCTTCTCCCATGGGTGTGTGTGTGGGGGTGTTCCAAAGTTCCTCTTCACCTGATGCTTTAGCATGACATCTACAGAACTTAGAAATGGACCAAGGTGACCCAGCATGCACCCAGACCTACAGGCTCTTCTTGTATCACTCAGCTACCATGCCTACAATCTGGCCATGCATTAAAAAGCAAGGCAGGCCCATGGAAGGGGCTGGGCCATTCCATCTCACATCTGTGCTGTCCTCAGATCTAGAAGTGGTAAGATTGGGTCAGATCTCCCTAATCTACTCCATCAATGTCCCTGTGCTAGTGAGAAAAGCTGTGCTGTTGTGCCGGCACAAGAAAACAAGAGAAGCTGGGCCCAATGTTTAGATAACTAAAACCAAGAAATAGACTGAGTATTAAAATTATAGGGGATAGTGTAATGGTCTCTGCAGACCATGTTGGTAAAAGATTCTTTAGGTCCTAGGCCTCATCTTCTTCAGAGTACTCATATGCACATGAAGAGCCATTCGAATGAATTCAGTGTCAGGAAAGAAAAAAATGTGGGGCCAGAGCTGACTCAGCAGCTAAGAGCATCTGCTGCTCCTATAGAGGACAGGGTTTTGGTTCACATTAGTCTTTAATTCACCTTCCAGGAGATCCAAAGCCCTCTTGGCCTCTGAGGCACCAGGCACACACATGGGCACCACAGACATGCAGACAACACTCATACACATAAAATAAATCTTAAGAAGAGTCAAGGATGTCAAAAGACATCCAAAAAGAAAAAGAAAAAGATGGACTCTTTCATGGCCTCATTAAAAACCCTAATTTAAAGTCACAGGCACTGAAGAGTAATGGAGCAACTTCCTTTTCAACAGACTGAGCTGAACAGTTAAAAACGCCATATGTTAAAAACAAAACAAAACCAAAAATCTCAACCCTTACCTACAGCATGCACAATAATTAATTTGAAATGGATTACAGACATAGATGAAAGAGACAAAACTGCATTAGGATTTATAGTATATGATATTTTGTGACCCAGAGTTCTTAACCATAATGTTAACCAAATATAAGAATTTCAGGTCTTAGCCCAAACTTAAAAATCCCACTGTCCCAGGACAATTCCTGGGAGGAGCACATTCCTTAGTCAGAGGACACCTGCCTGACTAACACTCAGAGGAAGAAGAGAGAGACTGATTAACATTCCTCAAACCAGAGGGGAGAGAACCCACCTGCAGGTGAGGAAGGCCCAGAGCACAGAGATACATTCCAGGATGGGAGGTGGTCAGGAAGCCGGACCCTTAATGTAATAAACCTGGGCAAATGGAAGACACTCACTGTCATAAAAGTAGTGTGCGAATCTAAGTCACCTAACCTTTGTGGTTGCCCTCGTTAACTCTGTATAAAAACTGCTCCCAACTTTGGCTCGGGGTTCCCCTTGTCTGCATATAGGGGAACCCCAGTATACCACTTAACATTTTATCATCAATAAACCTCATGTTATTGCAGTGAATCACATCCATGGATGTTTCTGGGGAAGCGCATCCCCTGGTTTTGGATCTTAGAGTCCAACATTTTGGAGGTCCCACCGAGATTCGCTCTCTCAGACCCCATGGCTCCAGGGATCGGAGGTCTTCTCGCTCGAGCAGGACTGTGTGCTGTCTGTCTGTCTTTTTCTTTTTCTTTTCGTACCTGTGAAGTGTCTGTACCCGTGGCAGGGGCAACTGTCTGTGTCTGTGAAGTGTCTGTGTGCCCCTGGCAGGGGCGACTGTCTATGTAGTCTGGTTTCTGTGCTTGTGGCAGGGGCAAGAACTGGTCAAGCCATGGAGAGTAGAACCCTGGGATAGGGTCAGGACCCTGAGATAGGGTCAGGTTACGAGTTCGAGAGGAAATTCGTGGGTAGTGGAAGCAGTGGGACAGACATGTGGGCACACTGCAGGCCACATTTCTCTGGGGAATGCCCCAGAGTTTGTTTGTATGGGAGACAGGGTTAGGAACGACCCTTCTTCATTTGAAGGTGGTCTTCGGCTACTGCCACCTGGGGCGGTGTTTGTTGCACTCTCGTAGTAGTGTGTCCATGTCTAATTCTGTTTGTGTTGTTCATTGCTGGTGGTGTTAGAAATCTGTTAGATTTGGTCCAGCATAGGCTGACCAAGTCATCTGAATCTGTTAAATTAGGTTCAGTGTAGACTGGCCAAGTCGTCTGCTTATTGGAGTGTCCACTGGCAGTTTTTCTATGTCTTGATTGCGTAACCTGGTTTCTGTGCCTGTGGCAGGGACAAAAACTGTTTGTATAGCCTGGTTTATGTGCCCATGACAGGGGTGAGTTGTCTGTGTTGCTTTTCTTTGTTTTCCTGGCAAACTGTGTGTTGGTTGTCGTTGTATGTGTTCTTGGACTTTGACTGATGTTATTCTGGATTGAATCTACCGTGTTAAACATCCTAAGTTAAAAAGAAAGTTATTTGGCCACCAGCAGAGAGCTACTACAGAGCAGAGAAGCGGGTCCTCTGGAGAATAGCCACTGCGGTTCGGGCAGCCCACCCACCACATGTAGGGTGTTCTCCAGGTGGCACTGCATGAAGGGCCCTCTCACCCAGCCCGCTCTCAGTGGGCGACAGCTCACAGTTGCCCTAGTGCAGCACCCTTGAATCACCCGGCTATACAGGTTGGCCCCCAAGAGAAAGAAGTTCTGTCCCTCTGCTGTCGGCAGAGGCAGAGGCAGCAGTGGGGCAGCATGCAGCAGCTGCCTAGCCTGGCATGCGTGACTGGGCTGGGGACCCTGGGGTCACTATAGCAGCCTGGCGGCTTCTCACCTGCCGCTTGTGGGAACCTTGGCCTCTGGCCTCTTCTGGTACAAGAACCCATACAGCGGAGGAGAGGAAGAACCACAGCACAGTGGCTGCAGCTCCCAGTCCGCTCCTCGCTCTCTGTGGCTGGTGCTAAAGAATCTGAGGGCATCCACAGAAAAAGATAGGCAGTGCCTGTCGCGCCCAACTTGGCCAGCAAGCAGACACAACACGGTTGGATTCTTCTCATCAACCTTTATTGCAGGAACTAATAATAATACTATGGGGGGGACCCCGTGTAGCCGGAGGGTGCTGCTTATATAGAGAAGCAGATGTTGCCTATGTAAGGATTGGCTAAGGCTACAGTACCTCGTTAGCATATGCCTACTCGGGAGGGGCACACATCAGAATCATGCATGTGCAGAATACCTGTTTACCAGAAAAATCTGAAGAGGCAGGCAGGCAGTCGGCACCATCTTCTAATGTCGGCTACCGACAAGTGCCCAGGTAATTAAGAACCTGGCGGAGGAGAAGGGCAACTTCCTTGAGCCATGGCAGCTGGACAAAATAGCCCCGGCGAGATTATTCACCTGAGAGTTATAGCTATATATTTTTATTAAAAAAAAAAAAAAGTGTCCCCTCAGACACGGGGGCACCATCAATTGACCGTGGTCAACAGTGAGTTGCTTCTGACCAGACATGACTGGGGCCTTCATGCAGCAAAAGGTAAGGGTCATCTAAAAGCCCACACCAGATTCCATTGGTAGTCAAAGGGGCTACCTGAGACCCCACTAATTTTGACCAAGGCACATGAGGTTAAGCAGGGATCAGATAAGTTGCCCACAGCCTTTGTAGAATAGCTCACAGAGACATTCTGTCGGAATAGACAAGGCTATTAGATACCAGGAAAAAGCTTCAGAGGCTAGAGGGACTACAGGATAAGTCGTTAAAAGATTTAGTGTAGGTTGCTGAGGAAGTCTACCATAACAGGTAGACATAGAAAGAGAAAGAGCAGAGAAAGAGAAAAGATAAAAGAGAAATGAGAAAAAGAAAGGTGACAGGAAAGAAATTTACAGAGAAGCTTGGCTATAGTAGTTAAGAGAGAGCAGAGAAGGGAGACCCCAATCAAAGGGAGATAGAAAACTCCTTGAAAAGGACCAGTGTGCACATTGCAAGTAAAAGAGTCAGCTGCTGAGCCCGAGAGTGCCCTAACAAATGGAAGCCGGGGTCAGGAAATCCCTGGCTTTGGGAAAAACACCCCCAAATGGCGAAGGTATTAACTCTGAGTAAAGACAGTGATTGGGGTAGATGGGGCTTGAACACACCCATCTTGGTAGACAACTCCTGGTAGACACAGGAACTCAACACTTGGTCCTCCTCCAAGCCAATGACCCTGTTTCCAAGAAAAGATCTTGGCTCCAAAAAGCTACTGATACCAAAATGTATTCATGGACTACCCGAAAAATGGTGGACCAAGAGATGGGCTGGGTATCTCATTCATTTATGGTCATCCCAGACTGCCCCTACCCTCTGTTGGGTCAAGACTTACTCCCCAGGATGGGAGCCCAGATACACTTCTTGCCCGATGGGCTACAACTAACTGGCCCACAAAGAGAACCCACAGGTAGAGGGAAGACTTCTCCTATTGACCCCTGCTGGGAGCCGAAGCAACCTGTTTTACAGACGGGAGCAGTTTTCTCCATGCTAGTCAGAGACAAGCTGGTGCTGCTGTGGTGAATGGCACAAATGTTATCTGGGCTAAACCTCTACTCCCCACACCTGGGCTTGTCAGAGCAGAAAGCAGCCTTAAAACTTGGAGCTGGTAAGAAAATCAACATCTACACAGACAGCAGGTATGCCTTTGTCACAGCCCATGTCCACAGGGCTATATACCAAGAGAGAAGACTGCTCAAATCAGAAAAAATCTTAAATCTCTTGGGTGCCCTGATGAAGCCAGCAACTGTGAGTACTATTTGTTGTCCAGGACACCAGAAGGGAGGAGACTCAGTGGCCCGAGGCAATAACCAGACAGATCAAGCGGCTTGAGAAGTGGCTATACAGGAGCCTAGCTGGGTTATGGGCCTGCAAGAGACACCCACTAAGGAATGGGACTAGATTAAGAGATGGCCTCACTTAAAACACACAGAAGAAAGACTCAGATTGCTAGCCACCCTACCAACTATTACCTAGAAAAAAAAGGCAATGGTGCACACAAAAAGGGAGAACTATGTTCCCCAGAAAGCAAACAAAAGACTTAACAGGCTAAATACACAGATAGACTCTTGAGAGACAAGCGCATCCAAGCAGTCAGGAGATCTAAAGTATATAATGGACCTCAGGTTTTGAGCCAGAGAGATAGTAAAACAGTGTAAGGTATGCCAGCAAGCAAAAGCTTATGAGGCTTAGAGTAAACAGGGAAAAAAAAATACCTAGGAGAGAACAGCCTAGAGTATCTTGAGAGGCAAATTTTACAGAAGTTAGGCCAGGAAAATATAGATACCCTCTAATATTTGTAGACATTATCTCTAGATGGGTTAAGGCTTTCCCCACCAAACAGGAAACAGCTACTGTGATAACAAAGGAGGTATTAGAAAAAATCTTTCCAAGGTTTCAAGTGTCCAAGGTAATTGAATCAGATAACGGTCTTGCTTTTGTTTCTAAGGTAAGACAGGGACTGTCAGAGATATTTGGGACTAATTGGAAGGCCAAAGGACAGCAGGCCCTGACTCCTGAGATATCCCTACCCTAGAGACACAGGGGTAGAGATTACCCAAATGTTGGAGATAAGAGACTTTTGAATCTAAACCATGTCCCAGATGCAGCCTTAGAAGGTGGGGCTTAGGGTTCATACACCCAAAGTTGAATGACAGCCTGTGATTCCAATCCTGGAATCACAAGAAATCTTTTCCACAATCTTTTTCCACAAGAAAAAGGGGGAATTGTAGGAACCAAATATAAGAATTTCAGGTCTTAGCCCAAACTTAAAATCCCACTGTCCCAGGACACTTCCTGGGAGGAGCACATTCCTTAGTCAGAGGATACCTGCCAGATTAACATTCAGAGGAGGAAGGGAGAGGCTAATTAACATTCCTCAGACCACAGGGAAGGGAACCCACCTGCAGGTGAGGAAGGCCCAGAGCAGAGAGACACATTCTAGGATGGAAGGTGGTCAGGAAGCCGAACCCTTAACATAATAAACCTGGGCAAACAGAAGACACTCATTGCAAGCTATTTTACAACTCCACATTGCTGACAACAACGGACAATAATATAAAATCCTCCCTGTCTACAGGCATGGGTGCATGTTGTCCCTGGGAGAAGGGTGGCCTTTGGTCCTGTGGGAAAAGGCAGCTCTGGTGCTATTAAACCTATTTTAATATTACTCATCCCAGTTTGTCCATTTTGTGGATTTTCCTTTGTAATAGTTACATCATACCAACTTCCTCATTAATGAGCTAAATAAGTTTTATCACATTTAAAGTCTTTGCTATATGAGAACCACAAACTTGGCCTTTCTTTCTTTCTTTCTTTCTTTCTTTCTTTCTTTCTTTCTTTCTTTCTTTCTTTCAATGATGTTCCAAAACCCAAATGAACATAGAACCATTCAGAATATACAAAGAAACCTTACAATGCCACAACCACAAGTTCTGGATTTGACTTGAGAGGCATTTCCTCAAAAGAGCAATACAGAGTGACTGAGGAATACTTCTAGTATCAAGATTAAGATGCATGTAAAGAAGAAAAATTATTTTTTAAAAAACTAATTTATGGTTAGATATCTGAAATACTTTACCAAATAAATGGCAAACACATAAAATATATTAATCTTTAGGTAATAAAATGCAAATCAAAGCTTGAAAAAGATGCTACTACGTGGCCAGTGGAGCTACAATTTAAAAAGATTGAACGTACCAAGTGCTAACAAGGATAAGAGAGAACCAGAACCTTCAACATTGCTATCAGGCATATAAACGGCACAGTCACTTTGAAAATACAGTTTAGAACTTTCCTCTAGTTAAAATTCCACTTGCCATATAACCTACCAAGTCTACTCAGGTATTTGTGAGATAGAAAGAAAAATACATGTCCACAAAAACCTTGTTTACAAATGTTCACATCAACATTATTCATAACAGCCCCAAGTGGAAACCATCTAAGTTATCAATTGACTTGTGGATAAACAAAACACAGCCCATCCATACTATAAAAATAATACTCTGAAGTAAAAAGTAACAAACTAGTAAAACTCATGCTTCAGTGACATCTACACAGAAAAACACTGTCCTGGATGAACCAGCCTCACAGAAAGGCCACATGGCTCCATCCAGGTGAAACTGAAAAAGTCAAAACTCAAGAGACAGAATGCATGACCAGAGGTCACTCAAGTGAGAACAGGGCCTGGTAGTGAGCAGGCCCTATGGAACTTGAAACTGATAGAAATGTTTTAACTAGACTGTAGAGAGGATTCCTAGTCTGTACATATTTTTTAGAACTTATCAACTGCATGTTAAAATGGTGTGTTTTATAGTATATAAATGATACTTCAAATTCTTTAAATCAACAGGAAAAAACTTTAATTATTAACTCATGGCAGAAACAAAATTACTGGTATTGTCATAAAGTTTAACAACATATTACTAAAAAGACTAATGTCTTGTACAGGGAAAAGAACTGTACAGATGACAGACTGTAAATTAGCTAAAGATAATGTGCTGGGAATAGATAATCAGGATTTTATTTCTTGTTGTGTTCTCATAATAAACCTGTTTTTAATTTAGAAGTAGTTGAAATCTAAGCTATGGACAGGAAACAGACTGACTTAACTACCACATCTTACTGTATTTTTTAGGAACACAAGCAAACTTTCAAATTTCATTTTATATCATGGATGTTGAATTGCAGTGGGAGTTAAAAATCTCCCTACCACACAGGAAAAATAAAAGCAGGGATGAAAAAACATTAATTAGAGGGAGGGGAAGTGCCAGGAATTGAACCCACTTGCTAGACAAACATTCTACACTTCCAGCCCCAAGTCACATTAATTTTATAGTCATTTATTTCATTTCAGATTTACAGTACATAAAGTTCCATGGAATTCCAAGTGTGGAAAAAGTAAATAGGTCTATGGATAAAATTCAAGAAACAATGTAACCGGCGACCCAATGCAAGCCAACAGCAGTAGATAAAGCAATACAGCCATGACATTCTAGAAGAGAGTCTTAAACACAAGACAGGTAAGAGTACTGGTAAGCATCGATTTGTGAAACAGGTTTATTTATATTAAGGGCCACAAAACAAAAAAAAAGTTAAAACATCACTTTTTCCTTTTACTTAAAGTTAGTATTCTATAGTCTATATTTAATGTCTTACTAAACACCATATATTATAGCACCACTACCACCCAACACACACACACACACACACACACACACACACACACACACACTACTTGGTTCTTTTACTCTTTTTAAAGTGTATTTCTCTATGTGTATATGTGTGGGCACATGTTCCACGGCATACATCCACACATCCATCAGTCAGAGGTCAATTTGATGGCATCAGTTCTATCTTTGTACCATGTGGGTCATGGAGACTGAACTCAGGTTATCAAGGTTGGTAGCAAGTATCCTTTCGAATCTGCTGAGTCATGTTACTGTGAGAGGCAGCCAGGTACCTGGTTGCAGACCTTGAACCTTGGATACTCTAAAGGGACAGTAGGAGTTTGGCCTTGCTCCTGGGCCCTGGTTCCTTTCACTTAGCATCAGCCATCCACAGTCCCTCCCAAAGAAAGGTTTGTGGCCTTAGGTCATGTAGCACAAGTAGCACAGGTAAAGGGCATGACCACAGGCCTAAGAGCCTCAAGAGATCTCCATATTAATGAGATACCGAAAGGTCAGAGGGCATAGCCAATTAAGCGTTCCTTCCCAGAGTCCCCTCCTTGCAAAAGGTATCTAACCTCAGACCCACTCTAAGGACAGGGGTTACAGCTTCATCCATTATTCCTCATGACAACAAAGCTTTTAAAACCATGGACTTCCTCTTGACTTTGGGTCCCGCCTTGGAGAATCGTAGAAGGGGTCTTCAACCAATGAGCCACCACCTAATCTCTCACCAGAGGACTTCTCTATATTCCAGCCTTGGAGGCCTGCCAACTCAAGCTAGCCAAGCCAGCCATGACCCAGCCAAGTGAGTTGCTTCAACTAAGAGTCTTATCTACCCTTCTGGCTGAGGGCCAGTTCAGCCCGTATGGCCCCCATCTCCAGTGCCTGGGAACCCAAGGGCTAAGACCAACAGGTCTCCGGCCAGCTACCTTGGCCTGGAGACCCCCTAACCCCAGAGCTACACCCCCTCAGGACCTCAGACTGAGATTTCCCCATGCCAGGAGTGGAGTTCTGCGACTTCTCAAAGCTCGATGTCTGCCCGCGCCACGTGTAGTGAACACAGTCAAATTCCCACTCTTCAGCCCCTCTGAACCGCCTGGGGCAGCAGACACACGGGAGCTGCAACTCAGCCCAACAGGATCCAAACCCATGCGTGAGCTACAGCCCCACATGTTACCAGGCTTGATATCTGATTCCCAGATAGTTGATAATTGAGAGAGCTGACCTATGTAAACTACAGCTTTCATAATGCACCGAATCCCATCACTCACAATGAAGATCAGAAATCTACCTCTGAGCAAGCCCTCCTCCTCTCCTCAAGCCACAGAAACATGTCACCAAAAGAGGTCTGTGTCATCTAGTGTTGTGAAGTAACATTGGAGAAAATCAACTCGAAGGAGAAGACTTATTCATGCCTTGGTATTAGAAGCTTCACTTCACCCATGGCCATGAGGCTCAGCTACTCCTATGGCATGGCCAGCCAGGCATCATGGCAGGGAGCATGTAGCACAACAAAGCTGCTTCCCTTATGGCAGCAGGGTGGGAACAAGAGAGGGTATGGGGCTGGGGACAAGACACACCCATCAAAGGCATGTCTCCAGTAACTTACTTCCTCCAAGTAGGCCCTTCTCCTCAGGTTTCTGCTGCCTCTCAAGAGCACCACCAAATCCTCAACCCATGAAATTGTGGGGGACATTCCAAACCCAAAGTATAGCAAGATGCCAGGCTTTAACTCTCTCCAAATTGTATTAAAAGCAGGGATGTTAGCCGGCCCAGGCAGAGAGCAGAGGAAATGCGTGTAACTAACTCATGGTATCTGTCATCTGCATGTAAGGACACTCATCTCTGCAGTCTCTCCTCACTGATAAAGCCAAGTGTCTTCACACCAAGGTGGGGAGGTGGGGATTTTTGTTGGTTTTTGCTGTTTTTTTTTTTTTAATCTACAAATAAATGAACAGAGAAAACTGAGTCTGCTTTCAAATCAAAGCATCTGAAGAAATGGTGGTTTAAAAGATTAAACAGAGACCGCCAATGCCAACTGTTATGCATATGGGGAGGGCTGTTAACAAGCAATATCAAACTGCATTCCTTTAACTGCTTCTCATTACATCGACTCCTTGGCAAATGGGAAGGCTTTTCATTCATTAATACAGTCATTAACCATAAAATCACTTACAGAATAGATAATCAGATTTCAATTAAAACCTTTAATAGGGTTAAGACCCAATTTGCAGATGAAATAAAGCAACAGTTATGCTTCAAATAATATAGTTAAAAAATAAATGAAACACGAAGCTTATTGTTTTACATACTAAACATTTCTTCTAAAGATATTTTTGCACTTAACCTATATGCTACCAGTTCTGTTTTCTTCAGTTATAATGTTTAACATGAAACTCTAATTTTCTGGTGATGTCACTAACAGTAGTAAATTGATATCAAGGCAGAAAAATCAACTTAAGCTGTTATAAAATAACTACATATCTAGGTATCTAGGGTTTATTCCTTGTTGATCAAATATCCCGAGAAAAGTAACTGAAGGGAGACAGGGCTTATCTGGTTCACAATTCCAAGTTAGAGTCCACCAGAGCACAGGAAGCACTGAAGCATTGAGTCACTTTCCATCCACAGTCAAAGGCACAGCGGTGCACCATGCACACTATGTGTGCACGTCTGCTAGTGCTCTGCTCACTGTCACAGTGGGTGGGGCCTCTCACCTCAGTTAATATACTCAGGATAAACCCCACACACCAACTTAACCTAGATAATCTCTTCAGGGAGACTGCCTCCCAAGGTAATAGAGACTGTGTCAAGTTGACAAACTTTTACAACATGAAGATATAATCCTTGTTTATATGTCAAAATGAGTTTTGATCGTAGAGCTTGGTTAGTATACACAATGCATCAAACACTACTAACAGAAAAACTGTGTCTAATACCTGAAAGTTCTTTATAATAAAAATGATACAAGTTCTGCCAAAACATCAAAAGACTGATAGAAACTGCTCCCTGTCACCTCTAAAATACTGAAAGCTCATTTAGGTGCAAAAAGAATTCCCTGTGGGAGGGTTCATGCACAGCCTATACCTAAGAAAACACATTTTATTAGTCCTCAAGAACATTTACCCCCAGAAGATTGAGAACACATCTCTATTCATCAGGCTGTAAAAAGTCTTCTGACTTGTTCATTTTCAACACTAAAAACTGGTTTATAGCTCAGGCCAGGCTCCTCTCTTACAGTTTTACTAAGAAAACCTCAAGTCTGAGGGCTCTGGAAGCACTGGCTGTCACACACTAGGAGGTGGGCATGCTTCTGCAAACCACTCACACGCCAGCTTGGTCCTTGAGGTTGGACCTGACTTCTTCACCTCCCTTTGCAGACCGTGGACTTTACTGCAGTCCCCATACAGGGTGAAGCCTGAAAAGGCCTGGTGTAACAACTGCTTGTGGACAGAGCGAGCACTGAGTACAGGTTTCCGTGACACTAGTTACCATGACACTTTACAGAGGAATGGTCTGTGAGCATAAACTCAGTGTGCCTTGGCCAGCAGCAAGACAGATGGAAGAGGCATCAAATCTCAGGCACCAACTTTACTTCTCTTGCTTTTTAAATTATTTAAAAAAAAAATACTGTCACAATGAACTTTTGTTGTTCATACATTTGGCAAGTTTTCCACCGTTTCCCTTCACACCTTTCCTAAAAAGGAATATTTTCTGTATTCCACACTGAAAAAGATTCACAGTCCAGAAAATAAAACATTTTCCTTCCCTTAGAAGAATTTTAATGGATATTTTTATCCTCTGTTACTGGCCAAATTGTCAAAGTTTATAAAAGTATATAAATAAAATTTAAAAGCCATAGTTTCATGTTTTTCTGAGAAAGTTACATATTTAATTTAATCCAGTATACTAATTTTATGTAAACACCTAAATAAAATATTTGTATAAAGCTACTTATATCTAATTCTACATACTATGAGGTATTTTCTATTGAAGTATTGACTGCCACATGCTGTAAGTCTATAATGGCTACTCAAAGCACAAGCTCTCAGTGTGACCTAAGACAGACAACTTGTTAGGTGGTCACTCTGACAAACTGGGATGACTGCCAGTCATTGCCCCTTTTCCTGCTATTGTCAAAATAGGCATTTCTTTTTCTCAGCTCTCTACTGAAATAACAACTAGTAATTGTAATATACCCAATGCCTCTCTCTCCTGTCTACCCGGTCTCTCTTCTTTAGAAGCCTGAGTCCAGATTCCATTCTGCACTGTCACGCCCACTTTCCCTAGCAGAGTGATCTAATGCGCATGTCTGTTTAAGCAACAGAAACAGTAATTCTCTCAAGTCAGCTGTCCAGCGTCGGCCACACATACAATGTGGTGACACTGGAGGAGTGCTTTCCAGAGGGACCATTTCCCAGCTGTGTTTTCAGCAACAAAGCGATGGGAGGGGGAACAACATTACCTAGGATGACATAGTTTTCCTAAGGAGCGTAGTACAGGGTAAAGAGACTAGATCACTGTGGCACAGCAGGCATAATGCGGTATTCTGTGTTTTGAGATTTCAAAAAGCTGCCTTTGAGTTGATTGCTAAGAAGCTGAAAGGTGAGCTCAATGAGATAGATAATGAAGGAACCCAGTGTTCAGTTCCTCAGACACCTAACAATCTTAGAAAAGTTAATTAGTGCAGGGAATCAGAGCCTGTGCAGCCAGGGTTACAACTACAGAGTGGAAGCCGTACCTTTAAAGAATCAAAGTAGCACCTGCTCTAATTTGTCAGCCTGTGCCACAGTTAGTTACTCTGTGTCAATAAAATTCAACAGAGTAGCAAGCAACAGGGAGCCCAGAGAGTTGAGGACTGGGCCTTCTGCAAAAGGCTGATTCTCTCCCCCGACAGAGATTAGTGAGCAGAGTTCGAAGCTGCTTGGGTACCAACAGGATCACCCTAAGAGGATGTACTAAGCCTCAGCTCAGTGAAGCAACAGGGGCAAGTGGAAATAAAATAACTTTAAGGAAAAGAAGTCACATTTGGAGGATGACTTTCAGAAAAAAAAATTCACTGGTTACATGAAGGGCACAGCTGTGTGCTGCTTCCATGAAGACCATAGCTGTCTGTGTGTGCTGGCTACGTGAAGGACACAGCTGCGTGGCTCCACAGAAAGCAGAACTGTGTGTGCTGGCCGCATGAAGGCACAGCTCTGTACGTGTACACGCTTTTAGCCACTAAAGTACAATCCGTTCATGGTTTTAATTTGAGCGAAAAAGCCCTTCCTTTTTTGGTATGCAAAACAGCTTTTCAAGGATTAAAGCATTAAAAAAAAAAAGCCTCATTTATAAACCAGATGTGAGCAACATCTTTTCAGGCTCCTGGTCTCTTTATGTTGTTTGTCACTATAACCTTCTCCAGTGGGAGTTCTAGGGAACTGATGGTCACAACAGTACCAAGCATGTTTGCCTGGAGGATTAGCTAGTTTTTCTGTTTTGTCCAGTATCGTGGGCCTTTGCACAATAAAGTATTTGGCAAGTGTACCTGCACTGACGGGGGCTCTTCATCAATAATACTTTACTTGTAGTTGTGGAGTGTTTCTCTTCATAATATATATGACTTTGTATCATCAAGTTAGAAAAACCATCCAGAGAATATTAGTTTAGATGTATTCACAAGCAAATAATGTTATAGTTTTGATGCAGGGATCATAGAAAAGTAATAGTTTTGAAAGCGTTACAAATTTAAGAATACACATGGTTGAAGGTAAGCAAGCATGAGAAATCAGACAATATCAAACAGAAATTTTGATGGCAGCTATGGAGGGGAAATTGAAAAGGAACTCACTTCCCACAAAAACACAACACAACTAATCAAAAGGCATCACAGGGGACAGCTGTTTGGAAGCAAAGACTGTGTGCTGCTAAACTACAATCCTTGAAACAAGGGAAAGGGGAGATGAGGTCCATGGTGGGCACAGCTTTCTGCCAAGCAGCACGTTCTAGGCCATGGAACAGGGAACTGAAACACAAAACAGCCCAGCATCACAAAGCTGAAGAGGCAGAGAGCAGAGTTCCAGGCAAACAAAACTCCTGGGAAATGCAGAAAAGGGAACCTAAGAAGAAAACCTGCAAAAAAGGTGAAAAATGGATCATGGTCTGAATGCGGATGTCTGTCAAATTTCATGTTGAAACCTATTCACCCATGTGATGGCACCAGAAGGAGAGCCTTAGGAAGATACTAGCTTTGGAGGACGAGGCCTCATGCAGGGGTCAGATGTCAGAGACCCTTGCTCTTCAATCAAGAGAAGGTGGTAAGAGGACGCCATTCTGCCGGTAGACTAGGAAGCAGCCTTCCCCAGACACTGAATCTGCAGCACTTGGATTTTAGACTTCGCAGCTTCCAGAATCACAAGAGACAGACTTGTTGCTTATCAACCACAGCAGTTTTTCCTATAGCATCTCCATGGACTAACGGGGAGGAGCAGAACAACAGGCTGCAGAGCACAGCCAGGAGTAGAAGACAGACCGACACATGCCACACAATTTTTACAACAAGAGGTTAAAAAAAAAAAGTGGCACCCAAAGGCTGTTTGACTAGACTTAAGGACCATTCAACAGGAGAGAAATCATGTTGGTACTGAAACCTGGTCAGCTTCTCAGAGCTAGTGAGGTCATGGACTCTACTACAGCCGCTTTGTGAGACCAGCATCATTCTGAACACTACATTCCAAATATTATCCTTATACCTACAAGTAAGTATTGCTACTGAGGAGGCTAGGCTGACTCCATGACAGACTTCAAATTGGCAGATAAGGAGACTAGGCCTAAGAACTGGGAAAGTCTGGGCAAGCCCAGGCAAGCCAATTGCTATTAGAAAAAAACCCAGGCTCCAGCCTTCATGCTCCAATAATGGTTCTGGAATGCTTAGAGATAGAGTAAGATAAAGCTCATCTATCCATGAACTCCAGTATGCTTTAAATCAAGCCTGTGAGCTCATTTGATTGTCTCTATATCTTGGTAATGGGAGACCCCCATCATCCTGGACTTCTGCAGAATCAAACACTCTTTGTATTTACATACTATTTGAGTCTGGGTATCATTCTTCAGTGAGTCATGGACCCTTACACTACTATCAAAGAAGCTTGTCTGTGATGGTAGAAACGATCACAGAAAACCACAAGTGGATACAATCCAGAGATTAACAGACTGTGGGGATCCCAGCCTCAACAGATACATCTATATAACAACTCCTGTATCTGTGGCTCAGGGGACATCAAAGAAGAGGGAGCAGAAATATTCTAAGAACCATATATAATACCACCAAGTCAGCTGTGGAATAGTTTCTCCTAGAAATGGCTGCACAGACAAGATTTGAAACAAGGCAGTATCAATGGACATGTTCATGGGGAAAAGTTCACAAGGTCTTACCACAGACAAAGAACTACAGCCAACTAATGATGGCGGGGAGAAGGAGAATTAGCCCCTCTTGGGAATGAGTCCATTATCTGTTGTCCAATGCAGTGGCCAACCTTGAAACCACAAGCACATCATCAACAAAATGGGTCTACCGGTTGTAGTTTTATATGCGTGTGTATGTACCAGGGAGAGGGAAGAGGGGGAATGCGTGTGAAACACTGAAAATCAAAGCAAGAGAGACTACCACATCCCCCTTAAGAGGAGACACGAGGGTGAGAAAAGGATGACCAAAAGTGATACAGTTCTATTCCAGCTAAGACATTAAATAAACAATTCATCAACAACAAAGAACAAAGTTCTAGTGATATGTCTAAATATACCAACCAACTTAACATGTACCAAGTTCCACAAACAGAATGTGATGCAGAAAAATATTTGAAGAAATGACAGACAACTTTCAATGCAAGAAATAAAAAAAAAAAAAAAGACAGATAATTATTTTTAAAAATACATCAAATGTCAAAATGGTGGGCAGACCTGCTGTTGCAGCATCCAGCAGGTGGCTGATGGTTTGCAAAAGTGGTATTATAATGCTGTGGGATTCAACGAACTGGGGCTAATGTGAGATGACACAATACATGAAACTAAAGATGTAAAAGATGTAAAAGAAGCCATAAGAAGGCTTCCTGAGGACCTTTACAATGACAGAATGTGTTGAATTAAGAGAGCCCTGGACCTGACTATGAGGCATCAAGTCTTGTCTAAAGAGCAGTGGACAAAATATGAGAAGGACAAATTCTACCTTGAACCCTATCTGAAAGAGGTTATTTGGGAAAGGAGAGAGGAGAGTGGGCACAGAAGTGATCTTGTAGTTAAGATCTGTGGGTGTGCCTGGTCTCACCACATTTTTATGAAGTTATTTCAACCTGAATCACAATTTAAGAATTATTTGCTCTACATATGCCTCATTTTAAATAAATGTCTATTGTAACCATAAAAAGCCACACATCAAGACAAACTACAGATAATGAGAACAACCTTCTTACAGCAGAAGTGAAGGCCATTAGAGGCAGGAGCAATGGCATAAACAACAACAGACTTTTACCACACCCAGTGGAGGGCAGGGAAAGGGAAAGTTACCCTTAAGAAAGAAATCTAGTAAACTCAGAATTCCACAGCCAGGAAAATCAAAGATAACTGCACTACAAGGGATAGTGAAGGGAGTGCTTCATGGTAAGGAGAAGTGAACACAGCGGAAAGTCACTTAGAGAAGAGAATGGTGAGCATGTGTGCATTTTAATCTACAGAGGAAAAGTAGAGGACTTAAGAGCGCCCAGGAAGGATGTACGTGGCTATGCTACTGTCAGGTTACCTTGTCAGAATGGCACACAGTGTCTCGAGTATTATGGGTGCATAGAGAAAAGCTATCACAGAAAATAAATCCAACACTGAAACACGTGCATGCAATCCAAAAGAAAATGAATAGGACACCCAGAAGAACTACAACACAACTGGCCCATGGTGACCAGTTGTGGGAAGGGCAACTTCAAAATATAGATATTTGGATGGCAAGATGACTCACTGGCTAAAGGTGCTTGCCAACAATTCTGGTGACATGAATTTGATGTTCAGGACCCACAAGTGGAAGGAAAGAACCAACTTCCTCAAATTGGCCTCTGACCATCATGCATGTGCTTTAGCAAGCACATGTGCACACCCACACACAATACGCACACACACACATGCATGCATGCACACACAAACACACTGCTAAAAAGTTTCAAAGAAAACAGAAATTTTAAAATTTGAGCTAGAGAAATAGCTCAGCAGCTAAGGGCATGCAGTGCTCTTACAAAGGACCCAAGTTCAATTCCTGGCATGCATAACTAGGTAGCTCACAATTATGCAATCACTTATAACTCTAGCTCCAGGGGGTCTGATGTCCTCTTCTGACTCCATTGCCTCTGAGATCATATGGTCACACCCTTACACAGACACACATGTGCACTTAACTGCAAAATAAAATTAGGAAAGGGCTGGAGCAACCGCTTAGCAGTTATGCGCACTGGCTGCTCTAAAGGACCTGCATTCTAGCCTCAGCGCTCACATGGCAGCTCACAGCCATCATTCCAGTCCTAGGAGATTCTGTGACTTCTTCTGGCTTCCACAGTCATGACATACATGTGGTACATAGACACATATGGAGGCAAAACACCTATGCACATGAAATTAGAAATTTGAAAAGTCGTAAGAGATCACCATTCTCCTGTAACAACCAACACAGCTGGATATGCCACATAATCATAGTTCCTAAAATGCACTGGACAAGAGGTCACAATTATCTATCCTAAGCCTACTTTAATAAGTGACAACCCACTTTAAAAGAAAGATCCCCAGCTGCTACACCCTGACTGCCTGACTGAAAGAAAGGGAAGAAAAGAAATCTGCCCTAGACAAAGGCTAATGAGAAATCGGTCCAACTGTGAAAGGTAACACACACACACACACACACACACACACACACACACACACACATGCACATATGCTGATGCAATTTTCCCAAGGTACTCGAGGCTTTCAGCTAGGGAAAACTGGGGGATGGAGATAATAAGAAAGCCAAGATAAATTTCTGGGAAGCTAGAAATCTTTAGAGTACAGAGAAGAAGCAAATAAGGCCTCAGTGGGATGGCAGGAAGAACTCTCATGAGATGGGGCTGGGGCAGCACTGGTGATGGAAATCTTCTCAGCAATTGAAAAGGCCAATCACCAGCATGTAAAACAGGAAGCTGTCTCTGCAAATCAAAGGAAAGGTTCTAGATAGCCTGTAAACACAGGAGAAGGTACTTGTCAGTCTCAGGCAAGAAGAAAACACAAACGAAATTCAAAATACATGAACTATTTTTATCCTCAGCAGCACTGCTAAAAATAAGCAGGAGAAGCAGACAGGACCACACTAGGAGGCGGGGCCAGGAGCCTCCTACACACTGCCCAGGGGTGAGAACTGAGCTGGCCACTCTGACTGGCTGCTAGGAAGTGTCTTGCAAAGTGAAATCATCTGCCCTGTGAAGCGACAACTTTTCATTCTTGAGATATTTTACCACAAAGAAACAAAAACAGCATGTCCACAAGAAGCCTTGTTCCATTGTGCTTTGTTAGCTTTATTTATATGAACATCAATATTTGACGAGTCTGTATGCTCATCAAGAGAAACTGAGTACTTATGCAATGGAATATTACTTTGAAATAAAAATAAGGACTGATGTATGCAGGAACATATACTCAGTGAACAGCAGAAACGCTACTCAAAACCATTCTCAGTGAAAGAAGCCACACACAGGGAGCATGCTTTAGGGCGAGAGAGGGTAGCGGCATGTGCTCTGGAAACAGAAGGGACTCCTCGGAGGGGAGGAAGGAGACAAGCAGAGTGGGAGACAGAGGGTGGGGTAATAAGAACAATATGACCTATATGAAGGAAATGTCTCAATCAAACCTGTGGCTAACTAAAAAAAGAAAAGAAAAAAGTCACAACAAAGTCTATTATTTCGTATAATTAATGTACAGTAACAGGGCCAGTGAGATGGCTCAGCAGCGAAGAGTGGTTGCTGCAAATGCCTAATGACTGGAGCCTATCCCTGGACCACACAGAAAGGTTTAGGACAAAACTGACGTCCCAAAGCTGTCCCAACTTCCACACGTGTGTCATGGCGCATCCCACATACCCACACATCATATTTTCACATAAGAATAATGAAATATTTAAAGACTTCATTCATAGA
>JANHMN010000003.1:62325464-62381021 GCA_030674055.1 Rhabdomys pumilio
TGGCAGCCCATATGCATACACACACAAGACAGAAAAACCACCACAGTAAATTGGTAAGCCTTTTGAGGGAATACAGCATACAAATCAGCTATACAAAGGATGGACTGACTATGTAGGAGGGGCTACCAGCACATATCAGCTAGTGTCTACAGCTGCCAAAAGAAGAACAGGAGAGACCCTCCCCTTCTTTTCTTTATACTATGTCTCAAAACACAGCCAAACATCAGGGAGATGTTTAGACTTGTCCCCAACACAATCAAATATTTGAAATGACCTCACAATGAGATGTATACATGTGAGGCAAGAAAGTAGGAGGGCCTGTCCAGAGCTACAGGATGCCTAGGAAAAAAGAAACCTACTCTTGGCCAGGCATGGTGGTGTATACCTGTCTCTCAGTAGTCGGGAAGCAGAGAAAGGCAGAACTATGGAGTTTCAGGACATCCAGGGCTACACACTAGAGAGATTCTATCTCAAAACAAAACAGAACAAAAACCTACTTGTGGTTCACCTAAAAGCCCCTATTCAAGTCACACAGTTCTACAGAATAAAATACCACAAAGCAAGGACAGCCAAGAGTATACAACAGAAACAAAACTGGAAAACTAAAAAAACTTGCATGCCTGAATTCCTGCAGAACAGAAGTGTAGATAAAACAAGTTCTATGAAAGCAGTCAGGAAATAAATACCTTCAGTGGTTATTAAGAGGCAGTGAAATGATGTTAGAAAAACACCATTACCTTCTGGGAATGCACTGGACGGAAATGAGCACATTCCACCACAAATGTGACACTCAGCAAAGAACAAAGAGCAGAACACCCATATGGAACGGAAGGGTTGTGTCCTTGTATGTATACAGGCATGGTTTGTAAGCACTGTATTCAATTCATGCATTTCAGTCTTTTGTTTGGAATTTTGAGACAGGATCTCTTGTATCTTAGGCTGGCCTTGAACCCAACAAGTAGCCGAGGCCAACCTTGAACTTCTGATCCTCCTGTATCTGGTTTGTACAATGCTGGAGACTAAATCCAGGGCTTCATACATGCTAGGCAAACACTCTACCAACTGGGCTACATTCCCAGCATCCTATTACACATGTGTTAGGGTCAAACATGAAAACTTCTATCCCCATAGATACACTTTCTGGGCAGTCTTCAAAAGAGCATCTAACTCTCTAGCTATTTAAAGAGAGAAACTTCAAAGCTAAAATGATCAACCACCACAAAAGCAGTCACATGAAAAACCCTGAAAATTGTGAAAGTTTCTGCATTGAATATAGTTGGAAGCAGTGACTCATTGTATGAGGTTAAATATTATTTAACTTCTTAGTTAATACTATTTTTACAAAGAGACACCTTAAGCATCCGAATTCACTCACATTCTTTGATGTGAAATTCAGAGCTCTTCACGCAAACCTTGGCCAGCAATGAGAAGAGTGATAAGCAGACACTCATCATAATGCACCCGCAGTGGCCCCAAAACAGACACCATCTGCTTACATTTACACCAGGAGAAGGCTGGGTCAGGTCTCACCTACAGTCCTTTGTTTCATCCTCAAACACATGCTTGCAAATACATCCAAACACCCGCTGCTGGTGCGCACGCTACTAAAAACAGATTCCTGACACACGAGAAACTATACAGACAGGGATTACCTGGAGGTAGGAATTGTAGTTGGTTATTAGCTAATCGAAGATGACGCAACGCTCTCAGACGACCAATTTCTGGGCACACGATCTCTAAGGCATTGTCACTGAGGTCCAGACACTGGAGTTTCACAAGGGACCCGATGGCTTCAGAGAGAAAAGGGAGAGGCAGAATGAGTGTGACTCGGTGTTCCTAGGTGACCACTTCATTCCTGACTCTCTGTCTTTCATTCACACAACTTGAAAACAGAGTTGTGAAAGTAGAGAGTATTTCTACCTTGAGATAAAATTAAATGAAGAACAAGTAAAATTGTTAAAGCAACAGGGGGGTGTGACTAAAGAAAGAATTCAAAGATGAACCCAGCTGGGGTGGTCCCGGGAGGCTGAGGCAGGAGAGTAGAGTTTGACGCCAGCAGAGTGGCTCAGATGCTTAAGTGCTTGTCCAGCCAGCAAGAAAACCTGAGCTCAGTCCCCAGACCCCCAGGTTTACAAAGCTCCAGCAGCACAGGCTTGCAATCCAGAGCTAGAGACGCAGGAACGGGGCCCAGGGCTGACCTACTTGGTGAGTTCCAGCCCAGGGGGAGGTTTCCCTCAAAAAAAAATCTGAGGAACAAGTTACAAAGTAGTCCTCTGCACCTCTGCCACCCTCTCCCCACACACTCCCTCCACACATACAAAAATTTTAAAGAATATATTATTTGGGGGCTGGAGAGATGGCTTAGTGGTTAAGAGCACTGATTGCTCTTCCAGAGGTACTGAGTTCAATTCCCACTAACCACATGGAGGCTCACAACCATATGTAATGGGATCTGAGGCCCTCATCTGGTGTGTCTGAAGACAGCGACAGTGTGCTCACATACAATAAATTTAAAAAAAAATCTTTAAAATAAAAAGAATACATTATTTTATTCGTAACTAAATTCTTAGTTAATTGCACACAGTACTTACTTCACTGTTTCCCCGATAGTAGTGTGTCTAGTAATTTTCCTGGCCATTTAATGTCTTTAGACTCCTCCATTTAATGTTTCTTAACTGGACTTACATTTTAAAGCAAATAAATCGATTCCCTAACTCACCAATCAAAATAGGTTTAAGGAGCTAGAGATGAAGAGACAGGGTCCGGGGCTCATCTTCTCAAAAAGCAAAATATAAATGACACTGTTTTCGAACTAAGAATTGTAAGTGCGCTTACCTTCTGGAACCACAACAATGTTGTTTGAGTGAAGGTACCTGTGACAAAAGGGGGGAAAGTTGTTGTTGTTATTCAATATTTTGTCAGATAACCAGTTAATACAAGCTCTGTTTGCAAACTTATCAAATATAAGCAAAACTTCCCCAAACACACAGACATAACAGCTAATACTTTGAGAATAATATGTTAAATCACAAATATTAAATCTATTTTCTGGTTTAGTCATTTAAATATCATTAATATAAAAATCATAAGGTATTTAACCTCATGAAAAAATTACTAGTTCTATAGGCTGGAGAGATGGCTCAGAGGTTAAGAGTACAAGCTGCTTTTCCAGAGGTTCCCAGTTCAATTCCCAGCAACACCATGTGATGTTTTATAACCACTGTTAATTAAATGCAGGGCCCTCTTTTGGTGTGCAAGCATACATGCAGGCAGAACACATGAATATAGTCATAAACAAATCTTTAAAAAAATTACTAGAACTTCCAGTTCATTTAAATAATTGAAGTTTTCAGAAACAAATTTATTGTGTAAAGAAAAATCAATATCTATTGTATAAAAGGAGATATCAGTTTTAATTTCTAAACAGTAAAAGTGGAATAAGATAAGTTTAACTGGCTCACTTGTTCTTACAGGGTCCCAGCACCCACTTGGTGTCTCCTAACCATCTGTAATTCCAATTCCAGAAAACAAACACCCCTTTTCTTCACTACACAGGCACTAGGTATGCATATGGCACATATATGCTTGCAGGAAAAACACTCAGACAAAATAATCTCCAAAACAAAACTCTTAAAGATATCTCTAGCTGGCATGCTTACTGTAACTCAAGAATAGAGATTAAATGTTCACTAATGCATCCGTAGAAATACTCAGATGCCAAGGCACAGAAATTTGACTTCTCAGCAACAGAAGTCTTCTTTAAAAAGATCTGCAAGTCCAGGCTAGTTTAAGCCAGCAACACTTTCCCACTGAAGCCTCTTTGGCACACTCTGGTGGAGACTCCAGGTACCATCTGAAACCACATATTCAGAGCCAAATGCTGTGACTGCCAGAGATCATACAGTAAAAAATAAAATCAGTAATAAGACTTATTTTCTTGTGAGGTAGACAACTTGATTTTAGAACACTTGATTTTCAAACCAGCCAATTTTATAGGTAAAAAATAAATCCCCAAAGTACTTTAAAATATAACTTAGAGATTTTCTTTTGCATTTTGACTATCTTTAGTGAATGTTAAAATGTCAGTAAGTACAGAATGATAAAAGCAAAAAATTGGTGAAGGCTTTTCTATGCCGAATTAAACCAGTGTTGTAGAGGATTCATTAACCTGTGGGTTTTGAAATCAGCTAAGACCAGACATACTCAGATGTGAGACTTTTTCCCTCCAGGAAATACTTAAGGGCTTTTCACTAATGACTCTTAAGGTTTGATACTAGTTTTTCAAAAGTTGCTATGAAGAGAAGCGACCAGGTTGCCTGACCAGATCACATGCTCAAAATCCTCAGGGGGACACAATAAAGTCCACAGCCAAGGAAAGAAACAAGCACCCCTGTCATGCCATTTGGCCAACAAGCATTTCCTCTCCTTCCTTCCATGTTCCTACATCGCCACTAACTGACAGAAGAGAGACCTGACTCTAGAGCTCCTGGTCTTCTTGCAGTTGGTCCAGCCACAAAGCGTTTTCTTTTGGCAAAAGTCATTGTCACAGGACTGGCTTCTGTGTTTGCCAGACAGCAAGCCTTCTCTGGATAACCATGCGGCACAATTTAACCACGTGCGCACTCTAAAACAGACCTCATTCTTCGCTTTGTGTACATGAACTGATTACACATTTTGGACTCAATACTTTGGGAAGCATTCTTGATAAAGGTCATTTGTGTCAAAAGGCTGTAAATAAATGTGCAAGCAGACTCACTACAGTATGTAAATATGTATTTATTATACAGAAGAAAACAGATGCCATCACATAAAAATAGAAGCAGAACTGATTAAAAACTACTTCAATAAAATGCTTGTCTGGAGTTTTACCTATGAAAATGTCCAAGTCAAAATATGTACTAGAGTACCCACTATTATGACTGAAACTTAACAACACATTTCAATACACTAATGTGCCTATGTTATACTAAAGATGCTATATAGCACTACAGTGCTTCTGACCCTAACTACACACTGGAACTAGCAGGGTCTCCAAAAGATCATCTGTGCACTAAGTACAACGCAATCCCATTCCACAAATAATTTTAGGACACAACCAACTGAGAATCTACATGGTACAGGGAGCTAGCCCCTCCTTAATAACTGGGTGACAGGTCTATCAGAGCACCCCATTGTCTTTACTGCACATTCATAGTCACATGACCACGGGAGCATTACCAACACCCTCAGTCTCCTCATTTCTAGTCACAAAAGAGCATGCTGGCCTGTGTCTGGGGGAACTAGAGGACAGAGGCGTGGAGCTCTCAGATGTGTTGTGGGGATGCACTGAAAGGCCAGTGAACATGTCTGCTGTTGGGTGCTGTGGGTCACTGTGACCACAGGCTTGGGATCTTCAATTTTATCATTTAAAAAAAAAAAATCCAGAATAGCTGAGATCTTGATGTTTCAAAGTAGCTAGCTTTCATCACATTTTGCTGAAATACTGCAGGAAATTAAATTCATGCTAGTACAAATACCACTTAAGGGTACAGCCACTTTGGCAAATGGCTTGGTCTTTTTTGTCTTATTTTTTAATAAACTGAAACAAAGTTTTACTCAATATGTTAACGTCAATTTCTTAGTGTTGACAAATGTCCCATTGAACTCATGTTAACCACAGGGAAACTGGGTGAGGGGTATTCCAGAACACTCTGTGCTATCTTTACAACCTCCCTGTAACTATGAAACATATTCTACAGTGAAAAGCTATCTTCTTAATTGAAGGAACAGGACTTCCACTTCTAGACATAATGAGTAACAAGGACCAGACTGACCTGCCTGCTATAAACAAGGGAAAACAGATGGGATCTACAAAACAACTATTTTCAGACAGTGACAGCAGGTGACGAAGACTATGTTTCCTTAAAAAAAAAAATGGAACTAGCAAGGAAAGCTACATCATCTCCTAACTATCTGTATATCTGTAGGGAGATTCTGAACTATGGCATAAGAAGAGAAGTCCTAGGTTATGGAGCCTTTAACAGGACTGAGGCAGTTAGCAGTCAAAGGGAAAGACTAAGACTTCAGGAGAGAATGGAATTACCCCCCCCCAAAAAAATACAGCTCCAAAAACTTAAAAGAGCTCCTCTTTGCTAAATTCAATAAAATGCACAGGCATAAGGGAAACTGTGTGCAAAACAAACAAAACCAACCAAACAAACAAACAAAACAGGAGAAAAGCTATCAGCTGAATAGCACACAAAGCTCTCTGGACAAGAGGCATACATTCAAGCACACAGCCAAACCTTGCCTTTACCCAGGCTATTCACAGAGACCCTAGACAGCTGAGGCCTTTGCAAGAGGGCTGATCTCTCAGATCCTTAGATATGAGATTGCACCTATTCCAAGCAAGCCATACAAGAAACAAACACAAATGCCAGCAAACAGCAAAACCAAAAAGAAAAGAAAATACATTACTATGGAAATTTATAAAACTCACCATTCAGTGAGGAAAACAACCCCAAACTGGAAGAAGAAAAATCAATACAAATAAACCCACTAAGCAAATGATTAGCAAATAAGGACATTTAAATAATTATAATGATTGTAGTCAGGTAGTTAGATGAAAATTATGAACATTTTAAGAACTATAAAAACAAAATGTCTAGAGATCAAAGATATCTATATATAAAATGAAAATATATAATATATAAAATCACTGGATGGAATTAACATGGTAACTGACCTCAAGGACAGAAAAATATAGTTTATCAAAACTGAAGCACAAGAAAGACACTGAAAAAGAACTGTCCTGCTCATTATGGGATATATTTGACCGTCTGATGAGCAAGCAAGAGTCTCAAGGATCAAGGCCAAAGACCAAGCAGAGGGATAAAAACATGAGCTGCAACAATGTCCAGAGTTGTCCAAAGAAGACAATAAACCCCAGAAGCTCAGAACACTCAAAGAAAACAAAAAAATCGAGATCAAATTGCAACAAAGTGGAGTGAAAAGCTGGAAGCTCCTGGGACTGAGCAGCAGCTCCATGAAGGCACAGTACTCCCTCAGCAGAGTCCTGAGTGCCGTCCCAGGACCATCACCACAAAAATAAATTCATTTTAAAAGGAAACTCCTCAGACTAGATCAAGAGGACAAAAAAATCCACCTTATATACAAAGAAATAAATAGGAGAGCAGGAGACATGTCCTGATGAACTGCAAGCCAGAGGGAATGAATGCCTTCAAATGCTGAAAGACAGACATACTAACAACCGAGATTCCTAATCCTGGGAGAAACACTGAAGAATGCAGGAGGAACTACGACAACAAAAGCATGACTTTTAAGGAAGGAAAAGAAAACCACTGAGTCTCAGGCTTCTCCACTTGAAATCTCCAAAGCATCATACACATAAGCAAAACAAATGCACTCAAGTTCATTGAAGCTGACTTTACTGGGCAGAAGAACAGAAGGAGGATGAAGAGTTGAGCTGCGTCTTCGAAGAAGTACATGTAACACCAGACAAGACGACTTTGTAGACTACATCAGGAACCATTAAAACCTACACATAAAAACTGACGTAAGACACTGATGACAGACAGGTGCACGAAGAGGCTCAGCATCACCAGCCATTAGAGACACACAAGGGAAGCCACACTGATAGAGACCATGGTCACATTAGAACGGCTGGGATGAGAAACAGTGACAGCACTGAGGAGGGGGGCACTGCTGGGTGAGACGGCTAATCTTCACAGTCAATTCCACCTAAGAATCCCCTAGAGACTGCAGCATGCCTCCTGATGTGCCTGTGAGGGCCTTTCCAATGAGAGTTAACAGAGGAGAAAGACATGCTTTGAATGAGTGGTGCCATTTCATGGGCTGGGGCTGGGCAAAGGCAGTAGTCTGACTAAAGGTCTCGGCTTCCTTTCTCTGCCTCCTGCCTGCACTGTGTGAGAGCTGCCTCTGCCAGCTCCAGTGCAGAGCTAGCCTTCTCCCCTTCCCAGCTGCTCACTGAAATCCCTCTGAAACTGGGAACCAAAGTAAGGCTCTCTTCCCCTCAGTCAGTGGTTCTCAATCTATGGGTCACCACCCCCCCCTTTGACAAACCTCCAAAATATCTACATTACAAATCAGTATTTGGCAAATCTCCAAAAATATTTACACTAAAATTCATTGACAGTAGCAAAATTACAGTTGTAAAGTAGCAACAAAAATAATGTTATGGACAGGGGCGACCAGAACATGAAAAACTCGCTGTACTAAAGGATCACGCCAGCATTAAGGAGGGTTGAAAACATGTCGTAAGGTGTTCCTGTCTGGCGCTCTGCCAGCAGCTTGAACAGTAACTAATAAGCTGCGTGTGGTGGTACATGCCTGTAATCTCAACACCCGGAAGGTAGAGGCAGGTGGTTTCGGAGTTTAAGGTCATTCTTGCCTACACAGCAGGTCTGAGACCAAGCTAGGCTTTGTTAAGTTCCTGCTGCAGGTGAGAGTTAGAATACACCAAGGAAGTGTAAAATGATAAAGAAGTTCTCTTCCACAGAATCACTGAGGATACTGTAAAAACTGTTCAGAAGCAGCATACATAAAACTATGGAAATTAGCCCAAGGCCTGTAGTGATAACGGAAGATCTAGAAAGAACTCTGGTGACTGTCAGACAGTGGGCCATGAGCTCTGCTGTGTTTGTATGTGTGCTAGTCCCATATCCCACTGCTCAGCTCTTCACAATTAAGGAAAGCCAAGAGTTCACAAGCAAACTGAAAAGCAGACACCTGGATGAAAGTGGGCAAGAAAGAAGGCTTTCCGAGCCATAGTCCCAAAGAATTACTCTCCACTGTTCTCAGTTACATGAAAGACTTGACTGGTAAAGCGCTCTCTCTCTTTCTTTCTCCTTCTCTCTCTCTCTCTCTCTCTCTCTGTGTATATGTGTGTGTATGTGTGTGTATATATATGTATGTGTGTACATGTATATATATTTTGTATGTTTATAATACATATGTATGTGTTATATATATATATATATATATATATATATATATATATATTATACACACACAAAAATTAAGACAGACAATACTAAACTGAAAGAAATTACAACCGTTTAATCTCACAGCTTTGTTAGGCAGTAGAAAACAACTGTAACAACTAATACACAGACCAGAAATTTAAATAAAACGCTGGTAGGGAGTGCCCATGAGGGCTTTGGCAACCCAGCAGACCACTGGCACATGTGGATGCATACAGCTTCAGAGATCGGAGAATGAGCAACTTAAGATCTGAGAACGCCTTGGGTTCTCACACTGCTGAGCTCAAGTCCGATGTAGGCGAGAAGAAGTGAAGGCTAGAGCAGAGTCATGTAGCTGACAATGGAGAGGCCAAGGTGTGTCTCAATACCCACACAGAGACTCAGGCTAGGGGACTGAGTAATCAATTAGCTACAGTAAGTCTGTCTAGCCATGAGCTGACCACTAACAGTCTGTGATGTCTGCACACAGGAGTCTACAGAAGCTCATCGGTGGTCAGCTCCTGATTAGCCAGGGACCACTACCAAACTTAGCAAATATATTTTATGAAAAAAGGTACAAGGTAAAGAAAAATGAAAGACCAGGAAAACTCTTCCCAACTCATTCTGAAGCTATAATACTAGAATACCAAGTAAAGACAATATAAAATAAATATCACAAGACTATAAAGAAATATCCCTTTTAAAAACAGCTGCAAAATTCTACTACCTAATTAACCCCAAAAACATACAAAAATAATTATATTCCACGACCAAATATGTTATCCTAGCATTATAATATTAGTTCAATATACAAGTATTATTCAGTATAATCTACAACATTAGTAAAATAAAAGACAAAACAGGAAGAAAAAATAGAGAACCTTTGAAGCTAAAAAAGAAAAAACTCTGCAGACAAGACAGGAAAAAGGATTTTCCCAGTCCTACGTATTCAACATTTAGAGAGGCCTAAGCTCCCATACTCAGTGGGAAAAGACTGAACAAAAGAACTCTATAAAACCTTCATGTCCTCCTCACTTCTTTTCCACATCCTGTGTTGATTAAGCTAGGGACTTAATTAAGAAAACAAATGAATGGATGAATAGAAAATAAACTAATGATCAAGTTAGTGGGATATAAAAACAGGATGCAAAGCTGTTATTATTGTGGATAACATCATCTTGTATACGAAAATGAACCTTGGTGGTAATCAATGGTCCTCCAATTGAACTCAAGATCTGTTCAATAGGAGGAAAATCAGATAAGCCAGCGCTGGATTGACTGCGTCCTGGTGTGGAAGTGGCAGCTGCCCGAGATGCTTTCCCATCACTCTGCACACACTACCCAGGCAGGAGGAAGGACAAGAAAAACTCAGCGGCAGTGTTGAGTGTGGTTACATTTTGGTGACAGGTTGTGGTGTTCACTGTACTGTTTTTATCTTTGGTTAGTTTGAAGAGTTTCAGAATAACAGGATGGGACAAATGACAGTGACCGAGACTCACTTGTAAAGATGGATGTGGGACGTTTGCTTTTCCTTTATCTCAACACTCAGACTAAATAGCAACAGAGTGAGGAACAGGAATAAACATCTTTCTGAAATGAAGTACAGCTTTTTCTGTACAATGAAATTAGTACAAAAAATATATGCTAAGTTTTATCTTCCAGGAAGGTAAATTCAACACAAATACATGAATCATTTTGTCTCAGTGACTGTTCTACGGCTGTGAAGATGACACTATGACACACTTGCCCCAATAAGGCCCCAACTCCTGATCCTTCTAATCTTTTCAAATAGTGACACTCCCTGGTGGCTAAGCATTCAACAATGTGAGCTTATAGTAGCCATTCTTATTCAAAAGACCAGACATTAAAAACCAAAAGTGGCCAGGCTGTGGTAATGGTGGCCCATGCCTTTAATACCAGCACTCAGGTGGCAGAAGCAGGCAGATCTCTGAGTTTGAGGCCATCCTGGTCTACAGAGTGAGTTTCAGAACATCTAAAGGTCTACATAGAGAAACCCTAACTCAAACAAACAAACAAAAAATGTGAAGCTAGGAGGGATTTTGGTGGTAAAAGTATTTGCTCTGCAAGCATAAGGATCAGAGTTTTAATATTCAGAATCCACATAAAAGAGAGAGCTTTGTGTGTCTGTAATCTTAGCATTGGAGGGTGAGGACAAAAAGATCCTGAGAGCTTGCTGGCCAGTCATCCAGCAGAGTGCAAAGGCACACTATGGTTCAGTGGCAGGTCCCTTTCAAGAGAGTAAGTTGGACATGTGTAGTGGCTTGTTTTCTCATGCTAAATATGTTACCTAGAAACCTGTGTGCAGTGTTCTGCACTAAGCTAAAGGAAGCCTGACCCAGTCGGGCTGATTGGAAAATAAAGTTGCTAGCGTCCAATAGCTGTGCAAGGAGACAGAGGGGGGCTTTTAGATTCCTAGGCAGGAAATGCAAGGGAGAAAGAAGGGAGCCAGCTATAATAGGCGTGAAGGAGCAGGAGGGTGTGATGGCCAAAATGTAGGTGCAAAGGGAAAACAGACCCAGAAGGAAACAAGGCAGCAAAGATAAAATATAGATTTAGAAAGTATTAACTCAGGAACACTGGAGGGAAATGTGTACTTTCTGCGGGGAGCTTTCGAAGTGTCCAGCCATTGAGCTACATAAGGCATATTAAAACATAAAGGTTGAGTGTGTGTGTGTGTGTGTGTGTGTGTGTGTGTGTGTGTGTATGTGTGTGTGTTTCATTTGTGAATCCAGAGTTCTTGGGTGGGTGCAGAGCCGCAGGCACACTCACAGGGAGCACAGAGCGGACTTTTAGATATCTACCACTACATACATATGTACACATTCACGTACAAAACATTAAACATAATTGACAAAAGCATGGAGAGGTCCTGAGTCTAGAGGGGAAACACTGCCCTCCCCATCATGCACACAGAAGGCTCACAACACCTCAAAAAACAGAAACAAAAAGGTAAGTTTTGTAGCATTATGAAGACAATCTTCAAAAGAACTGAAACTACTGAGACAGGGAGGAAGGGCCAAGGTTTCCAGGCATCGCTCTGTGCTCTCAAGGAGCCTACATCCAGTTTGACATAGGAATATCAAGGGTAGGGATTCTCCCAGGAGCATGCATTCCCGGAAGATCACAAACAGGCCGTACCAGGAGCATCTTCATTGTCTAAGCTGAGCTATTTCAACATATTAAAGGCTCTAACACACCATAGGGGTTAGCAAAGCCTCCAATCTACCCATAGCAGCAGCACGTCAACCATACCCAAAAGTAACAGATGAATATATTAAAATTATATGTCCCACTATTTCAAATTAAAGTTCCCATTCTTATTTTAAAAACAAAAAAAATGAATAAACACACTCACAGTTCCACAAGGTTTGGAAGCTTCTGAGCAAGGTTTTCTGGCTGAAAATCAAAAACTCAGAATTAAATTTTATCTTAAAAAAAGTATGAACATTTTTAATTACCTTAAGCACAACAGAATATCTTCTTGAGATATAAATTTTGAGAACGTGAAAATAATAACTCAGCATGTTTGGGATTCATTCTTACACCAACCACAAGACACTTAGTATAGAAACAGTTAAAATCAATATCCCTTATCCATTTGTCCTGAACCTTCCTAAAGTTGTGACCCTTTAATACAGTTCCACATGTTATGGTGACCCCCAACAATTAGTTATTTTTGTTGCTACTTCATAACTGATTTTGCTACTGTTATGAATCATAACATAAATATCTGTTTTCTAACAGTCTTAGGTAACCCCTGTGAAAAGGTCCTTCAACCCCAAAGGGGTTGAGAACTGAGAACTGCTGCCTTAGAGAAACTAGGCACCTCTTGAGACAGAAGGAAGGCGGCCACGGATGAGAGGTTGATGGGCTAATGAGGCAATTGTGGGCAAAAAAACGCCAGGGTCTGTCAACAGCCTACACAGGGAGAAGGGCTGGCAAGACTCTATAGTCCCCAAAAGGAGGCACCCTGATGACCACACCCTCATTTTGGATGCTTGCCTCCAAAGTGTGAGCAAAGCACTGTTGTTTTGGGGCTGCTCTGTTACAGTGGCCTCACAGTAACAGCCCCCAACACTTGACACTCCCCCATCCCCTGTTGCTAGAGAGAGGCAGATCTCTGGGGTTTCCATGCTCTGAGACAAAGAAGGTTGAGGATGAATAGAAACCTAGGACTGTGATCCAACATTTGTAGGCCTGAGGGTGGCATCTTAAGAGGGGATGGCAGGTTGATGAAATAGATGACATGTGCCGGGGGTGGGGTGGTGTCCTTTTCCAGGGGAAAACTTCTACAGTTCTACTCACTGGTTGAAAAGAGTGGGGTGGGAGGAGGGCTGTTTCTGTAAGTAACTGTGTTATAACTGCAGACAGGGTTCAGATTTACAAGTACATGAAGATGTACACTATGAAAACTGAAGGAACACATGGTTTTTTTCATTTCCCATCCCCCAAACACCAAAAGCTAAGCTAGTTTCAATGACAGACCAGAAAAGGCTTTCAGACAACAAAAGCATGTCTGGCATGGATTCTTAAAGACAAATATGAGATTGGCATGAGATGGAAAGGTGGGGTAGCTCTGGTCCACCTTCTGGGCACAGGAAGTAACATGTGCAAAGGGGGAAGGAAAGGGGATGTTTAGAAAATCATCTATTGACCAGTAATGCCTTACCAGTAGTCCTAAAAACATACTGGGTTTTGTAAACCCTGCTATAAAAGTAACTGTGCTTGGGGGCCTGGCCAGCCTTAAGAATGTGTGATGGTTTGAATGGGGTGTCCCTCCACAGTTGGTGCCACTGTTTGGGTAGGTTTAGGTGTGGCCTGCAGGAGGAAATAAGTCACAGGAGGCAAAGCTCATGTTTCAAAGCCATTTGTCATTCCTAGTTGGCTCTGGGATTCCTTCTTGTAGCTCAAGACATGAGTCCTCCCTCAGTGCTGCTCCAGCAGCTGTCCATCACAGCAACAGGAAGTTAACACGAAACACATTCTGCTCTTGAACCTATGTCGGGTTGGAACCTATGTTATAACCGCCTGTAACTCTAGCTCCAGGAGCTCTGATGCCCTCTTCTGGGCATCTTGGACTTATGTACTCACACATGCACATACTCCCACAAGTGTATGTAAATTTAAAAATTAAACCAAGTGAAATCAAGTATAAAGATAGTTTTACACAAAGTAGCAAGGACTGTTAGGTTTTAATGTAAAACATTACTACAGACTCAGGCTTAAACATTTGGTCCCTGAACGGTGGTGCTCTTTGGAAAGATTGTGCAGTCTCAGGAAGCATGGCCTAGTTTGGGAGGTGGGAAAGACAGGCTACCATAAAAAGAGATGTTATATTTTATTCTAGGGCATAGGGTTTTTGAAACCCTAAACAGACTGAAAATCTACTGGTCTTATTTTAGATAAGAAAATGACAATTTCATTCATGCACACAAATACATTCCAACTGTGTATATATGTATATACACACATATAGATAGATAGAGCCATGCCCTTTTGTCATAAGCTGCATAACTGAACATAGATATGAAACGACTGAAGTTTTGAGTTCTCACTGTTGACAGAACTACTTAGACATTTTAGTGGTACAATCTGTGAACCCTCACTCAATATGCATTCAAACTTACTTTCTCAGACGCCACAGTGGATCTAGCCAAATCCCTGCAATGGCCTTTTAGTATTGGTTATTTCCTAGTAACAACACATGCTTCCATTTATGGGCACACCTAGCAAAACTAGAGAACGGTAAGGCAGTGGGTTCAATCCGCAATGCTCCCATTAAAGCAAAGACCAGGGCAGGGAAGAACGCTCAGACCCTCATTGCATTTCATCTGCTGGAGTATCAACATTGTATCTGGTTGGCTTACATGACTCTCTGCTTACTTGACTCTATCAGACAGCATTCCATGATAAACTGCTTTGCTTTTAGTTTTGGTTTTTTGAGTTAGAGCTATATATAAAACACTGAAGCCATACTTCTGCTACTGACAGGCATCAGTGTGAACTTATTAACAAGTTAAACACATTGTATTTATATTGCAAAGCCCGTACACTAACTTTTGAGAAGATGGTAGTTCATGAGAACACTGCCTTTTGAAAATACAAAATAAGTAAATGCATCTCTCAACCTAGAAAACAGTGTCTGTTGAGCAGGCCATGACTGACCCCTACTGGTGCCTAAGAAACTGTGTCTGCTGAGCAGGACAGGACTGACCCCTACTGGTGCTCTGTGGTATCATTCCTTCCTTTCTAATCCCACATTTTCAGTACATGGAAAAAGAAATCCCATTAACATTTACATCAATAAATTTTTTCACAAACAATGCAAAAGTAAACTTTAATATGCATAGCTGGCATAAAATGTTGCTTTCAAATTTCCCTTAAATGTGTAGATTTTTAAATGTTTATAACTTGGGACAAGTATTTCATGTATTTTATAGACCACAACAGATCTGTGACATTCTGTGGTAGAGACTGCCCTTCCCACTCCTCTCCTCAAGGAACTAGGGAAGATGGGATACAGCCTAGGGGTCTTCATCAGGCTCAAGGTTTTGGTTTGTTTTGTTGTTGGTTTCTTTTGTTTTTCTTTCCTGCCAATTAAAGAATTAAATGGCAGGAAAAAATCTTGAGCCAGGTAGAAACATCTCAAACACTGCAAACAGAAGTAGACAGAATTAGCAGTCAAAGAAAGGCATTTAATGGGGATGAGGGAAAACACAGGCTTCCAGCAGACAGACATAGAAAAAGGCCCCTAGAAAGTGAACAAAACACTTAACAAAGCCAAAGATTCCACTCTCTTCTCAAGGGTTGGGTTTTTTTAAGTCTTTGAAGAATTTTTTCCCTTAGGGTTGGTCAGTTTAAAGAAAGAGAGGATGGTTGATTGGCCTACAACTGCTGTGTGACTTGTCCTGACAGGCCTTGAGCCAGTCTGTCAGCAGGAATCTTCCAGGAGACAAAAGCCTATAAGGCTTTGTTTAAAGTTGTCAGGCTTTTGTCTTAAATCAGGAGGATAAGGAAAACCTGGCTATCTTGGAAATCTGTTTCCTTTATCACTTAGCCATGGCCCCTCTCTCTATTTGTCTACCTCCCAGAAGTCTAACTCTTGTTCTCTCAAAAGAACTTACCTGCTGCACAGTGACTTCAATATGGCAACAGCTTCAATAAGGTTCACCACTGAGGGAAAACACCTCAAGCCAGAGTACACAAATAATCTGCAACTGTTCGCATTCATCAGGAATAAGAAATACCTGAGTGGCTATAAGCTTCTAGACTCAAGGCTCAGCACCTGCTGCAACCTAACATCTAATAACACATCTCACAGAAGTCACAAGTTTTGGCTCTTAGAGCAGTTATAGAATTCTATCAAAAAGAATGGTTTGTATCCTTACTTCACACTACACAGGAATTAGTTCAATTCAACTTTATTTAGTTTAGGAGCTAAAATCATCATTTACACAAAACATAAGAATATGGTGCTAGACTAGAGAGATAGATGGCTTGGCAGTTGAGCACACTGGCTGCTCTTCCAGAAGACCCAGGTTCAATTCCCAGTACCCACAAGTTGGCTCAGTTACCATCTGTAACTCCTGTCTCATGGGATCCAATGCCCTCTTCTGGCCTCCATGGGTACTGCATACATGTGGTACAGAGCATAACTGCAGACAAAACACCAACATGCATAAAATGAAAACAAATTATCTAAAGGAATAAATCTCCTTACTATTGGATTTGGCAGTGGATTCACAGATGGTATACAAAAGCAATGCTACAGCAGGGGAAAAGATGACCATAGTAATTAAGACCTTTTGTACATAAAAGGACATTATAAATCAAAGACAATGTACAGATTGAAAGAAATATTTAGAAAACACACAGCAGATAAGGATGCAGCACCCAGAACACAAAAGAACTATTGTAACCTAGTAACAAGAAAAGCTACTGAAAGATGGACTAATGATAAAAAAAAAAAATCTGCTAGAGATGGATCTCAAACCTCCTTAAAGGCTTGACTCCCAGGGTGCTGCTATCCAGAGACAGCGAGTCTTTAGGTCATCACAGGGGATGTCAACTTTAAAGGTTCTGAGTCCCTGCTTTCCTCCTCCTCTCTTATTCCTTCCACTGTTGCCTCCCAGCCACAGAGGACAGTTGTACTCCAGAGTGGACTAGAACCTTTAAAACCACAAGCCATAATAATCAGACATACTAGTCCATCTGTTCCCACTATTACCACTTAAGGATCTTCTTCAGCCCTCACCCACTCCTTCACTCTCTCCAGTCATCTACAACTAGAGTCCTTTTCAATGCCTTTATTCATCTATACACATGGATAAGACAGTCAGTGCCTGCATCAAAGCATTGTTTTCAGGATCTAATAACACATGCAAATTGCTTAGAACAAAGCCTGGCATTTGTTGTCAGGCAAATGCCTTAGTAAAGACTCAAAAGAAGTTAGTTGTTACTAAGTTTTAACATATTAATGGACATTTATAAAAACAAGTGTCCATCACATTACCACTCTATGATGAATATCGTGTTTCTGACTTGTTTTCCTATTGTGTATTACAATTTTACTAAACAGGGTCTAAAACACCAAAAAAAAGGTCCAGTCAATTTCCACTCCAAAAGTGAGTTACAGTGTCTTCTCAAAGCCTCTAAAAAGATACTAAAAACCTTTAGCAGTAGATACTGATTTTGTGTGTGATGTGTATATGTATACATGTTCATGTGTGGCACATGTGCTCACATGTGTAGAGGTCAGAGGCTTCCTCAAGGTCAAACCCTTCAACACATGTTTTTGAGACAGGATTTTTCACTGAACCTGGAGCTGACTCATTACAACTCGGCATAAACACCGGGGACATGCAGATGCAAAGGCATCTTCTGCTGGAGGACCTAATTGAGGACTACCTGAGAGACCAAGGATTGCTAACACAGACAATGTCAGGCATCCAGAAATTGCTGTTTAGAAGAGATGCTTTCTTGGGATCAATGGGGCATGGGTGGAGGGTATTAAAGGAACTTGTAACAGCATTCAGATGAGCTTGCTACCTTGTTCCTCACCTGCTCCTGGAGTCTGTGTTGTTGCCTCTGAGCCACCTCACCTCCAACCCCCAAGGGCAAGTAGGGTTGGACAGCAGCAGTCTAGGGCCCAGGCAGCAGCCTGCAGCTCCTGGATTATCACCTCCCCAGAGTGCTGGAATTGCAGGTACATGTCACCCATACCTTTTACATCAGTGCTGGCAATGGGAACTTAGGCCTTCATGCTTGTCCAACAAGTACTTTCCTGACCAACACATTTCCCCAGTCCTAAAGACGTCACTTCCTAAGTCTCCCCCAACCACGGCCACCAACTGGGGACCAAGAATTCTAATGCCAGAAACTATGGCATTTACAGGAAAGTGAATTAAAACATTTTCTAAAGTAAATTTCAGGGCCCAAAATCATAATGTTTCCTATCTACTTTTGTCTTTTATAGTTCTGGTTTTAGTTTGGTTTGAAATATGATCTTGCTATATAGTCTGGCCCAAAATGTATGACCCTACTATCTCAGCCTCCCGAGTAATGATATTATAGGATTAATTTAATATGCTTACTCCTAACTATTCTTGTATTCACCCTTAATTACATAATTGGGTTCCTACATAAATCAGCTCATATTATATTGAAAAAAAGTTGGACAATTTCCTAGCTATACAAAGAAAGATAACACTATATAATGAAATACTACTGCAAAGTATTATAGAATTATCTAACTTTTGACCCAGCATTCATCCCTTTGTCCCTCTGAGAATCTCCTAAACATTAAGTGTATATACACATGAAGACATTACTACTAACCTAGAGATATTATAAACAAAAAGGAATTTAAAGCAAATTATGTGAAATACAAATCTGTTATTATTAAAAAAGGAAAAAGAAATACAGCAAAGTTATAGAAATAGAAGCAAGGGAGTAGAAGGTGTTGTAGTCTGAATGCTGCGCCTAACCTAAAATTCATGCTGAAGTCTTTGTCCCCAAGATCATGCATGTATTCGGGCCTAGGGCCTTCAGGAAGTGATTAGGTTATGAAACAGAGCCAGCATGAATGGGATAAGTACGCTTGTAAAAAGAGGTCAAAGACAATCCCTCATCATCCAACTATATGAGGAACAGTAAGAAGGCACTGTCTACACAGTGCTGTAAGTAAGCTGTGTAAACAGTAAGCTGGCCCTCACCACAGTACCTGGACCCTGGACTTCATATTCAAGAGCATGAGCGGTAATCTCTGCTGCTTGAAAGCTGCCCACTTAATGTTTCTGACTTTATGAGAGCTATCATATTTGACATTAAAAACTTGGCCAAGCTTCTGTGGGGTGGGGGTGGGAAACTGAAGAACACAGTTTTCCATCATCACTGGCTTAAGGGGCACTGACCTCAAAGGTGTGTGCATCCAGGCCCTGGGACCTGCGCTCCAGGTCCACTGGTCCTTACCAGAGCCATTAGTGCCCCATGCAGAGGGACAAGGCAGCACCTACAACCTGGAGCCCCAAGCCAGACAGGCCACTGTCAGCCACAGATCAATGAGAGAGTGTTCATGGAGCAGCAGGACCAGGCAATGGCAGAGAGGCACCATGGTCTATGGCCATCTAAAAACTTACTCTCATCTCAAAATACCCTACAAAAAAAATCATGCAAATCCAGAGGTGCAAATCCTGTGTTCATTTTATGAACACTCAAATTGACCAGGTCATCAGGGTTATGCAAAGACTCACCAAGCATCTGAAAGATGTCACTTCATAAGAGGAATGTGTGCAGGTGTGGCCGGGCCAGGCAGTGGGATGGATGCAGGGCTAATGGCCCGAAAACTGTGCTGAAGTTTTGTAGCAACAAAGAGAGTAACATGAAGCTTAAGGCTAGACATAGACTATCTAGTCACATATATCCAGATATGCAACGTACCCAAGACAGACTGCTAAATTTACAGAACTCATGGTCAGATTAACCCACATATGATGGCTAGTCTTGGCTGTCAACTTGGCGACATTTGAAAAGTATTTAAAACCAAAAGCAGCTGGGTGCACTTGTAAGGAATTTTTCTTAGTTGAATTATTTGAGGTGGGAGACCCACCCTAAATCCTATCAATGAAAGTCAGAAGATCTACCCTAAATCTGGGCCACACTTTCTGCGGGGAGCCCACATTTTAAAAAATGGAAGGAAGCTTGTGTTTTCTGTCTGTGTGCCCTCACTCTTGCTAGCCTGAGAACAACTACCCTAAGCCATTCCTTCCATGGTGGTAGAGCCTATTTCTTCAAAATCCAACATGAACTGAAAACTGGCAGCTCTTAGGACTCCCCTGGTGATCCAGCCCTATATCAGAACTGCTGAGACATTCAGTCTTGTGGACTTAACTAATGAACTCTTGGCCTTTCTGTAGGGAGATAGACATTGTTTAACTATTTGGATCATAGCCTGTACACCATTCTAATAAATTCCATATGTGTGTGTACGTACACACACACACACAGCTCCCCTGCCACACTGAGATGGTCCTCATTGAACAGGAAAGCACGGTTCTTCAGCTGGAGTGGGAGGCTGCACAGAGAAAGATAGATACCCCACAGAAGAAACTTATGGCACAGGAATAAATTCAACATAAAATAAATGCAAACAAAAGGTTTTAAGTGAAAGGTCTATTCCATTAAGCTCACAGGCTTTTTTCCTGTTTTAGTTCTAAATATTGGCATTCCCCCAAATTCTGAAGACATGACCCACCATCATCCTACAAATGCAAGCCACTGTACAAAGAGCATGAAGTGCACAAGGGAGAAGGGTAGGGGCCGCACACGGGTCACTACTTCTGGTGAAGCGGCTTCTCATGGTGAGGGGTGGAAAGTAGGAACGGGTAGAAAAGGACACTTAACACAATGAAGGAAAAAAAAGAATTGTACCAGGGAAGAATGAGACATGAAAACAAGTGACTGGCAGGTCTCCAAGTAACAAAAGGCCAATGAATTCAAAATGCACTTGCCAGCCTACATGGCCAACAATGCTGGCCAGCAGCACAGAAGCTTTGCAGTTGCTGATTACGTTCCACAAACTTAAACCCCAGGCACGAACTACGTTTTAACACCAGCAAACACCTAAAACCCTGTCTCCTAGCTGGCCGAGCTGGGAACTAGAACAGCTCTGAGATGACTGCTGAGTCTCAGCATCCTACGAGATGTATACAGCAGTCCATAGCTCATAAACCTCATAAAGGAATTTGACACATACCAACATTAACTGTTAAGAGAAAACAAGACACAACTTTGATCACAAACACCTGCACGAATTTAATCTTCACAGACTGTAAGGGGCAGAGCATGAACTTGGAACACATGCTGTGCTACGGGAAGGTGGCTAGAGATGGGGAGGGGTGGCAAAGGACTAGGGAGAGGAGGAAAGGGAGAGCAACATGAGCAAGGCAGTGATATGCAATGGACATGTCCTAATGGAATCCTTACTCTGTACACCAAATAAAAACACTTCAATTAGGTGTGCGTACTGAGCCACCTATGTACGTCCACATTGTGTGGTAGATACCAAAGCAGTTTCCTAAACTGAAAACTGACAGAAATTTACAGAAGACCAACTGCTTAACTTTTGTAAGCGAAGGTTAGTTTCCCTGAAACATCTATTCCATCAGGCTATTGATGATAGGCAGTAATCTGCTCCTGAATACTTCTGTACATGCTTTTATACAAATGGGCAAATTGGAGCTGTTATCCTTGATAAAATGTCTCTTACACCACTTCTTCCCAAGGACTAGAAAACTTGAGGTAAGTATCATCTCACATCACACAGTAGCATACATATATTCATAAAGGACCAATGAAAGTGTAGATAAGACATTTTCAAGCTTAAAAACATAGCTAGAAAAAAAAAACCTAAGTATTCAACCTCACATAGGTACCAATATGTCAAACTCTAAAAAGACACATAACTATTTGTTCCCTGATAAAGCAAAGATTCACTTTATAATGCATTCCACCTGTTTCATATTATCCAAGAACACATGCCATAAATATAAAACTAGTATGACAAACTTTCCAGATACTTAGGAAAGTTCAAAATATAGAAAGGTTCATTTTACAAAGAAAGAGCAAGTAACACAAGTCACAAATTCAAGCACAAAATTCTAACCGGGTAAAATGATCACCACAAAAGGCTATATAAGTAACGTCACTTAAGATGGGGACATTTCATAATAAGCAGTGGGAACAAAATTCTCTTCCCAAACTTAGATAGTTTATTTTACATATAACAGGTTATAGTGACGAATTTGTGCTTACTCTTAGAATATAAAGTGAATCAAATGTTGCTTCAGCAGCAAACTTTAGTGGGAACCAAACCATATGACATCTCAATGACAAATTCACTGATTTGCAACAAGGCAATCATAAAGAAGGTTTTGTTTTGTTAATACACAAAGGCTTCTTTAAACTTTGCAAATATCTATTAATACTGTCATCATCAAATCATTCTCTGTTTAATACCTACAACTCTTGTCATGCACAGGCCCTGAGAGATGTGCTTGCTGACTGAAGACAGACTAATCTTCTCAGTGGTACATCAGAATAATTTCACGTTCCTGCATATCCATTCTGTAGCCTAACTGCAGGAACTTTGGTAATGAGTGTGCAGCTACTGAGAACCCCTGCATATCTATCTCCGCTGCTGCATATTCAACTCCTTCATCTAAACGGCGTGGGTGGATAAAACAGATCTTGATCAGGACCACATTTATAAATGGTATTAACGCAATATAATATCTACCAAGGTTGTGAGGGAGTTCCTTTTCATGTAGAGCCTCTCCAGGTGCTGTAGCCCTTCATCTTTCAATAACTCCAGTGGAAAATGGTGCAGATTCCTGTAATTTAAGAACAAATTCTTGTGCTTTTCAAGCCTGGCCACAGAGATCGTCTTACAGAGTTCGGATGCCATGACTGAACATGTCCAACCAGGAGTGCTGCTGCACTACATCTTGTCAGAATTGGTCCATTTCTACAGAGGGCAAAAAAATTAGTCATTAGAATTTCTTACAAGCACTGCATATAAACCTGTCATCCTGCAGAGCTAGAAGACAACACTAATATATATATATATATATATATATATATATATATATACACACACACATATACATATATATATATACATATACATATATATATATATATACACTTTCTACCTTCTTTTATGAAAACTAAAATTTTTGCACATATTTAGGACATTAAAATAACAGAGTAGTCTGATTAGGCATATTTACTACTTACTAGAAATAGACCTTACTGGGGGAAAAACTCTTTTGGACTTAAGATAGAACTCTATGAGAACTGAGATCAATTTCTGGCTTTGTTTTTTAAAGACAGGTTTCTCACATACCCTAGGGTAGCCAAGAACTTGCTATGTAGCCAAGGAAGGATATAAATTTCTGATTCTTCTGTCTCTGTCTCCAGGTGTATGACACACCCCTCTGTTTCTGGGGTCTGGGGATGCCGAGCAGTTAGTAGCGTGCTTTCCCAGCATGCACAGAACCCTGGGTTTGATCTCAGTGCTGCAGACCCCAGAGACAAGTTGCACAGCATGACCAAAGGAAAAGGTGTTAACAAATCAAACACAGCAGGCCCCATTTCCATCGTGAGCTGCTTCATTTTGTCTTTTACTCATCTTGAACATTCGAACATACATTAGTTCTACTTATGTCACTTACAGCTCAATTCCTTTACTTCCTACTGTCTAAATGGTGTCAAATAGTCCACACTTTTGCTTCTTCCATCTTTTTAGCCTTGTCTTTACAGCTTTGCAGAGTATCAGAAATAGCAAAGAAAGCAGTGAAAAATCATCAGTCCAAAATACTGCACTGGGAACAAGAACCCTGTATGATTCCATCATAAATCTCTGGGCCCCAGGGAACTCATGCAGATGCAGCAGTTAATATGTTGGTTAAATTAACAATGACGCTACATTTGACATCTTCCTAGGCATACAGATGAACAAACTTCACTAGTAACAGGTGAGGATGAATATGCTTCATCAGTAACATGACGAAACAAGACTCAGGGCTTCCAGACCTTGTCAAAGGTGGAATGGTTCATAAGGAATTAAAAGCAAGAATCTGACACCGGGCCTAGTGTGGGTTGTGTATGATGAAGCACAGGATTCCAGAAGACATTACTGAAAGTACACAACAACAAAATAGCTCAAAACGTCAAGTTTTCTAGACATCCCCTCTAGTCCTTTATTGAAACATAAAAAGGAAAGGGAGCAGTTTCACTTATTTTATTCATTTTGAGAAAATAATTCTCGTTGAATAGTTACATGAAGGCTTTCAATGAGCAGAGTTTTTTATAACTTTGGGGTTAATGACTATCACGTTCAAACTCATTCCTTGATGTCAGCAGTTACCATTTTACATAAGAGTGTTCTAAGACGTGGTCAGTTCAGCCCCAGGTCAACCTACGAATCTACTCATTCCAGCTACTTCCTTCCTCGCTTTATTGCCAGGCATCTGATCTTTAGACATCTTATGTGTCTTTACATAAAGAAAAGGGAACCACAGCACCGACAGCATCAATGTTTCTGTATGAAAGACAAAGCTAGAACAATTACCCCAGAAGGGTAATTAGCCACTGAGTAAGCGGGAGTGGTTTAGAAGTCTTACAGCATCTCTGAAGTCACACAATTATGCACTGAGTAAGGGGGAGTGGTTTAGAAGTCTTACAACATGACCGATGTCATACCTTCCCAGACAGCTGTCAGAGCTCATCACCAGTTACCTCCCCAGGTTTTCCTGTCTCAGCAAATGTGGGGGAAGCACCCTTCTACCCACACAGCAGTTCAGCTGGGAGTCAGGAAGGATCCCATCCTCTCCATCACAGCTTCCTCAATCAAGGCTAGTGCTCCTCTTTCCAAATACATCTCAGTTCTAGCCATCTCTCTCCAGCGGCCAAACCCACCGGCCACTGCCATCTCCGGCCTTGGCCAACTGTACTCCTGGCCTCCATGGGTCCTCTTTCATCATTCCCAGATCAACCACAGCAATGGGCCTCTGAAAATGCACTCATAATTGCACCTCTTCCTCTCAGGCATGTCTTACTAAACAAACCCTTTAGCAACTCCTTATTGAGAAAAGCAAGTCTTACGAAGTTTCCTGAGCCCTTGACCATCGGGCCTAACCTGCCTGTCCTGCCTCCTCTGTGACATTCACCAAGTTCCTGACCTCTCTTAATCCTGGGAGCTACCAAACGCCTCCAAGCTCTTGCTGCCCCCCTCTTACGCTGGAAATGTCTCTTTCCCCTGCAGGTTTCAACATAAAACTCACCTCCCTATCCCAAACTAATTATTTCCTTGGCTTTCTTTCAGAGCAATCCAATTGTTCAGTTTTTACTACTTGTTTTAGATTATATATCCATAGATTAGATAGATATGCACACCTGTTTTCTGACATTTTAGACAAGAGTCTGTAAAATCCTAAGACCAGAGAGATGTTGCTTTCCTCATGTCTGCATGCCTGCATAATAATACAGTATCTAAAATGTTTTTAGCTTTCAAACAGCTAATAAGTGGATGAAATCAGAGCAGCTGTTCCAAAGTTGATTTTTCATCTACTCATTGAGATCACTCATAGACGATTTAAACTTGATATCTGTCATAAATATCTATCTTTACAGACATTAATTAATCCACTTTAGAGATGAGGTACTTTGCCACAGCCAAAATGCAGGCGGTCCTAACTCCAAAGTCTAGGCACCACCTTTCCTGTAACGCAGCCTTTTACAAACGTAAAATATAGGCAGTGTGTCATCCTTATGAGAGAGCCCAAGATTACACATATGGAAGGTTTCCCCTTTGCAAAGTCAAAACCATATCCAAAATCTTCACTCACTGTAACTAGATGGCTCCTTCTGAATGTTCCACCTGGCACTGGTTGCTTCAAAAGCAAACTGGGAAATGACGCCTATGCAAATGAAATCCAAAAGCTCCCAAAGATCAATGATACTCTTGGTTTTCCAATATGCACTCATTGGCAATACAGCCTTTTTAAGTTTTCCTGACTTTTTCAAAACTCTGACCATGGTTAATGTAAATAATGTCATCAGTATTGACTAGATACAGCTGTACCTTCAGTTTTCTGAAAGTCTAACACCAGTCTTCTCAGTAGAATCAGAACAATCTCTCAAGTACATCCCCATTTAAAGCACAAGTATTTTAAAGAATCGTTCCTGACTGACTTTCCAGTACTTGAATTGACAGAATACACAAGAAGGCTTTCTAGCACTGGAGATTAGAGACTTACAAACTGTATATTACAAGCATCTGTAAAAGGCTTTTTTCTCCATGAGAAAAGCTACCAGACGTCTTGGTTTTGCCTGAGTTAGTTCGAGTCTAAAGTCATAAGAATTCGGCAGCAGGGAGCCCAGAAGATGATACCGGGATACTCTAGTACCAGGGGCCATGGAGGACACGCCAGCGGTGGGGATCCAAGGCCGGACAACCCGCTGTCCCTCTCCCAGAGGCCCAGGCGCTTCTGTGGCGACCGGGATGAAGCGTCCCCACCGGGAGCCAAGCCAGCAGCTTCGACCTGTGAGCCTGGAGGCCGGACACTCACCTCGGCGCCCGCTGACCAACACTCAGCGGCTCAGGCTGCGCTGGTAGGCAGTCCAAAAAATAGGGAGGGCGGGGCTACGGGGGCGGAGCCTGCGGAGAGGCGGGCCTGACTAACGGGAGTAGGGTTCGGGAAAGAAGGGGGCCAGGAGAACGAGACCGAGACGTCGCGATAGTTCGCTTCAGTTCTCGCTGTCTCACGATAGGTGGAATAAAAGACTCATTTTAAGAGCCAGACGCTTATTGGCTGAGAGCGCGACTTCCTCCCAGCGTCCCAGCCATGGCTTTGTCCTGATTTCCGGCTCCGGCTTGGAACTAGTTGTCAAGAAAGTTGGTGTTCTGCATTAGCATTTTGGTGGGTTGTTTAGCTGGCGCCTGCCTCAGGGCCGCCAGTAACTAGCCCGTTCTTTTATTCATCCATTCATTCCGCTGCCAATAATAAAACTCAACGCCGAGCGATTAAATACCTGGCATCGACCTATGCACAGTCTTGCATCTGCTCTATCTGCAGTTCCGGCTGCTGTTACACCACCAGTCTGACTTTTTATTAAACAGAATCTGTTGGGCTTAAACGTAACGCAAGTACATGGAGTCAACAAGCAGAACTTAAAGCGCTGGATTTACTGTCTCCAAATGCTCACTGATAGCTGACCAAGATGGTGTCTACCCTTCAGATACGTGTGGACAAGGCATGGTGTGCACGCCTGAATCCCAGTGATCTGAAGGTGGAGACGGAGTTAAAGGCCAACCTCAGCTACGTGAAACACTGTCTCAGAAATAAAAATTTAAAAAGAAACACAGGCTCTAGTGCGAGAAATAACTAAGGACAATCACAATTTAGTGAAATAATCTGGTAGTTCCCATATGGCTAAGTAGACAGTCGATGAATACCTTAAGACTGAAAACCTGATTGTTCTGATAGAGCAAGCGTGCAACCTCTGGTACTCTTTAAGACTGAGGCAGTAGGGTTACAAGTTGAAAGCTAACATGGATTGCTAGTGAGACCCTATCTCAAAAAATTATTTCAAAAAGAAAAGGGGCAGGCATGCAGCTCAATAGAGGCACTAAGTTCAAGCCCCAGTTCCAGAGAAGAAAAATAAATTATTTTTTAAAATGTACACATTGATCAACAACTTTCTGTCTTTAAAATTTCCTCTAGGACTCTTGATTGTTTGACGAAACTCATTATGTACATGAGGTGTTTCGAACAAATCCACCCCTCGTTAAAAGTTATTCTTTGGGGGTTGGAGAGATGGCTCCGGGGTTAAGAGCATTGTACCTTTCAGAGGTACTGAGTTCAATTCCCAGCAACCACATGGTGGTTCACAACCATCTGTAATGGGATCCGATGCCGATGCCTTCCTCTGGTGCCTCTGTAGAAAGCGACAGTGCATTCAAATACATGAAATAAATAAATCTTAAAAAAAAAAACACACCTTATTCACCTTATTCTTTGTTCTTTAGTAAAGATTGATGAGCTGGGCAGTCCTGGCCCATGCGTTTATTCATAGCATTCAGGCAGAGGCAGAGGCAGAGAGGCAGAGAGGCAGAGGAGGCAGAGAGGCAGAGGCAGGTATTGGATCTCTTGGGTTTGAGGCAAGCCTGGTCTACAGAGTGAGTTCCAGGACATCCAGGGCTACATGAAGAAACCCTGTCACGACAAAACAAACAAACAACAACAAAAAAATGTCTATTAATTTGCATAGAGGCTTCTTGTTAAGCAGCCCTAATTCTTTTTATCTATCTATCTACCTATCCATCTATCTATCTAAGTAAAAATAGTATGGCACTAACTTTAGTTAATGAATGCTGAGATCAGGAGAAATAATATTCCTCAGGAAAAGCACACCAGTTGATTATCCTGTACTAAATGGTCAGCCCTGAAAACTCACACACACACACACACACACACACACACACACACACACACACACACACATTCTCTCTCTCTCTCTCTCTCTCAAGTAATAATAATTAAAGAAAAAAGAGGTCATGAATATGAAAGAGAACAAGGGAAGGGTACATAGGAGGCTTGGCCATAAGGAAAGAAAAGGGAAAACCATGTAATCATGATTTCCATATATATGTATATATAATATTAATAATTGACAATCACAAAAAGAGTAATAATAGAAAACATTTTTGAAGTAATGTCAGCTTCTTAATTTTTGTCTTTCTTTTTTTCTTTTTCTTTCTTTTTTTGTTTTGTTTTTTGTTTGTTTTGTTTGTTTTTGTTTTTGTTTTCGAGACAGGGTTTCTCTGTATAGCCCTTGGCTGTCTTGGAACGCACTCTGTAGACCAGGCTGGCCTCGAACTCAGAAATCCACTTCCTCTGCCTCCCAAATGCTGGGATTAAAGGCATGAGCCACCACTGCTAGACAATATTTTTGGCACATGCTCATGAAAAATGAATCATGTTAAAATAGCTCTTACTTCTTCTCCAAATTGATGTTAAAATTCCTATATTGATAGTATGACCAATGTTAGAAATTCACTTGTTTTGTGAAGAGGATCGATTTACATTTTTTTAATCAGACTTAAAACAGAAGGGGAAACTCTAAATGGCTTTTTTTTTGTTTTGTTTTTCTTTTCTGTTTTTCTTTCTTTCTTTCTTTTTTATTACAATCTCTGACAACTTTAACTTCAACAAGTCAGCGATACCACTTTAAGAAAATTCCAAGGAAAAGGCTGCCGCTGATCTAAAATTCCCACCTCTGGCTTCCAGGGATTGGTTACAAAGTTCAACAAACTTCTCTTCTTCACTCCCTATTGGTGAAGGCGCTATCATTCATACTTTGGCTGGAGTTTTGTCAAGTACTGGGTTGCTTTACGGGGAAAATGCTGTTCTCTTTTGGGATGAAACTGCTCTGTTTAGACTTGTCTGTGGTTATTAGGCTGTAGAATCATTAACGATACAGAAGGAGCCAAATTGGCAACTCAGGTTTTCAAGAGACCCGTGAAAAGGAAACGGAGTCTCTCCATCGGACTTGTAAACTCACAAAGGATTTTACGACTACGTTGCAGATACCGAGTGTTAAATAAAGTTTCCAGGTGTTTTGTTTTGTTTTGTTTGGCTAGTTTTAAAGGAATGTCTAAAGAAATCCAGAGGAAACACCAACACGTGCTGAGCGTGGCTGGAGGAAAAGGCAGCAGAGTTCTTTTGTCTGTAGAATGAAGTTGGAAACGCAATTCCCAGGTGATCAGTGGAATTTTGCAAGGTAAGATTAATTGTGGATCATATTTTGCTTCAAAAAATTGTGCTTTATGGTTATTTGTTGATTTAATGTGGATTTAGACATTTAATATTATTTTTTTAAATCAAATGGATAGTCATTTCTGTGCATTATAACAGACCTAATATGCAAGCCATCTATTTAGAGACGAAAAATCACAATTGACTTTGAACTCAAATTGGGCAAACATTTGTAAAGTTGAAAATTAAGGAATGGATTTGCCTATGACCAAGCAAAACCTAGTTTTGGCATATGCTATATCAGAATCAGCAAGTGGATAGATTCTCCCCCAAAAGAAATCCGGAATTCATATTCTCGATAAGAGTATTTTAATTAATATTAAAATATAAAGTTCAGGAATATATTAGATCAACATTGTCACAGTTAGTTTGCCTATAAGGACATAAAACAGTAAAACTCTGGGAGTTCATACCAAAGCTCTGGACACATGGGACTCAGAGATTTTCAATGAAAGAGTCTACATATTTTCAACATGTAGGTAGGTGCTTGTGACAGATGCTAAGTGCATCTAAGTGCTCAGAACCCTTGAATTTGCAGTGGGTAGGGGAGAGAAGTAGCATTCCATTGGGGTGGTGCTGCAACCTTGGCAGAGCTGCCTCTGACTGCAGCAAGAGGTTCATTGAAAACCTTCATTAAAATGGTAATAACGCTTTAGCTAAATACTTAAAAAAAAAAAAAAAAAAAAAGCACGGTAATTTCCATAAGAGCCAGTCACTGGAGTTAAGGAGTTCACTTGTGGATTTTCAATGTGAAAACTGGCGTTGCAGCTTAGAACTGTGCCAAGGCGAAGGGCAGAGCTCCGTAATCTCAGTTGGCATGCAGATCTGTAGCCAAGTCTCTTGAGACATTTTGATTAAGTCTCTTTATTCACCATCGTTGGTTTACATAAATCCTGATGCGTTTCCTTGTGGCCTTTGAGAAGCACCGAGCAGTTTTAATTTAGCACTGTGCGTGTATATTGTCAGGTGTGGTGGCTGCGGCATAATTAGAACTGTAAAGGTGATTCTTGTTCCCACTGGATTGACTCTTTCTTTGAATGTGTTTGTCATGATTACACTTAACTGATTTAAAGGAATTTCAAACCCCAACCCAGAACCATGAAAAGCCACTACAGGGAGTGCCACTTGAGCTGTGTCTGGGACAAAACTCTCTATTTCACCTGCTCAGTGAGTTTTCATGATACCCCAGAACCTCTGCTAAGTATTGAGAAAGCAAAGAGACTGAGGGACCATCTCCTGCAAGCGGCAAAGTGCTTCAGTAACGTTAACTGCATCCTTATACCAAAACATACTCTGAAGTCTGAAGCTCATGTGTCCTAAGATGTCCATAGGTAGTTCTTTCTTTCTTTTGGCTAATGATATGCTGTGATCATTTTTATCCCTCTTTTTTATTTCCTCCCCACCCCCTTTCTTCTTCTAGATCTCTAAATTCCCTGTTCATTTTCATGTTTCTATCCCTCCTGGTTTCGAGACAGGAGACAAAACATCCCACATTTGCCTTTTTGAGACTGGCTTATTTCTCTTAACACATTCTTTGGTTTCGTTCATTTTCCTGCAAATGAAAAACAAGCTTTATTCTTCATAGCCAAATGAATCTGTGTTGTATACATACACCTTTTCTCACTGGCTGGTTCTTTGATGGATACCTATGCTGCTTCCAGGACCTGGCTCTTGTGGCCCAACAGCTTTAGTGTACAGGAGTCTCTGTAGTAAGCTGACATATCAGTGATTTCAACAGGAGGAGAAGGAGGAATCCCTAGCTGTTAGAAACGGCTCTGGGACAAGGTCCCTTCTCACAAGGCTACCTCCAATACTTACCAAGTATTATTCACTCTTAAGTCCCTTAAAGAGTACAGCCCTCAAGAAGCTGGAGAAGCAGAAGAAATGTGCCACCTGTGAGCAGTGACAGTGAAAAGCTCACTCATGCTTTCTTAGAGTCTGCTGAGATTCCTGTGATATGCAGCCTTTGCCTCTGTGGAATAGACATCTCCCCACCTACTACAGTGACTGCACGGAAAGAGTTTGCTTGTTACTATGTTTCAGGCCTTCTCAGTCCTGGCTTCCTCCAGCTCTTCACAGCTCTTCCCCTGAGGATTTTAGCACTCTGTATGTACAGAACAGAAAAAGTAACGAAAGGATACTTGTGCAATAAATTTAGCTTTTAAACTAAATGTGATCTTAAGGGCTAGAAACGCTACTCAGTGGTAGCATGTAGGAGGTCCTGTGTTTAATTTCCTAGTAGGAGTTAAATTGCTATGGCAATGTTTCTACTATTTGTATTTTTTTTTTTGCATTAAAATTTATAGATACTATTTTTAGTGAATGTATCATTTGACACCAGTTTCACAAGGAATGAGATGATGGCTGTATCGCAAAGAAGAAAGGATTGATGTAAAAGACATGAAATCTCATCTACAGTATAATCTGTGAACTTTGAGGTCTGTGGAATACATACATATATATATATATGGAATATATATATTCCAAAATGATATGGCAATGCCACATTCTTTTTATCCATTTGGGAGTTCACAGACATTGGGAATACCTTCAGAATTCATCTACTGTAGCTAACACTGCTAGAAAGATGTGCACACATTTTTGTATGGCTGTGCTTCTTGAGCTGCGTTGTAGTTACCTACAAGTAGATGAGTGGGTCATGCACTGACCCTGTGTCTAACTTGGAGGAAGCATCACAGCTCTTTTCCAAGGCAACCTCAGCACCACTTCAGAGTCTCAGGAGTACCGTGTGAGAGTTCCGACTTCTCCACATCGCCACCGCTTCTTGTCTTTGGGTTTATTACTGTTGTTACTATTGTTGTCTAAATTTGGTGAAGATGGATTAGTAGCTCCTTGCGATTTTGATGATGACTAATGATACTAGCCATATGGGCTTCTTGGCTATCCATATATTTTCTTTGTTTAAAAAAAATATCTAGGGACTGGAGAGATGGCTGAACAGTTAAGGGCACTCTTCCCGAGGACTCGGTTCAAATCCCAGCAACCACATGGCAACTCTTAACTGTAACTCCAAGATCTGACACTCTTATATAGACACAGATGCAAGCAAAGCACCAATGCACATAAAATAAAGGAAATAAATTTAAAAAGAACATTTAAAAAAAAATCTCTACTTAGTTACTGGTCTAGTTTTCAGTTGGGTTAACACATTGTCATTGAATTGCAGATATTCTTTACATATTCTCCCATCTTTTAGGTTGTCTTTTAAATTTAGTGTTTAACTTTGAAGCATCAAGGTATCAATGTTGAGAAAGTCTGGTTAATCCACCTTTTCCTCTGTTGCTGGCACGTTGGAGCTGTATCTGAGGAATCCAAGCTCATGAGGGTTTACTCCAGTGTTTGGGCAGAGCTTTGTGCTTCAAACTCTTACCTTTAGGTCTCTGCTTGGCTTGAGGTTCTTTTTTAGGCGTGGCTCGAGGTCCACCTCTTTCATGTGGGTCTCCAGCATCCATCGCTTATTGTAAAGACTCTTCTTTCTGCCATTTAAGTATTTTAGCGCCTTTTGGGGGTTTGAGGGAGTACACAAGGTCCTGGGTTTGACCACTGGGGGGGGGGGGGAAGAGTGACCGTGTATGTCAGAGTTAACCTCGAACTTCTTTATGTCAGTCCTTATGTCAGTGCTGTGTCATTTTGTTCTGGTTTCTCCCAGCTTCAACTGTACTATGACAACCTAAAATCTTACAAGTTGTACAAGGGTTTTTTTTTTTTTTTTTTTTTAAGAAATTTCTGTCGTTTCTTTTTGAGATTATATTTTATTTACAGTATTTCAGTATTTCTCCCTTGCCTTTCCTCCCTCAAAAATTTTTGTTGTTTCTTTTTGAGATTATATTTTATTTACAGTATTTCAGTATTTCTCCCTTGCCTTTCCTCCCTCAAAACCCTCCCATATACCCCTCACTGCCCTCCTCCATATGCATGACCTCTTTTTCCATCAGTTGTTGCCTGCTTATATGTGTGTATACACACACACAAACACACACACACACACACATTTCTAAATACAGTCTGTTGAGTCCATATGTTACTTATTTGACTGTTTGGCCCTGGACCACCAATTGGTGTGCTCCTGGCTTTACTCAGTTGCTAGTTGTTCCTTGAGTTGTCTCCATCCATCCAGTTTGGCATGTTTATTGGTGTCTTCCTCAACAGCTCGTTTTGTTGTTCTTGAAGTTTGTATAATGATTGCCACAACCAGGGTGACTCACATAATCATCTGACATAATTGCCATTGTTTACCTGATGAGACCATAATAAGATCTACTACCCAAGCACAAGGATCTAGGGCAAGTTTTTTCTGCAGTCACCATGCTGGTCATGACAGCCTGAGAATTTGGAAGTGAAGTTTTGCTTCTCCAGCAGTGTTTGATTACTGTGGGTTTGTTGGGGCCTCCTTTTTTTTTTTTTTTTTTTTTTTTTTTTTCTGGTCAGATTGCTTGTCTGTTTGGGGCAGGATTTTTTTTTTTTACTATGCAGTCCAGACTGAGCATGGACTCCTGGTCCTCCTGACTTAGCTTCCCAAGTTTTGCTATTACAGATTCATGCTAGCACGCCTGGCTGACTTTTTATAGTTTTTATATTAATAGTAACTTTTAAAATTTCAAAATAGGAATTACCTAGCTTTCTTTCTTTTTAAGGATTGCTTAATCTAGTTTGAGTTTCTTGTATTTCCATATGAATTTAAGCACAAAATGTTTCATTTCTACAAGGGAAAAAAAGGCCTTTAATATTTTGATAGGAATTATTTAGATCCGCTCATCCCTGTGAGGGCACTGTGACACCTCTAATCCACGAATATTTCTCCGTGTATCTAAGCTTGCTTTAACTTCCTTAATTTTCAGTACATGTCTGTTTTAGCTACTATCACAGTACAACAACGAAATAACTGACAGAAGTAACTTAAAAGACAAAAGAGGTTTACTTGCTGGGCTCATAATTTCAGTCCATTGCAGCAGAGGAAGCAGGAACATGAAAAGATTCTTCACATGGCAACAGAGGAGGCAAAGAAAAAGGGCTGGAATCCAGGGTGGTTGCAGCCTGAAAGTCCCACCCCTTGGTGGCCTACTTCCACCACCCACACCACACCTTATGAAGGCTCCAGTCTTCAAAATAGCTTCATAGTCTGGGGATCTAGCATTCAAATATGAACCTGTGGGAGTCATTTCAGATTCAAACCACGATATTCTTACACTTGTTCATACTTAGTACACTTATTCATAAGGGTCTGTTTGTTTTTTCTATTGTTAGTAGCCACATTTCCGTAATTTCATTTTCAGGTTATATATTGCTAGCATATATAAAATATAATTTTGAAACCAGGCATTATGGGGCATACCTGTAGCTCTCGGGAACCTGAGGCAAGACTCAGGTCCCAGTGAGAAGACCCTGTCTCAACACAAACATCAATGAAAAGCAATGTGAGTAACTCTGAAGAGTGACGCCCGAGGTTGGCCTCTGGGCTCCAGGAGCACACAGAACTGCACATAGCCCATATAAGATGGATCGAGGAATAGAGAGAGGCACGCCAGTGGCATGATGGTGCAGACCTGTAGTTCAGCAGTTGGGAGGCAGATGTGAGGAGCAATACAAGTTCAAACCCAGCCTGGCAGACAGAATTTCGCTCCAGCCTGGCCAGGGATGTATAGTGAGATGTTATCTTAAACAAGCAAATGATGTAAGTAAGAAAAGGTAAGACTAGAAGCAGTGAGAGAGAGAAGGAATGTGTCTTATTTCTGATACATCCTGTGGGCTTACTGAACGTGTTCAGCAGGGCTAGTAGGAGTTTTGTTAGTCACTGTCCCTGAATGCCCTAGAATTCCACACACAGGATCCTACCATAATAAAGTTTTGTTTCTTACTTTTCCGGCCTCATGCTCTTATCCTTCTTGTCTACTACTCTGATTGGAATACAATCTTGAATACAGGTGTTGAGAGAGAACACCCTCTTCTTGTTCCCTGTCATAAGAGGGAAGCATTCAAGACAGCCACCCTTAGCTTGCCAGATATACGATTTCTTAGTACTTAGGAGATACAGGCTTAAGGATTGTTGAGGCCAGACTGGGCTACATAATAATAAGACTCTGGATGGAGGGTGGGGCACAGAGACAGAGAGAGACTACTCAATTGGTAACGTGCTTTCTGTGCAAGCATGAGCCCCTGAGTTTGGATCCCCAGCATGCATAGGAATGATGGGCCATGGTAGTTCCCTCATGATCAACTTCATTGGTCAGCTGGCCCAGCCAATCAAGTCGGAAGTCAATGAGAGATCCTGTCTCCAAAACTAAGGTGGAGAGTGATTCAGGACGACACCAAACACACACATACCACATGCATATTTAAAAAGATAAAAAAAATAGGAAAAAGAAGAAATATCTTCTCTCTACCTATTAAGATGACATGGTTTTCTTTTCTGTGACTACAGTGCATAGCTCATGGGTTAACCCAACTTCCCATTCTTTAAGTAGACCTTTGTGGCTGCAGTATATAGCCTTTTTCTCCTATGTTACTACATCTGAGTTTAATATACACTTACAGAAAGATAATGGTTTGCTGTGTCTCTCTTGTGTGTCTGACTGGTTTCATAGGGTGTTTTTCAAATAGCTCCCTTGTGTGCTTTCTGCAGTTTGTAAGGCTGATTTTGCTTCCTGTTTTTTTATGTCCTGGTAGACTTCGCAACTGGAGCTGCCCTAGACCTGAAACCCAAGTTTAGGTAAATATTTTAAATTCTTAGTTTAGTTTCTGGAGTTATTGTGGGCTTAATTACATTTTCCTTGGCCTCCGTGCACCCTGTTTTCCTGTGGTATTTCCCAATGCCCTATCTTTATCTGGGCCAGGTTACTTAGCTAATATACTCTGACACCATTATGTTAATTATTTCCTAAGAGGCACTGCCCTGAGGGTGTCTACACTTTTCCCTTAGGCCCCCTATACCTTCCCACAAGTCAACCAAAAAGCTACCGGCTGGAACATTGGGGACCTTCAGATCCCTGCTCTTGGGTAGTTGCCACCTAAGCAGATGAATGGATTCTTTGATCTTCCAGCTACCATATGTTTTATCTATCACCCCAGTCTTCCACTTCAGACATCTTGCTGTGATCCAAGGCCTATCGTGTGTTTCGGCACTCTACTAGGCAGGTCTGGAATAAGGAATAGCATCCATTGATTAGGTAAGTCTGACTGGCAGTTGTGAGTGCAGACTGAGAGAGGCCTTTGAAGCTGGCAAGGAGAAGGTGGTGTATGGGGCCTGGGCTGATTTCTAAGGAAATTCTAAGCCCCAGCTATGGCTGTTACAAAGAAAAGAAAAGCAGCTGATGATAAGCGTGTAGCTCCAAGTAAGTGAACTAAGGAAGAGGGCTTTAAAGTAAAGGTGTTCCTGTATGGCACAAACACGCGCTGAAAGTGTGCATTCAAAGCAAGGTCACTGATTCAAATCACGTCCCGAGTCAGACAGGTAGCATGGCACCCTTCAGGAACACACATTTCCTTTGGCAGTTAACTATCTCTGAGATTAGAATACATGCTGCAGTTAATGGCAAGTCACAGTGTGTGAAGTAGCAGCGACCCATAGCCAACCATGCCTTAGATGAAACTGTGGAAATGAGTGACCTGGGTCAGAAACATCCCGTCCCTCTGCCTACTACATCCCTGTTACTTGGGAAGAGGGACAAATGCTGAAATCTACTCTTACACAGGAAGAAAAACTACTGCTCAGGTGACTACTGCCCAGGGGCCAACAGGGACCTGTGCTCTCTGAAGAGTTAGTTCTCTAACTTGCTGGGAAGGCTGCCTCTCTACCCTGACTGACTATTGCCTGATGCTTATAGTTGATAGATGTTCTGAGGTTTCAAAGAAGACAGAAACCCCAGAAATCTAGATCTCTATGTGAAATACCTGTTTGCTTGTTTCCGTTAGCTTATGCAGTAACAGGTTTCTTCGCAAACATTCTCATATTTGGTTGAGTCCCCCTCACGCCCATCTCCCTCCCCCACCAGGTACCCCCCCCACCCCACTATTCAGCTTCTACTTTCCTATCACATATGTTCTATTACCCTCTCCACCTCTCTCCCTTAAAGATTCTTCCCACAACCCATCGTACCCCAACCCACGGCTTTGCCCACTTCCTTCTAGATATATTTAACAGTTCAAACTAGGATCCACCTTCGAGGATCCTAGATTACTTAAGTTAATATAATATTTTCCAGTTCCATCCATTTTCCTGAAAGCGCCATAATTTCTATTTTGTTAGTGGATGAATAAAATTCCACCGTGAACGTGTACTGAACTTTCATTATCCATCCATCCTTTGCTACACATGTAGGCTGATTCCCTTTATAGTCCTTACTATGTTGAATAGAGCAACCGTCATCGTGGATATCCATCCACTTCTGGATTAGAATTAGAGCCTTTTAGATACATGGCTTCCTAGGGCTTGTGTAGCTGGATCATACGGTAGCTCTGTTTCTAGTTGTGAGAGCCTTCTAATCTTAAAATAATGACTCACTTTTGGCAAAAATATTTTAATAAAAAAAGCCATGTTAGATATACCCTATGAACACTCTGTGTACATATTTGGGATACAGTATTAAGAGGCAGTGTAGTGAGAATTTTTGGTTTTTTTTTGGTTTTTCGAGACAGGGTTTCTCTGTATAGCCTTGGCTGTCCTGGCACTCACTCTTGTAGACCAGGCTGGCCTCGAACTCAGAAATTTGCCTACCTCTGCCTCCCAAGTGCTGGGATTAAAGGCGTGTGCCACCACTGCCTAGCTGAAACAAACTATTTTTAATCATAAAAACAAAAAAGAAAAACCTATTTCAAAGTTTAACCTTAGACTGGTGGGTCCAAAATAACAAAGATTTGTGACATGTTATTTAAATCATTTCAAACATTCCTTTTCTGCCTCCCTTCCAGTGCAAAGTGAGAAAATGCATTTCAACCTGTTGAAGATGTTGCCTTTCTTGCTCACAAAAAATGATGCTTGCCTATAAGATGCCTGCTGTGGTTTTCAAAGTAACAGTGGTTGCTTCCCACAGCTGTAGACTGTGGTCCAAGCAAGCCAATAGGATACAGAATTTCAACAAATTGTTACAAGTTTGGAGTCCTGGTTCTAGCCCTGTGGTATTTATTCAAGTATTAGCTTCTCTAGTTTCATTTTTCCCTTAATAAAATAGGAGTAACAATAACAAAATAGGAATAGGATTATCTGCCCACTGACACAAAGTAGTTATAAGAGCCATGTGTGACAAAGATGGAAAACATAAAGCTTTCCTGAACTACCGGTTGTCAGTGTTGCCCAAATCATGTAGGCAGGTGGGGCAATGCAATTTCTTGAGTCTCAGCCTCCCAGTGCTGTTTCTTTAGACCATAATACCTATTAAAACAACCATCTCATTAGCCAACACAGGTTGAATGGATGAGGAAGGGTAAGGCAAGAAGATGCTTTTTAAATGCCAGCCAACAGCTTGGGATACAAAATGGTACTGAGTTGGTATAGAAGAGCTTAGGCACAGTTTGGATAGGATATCTTCAGGGGCTGCCCAGGAATGAGAAAGTCATCGGAACTGCACAACCTCTGCAGCTTTCTCAGCTTGGGCACTTTCTCCATCTCTGCTTGACAGTTCCATTCCATTTTGCTGCCAAAGACATGCTCCCCTGTTCTTAGGAGATACTGTGCTTATGAGTGCAGATGCCTTCTGAGACCAGAAGAGGGCGTGAGGTCCCCTGGAGCCGAAGCAAGAGGTGTTTAAGAGCATTGAATGTGGGTTCTGGGAACTGACTTCAGATTCTCTGCAGTAGTACAGTGAGCTGACTCTCCAGCCCCTGATCTTGGTTTTAGAATATCAAGGAATCAATGTACTTTCTCCAGCCTGTTTCAGTTGCCCTCTGGCCAGGCTTGTTCAGAAGTATGTGTAACAGCAGTCTGACCTTAGTAAAAGGAAGGTTCCATCCCCAATACCAGAAAATAAAATCACTCAGGAGTGATCTATTTCTAACATTTTAATGTAAATTTCATTCCCCAACTCCAATTCAGTTGAACTGAATGTAAGTTGACTGTCTTATTATACTGGCCTCTCCTATCCACTGCTTCTGTTTGTGGCCTCACTGCGTTTTTCTGGGAAGGGTGAAATAACAAATAAACTAGACTCTGTTGTAGTGCAAAAGCAGCCATAGACATCATGAACATGTCCACTTTCCAATAAAACTTTATTTATAAACCAGCCACAGGATTTGGTTCAGAGCAATCGAATATGACCGTAGAGTCCCAGAATGAAAATGTTGGGGTCTGTCCTTACTCTCTTCCATATGGTATGTATCTAAGCAGCTCTCAGGGTACAACAAGAATTCCATTCAGTAATGCACGGCGCGCGCACACACACACACACACACACCTTGCTTCTGTTACACTCACCTCCCATCCCACTACCACCATGTACTAACTTAATTCTGTATAATCACATTAGTATATTCAGTAACTTTTTTGAGCCTCAGATAAGGAAGTGGTTGTTGGATCACACGCATGTGCTGAAGACATATAAAACTTTCTTGGGAGAAGTTTTAAAATGTATTAACAGCATTATACATTTATTTTATTTTCATTTTTTTTGTGCATCAGAGTGCACATGTACGGAGGTCAGACACCTTGGTGTCTTTCCTCAGGAGCCACCCACCTTGATATCTGTGAGATGATGATTCTCACTGGGATTTGAGATTTGATGTTTCAGATAGGCTCGTTGACACTGAGTTCCAGAGACCCACCTGTCCCTGCCTCCCACACAGTGGGATTACAAACTCATGGTGTCAAACCTAATTTTTTTTTTTTTCATGATTTCTGGGAATCAAACTAAGGCCCTCATATTTGCCAGGCTACACATTTTATATTCTTATCCCTGATAAATCAATTTTTATAGAAAACGCCACTCTGAATATAAACTACAGAAAATCAGGTCCAATTTGGAATTTAGAATTTCCAGATGCATGCAGTAATTACATTTGTGTTCTTAGATGGGACATTGGCACCCTTCTAAAATATTATTGTTGGTATTTCAAATGTGCATTGTGGGAATTCAGCTAGCACACTGGAACTACAATACCATTTGCTATTTGTGAGAATAGATCTGAAATAGGTATTTTGGATTTATTTATTTATTATGTATACAGCATTCTGCCTGTATGTGTGCCTGCAGGCCAGAAGGGGGCACCAGATCTGATAGATGGTTGTGAGTCACCATGTGGTTGCTGGGAATTGAACTCAAAACCTTTGGAAGAACAACCCGTGTTCTTAACCTCTGAGCCATCTCTCCAGCCACAAGTGTTTGGCTTTTTAAAGCATATAGATTTAAAGAAAAAGGTAACCAATGTAAATATGAACCAAATACTGATATGCCAAAGTTATCAGGATGGCACCAGGATGTCTGAAGCTTGAAAGTCAATGGCCACTCTGGCTCTTAGAGCGTGGTGCTTGGTTATATTGTCTGCTAATTAGAGATTAATACCCCGGGGGGGGGGGGCATCTTCATCAGGTTCCCCTGCCAGAAACTTTGTATGCCTCACCAGATCTACCTAATAAAGTCAGTTACACTTTTAGCTCGAAATCAGTGCCTTTTCAGCCTGAAACTAAGCGTCCTACATTGCTCCCATAAAACATGGGGTGGGGTACAGGGACACTGCAGGTAGTGTTTACAAAGTACTCATTCCTTACATTTATGCTCTGGAAGTGGGGGTGGGAGGGGCTCTCATGGTCAAAATCGTGGGAAAGTCATGGATGCTACACCACAACCAAGGCTTAGAAAGGACCTAAGTCAAAGGCTCGTTCCTGTTGACCCATTCATTTGACTGGAGGGTCCTCCATCTGTGGAACCAGTATTTCTTTCTGTTGGCCAACCCTTTTCTTCAGATCTGGGTGGAAGGCACAATACAGCTGCAGCTTAGATGCGTCACCACTGCTCAGGACCGGTTCAGTGTTCACCTCACACTGCACATCCGCCTGCCAGCAGCTGGCCATGTGTTCAGCTCACATTTCACTCCCAAAGTTTGTTGATTATCCAGTCACTTTACTTGGGCTCTTTCTCTTCTCTAATCTTGCTCTCAAAACTCTTTACAAGCTACCTGGGTCTCCTGCATCAGTGGTTCTCATTTCTGAAGTCTGACTAGCCTCGGGGCCTCCATGGTCTGTTTTCCCTGCTAGAGTTCACCGTCCTGGGCTCCTGTTTTCCATAATGAGCTCTTGCCTTTGGAGACCTAAATTACATACAGATGGAGCAAGTTGCTTTTTGCCTCACAGCTCAGTCACTTCCTTTCCAGTAGTTTCTGCTGCTATGTCTGCAAGTCCACACCTCTCTCCTACAGTGCCTCATCTCTTACCCATGTAGAATCCTATGTAGAATATTTACCTCTCACATATTGCATACCTCCAAGTTCAATTTGAGCCTTTTGAAAAAAAATTCATGGAATGCAACTATACTGTTTTTGATGTCTTTTTCTGTTAATTCAACATCTACATGAATTTTGGCGTCAGTTTTTTAGTTGGATGTTTTCATCCAACTAAATGTATCCTTATTTCCTGAATCTCTCGTTATTTGTCAGGTGTAGTTATTTGCCAAACTCTGGTATAACGAGCATAATTTAGTCTAGGATTAGTTATTCTCTACTACTGAGGAAAAACCACCTTTCTGAGTACTTTACCTAATACCTCATTATCTTGGTTAATTTCAGGGGACAGTAGCAGAATGGGTGGTAGGCGCATTCTTATTAATGCTACAGAGGGATCTTTCCTTCACGCTGATTAACATCTCTCCCCATATCTGAGGGGACCCTGGTGCTGATTCAGGCACTCTCCCTGAGTAGCATTCTCCTCAGCAAACTGTCCTGCAAACTCTAGGCGCGTTGCTCTCCCAGGCTCTCAGTTCTCTCCCAACTCGGCGTCCACCAGGACCTTCTTGATTCCTTCTTTCATGCACTTTGACCTGGACACACTCGAAGCAATAAACAGGCAGATGAGGTCTTGGCTGCTTTACTTTTTCCATCTCTCAGGAATCAGGGTCTTATCGCTAGGATCCTGTCTTTTAAACTTTTTTTTTTTTTGTAACTTCTCTTTTTTGTTCTTTTTTTGTCTGTCTGGAGTTTTTGTTGTTGTTATTGCTGTTGTTATTATTTCAGGCAATAGGATAAATTGCTGTGTTTCATCCAGACTGAAAGATTAACAATAGTCATCTACTTTCTGCCTCAAGGTCAGTTGGAGTTCATAACCGATTCAGTCAGTATGTGTTTGTGTCAGTACAGCTCATTGTGAGCTGTGTGGCCTCACGTAAATTCTGTTGGGATATATGTGCGTGGTTTAGCTAGCACTGGAGATAAGCCTGAAGCTTTCAAAAGAAGTCAGCACCAGCACATGCCCCTTTGAGACAAAATGTTTTTAATCTTAGAGAAGTCGTAGGACTAATGTTGGCCTTGTTCTAGATGTTAACCTAGACATCTGGAGGAAAAAAAAAATGAGATTTTTTAAGAATTGACTCTGAAAATGGTCCTCTCACTCGTTTGTTTGTCATCTGACAATTAGAGGACAATGTGTATGAGAATATGCAAGAGTCCCAGGAGACCCACATGTCCAGCCACCTAGACGAAGTCATTGCTGCTGTCAGCGTCACTTCTAAAAACAGGATCCCGAATAAGCTGCTTCAGACAGCACTGTTCCAGCCCCCTCGAGAGAAACTCCACCTGTGCGAAGAGAGAGCAAAGTCCTACTCCAGCAACCGTGAGGTAAGGAGCCCCGGGGTAAGGAGCCTGGATATCACACGCCTGCTCTCTTGAGAACTGAGCTATCATCCCAAGCAAGAGAAGCAGGAGAAATGAGACTACCTCAGCTTTGAGAGTCCTTAGGAGAGAACCTGTCTGCCTTCTGTCAGGAGTGTAGGCCTTCCTACTGCAGGCACAGTTGTTGACATGCCAACAGCAAGAGTATGATAGTATGATAGTTGACAATGAATGTCAACATGACTGGATTCAGGATCATTAGGAGGTGGGGGTGGGGAGTCAATACCTCAGATGAAAGGTCAAAAGACCATCTGACTGTGCCCCCATAGAACATCCCCATGCGCTTATGCCCTGCTGAAATCAAAGAGGAGAAAGGACGAACCTTGCTGAAGGCCAGCTTTTCCCTGACTGCCCTGCTCCACCACTCTCTTCTCATCATGATGGACTGAGCCCTCGAAAACCCCGAGCTAAAGCAAGCGCCTCCTTTAAGTTGTTTCTGTCTGGTATTTGGGTCACAGTAACAAAAAGTCAAAGAGGATATTGAGTGTCAGCACGTGCCAGACCTGCAGTGGATTGCAGTGCACACACGACGTTTGCTTGTGTGCAGCTCTTTGTGCTGAGGCTCCTGCCTGTTTTGCTCTCTGCATCCTCCTTCCCATCCCCCTCACAAGTTCATCCTCATGTGCCAGGCCCTGTTTGTCGTTTAGTTTATTCTACAAATAGCTGCTGTATGTCCAAGGTTTTCCTATGCCAGAGTCACACAGGGAAGACCACAGCCTCCATCTTATGGGGACTCACGGTTAGATTGAGATGACAGGGCAGCAGAATAGTGAGAGCTGTGGTAAGTTCTGTGGCAGGTTCATTCAGTATCCATGCAATTGAGAAGAGGAGGGGTGGGCAGCAGTTAAGGCTGAGCCCCTGGGATGGGAGGTAGCAAAAGGGCTTGAGAAACAGCACTTAAAAGTCCTCAAGATGGGCAAGAGCACAGAAGCCTCCAGGACTGGAGTGACAAAGGAGAGCAACAGTCTCTCTGTGGAATCATAAGGAACTCTGGTGACAGAGAGCAAGTGTGAGCTTCACTGTGCATAGAAGCCAGGCCCAGCGACACACTTACTGCCCAGAAGGACTTTTAACATTCTCTTAAATGCACTGGATGGGCTCCCAGCAGGAAAGGGCCATGAGCAGGTTGAATGCTATTCATTGGCTAGGGGGATATTTGCATCAGTCTTGAAGAGGAAGTATGAGGGATTGAGCTAGGTAAGGTAGAGACAAGAGAGATGCTGGGCTCCTTCGAAGGAAGTATAAATTGGTGGGACTGACTTGGGGGGGGAGCACAGGAGATAGAGAGGTGAGTGAGGTGGTGGTGGGGAGCTCTGATATAGACTCCATCTGCCTGGGTGCCTGGAGGCACAACCCTGCCCTTCAAGAGTATAGTGAATGAGCCTGTGTTCATTCACTGAGCACCTGATTTTTTACTCTGTGCCCATGTGGGTCAGTACTGGTGTTGAATAAGCTCTCAGCCAGCTCCTCAACCAAGGCTTCACAAGAGAATTAATACCTCATGCACAAAAGCCTTTAGCATCTGCAAAGGATGAATTGCTCTCCTGTGTCTGGAATGGTATAAGCCATTTCTTGGTTCTGAGGTTTCTACAGTAAGGATGCCTAAGATATGACAGTGAACAGAATGGAGCTGAGGGATCACTGGTTGGAGTCAGATTGTTGATTGTTGTGCATGTTAAGGGGAAAATAGAGTAGGTTCATCTAGGGTCGGGCGGCTACAGGAGGATATGGGACCAATGAGCTGAGGACTAAGGAAGGAAAGAAGCAGCGCATGGGAAATCTTCAGATGAGGCTTGAGCATGCCACGCCTGTACTGAGGAGAGGAGGCCATGGGCTGAGATGACACACGGGTAGAGAGGCAGGAGGTGAGTGAAGACCTTGCAGCTTACAAGCTGAGCGCCTCGCAAGACCTTAACATTTCACTGGGGTCCTCCTGGAATAACTTGCTTTGGAAAATATCCATTTTGATGTCACTTTTTATTTGAAAATAAGTAGAGACTTACAGAAAAATTATGGTCCATCAGTCGTCGGCAATGGCTTTATTAGTTTATTCACATCCTTATGGAGCCACGGAGCCACGGAGCCACGGCCCAGTGTATTCATTGAGAGCTCGTTTCATTCTGCCTCCTGCTCACTAGCATTATTTCCCCAGCTATCTGAGAACAAGTTAGAGATACTACTTACAATATGTAAAGTATTATGTATTATATAATCTGTGTATTACATATAAAATATAATAATTTCTCTTCCTTAGAAATAAGAATATCCTCCTATATAACCACAGCACAGGGATTGAAATTAGGATACTAATATTGTGTAATACTGTCACAAAGCTTGTTAAAAAGACAAAAAGCAAAAAGCAGATCCATGGGTAGCTGTGAATGGACACTGAGTTCAGCTGCAGATTCTCTTCAGTCTCCGCAGTCCGCTACGAGTTCCTAGCCATCTCCGCCTTTCCTGCTCTTGATATTTGAAATCATATATTCCAACTGTGTTGCAGAATATGCCTTCCCTTGAGTTTGTATTGCATTTCCCGTAGGCAGGTCTTCACATCTCAGTTAGCACAATCAAGATAATGCCTCATAGACATGCCCACAGGCTAGACTCCTGGGTCACTCTGTCTTCCATCAGGTCAGCAGCACTGACCATCAGCAATGCTGGTAACCAACCCTTCCTCGTGGTCTCTGCATGGAGCTACTTAGGTTCGCTTACAACCTAGTGATTGGTCCTGTGTTGGTGTCCTGGGGCTGTCATAACTAAATGCCACATGTTGAAGGGTGAGGGACTTAAGCAGCAGGTTGTTTCCCTGCAGTTCTGGAAGGTAGAAGTCCAAGACTGGTTTTACTCTGGGGCCTCTCTCCTCTATCTGCTGATGACTGTGCTCTTTGTGTCTCCACATGGCTGTGGTTTACATGGAGGCCTGGGTCTCTTCCTCTTCTGTAAGTCATATTAAACTAGAGCTTGGCCTAGGGCCCTCATTTTATCTTAATGGTTATTTTATTTTTTATTATTTATTTATTTATTATCCCTGGAGAACAGAAGAAGGCAATGGATTTCCCAGAGCTAGAGTTACTAGGGGTTGTGAGCCATATACTTCAGGTCCTATGTAAGGCAGGAAGCACTCTCAACCACTCAGCCATCTCCCAAATCCCAAGGACCTCATTTTAACTTAGCCCTCCTAAAAGTCCTTATCTCCAAATACAGCTTTACCCTGGTATGCAGGAAGTTAGGACTTCAACATAAACTTTGGAGGGGAGCCAGAGTGGCGGCATATGCCTTTAAATTCATCACTTGTGAAGCAGAAGCAGGTGGATCTCTGTGAGGTCCTGGCCAGCCTGGTCTACAGAGTGAGTTTCAGGACAGCCTGGGATACACAGAGAAACAGTGTCTTAGAAAAAAAACAATAAACACTTCAGGTTCTAAGAGTGACATCAGGAAGAAACAAAGTGGAAGCTACTAATTCCTGAGGATATGGGCCTGAAATCTGGCAGTGCCTCATGATTGTTTCCTCCATGATTGGCTGGCCAGGCGGTCATGAAACCTGGGTTTAAAGAGAAGGAGACGCAGGCCCCATCTCCATCAGAATGTGTGAAACAAATGTTAGAGCATTGCTTGAAGGTATCTTCTCTTCCCTTGCTGGGAAAACATGGCTCCTTCTTTGTCCTGACCCTGACTACAAATGTGCTCCTTACTGCTTAGGGATAGCCTGTGTTACAGAGCCAGGTCTCAAAGGCCGACTTGAGACCAGAGCCCCAGCCTCTAGAGAAAAAACAAAACAGACTCTCTCCTCTGGCTTCCCGCTTGTCAGGCTTACTGACCTCTTTGCTAGTGTCGTAGGAGACGGTTACCCCTTCATTTCTGAGTCAAAAGCAACCTAAAGGGAAGAGGGTGAACAGCATCATGGCAACAGGAGCACGGAGCAGTTGATCACGTGGCATCCAGTCAGGAAGAAAAGAGAAATAAGAGATGAACGCTGGCATTCAGCTTGCCATATCCTTTGTATCCAGCCCATGGGATGGAGATGCCCACATTCCCAGTGAAGTCTTTACACCTAAATTAAACCTTGCTGGAAACACCCTCAATAAGACTTCCCAGTGGTGTGCTTTCTAGGTGGTTCTAGACCCTGTTAATGTTAACCATCATAGCTACAAAGGAGTTTGAAGCTGAGAGCTGGCTTTCCCGCTTGGCTGCAGCTGGTCCTGCAGGTTAGCTGGAGAACCTAAGGGGTGGCCAGTGTCTGTTCTACCTGCCTAGCTTTCCGTCATCCCACTACACCTTCCACCATTTAAGTGTACGTGCTTCTTAAATGAGTTGTTGCTTACTTCGTGCAACCAGGTGAACACTCTACGTCCCCAGCAGACCATGGTTTGGTTCTCTGGCACTTCCCAAGTGCTCGGCACATAGGAAGCGCGCAGTAGACACGTACTGGGTGATATATGGACAAGTAGGGCTTGTGACTCTTGAGGTCTAAGCTGTCTACCCGGTAAACTCATTTTCTTTTTTTCTGACAGTACAAGCAGGCCATCCAGGAGCTCGTGCGCTGTGTGGCACTAACGAGAATTTGCTATGGCGACTCGCATTGGAAACTAGCAGAGGCGTATGTTAATCTGGCTCAGGGTTACCTGCAGCTGAAAGGTGAGCTTCCCGGGCTCACCTGATGGGTGTCTGTTCTCCCTGTCCCAGAGCTTATTCACACCAGAGGGATCGGGTTTTCATGGCTGTAAGAAGCGATTGCCCTTTAGGAAGAATCAAAAAGGTATATACATACCAAAACGTGGCAGGAAAGAGACCAAGACATAGAGTGGAGGCTTAGAGTGGGAATGGATCCCATAGTTTTCCTAAGAGAGGTGGGAAAGACTCACTCTTGAGTGTGAGTACCCGATAATGAAAGGGAGGGAGGTGGTAGGGTGTGGGGAGAGAGGGATAGAGGGAGAGATTGATTCACTGTTGAGTACATGTGGCCAAAACCAAAAGGCTAACCCAAGCTGGCATTCACTTGTACAACTTTAAAGTCCAAGGTGAAACTTGCTTAAAAAGAATATCCCACCCACCAAGAGAATCCCAGGATTCGAAGGTACAACATTTAGACCACATTGGAGTATGTGTCGAAGTAAGGGCTTTTGGTTCCTCCCGTGTACTGGGAAAGGAGCTGGCATTGGCCAGTTGAGGATGTGCAGGGGTAGAGCATCATAGAAGGAAAATAGAAGGTGGGGATGGATGCAGGAAGGTTAAAAAAAAATCCAAAGCCGATACTCAGGATGCAGTGTGCTCTGCGTGCTGACTACGCTGACTCGCACGAGCTACCTCACAGCACCCTCTACACTCAGGTTATCAGCTAAACAGCATGCTAGGATGTTGGTGACTTAAAGTCCTCCCCTCCTCAAAGGGTCCATTGAGTGGCCTTACAACCAGAAAGCACCACAGGACCAGGCTATTCCTGTTAGTCAAAGGCCATAAGAGCAGGAGCGGGGCGGGACATTAGAGATATCTCATCCACACTTCCTCTGAATTTTCTAGATTCAGAGAGTGAATCTGAGTCAAAACAGCTTGCAGCAAAATCACACTGCTAGTAAGTAGCTGATCTGAGACTCAGACCTAGGGGTTGCATGCCAGTACCAGGGTCCTGCCATCTTGGACTTGAAATCCTGGCTCCCTTCTGTAGCCTCCTGTGGGGATCCCTTCTGCGTGAATCTTCCTCATTCAGTTTAAAGTCAAAGCAGCATTCATTATTGAGCAAGGTCCCACTGAGGGCCAGCCACCATGCTAATTGCCATGCAAAACCTATTCAAACTTCTCACCGACCTGTGAGGGAGGGTATTCTTGTTACTCTTCACAGCCAAGGCAGCTGAGTCCAGCTTCTTAGTTAGTGATGGAGCAAAGGATTCCTGCTTCCCAGTCTCACCTCAGAGCCCATGTTCTGGGAACTGAACCTCTGCTGTCTCCAGTAGATCAAGTCCAAGTGCCAAGGGAAGGGGCTGTACCTGCAAACCTAGTCCAGATAGGTCATACAGACAATTCACACTAATACATTCCTGACAGCCTGGTTAAGGCTGTGCCTTTAAAATGTAAGACACAGAGAACACTGAAAGAGTTCTTACATAAGGAACATAGGCTTGCTTCTCTCCCTTAGAAAGTATATTGTTCCTGTTTTATAGACACAGGTATGGATTTAACTTCATATTTTGACAGCTTTTGCAGAGAACTGAGATACAATTAAGTGTAATTCAGAATGTAGGGCTGGAGATATATGGATGTGAGTGGAAGGGGGTGTCTGTAGGGGTGTCTGTGGGTGTGTGTGAGGAGGGTGCAGACCCTAGGCTCCCTAGCTGGTGTTCCTCAGTGTCACTACTCCCTCAGGGTAATCAACCCCTAGAGGAACACGTGGGGAAATCCATTCTCAGTAATAACAATTATTACTTTGCCTAATGTTAGTCTGCTGCTGTATAGGAACAAGAGGTTACACCACTGTAGTCCATTACCTCCTGGGTCTGTGCTTCTGTAAGTATTTACAGAGCCGGTATTTGTGTTGTGCTAAAAGAACTCTTTAATATTACAATTGTAAATGGGTGAGCAGAAGACTCAGCATTTTTAGTATTTCCTGTAGATGGCTGTCACTCAGCCAGCATTACAGTTCCTGAATATCTTACTTCCTACCCAGAATGCTATAGTTCTTGCATTCCATTTGTGTTTTGATAATTATTGGTATTTTACATCTGATACTGGGGGTATTTCAGAGCTGTTCAGTTCCAGCTCATTCTGCTTATTTTATCTCCAAACAGGCCGTTGGGGGAGTGCTTTTCATCTTGAATACTTGATATAAACTTCTCTGGTCGTTCTAGTCAGGGTGTTCTTCCATACTTCCAGATCTATGTCTGTGTGTTACTGGACAGCATATGCTAACCTTGCCAGGTTTCCCAGACATGGAGACTCGTGTTCCTGCCCAGCTGCAGTTAAAGAGAAACTGACACTTCTTGTTCTCTGTCCACAGGGTTGTCGCTACAAGCAAAGCAACATGCAGAAAGAGCCAAAGAAATCCTGGCCAACTCCATCGAGAGTCCCTATCACAACAAAACAGATATCTTCAAGTGTTCCCTAGAGCTTTTCTATACCATAGGGAGAGCCCTGGTGTCCCTTCAAAAGTATCCTTTTGCCTCGAATCACAAACAGAAAGCACTGATGCTCTGATTCTTATAGGTAATTCTCGAAACCAAACACAAAGTTGTTAAATGATTCAGAGATAATAGGAAGTGTTATATGAGAAAAGAAAAAGTCCAGGATATGGTGTCCCTTAATCTAGAACAGGCAGGACTTTTCCTGAACCTATTTCAGATTTAAAGAAGCCTCGGAGAACTTGATAAAAGCAGAGAGACTTTCCAAGGAGATGCTGCAATGTGGGAACATTATAAAGGAAGAGTGGATAGAAATCCAGTCTCGGATCAAGCTGTCGTTTGCACAGTAAGTCTCCAGTTTAGAATTTGAGTGCATGGTCACTGGAGGCTCCTAGGCTGTGTCCATTGGCTTCTCCCAGTGTCTGGTAAGGAAGAGCAATGTTGTCATATCAGAGCAACCCCCACCAAGACAAACACAGTGACACTTGTCACTCGATGTGGAGTACACTCATATCCCTACCCGGGAGCTCACCACCACAGACGCAGAGACCCTTACATCCCCTGACTTTCTGCCTGCTCTGTCCATCCCCGCTGCCCCTTCATCTTTCTCCTTCCTCTCTTCTCCTCTTAGACAGCATGGCTGCTGTCCATCCCAGGAAGCTTCACTGATGCAGAAGGAGAGTTTTTCTGAGGTTCCACCCCTGGCATGGGACTCCTAGGTTACAGGCTAGCAGCACACTGCAAGTTGACCATTGCTACACGCAGCTGCTGCCTCTTGCAGGACGAATGGGATCCGATCTTGTTACGGCCAACAATACTTGGCACGGTCGCTCTTTCTAACTAGCTGCCCTGAAGTATGTACCCAGTTAGTTTTAAATTCCATTTACTTTCCTTATCAAATTAATTGAATACCGCTGCAAACTTGTGAGCCATTTGGAATTCATTCTCCTTCTACAAATAGGGTGTTAAGTTCTATCTTATTCTTCTTTTGGACTGTTCTGTTCTTTTCCTACTAGTAATTAAGATTTTCTTGTGTGTTCTGCATGTGAATTATGTTGCTTATCTTTTATCTGTTGCCCTTTATTTTGTCTCTGGTGTTCTTCATAACTTAGTAATTCTTCATTTTACCAGAGTCATATTCGTTAATTTTTCCCTTTTGATTTATGCCTTGAGATTTTATTTACCACCCAAATATCAGAGAGTCTTCATAATTTCCCTCTACCTCATATGTTTTAAGGCTTTTTTTCTTTAAAAAACATATGTATATGTGTGGGTTTGTGTACATGAGTGCAGTACCCTGGGAAGCCAGAAGGGGGTGTCGATCCCTGGCACTGGAGTTAAGGTGGTTGTGATCCACCTTATGTGGGGCCCTCTGCAGGGGCAGTGCCTGCTGTTGAATGGTGGAGCACCTCCCACCTCTGCCTCAAGTGTTAACCCTGGCTTTGTCACTGACTGCATTCATAGTGTTTATCTTGGCTTAGAATTGCCACTTTGGTCCAGAGCCAATGCAAACGAGGGGTTTTTATCTGTGGATGTATGTGATTTTTTTTTTCCCCCCGAGCTGTCCCAGCATTGATTGTTATTCCAGCTGTGGCATCATGGGTGGAAGCATATCTGCCCAGGGGCCTGTGAGACCGATGTGTCTTCTTTTGTGAGCCGCCCCATTCTCAGCCTTTGTGAATGTTCCTAATGACATTAGAGTTGGTGTTGTTTATTTTGTGTGTTTAAAATGCCCTAATGAGTCTGTAGTATATTGAATTTATTTCTGATATTCAAATATACCTCTCAATTTTTTTCTTTTTCTTTGTTTATTGAGACAGGGTTTCTCTGTGTCGCCCTGGCTGTCCTGGAACCCACTCTGTAGACCAGGCTGGCCTCAAACTCAGAGATCCACCTGCCTCTGTCTCCTGGTGAGATTAAAAGTATGTACCACCATGTCAGACACATCTCTAAATTTTTGTCAAGTTGCTATATTAGTGTTTAGATGAATGTATTTAGATCCCCAAGTACAATCAGTGTTCTGTCTACCAGTAGTTTTTCCATCTTAATGTATATTCTGAGGTTGTTTTGCTGGGGGTTTGGGAGAGCCTGTACTCTTCCATTCTTGTAATCGCAGCATGTCTGTTTGTGTTGCTGTGATGACATTTACCCTGACCAATAGCAACAGGGAGTGGGTGGGGCTTACAGTCCCTCACATGGTCTGTTAGTGTGGAAGTCAAAGCAGAAACTCAAAATGTCACATCCACAGTCAAGAGCTGAGAGACAGGGATGTACTAGAGCCCTGAACACTCTGAGAGGTGCAGTTTCATCAGTCATCAGGGAGGCGGGAGCCAAAGTAGTAAGATAAGGTCACAGTCCCACTAAAGGACCTAAACCTTTCAGAAGACCAATAGTACCACCCACTGGCAAGGATGTGGTGCAGAATGCCTTCTCCTTCATAGCTGCTTGGGTGTATTTGATGGGTCTCTTTAGAAAAACCATTTGATATCATCTCCTAAATATGAACATCTTTACAGCCTTTGACTCAACAGTATCATTGCAGTATACACTCAGCAGAAATCTCTGCCTGTTTGTTCACCAGAACATACATCCAGCCTCCTTATTCAATAGCCAAGAACTAAAAACAGCCCAAATCTCTTCAAAGGGAGGCTAAAAATCTGATATCTGTTCATATAAAAAGCAATTGTCAAGCTGCTTGTTACATAATATCATGTCTGACTCTCACAAACACAGAATTCAGTTGAAGAAACCAGCTCCCAAATATTCAAACTGCCTGGTTCCATTAATAGAACTGAAGGGGAAAGACCATTTTTTGGTGTCTAGGAGGGCTAACCCACACGGAATCTTTTCCTACTCAGAATAAGCTGCTTTTCTCTTCCATTGCTCGGAAGGCACACAGCCCCAGATCTGATATTGCTTGCATCTGTTGACACTTGACCGATGTGTCAGTTCTTAGTGTTGAGCTCTGTTGCTACAAAACACTCAAGTACCCTGTGCCAGAATCTGGCGCCACCTTCAGAGTGCTCGCCAAATCGCAGTTCCAAACCTTGACAGCAGGTGGCGAACGTTGTCCATATCTGTGTCAGGTAACCATCCAGTTACCTCTGTGGAGATACTTTTGGATATAATAGAGTTATTTCCAATGTTGCCATGTTCTTCCATTCCAATTCTCCTCTCTGACATTTTCCATAGAACTCACATGTTTAAGATACATGTTTTTCATTTCATCTCTTTGCTTTGTGTTTTCATGGAAATAGGAATATTTTCTCCAAGCTGGCTTGCTTTACAGAGAAACAAGGCTTTGGTTTTGGATGTGTCTGTAGTTAGACTTGAACTGAGTGGCGTTTTCTTTCCTTCATGAGTCTTGGGGATGGAAGGCCAGGCGAAGGTCTCAGGCAGCCTTTGGATTTCTGCCCCTCTTAAAAGGACATCTTTTAGTGTGTCTTCTCCTCCTGCTTCTCCTTTTATGGTGCCCACCAGACTGGCCTGACACACATAGCTAGGGCCAAGTGACTCATGCCCAGGCCTCCACCACTGCAGGAGGCCTGGAGATTCTGTCCCCTCCCCCCGCCCTTATGTCCCATCCCCTCCTCTGTCACAGTACCACTGAATTCAGTAACGACTTAGTAACTTTGCTGAGTGTCAAAAGTGTTCCTGAGTTGTGTCTGTTAAATTGTCACAAGCAAAAATGGGAAAACTTTTCCCTCAGTCCTCATCCTTGTGCTCTATCCTGGGACCCTGCACATAGATCCAGAGATGGACGGTTATCTTTATATACACGTGGGTGCTCATGCATGTGCACATACACGCAAGCACGCACGCATGCTAGCAAGGTTCCATTGCTGGTGGTGATGGTCTGTTGCTCCCCCACAGCATGTGATCTGTCCCCAGCTTTCTCTGGGAACTTGTGACATCATGTTTGGAGTCTTCCCCAGCTTGCCCCATGAGCACCTGCCTCACCCTGCTGTGCAGAACTAGCCCAGGAATGAGCAAACACTTTTTTTCCTCGAGCATCAGGAGGACCGCCTGCCAAGTGTTTCCAAGCATCGCGACATGGTGTGATGAACACTGTGGGCTGTGAGTCAGCTCCCTGGGTTCAAGTCGGGGTTCATTCCAACCACTCCACAGGGAGAATGTGGGCAAAGCCCCTGCTTCCTGTGAGTTCACTCTCCTCTCTAGCCAGCATACAAAGGACAGGACCTCGGAGCATAGCTGTGAGGTCTGAATGAGCACCAGGGTAAAGCATCCAAGCATTTAAGTCCAGAGCTGGAGAAATAGGGAGGGGAGGGGAGGGTTAGAAGCCACATTAGCTGCCCATCACTGCTCATCATCTGTGGCAGGCTCCTGAATACACTATTTATTCATCCTCAGTCCTTACTGCAAGGTGTATACTCCTATATTCCCACTGGCAAATAAAGGAGCTAAGGCTGAAAAACACCAAGGGGAAATAAGTAACTAAGTAACTAGAAGCCTGCACTGCACATTCTCTCTCTCTCTCTCTCTCTCTCTCTCTCTCTCTCTCTCTCCCTTCCTCCTTGCTCCCCTCCCTCCTTTCCCCTTCTTTCTCTTTTCTTCTCCTTCTCTTCCTCCTCCTCCTTCTCCTTCTTATCCTCCTTCTTCTGGCTGAAATTCTGGTTGTCCTGGAAATCTCTAGGTAGACCAGGTGACCTACCTCCTGAGTTACACGTGTACACCACCACTCCCACCTCCTGAGTTACACGTGTACACCGCCACTCCCACCTC
>JANHMN010000003.1:62383976-62406724 GCA_030674055.1 Rhabdomys pumilio
GAGAGAGAGAGAGAGAGAGAGAGAGAGAGAGAGAGAGAGAGAGAGAGAGAGAGGCTTCAGGGGAGTCGCTCATGCTCCCCACAACCTGACTGGCCAGGTTCAGCTGAGGAAATCTCAGAAGTCCGTTCTTGCCCACACTCTGTACATGTGGGTACTCCAGCTAAGTGTGCACACTCTGCTCCAAACACAGAGCTTACACCGATGCTCCACCCTCAGCCGGTTCTCTTTTCCATACCATTTTCCCTGAGGGAAAGTCTCTGGATGCTGGAAAATGTCATGGCCTTTTCCTAAGCTCAGGTAATGTGCTGTTGGTAGGTCACTGCAAGTCGTTTGTGGTTGGCGTCAGTACAGACCTGTCTCAGGAAAGAAGACGTGCTGATGGGTTGTTATGGGCATACCTTGCTTCCTTTGGAAGTGTTTGCTCAGATGCGCTCCCCTGGATGCCTGCAGTTCTCTGTGCTCCTCTGATTTTCATAGTAATCTCGGAAGCAGAATATGCACACTTTCCTTCCTTGCCAGACTCAGCCATTCCTGACTGTGAGAAAGGAAAATGGCCATGAATTATTTCTCCATTGCTCAGGTACCAATGGCCTTGCCTGAATTCTTTAGGCAAATTGGATAGAAATGAATCTCAAGTCATGTAGAAAGTGTGCGATGTTTTTCTAGATTTTAAATGAGAAATCAAACAAGTTTAGCCTGTAAAGATGTAGATACTTTAGGCTTTATGGGTTACGTGATCATTATGACGACTATTCAGATTTACCACTGCTATTCTGAAGCTGTGATATGCAAATAAACCCTTATTTACAAGTGAGCACACTTGATCCTCTCTCTGCAGTTTGCTGGCCTTCATTTTTTTTTTTTTATATTCTGGCCTTATCTACCAAGAATCTAATTATTTGACTAAACGATTTCATAAAAACTGTATTTTAGACCCTGTTTCCATTGCCAAGGATCTCTGTGGGTTTTCTCTGGAAAAGTAAGGAATGGTATAGAAAAATAATGATTACATGTGTATTTCAAGCTCGTGAGGAGGGCAAAGGTCAAGCTAGGTTGGGTTGCCTGTTAATCTTTCTACCCCCCAAATCAGAGTTGCCCCAAGCTCTAACCTTGCTTGATCTGAGCATGTTTCTATCCTTGATCCCTTCCTGTATTTGGGTCTCTTCCCGATTATAGACGACATCCAAGCTCACAAGTTACTCAGTCCAGATTTTTAAATGTTAATGTCTTGTGTGTGAGCACATGTATACACACACACACACACACACACACACACACACACGCACGCACCAGTGCCCTCCCAGGCCAGAAGAGGCTGTCAGATCTCCTGGAACTGAGCTGTGATTCACCCGATGTGGGTGCTGGAAACAGATCCTCTGACAGAGCAGCAAATGACCTTAACCAGTGAGCCACGGCTCCCCATCCCCCATCTTACCATTGAGACCGCAGATCTGAAAAGTGTGTTTCTTCTATCAGTTAACCTTTGTAGAGCAAACATGAAGTGAAAACTGCCTAGTGGCTGAGTGAGAAGGCCTGCTTGTGGTGTCTGTTCACCCATGGCCGTGGTGGTTGAAGCCCTCCTGTCCCCAAGCTGTTGCGTGGAGAGCAGCACAGGAGGATTGCTGCTCTTTATTAAGAACTTTGGACCTAAGATTATCCTGTGAGAGAAACATATTTAATAGTCTTCATACTTTGAAGACTGATATTGTAAATGCCAGTTATACTGCTGCCTAGGCAACTTATAGGGATTTTTTTTTTAATATGAGAGGTTATTGTCCTAAGAAACTAAACTTTTTTATTTCTAATGTTAAGCTAGAAAATATCATATATAAGAGACTTTGGGAAACTTAGACAATCATAAACATGAATAGTAAGCCACTGAATCCAATTGCTCAGGGAGTAGATTGCTGACACGTTGGTGACATCTCTGTGCCTTTGTGCCCATGTAGATTAGCCATGAAGATTTCACATGCAGGAGTTGTTGCACAAAATAGCTTTAAAGCCTACTGTTTCACTAAAGAACTTTTGCGTGTGCCTGGGTTAATTGATAAGGTGCAGCGTTATCTTGAGTGGCTCTTTGGCGTTGTGCAGTATAGATACTTTCCCTGTGATCTCTGCTGCCAGTCCCCTGATGCTGAGCTTGAAGTGCTCTCTGCTTTTCCTGCATCATCATCATCACCATCACCACCATCATCATCATCATCATCATCATCATAGCAATACTAAGACAAACATTCTTGATAAATTTCTATGAGAACATCAGGGTTAATGTGTGTGTCTGTTCATTTTGTGCATAACTTTGTTAGAGGAAAGCTTTTATTCAAATATCTCCCCAAAGTTACTAAGAACATTCCATATCATCATCAATACTGGATCTCTCTCTCTCTCTCTCTCTCTCTCTCTCTCTCTCTCTCTCTCTCTCCCTCCTCCCTCCCTCCCTCCCTCCCCCTCTGTGTGTGTGTGTGTGTGTGTGTGTGTGTGTGTGTGTGTTGTATATGCATGTGTGTGTAGGAGGAGGGTTTTGGATACTACTGTATCACCCTCTGTCTTATTCCCATGACACAGGGTCTCCAGTAATCTCTTGTTTCTGCACCATAGCTCTGGGTTACGGGTGGGGTGTGCACAGCAGTGTCTGGCTTTTTACTTAGCTGCTGGAATCCAAGCTCAGGTCCTCAGGCTTGCACACCAAGTGTCCTCACGCACTGAGCCATCTCTCCACCCATGCTGGACAATTTTTTTTTTCTGAGATTTTGAGACAAGGTCTCTACAGAACTCTGGCTGTCCTGGAACTTACCATGTAAACCGAGTTGACTTTGAACTCACAAAGACCCTCTTGCCTCTGCTTTCCTAGTACCGGGATTAAAGGTGTGTACCACCGTCCCCGGGACCATATTGGACAGTTTCTAAACAGATCAGTTATCAGAATCTCAGCATCCTTATGATCGTCATCAGTAAAGCAATATGCTTCGTTAAACTAAGACACCTACATAGCTCTTACTGTATCCCAAGACATGTACTAGGTATGTCCATGAATATGAATTAATTTATTATCTATCATGATCCAGTGAAGCAAGTACTTAGTTTATAGGTGATGGACCTATTTACAAGTGATGGAAAAATTGAAAGTCACGAACCTGGTAAATACAAAGCCAGTATTTCAGCTTGTTCTGGTCGCTCCAGAATCTATCCTCCTGACCATCATGGCCGGCTTCCTTTGGAGGAAGAACTTAGCTTACAAGGAAACAAGCCTGAGCACCAGGGTCGGAGAGACTAGATTTTCAAGTTTAGCTCATTTAAAAACAAAAATGTTGCAAGACTGTGTTGTATAGGTACAGTTAACATTGTCAGCTTTAAGTAGAGCTTACTGTCAATCTTATGACTGAACCTCAGCCAGTCAGTTAACTGATTTTGGTTTTTGCTTTTTTTTTTTAGGTTGTATCAAGGTCAGAAAAGATCAAAAGAAGCTTTCCCGTATTATCAAAAGGCTTTGGAATATACTGAGATCACCAAAGATGAAAAAAGTTTTGAGTGTGTACAAGTACTGAGGGAACTGGCAGGTGTGGAGCAAGCCCTGGGACTCTACGAAGCCGCCATCAGTCATTTCTCACGGGTAAGGGGCAGTGACTGGCCACCGAGGCTGTGCTCGACCCAATGCTCTTTGAGAGCCATAGCAGCTCTGAGCATGCCTGGCTGTCATTTGCCGAAGATAACTTAAACACTTGGTCAGCTCAGATGTTTAGCAAAGACCTTATTAGAAGCCTAGGCAAGTGCGTACTAGACCCCAGTCCCTGCTGCATACTGCAAGCAGCCAAACCTCTGGATTGCTCAGATTACATGGGTAACTTAGGTACCATTCCCCCCATGACATTTCTGTCTTTATTAGTTTATTTAGAGCTTATGCTACTAAACTTATTATTACCTTTTAAAAAATACATACTTTTACTTTTTAAATTATGTGTACATATGTCTATGTGTATGCACACTCATGTGTGTGGGTGCCTTCAGGGGTGTGCCCTCAGGGTCCAGATCCCCTGGAGCTAGAGTTACAAGCAGTTGCCACCCGCCTGACACAGGTGCTGGGACCAAACTCAGGTCCACTGCAAGAGGCAATGACTAAGTCTCTCCCCAGCCCCACTGGCTAGGCCTTTTGTTGACACTCTAAATTCTTTGCTGAAGACCTTTAAAGGTGTTCTCTCAGCTGTTATTCTAATTTATCATTGGAGAGTCCTCAAGTTCTCCAAAGAATGTGGAGCAAAGGAGGGAGGGGGAAGAAGGGAGGGAGGAAGGAAAGGGGGAGGAAGGGAGTCGGGGAGAACTTTTAAGGAACTGGTTTGGGCACTAGCAAGCCTGATATCCTCAGGATAGTCTAGAAAGACTGGAAATGTGGACAGGATTTCTCTGCCACTTTCTCCTGGGAAATTACAATGTGTTTGCTCTTCAGGTCAAACACATTGATTGGCTGAGGTTTATTCATATGATTGACGGTAATCTCCTTTACTGACAGTGTTCACTGAACCTATAAATACAGTCTTGCAGCATCTTGCTGGTGTTTGACAAGCAATTGGGCACCTGTGCTGTATTGCTGCCACCTGGAACTGACCACCACAGGGAGCCCGTTGGCTTTATATCACACCATCCACTTGAACCACCTTCTGACGTTTTTTTTTCCTGCAATTTAAAAGATGCACTAACCCGTTCTGTTATTTCAGATAAGACAATAATGACATGGTACTAAGAATTCGTCATAGCCGTGTCTCTTAAACTTTGACAATTTGTACTCCCACTCCCAGTGTGTTGGAGTGCCTAAGTCTCTCCCTGTATCTAGATCGTCTCTCTTAATCATTAATACTACCGTGTAACGTATTGTTTCCAGCTTATAGATAAGGAAGACAAGAATTAGAAAGGTTGAGTGATATGCCTAGAAATACATACCCCAAAAAGGCATCATTCAGATTCACACCCTGATACTGAAGCAGACTGGGAGGGTGTGCCAAGCATGGAAGGGAGGGAACCACTCAGGAGGCTGCTGAGATCGAAAAAGCAGAACAGGAGGTGGGTTCTGAAGTAGGATGAAGATGAGGATGAAGCAGAGGAGGTGGGTCTGGGAGGCAGCGTAGACAGGACATAGTAACTAGGTGTGTTGTAACACAGAAGAATGGAAACACAGAGCACTAGGGGGATGCCTGCACTGTTTCTGATGAAAGGGCAAAGTGAGCAGGTGGTAGAGAGAGACAGGCTTCAATTGGATGATGAGTCTGTGCTGTCCCTGAAGCAGGAAAGTTTGAGTGACAGCCAGGTCGTTGCAGACTGAGGACTGGAGCCACGGGACATGGTGATTGTCTTGCTCACTTAGTGCCAGACCTTCATAAAAGGGAAGAAAGATTAGCCACTCAAGTATGACGTCATGCCCAGGGCTACAAGGATGCTAAAATAGTAGATGAGCATCATTCTGATAAGACATTGGAAGTCCTGGTAAGGAGTCTCAGCCTCTTCCTGACAGCGGCTGGAGGTTTTCATGCAGGGAGACTAACATCAGATTATCAGTCTAAAAGGATCGTTCTGTGAGGTGCTGGGTGGATTAGAGGATAGGAATGGCTCACAGGGGACCACAGCAGTCTAGGTGTGGGGGAAAGACAGCCTGGATTCAGGAGACATGTGAAAATGGACAGATGTGGACAGACTTGAGGGGTGGGAGCAGTAGGAATGTATGACAGGGTGAGCAGCAGGTGTCTGCAGGTGAGCAGAAGACACTGAGTTGAGTTTCACCAGCTATCTGGCTTAGTTCACTATGTGGTATGTGGCATCGTTCATCGACTGTAGGAACTCTGGAAGGTATATGATTTGTTGGGGTGTGTGTGTGTGTGTGTGTGTGTGTGTGTGTGTGTGTTAGTATCAGTAATTCTAGATATTCTTATGTAAAAATTATCTGCTTCCATCAACTTCCAGAAGTAAAACTGCTGAGAGGAAGGATATGAATATTTTATAACTCTTGATTCGTATTGGCATCCTGCCAAAGAGTTGTTTTGATTTATCTCGTCATTAGCCTGGCATTTTAGTACCAGTGATACCCGTGTATTAGCACATTAGAGCCCAGTCCTGCAGCTGACAACAGGGTTCACTCCTGCAGCTTCTCGTTCTATGGCTCTGATAGATGTGTGTCCACTAGTGTGGACGAGTACAGAATAGTTTACCTGCAGTGACAGTCCTCCCTGATCTTCTGATTCATCCTCTGCTCCATGAACCTCTGGCCACCACTGATCGCTACAGTCTTGTCTCTTCCCGAATGCCACATAGTTCGTGTTCAGGCTGGCTTCACTTTGCAACACACATTTGTGTTTTCTCTCTGTGTTCTCATGGCTTAAGAACATCTCTCCTTTTAACACTGACTAATTTATTTAGCCAGTCACTGACCAAAGGACGTCTTAGTTAATCCATCTTTCCCAATTCTGTATGACACTGCTGTAAAATCCTTCAGGTAGTTGTAAGGGCATATGCTTCCCACACTCTTGGGTACACTCTGGATCATATGGCAAGAAGAGTTTTGTAAGAAACCGCCACACGGCCTTCAGAGAGCAGCTGCCTGGTTTTATATTCCTGCCAGCCATGGTGCGAATCTATGTTCTCTGCATCCTCTCAGAACTCTGAAACACAGGAAGCAGAAACACAGGGAGGGACTATATTTCCACTTAATGGATTCTACTTATTCCATGAGAAGATAAATTAGCTTGATCGTAACAAAGACCAGATTTCTTGAAATACTTTGCTACCTGTAACCGTACACACATAAGTTTACATACAAATTAGCATGTAATAGCCTGAAATAGTTAAGATACAGATTGCTATGGTACTTTGTAGTTCCTTTTGTACCTTTACAAAGTCTCCAATAATGGATGTACCTATAAATCAAAATGACATTTGGAGATGTCATTGTCCTGGGTGTGACCACTCTAGTAGGTGCTGCTGATTATGGTATGGAGAATGTTTTCATTTTTTGCAATCCGTAATCTTCTTTAGAGAGGTGTTTATTATGGTCCTTGATATTTTTTAATTCAGATTTTCTTGCTGAGTTTTAAGAGTTTCTTCTATATTTTGATACTTCATCAAATGTATCATTGGCAAATATTCTCCCAGATTTGCCATTTTATTCTCCTGGCATTGTCTTTAGCAGGGCAGAATTTGTTTTATATTGAATTTTCACTTTGTGTGCTCAGATGCACAGTACATAGGTAAAAGTCAGAGGGCGACTTTCTGGAGTTTCATCTCTTCTACAGTGTGGGCTCTGGAGATGACCTTCAGTTCTCAGCCATGACAGCAAGCGTCTTTACCCACTGAGCTGTCTCACTGGCCCAGAAAAGTCACAATTCTAATGATAGCTAGCCTGTCAATTACTCCGTGTTTGATGGTATATCTAAACAATTACCACAAACCCAGCGTCACTGAGACATTCATACAGTGTTGTGTTTACTAGGTCTGTGATCTAGCGTAAGTTCGTTTCTATAAACAGTATGAGATCTGTCTAGATTCATGTTATTTGGTTTGAATGCTCAGTGATTCCTGCACTGTATGCAGGAAAGGCTGTCTGCTCTCCATTGAGTCACCTTTGGGTTTTCATCCAAGATCAGTGTCCACTGACCTGTTCCCCCTGAGGAGGCGCCAGGCTGCTCTTCTCTGTTAGTGCTGTGGTGAGCAGAGTCTCGACACAGCTCTGATCCAGCCGTCTGTGAGCACGGAGTCTCCTCCTGGAGCATCCTTAAAATTTTTGTGTGATTAAATCTATACCTACCCATAAAGTTTTGATTTTTCCTTTATCAATTTTGAAAACTCAGAAGAAATATATCAAGTGATACTATATGATCAGATTAATTCAGCAAGAGCCACAACACAACAAATATCACCGGGATGAAAGTGGCTTCCACAAGACCCTGTACTGCCAATGTGCGTGCAAAGATCCGAGCTCAGTTTAGAGAATCATCCCCAGGCCATGTTCCGGTGTGTGGTAGTACATCCCCCGAGTGGCTGGGTCTTCCTAGAAAAAGCATGTATGCTTCTGTAAAAGCCAGATATGGTAGTTAAAACTGAAGAGCAAATTACATTGTTTGACAGTGTGGTAGACATGGCAATGCATATTTTTTACTGGAGGGGGGACCTAGGAGTCTGTGAGGCACTAGAGTTAGGAACCATTGGCTTACAGAGATGTATGTACATGTGTAAAAATGGAGTCATGTATGAACACAACTTCCCAGAATGTCAGGGTGTTTTCACTCTCAGGAGAGCCATTACTCAGATGTGAGTGGGAAACAAATTAGCTAGTGCCTCTTGTTGTGAGACCCATATTCACCACTTATAGACTTTTCTGTATCTGTTTTCCTATCTACCTATATTACACACACACACACACACACACACACACACACACACACACACACACACGGTAGCTACATACTTTAGAGGGGTCAGGGAAATGGCTCGGCAGGTAAAAGTGCCTGTTGCCAAGCACGAAGACCTGAGTTCAATACCTGGAACCCACCTCTACAATTTATCCTCTGGCCTCCACATGCAGGCCATGGCATGTGCAAGTCCATACATTTACATATACATGCACACAGTTAAATCAAAATATAATAAAATTTTAAAGCATTTGGAAAATTTCACGTCCCTTTATACCCAGATGTTTCAGTGTATGTTTGAATCATAGGAACTTTAATATTGGCACGGGTCACCTTCCGCTTTGTTGATCATCTCTATGTTGCCCTTCATGATTTTTTTTTATTCAATACAGATCCAGTAAAAGATGGTGTATTGCATTGGATATCATGACTCTAGTCTTTAATTTGGACTAGACTGCCTTTTATGACATTGAAATCTAAATATATATACGTATGTGCCAGCTTTTTGTAGACTGTTTCTCAGTTTGAGTTTGTCTGATGTCTTCTCATGGCTTGATTGAGCAATATGTACCTAGATAAAATACGACAAGGGGGACGTGTATCGCGCCGAGAGGCATAGTGCCCATCTGTGCTACACTGATGACATTCATCACCCTGTCATGATGCTACGTAGTTTCTCCACTGTGTAACAGCTATTTTCTCACATTTGCCTAATTAGTATTCTATAGTCTGTTCCCTGTCAAATACTTCTAAGTTTAATATCTATTGATAACGCTTTCCTTACAGATTCTTAACTGTGAGAGCTGTAAAATTCTGGTTTCTTATCATTCCTACTGCATTTATCAGTTGGCGTTCTGCTGGTATGAATAGCTCCCACTCCATCTCCAGCCAGTAGATAACAAATATATATGATACACAAGCATGAGGCAGAGAGAGCTAACCGGGAATGGTGTGGGCTTTTGAAACCTCAGAGCCACTTCCCAGTAACACACCTCTTATAACAAGGCCACGCCTCCTAATCCTTCCCAAACAGTTTCACCAGTTGGGGACCAACGGTTCAAATATATGGACCTATGGGGGCCATTCCCATTCTAACCACCACAGATTGAGACTACCTGGCAAAGTACAGTATGCTTGTGGTGGTTTTATAGTATTGTAAAATGCATTGCTGGTTTTCTCTCATTTTTAGTTGTGCTATACTTCTGAGTTGCCTTTCAGAGACACATACTCTTTGTAATTTCCACTCGTGTGTATAAGAGCACCAGTTTGTCCATAGCGTGTTTCAACAAAGTATATTGTCGAGCTTTCAAGTTAGTTCCAAGCTGATGGGTGAAAAATGACATTTCAATATAGCTTAAATATGCATTTCTATTTTTAAAGTTGGAGCTGAACATCTTTTCATATGTTAAAGGCACTCTACTTCTTTCTGTGAATTGTCTTTTTGTGTGACTTACTCATATCATTTGCCGATTTATAAACAGGATTTTGATCTAGCTTCTTCTGGCTATTAAAGGTTCTTTATGTATTACGATATTGATCCTGGTATCCAAGATACATGTTGCCTTTACCTTCACATTTAAGAAATCACAGGATAATCTAAGTTCACAAGAATTACATCTATGTCTCCTTAAAATAGTTCACAGATTTTAGTTCTGACACACAAGGTCTTTGAATTGTATGTTTGGTCTGTCGTAAGGAATCAATTTCACTCTTTACACTTGGCCATCTGGGTATCTCAGCATACCGTTTATTGAGCTGCTTATTCATTCACTATGGAATTACCTCAGCATGATTGTCACATTCAAATGACCATAAGTAACAGAATTAATTTCTAGACTATCAACTCTGTTCTATTGATCTAAGTTTTGAAATCAGTGACTGATCTTCTTTGTTATTTCCTAAGAATGTTTTAACTCTTGTAGACTCCTTGCATTCTCATAGGAATTTTGGAATCAGCTTGTCAATCTCTGCACCTCTTCCCCACAAATAATTGTGCTGGAATTTTGAAAGTCATTACATTAAATTTGCAGTTGAGATGTAAAGTATTGCCATCCTAACAAAATGATCTTGTTCAGTCCATAAACAGAGATATCTCTTCATTACTTAGGTCTTCTCCTGTTTATTTCAATATGTTTATTTTTGTTTGTTTCTTTTTTTCTTTTTGGTGTTTTGAGATAGGGTTTCTTTGTGTAGTCCTGGCTGTCCTGGAACTAGCTTTGTAGACCAGGCTGGCCTCAAACTCAGAAATCCACCTGCCTCTGCCTCCCAAGTGCTGGGATTAATGGTGTGCACCTCCATTGCCCACATTTCAAGATGTTTTGTAGCTTCAAGAGTGCAAGTGGTTTTGTTTGGTTATTGTTTCGGTGTGTGTATTTTGTATGCGTGTGTTGTATATGATACATGTATGAGTACAAGTGAGTGTGTCTTCCTTTTTGGCTTTCTACCACATGTCTTTGAGACATTGCCTCTCACTAGTACCCATGCCCGATTTCTTCCATGGCTGCTGGGGTTCTGAACTTAGGACCACATCCTACATGGACTTCAGCTCACTGAGCCATCTCCCCAGCCCTTGGAGTATCACATGCTTTTACTTATTTGGGTAACTCATCCCTAAGTATCTGTTGTTTTAAAGTTTTATTCATGATCGTGTGTGTGTGTGTGTGTGTGTGTGTGTGTGTGTGTGTGTGGTCTATATGTGTGAGTGCAGCCACACACATTAAAAAGTGGCTCTCTTCTTCCTCTCTTAAGTTTCTGGAACCAAACTTAGGATATAAGACTTGCTTGGCAAAAGCTTTTATGTGCTGAGCCATCTTGCCAGACATGTTTGTTATATTTGATGCTATTATAGGAGGAAGTGTTTCCTTAGCTTTTTTTCCTGAGTATAGTATATTTTTCACTGATAGTATAGAAAAACAAATGCCTTTTAATGATTATCTGTGAATTGCAACCTTGCTGAGATTATTGGTGATTTTTTTCTGATTCATTTGTCTCTGAATGTTCTAATATTTTTATCTTTTGTTGCACTTAGATTTCGAATTTAAGTTGGAAGTGTTTCTCTCTACTGGGTTATAGAGGAATTCACTTGCTTTTAGAATACTTGGCAATTTTGATATTTAATTATTATTTTTATTTATTCTTAAGGCTAATAAAGATTAAAGAGTATTTTAAATAAGGGGAGATTTGGCAAAGCAAAAATAACATTGAATATAAAGTCAGAAAATCAGGCTTGGAGTCCAGACTCTCTGTTTAGCGCTCTTTGATTATAGGCTAGTCACCCACCCCCTTTAACAACAATAAATCTGCAAAGACACTTTCCACTTAGCAGAATTCCTCCAGGTTTCAAAACACTAAGTGCTTTGTGAACTCCCAGGCCCACCGCCAGGGTAAACTGCTTTTACTTATTTATAGTAATTATTAAACACTTATCACTGTTCCCTTTTTTTGAGGCAATTTACCTGAGGTATGGAAGAGTAAAGAGTGGCCACAGGTCTCCAAGGAAACCATGGGTAATAGGCACGTATTAAATACACACAAAGGGGGTTTGTTTTCTTCACAGTTGGTTTTCTTTCCTCATTCCTTTGGAGTGAGAAAAACACACACAGAGGAAAAGCATTTTAGTTTCAATAGAATGCAGAAAAGTTCCACAGTATTTTAAGAAGTAGCCCATTAAGATGGAAAAAATAAAGGAAGCCCAACAGAGCCACTGCACAAGAAAAGTTGGCAGTTCCAGGAACTTAAAAGCAGTGTTGTCCACCTACCTGCCTGCTTGACAGAGTTGTGGGAAAGCCAGGCAAATGTTCCCATTTGTGAGACTTCACATTGAGAGATGTTAGTAATCACACCTTATTATCTAAACTAAAATAAGTCACAAGACTTCTTCTCTGTGGGTGCAGAGAAGACTTCTTCTTCTGTGGGTGCAGCTGCTTTGGGCTGTTTGCAGGGCATGAAGCCCCCGGCTCTGCTGGCTGAATCGCTCTTTTCACTTTTCTGACACTTAAGTGGCATATTTCTCTTGTTCAATTTTCAGGGCAGCTCAACTGCAAAAGTAGGGACCTTTAATTTTCGAAGTTTGTTGAAATCAGAGCATTTGTCAGTTACTCTACAAAAGGTGGTAGAACCAGGAGATGTGGCTTCAGTTCCCGGAGCTAAGGGCACTCACTGACAGCTGGGTGCTCAGACCTGGCTCCAGGCTTCTGTGGGAGGTGGCACGTCTCACCATCTGAGCATCTACCACAGGTGGCTCTACCACAGGTATAATTCATTTATTAGAAATAATCTTAATAAGGCTCATGCTAAAATTTTCAAATCTCTGAGAAGCTCATGAAGGCTTTATTCTTTACACAAAATTCTAAGTATGGCATCAGTCTGGACACCATAAAGGGGACAATTGCTCTTGCTCTTAAGGAACAACCAAGAGAGCCTGCATCCTGACAGCCCCCTAGCAAGCCTGGCTCAGCCACCCGTCTGTTCTCAATAGTCCAGTGAAAGATAACAGTGAACAGCAGAAAACGGAGACTTAACCAGTGTGACTACATAAGGAAAAGGAGGAGAGGCCCAGTGATAGCCCTGCCTGAAGTCCATCCTCAAGGTCCTCCAGTGAGGGTCAGGTTCAGTTGGAAAGGAAGCTCTCTGCATCACTAAGCAGCCCTGGTCAAGGTCGTCACTGTCTTGGCTCTGGTCTCTCCTGCAAGATTGTCTGACAACTTGCAGATCTCTTTCCAAGAGAAAAGATCCTCTCTGGCTGGCACCAAAGCTCTACTCTTTCTTCTTTAGCGTGAGATTCTTGGGGTAATTCCTCGGTTTCAATAGCCTGGTAGCCAAAGAGAGAGGTTCAATAGTCTCTTTAGAATATCCTCCATGTTGTCAGAGTACTGACATGTTCTGCCTGAAGGTGTCCAGTGTTGACACTCGTTGAACATCTTCCTTTGTATATCTGCAGATGGGTATTAATTAGGAGACAGAGTAAAGGAGAACATAAGGAGGGTGGAAGGAAAGGATCTTTGATGGCATGAAAAATGAAAGTGTGATTCCGTGACTGTGTTTATAAAGCTAAAAACCATCAAAAGGAAACTGTCTAGTCTTACACAACCTGGACTGAAAAAGATAACTCAGAGATGCGCGGACAAAAGACAAGAGCAATCTACAGAAAAGGAAACAAATGGGAAAGGCCATTTATAATCCTTAACCTCAGTTGTTGGTAAAGAATGGCTGTTTAACTACCATTAAACAGGGCAGCTCAGCAGGCCAGAGTCTCCTGGGAAATGAAGCCAAGTGCATTTGGTGTGCTTGAATCATGCACGCCTGCACAAGTGTGTGTGCACTTGTGTGTGCATCTGCCTGTGTGTGTGTTCTGATGTGTGTGTATACATGTGCGCATGTGTTTGTATACACATATCAGTATTTCTGGCATGCTGCACAGCAAGTCCTTTGGAGTGATTGACTTTAAGGACTCCAGTATGGAGTGGGACGAAGGATGGAGTGTGTAAATAAAAGGAAGTTTTCCGTTTTGTTTTGCTTCAATTTGTTTCTTCATTTTGACCACTTAAGATTTTATGCATTTAAAATCTAGTTAAGTTTTCAGAGAGCTCGTACCTGCAAACAAAAGAAAATACCAGTCCTTGGCATGACTATTGTGTGGTACCTATGTGATATCTATATACACGTGCTGATCCTTATAGATAACGGGACTTTCCTGAGCCCTTTGGAGGAGAGAAAACTGGCATCTGGAGGAAAGCCCCAGAGGGTTCTCTGTGACTATTAAAAGAAACGGGCCTCGTCCAGGATGTCCATCTTTAGATGTGACTTCCCGTTCATCTAATCCCCCCTGGGATTTCCAGGACCATTCTTTGCTTGGCCTTTCCCCTCCAGCTACCTCAGCCCCCCTCAGAAAAGGCTTCCCTACTGACAGGCTGGAGGAAAGGAAGTGGCCACCTTGTACTGTAACCTGACCTGTCTTGCATAAGGCTGTCACCTCAAAGCCAGAGACAGAATAGCCATCTGTGGCAGAGCAGGGAGGTAAAACCGGTCAGTTATAAATAAGCCCAGCAAAGCTCATGCCTTGCAGTGATGGTGGGCCTGAGCCTGTAGGGGAAGGCAGGAGCTTGAACTAACGCAGGAGGCAGAAGACTGAAGCGGGAGGTGGAAGACTTGGTGATGCCTGTCCTGTCCTCCATCCCTGCTTCCTTCTCTCCCTCAGCATGGCTTCCACAGTCCTCAGAAGCAACCTGGGTGCCCACTTACTGGCACCTCACTATTCTCTGGCCAGTTTATTCTGGTTTCTAGCAGAGTCCATACTTAGTAGCCCTCTTTACTGACCCTTAAATTGTTTTCCATTACACCGATAAGGACGTCATCTTTCGGTGAGCCTGATTTGTTTGATAACAGTTTGGGCCAAGATAGCATGCGAATGCATATTGTAGGCCTTAGGCTGACCCTGTCCTGTGCCATCCAACCATGTGATGTTGCTCGTCTCCAGTGTAATGTGGACCGGCAATATCTGTCACTGGTCCTTTGGGTTAAGCAAAATAGTGTTCATAATGCGCCTAACACCATACTTGGAAAAGTGAGTACGTGTTCTTCATCCGCCCTTCTCCCCCATGCTAGCCTCTGCTTTACAGAGATCCTAGCTGCTTATTCCTAAACTGAGACTTAGTTAGCAACCCCGTGTGTGTTCTCATTGTCTAGGCAAATATACTCTTAAGTCCACATAGGTTTCCTGAGCTCCTTGTATACTTACTTTGTCTGTACTTAGCTATAGAAGAAAACACTTCCCCCTAAATTCGTGATTCACCTAACTGTTACAAGGCAGAGGTGGAAGAAAATATTTCCCCAGTCACCCAGGTACCCTGTCACCACCAAGTGTTTCTGAATACATGAAAATACTGTTATCTTTTTCTACTTGCCACTGAGTTTCCTCCTCAAGGAATATTGCACATTTCACAGATGCCAGGCAGCAGGCCCAGTTAGATAAGAGGCTGCCAGCCTGGCTCAATTGGCAGACGGATCAGAGCAGAGGAATCCATGGTTTCCTCCAGGAATGCACCTGAGATATTAGAAGAGACACCCGCTCTGTTATTTGAGGGAACTGGTCACGTCTACTCTCTTGAGATGTTTTCAATAAATGGTACTGGTTGGTGAGGTGATTTAAAGATGATTTTCTTAGTTTTTAGCTCAGCCAAGGCTTTTAAAAGTCCAAGTAGCATTCTTCCTCAACTTTAAAATGACAGCCGTTGAGCATATCGCAATACGACACTGAAGAATAAAAATAAATAAATGAAAAATAGAAAAGGAGACGTGGGGGAAAGCCCCACCCTGGGGAGGTGATGCTCTAGAGAGCCGGTGAGGACTGATGCCTGAGTTCTGTGGAAGCCCGCACAGGCAAGCAGGACTCTCGTCCCCGTGTGCGCTGCCTCCTGGCCCTTCAGTGCTCTTCATCATGTGTAGCATGGTTGTGCATTCACTTCTTCTCTCAGAATTGCTCTAACGCTGTGGCCGTGCTTGAGTTCCACAGGACTGCAGAATCCCCAGCCTTGCTGTTGTGTCTCCTGGGGCGCAAGTGCTGTCCCTTTCAGTCCTTGTCACCCGTCCTTCATGTCTCATGGAGACCCTTCTATAGCAGTCAGGTGGAAGAGGAAGGGATGGGTAGGCTTCCGGGTGTCCCACCAGGAAGTGCCACTCTTCCCCAGATGCCAGGGAACCATGGATGGTTTTGTTTGGGATGAGAAGAGGTCCTTGAAGAAATCCCTGGTGCTCATCCCTTTGCAAGTCGCCTTTCCTGTGTTTCTGAAATGTAACCAGGCTAATGCATGTCCACAGAGACAAATGACTATATTAATACCTTTGCGTGCCTCCTAGTGGATACTTAGATGGACCCCATTTGCACCATCTTGAATGGTGCTTGTATGGAACTGAGGGCTTTTTGGAGGACAGTGGACACTGCACTCTGAAGAGAAGGGGGCACAGGAGAGAGCACAGTTGAGCAGAGCACTAGAAGCTGTCTAGATGACACAGAGCCACAGCTCCCGAACCTATGAGCTGGAGGATCCACAGGTGGCACTGAGTAACTGATCCTGACATCAGGGCAGCAAACAGAACCCCGGGGCAGCCGAGCATGGAATAGAGAGGAAACTGAGGCTGTCAGAAGCCAGGGAGGTACAATGTGAGTTGGGCCATGTATTGCTTTAAGGTGCTCCTTCCACTTCATCCTGTGTCCTCTGTGCTGCTTAGTCTGGCTCTGCGCCCAGGAGGCTGATGCATGACAGGATTGAAGGGTTCTCTGACTGACAAGCCTGGCCTCTGAAGGAGAGTAGAGAGGGGACCTCCCCTGCATCCTCCCTATGGGTCAGGTGACTGAAAACTTCCTCTCCCACTCTTTCCATTTATATAGAATTCACTCCCTCATCCTAAGACAGAGATGCCTTTAGCCCTGGGGCTGGACATCAATACACGGGACCATTCTATTGGCTAACCTGAATACCTGTGCCATACCCTTTTTCTTCCTTCAGTATCCACTAAAAAATCATAGCAGTTGAAATGCAGCGAGGAAGTTAGCCAAGTGCAAAACCATAGTAAGAAGTGTCCGTGTGTCTACACAAATCCAACCACCCCACATTTTGTGGCTCATCCGTAATCTCCTTTAAAACTGAAACCAGCTTGATATTTTTGCATATGAACTCGTAGTGTTAGCACAATATCTGACAAGTGGAAAGCGCTTCAAAATTAAAACAACACTGAGCCAAATAGGAATAAATTAGACTAAGCCGAAATGAATGGGATTTTACTGAATAAATGAGATGCTAACTTGATACATGTTAAACACCCTGAGTGTGGTGGTACATTACTCCTCCCACCCTTCAGCAGGAGTTTGGAGAAAGCTTCTTAAACTGTGTGGTGTTAGCATCTTACATAGGAAAGTATGGAAGTCTGGGTAATTGTGTGGTAAATTCAAACCCCCCCCTAAGCCAGTGGCTCTCAAACTGTGGGGTAACATTTTCAGATATCATGTGGGGGATGAGGAAGTCAACCTTGTGAAGGAAAAAGTAGAACGGAGAGCAAGGCACCACAGGCTCCTGCGACTCCTCAAAGAGTTCTGATCTGCCATATGTGACGTTAGATCTAAGATGGCTCCCAGGACACCAATGAGAGAGCAAAAAGGAGCCGAGGCCAGGGCAGTAGCTGCTTCCCCAGTCTTCAAGGAAGTCCTGACAAGTGACAGTACTCCCCTCCCCTAGCTCCCTGTTCCTTCTGAGTAACCTCATCAGGTGGGGATTTCACTGGGGCACGGTGATGTCAAGACACGACTAACCAAGGCTTTAGGGTCTTGGGATTGGCTCACTATATATAAGCTGATGTGCTGGGCAATAAACTCAGACCTGCACCCTGGTGCTGGTCTCTGGAGTCTAATTCCCAGGACTTGTCACATGACTCCATCACCTGCCTCTCCCCCTCCCCCCACCCCCTGCCCCGTCCTTGGTCCTGTTGCCACAATATCACATAAATCAGATATTTACATTACAATTCATAACAGTAGCAAAATTACAGTTATAAAGTACATATAAAGTTATAAAGTATTTTATGGGGGTCACCGTAAGATGAAGAGTTGTAGTACGGGTTGCAGCATTAGGAAGGCTGAGAACCACCGCGCTAAGCTTAAGCCTTGGGGACCTATTTTCTTGATATTGTAAGTGGGTGTTTTATTCTTCTGCTACTGGAAAGAAAAAGCTAAAAAAAAAGCAACTCCTGATCTTTTCAGAACATGCAATTATTCATTTGAAAATAATTGTGATAGGCAGATGTATTACCTTTCTCTGAATTGTGACAGCAAATAGAAAATGAAACAGAAAATCTTTAAATGTGAGTATTAATTCAGTCAGAATGAGCACATGTTGGTGTGTTGAGTCTTTGTAAAGGAAAGCCTCCCTGAGCATCCTGCAGCGGGCTCTCCAGCAGTGGGTGGAGCGTGTAGAGGGCCAGAGGTGACACCCACGGTCTGACCTCGTACAGTCTTCTCAGGGGCCCTTTTACTCTTTCTTTTCTTCCTGCAGACAGTGAACATTCCATAGCTTGACTCTACCTTTGGCTCTTGTAGTCTGAACAACCATGAGACTGTATTTTGAAATACCTATTATTTCAGTAATGTCTCAAATCACAGTCCGAGAGTGGCCTTTTTCGTGCCAGATCAAACAAAGGTAGTGACTACTCCAGCTTCCCCAGCTCCCTGTTCAGTTCTTTATGAAGAACTCCAGTAGTCAGAAAAGTTGTTTTAAATCCTACCCTTCCCGCTTAAGAATTCTGGGTGCTCCAACACAGCAGCAAGAGCCGTCGCCAGCTGTGGTGGCTCAGGCGGTCAAGTCCTCTGAGCTTTCTCCCTACCACAGAAAGCCTTGTGCTGGTAGCGTGGATGTCAGCATAAGGCCCAGTCTAGAGCTGCAGCACCATCCCTGCCTTGATTATAACCTCAGAAACACATTCAGAGCAGCGGGTCCTGCTTGGCACGAACTAGAAGGCCTTCCTGGGATGGCATCATTTCTTTCTTTTTTTTTTCTTTTTTGTTTGTTGTTTGTTTTGGTTTCGGTTTTTGAGACAGGGTTTCTCTGTGTAGCCCTAGCTGTCCTGGAATTCACTATGTAGATAAGGCTGACCTCGAAGTCACAGAGATCCGCCTGCCTCTGCTTCCGAGCGCCAGGATTACAAGTGTGCAGCCCCACCACCCAGCTCTGGTGCCCTTTCTTAAGTCCTGGCCCTGCAGTGTGCGGGTATCCGTTGGCCTGGTTCCATACCATGGCTGACAGATGAAGAGCAGTATCCTGGTCACGGGACAACAGATCAAGGTCGGAGCAGACCTCCATCCTTTACTGTGACGTACCTGGACCATGTGCCTAGTATCATAACACATATTTGAGACTATCTATTTGAAAAAGAGGAGAGGTGTGCTTGGGTCACTGTTTTGAAAGTTTAAGTTCATGTCGCTCAGTTTACGGTGGCCAGAAAAAAAACAGAAAGAGGAAGAGCCAGGAGTCTCATGGTTCCCTCTCAAAGCAGCCTTCTAGTGACCTAAAACCTCACCACTCATCAGGAGCACCAAGCTGGCCATGAGCACATGTGCCTCTAGGGAACATTCCGGGCCCAGTCAGCACTCCCAGTTTTCACACAGAAATTGAAGGTCATGGAAAGTATCCTCAGAATTAAGTGTTACGTTGCAGGTGAAAACGAAGTGAAGTACAGCTTGAGACTTAGTGACTGTGGGCACAGTCTACCTGCCTCTGTGAGGTTCTATCCTTGTCTACTTGGTTGGATTTAGAAGTACCGAACAGATACACCCTTGGACATGGCTATGCCTGAGTGTGGGTGGCTCCCTCCCACACACTAGGGTCCAGATAGAAGAGAAAGGGAAAGGAGAAAGCCCGAGGAGCACCAGCACCCTCCTCCTTCATAACTGAAAACACTGTGACCAAAGGCCTCACACCAGTCACCACCCCGTCTTCACACCATCAGGGACCTAATGCCCTTCACATCCAAGAGCCACCTTCCCACCATGAGGGACTGTACCCTGCTAAATAAGTGTGAGCTAAAATAAGTTGTCTCTGTCAGGTATTTTGTCAGAACAGTAAGCCAAGTAAGGAATACACACTCTTTGGCAATGATCCCACACGGCCCACCATCACCACACTTAGCCCGGTTTCCCATGGCTGTGCACGGCTTGGCCATGCACTCTGCTGGAGGCATTCTTTGATGACTGGAGGGATGTTAACATACTATTCACAGTAGTTTTTTTAGTTTTAATTGTGTGTGTGTGTGTGTGTGTGTGTGTGTGTAACACAGAAGATGAGAACAGACTCCTCCCCTCCCTCCTACACAGGGCGCATGTGCATCAGGTCACCAGAGCTGGAGTTATGGGCAGTTGTGGGCTACCTGATGTCAGTGCCAGGAACTTGGGTTCTTTGCAAGAACAGCATGTGCTCTTAACCGCTGAGCTCCGGGTCCGATTTAAAATACTGACAGGGATATGATGAGTAACATTTTTCTTTAAAGGGTTCTATTTTATATTTTCTTTGAAGAGATTTTTATTATTTTGTTTATAGAATACCGTTTTTATTAAGCAGCTTTAAAATGAACTTGATTACAAAGAAACCAAGCAGCTCTCCATGCTACAGCCGCTGAGGCAGGTGGGCTGGGTCATCAGACAGCAGGCTGCTTCTCTGCGGGCAGGATACACTGGCTGAGCAGTAGGCGAGGAGCTGGGCTTGTCTGTTCCCTTGGCACCTCTGTGATACTTTTCACTTCTTAAAACCTCCCCTCCCCCACCCCAGCCCCCATCTCCGTAGTCTTTGCTGGCTCAAATGACCATAAGCTTTTAAAGGATTTATTTTAAGGGTAGGCTCCAGGGACAGTCTCTAGCCCAGTGGATTCAGCATCAAGGGCTGTGGCCTCCGCCCAGTGCTTCTCAAGTTCCCAAAAGAAACTGCACTTCCTCATCAATCATCCCTCCCGGCTTGCTGGAGAGAGTTCCTTGGCTTCCTGCTTATCACCCACGGGGAAGGTTTCCCATTGCTGCTGCCAAGCATGTAAACAACTTGTTTCTTCTCTCTGGTGACAGGCACATCTCATCATCCTGAGTAAAGATCCCTCCTCAGAGGAGGCTGCAGACTCTGCACACTTTATTGCCCGGGCTGCCGCTGCTTCTGGGATGCACGACCACCGTGGTGAGCACAGATCTCCCTCCCCCCCAACAGACACACACGCACACACACACACACACACACACACACACACACAGACACATACACACAAGCAGCTTGGCATGAGTCACAAGTGAGTGAGGCTGTGACATGGGCTGTCGCTCTGGAGACCAGCGGCTGTGCAGCCTCCCTGAACTTTCCTCTCTCAGCCCAAAACGTCACTCTTCATCCAAAACGCCATGGTGAAGCATGGGGGACTCATGCACGGCCAACAGGGGCATCTCTGCCTTCCAAGGCAACTGTTGGGCTACGGAGGGATTCAACAGCTCTGAACTCCTGGCTTGCTCGGCAGGGTGAACATATACATTCAGTGTCAGGATTTCAAGAAGAGGCCGTCACTCAGTATGTGTTTCCTATTCTTAGCAGGATAGTTAGAGTTTGAGATTGGGGCTTCTCCACTCTGTCATCCTAGCATCCTGTGTGTGACAGGAAACCCACATTCTAGTGATTTTGTTGTGGCCAAACTGGAGAAGCTGGTGTCCACTGTGTTACTCTAGCAACGTGATTCCCACATGACAGGCAGCTTATATTGTCGGGATCTTCATGTGAAATCTTCAGTTGCTGCCTGATGGTGACTAACTCAAACACGTTTAGAGTTGAGATGAGTGTAAGGACAGCTCTGGTCCAGGGAGCCTGGAGATTCTAAAAGGAAGTTGCTGTGGCTCACGGTTTTCGTCTTCCTTACAGGACAGGAAGAACAGCAACTTCAGGAATTGGGGGTTCAGAGCTTCTCTTATTCTGTTTGACCTTTCAATCTCTTTTTCAATCTTTATTATGGTCACACACACACACACACACACACACACACACACACACACTCTGAGCTTTGGAACAAAACTGTCTCCATGCATAATTTCTGTTGGCCATAATTCAGTTCATGCAGTCAACAAGCAAGTTCACTGTGTGCTGGGTAGGACTCGGAACCAGAATAGCCTCCAGGCAGAAGGACTGGTTCTGGCCTTTGCTTCTTCCATTGCTTGGGTACTTTCTCAGAGGAGACTGCTTTCTTCCTCTGCCCATTTTAAAGGCTCAGAACCTTTCAGCTGTCTTAACCTAGGAACCACAGAGACATGTCATATCTTTATCTAAAGACTTCGGTGGCTCAATTTCCCATCAAATCACCACTAATGTCACCAAGATAATAGGTGTTTCAGGTGTCCTCTGAATGGTAAGTGCTGAGAGAGGCCTAGCAAAGATCAGCCCTTGGGCCCATCTGGACTTTGTCATTTGGTATAGAGTGATGAGTAAGAGACAAAAGAAGACAGAGAGGAACAGAAGTCTCGGGTATTAGTGACAGCTTCAACAGTAGTGACAATTGTGTGTAGGTTCTGAGATTGCCACAAATTGCTGTCGATAACGTTAACAATCTGCAGAAGCAATGTGACCTCCAGTTTTACAGAGACACCACAGCCAGCTCTCTCTACCATCTGATAAAAGTGTACTCTGCTAGAAGCTAGAGATCTGGACTCCTGGTAACTACATCTATTACCCTAGTACTTGGGAGGCTGAGGCAGGAGGACTGCCCTGACTGAGCTTGAAGCCAATCTGGCTACAGAGTAAAACTCTGTCTTAATATATGTGTGTGTGTGTGTGTGTGTGTGTGTGTGTGTGTGTGTGTGTGTGT
>JANHMN010000003.1:62406734-62439054 GCA_030674055.1 Rhabdomys pumilio
TGTGTGTGTGTGTGTGTGTGTGTGTGTGTGTGTGTGTGTGTGTGTGTGTGTGTAATCTAGTTGATACATAGATAGATAATTACATATCTCTATCTCTATCTCTATATCTATATCTACATCTATAGTTTTCTAGGATAAGTACAACTGGGTTTGCCTTTTCTACAAAATGGGAGTGATAGTAATACCTGCATTATACAGATAGTGTGAGTGCTAACTGACTCACACCTGCACAGGGCACACTGGCCCTGCCTTACTGCATTACAGTTTTAGATGAAGATTCTGAGGCAATAGGAAATTTGATTTTTCTAAGTATGATCAGGTCTCAGCCCAGAGGGTCATCTCCAGATGCTCTTTATCATCTGTTTTATATAGAAGGTCTGGCCCTACACCTTCCCCCTTTCCACCCTACCTATGTGCAAGAGTCTGTGGAGTGTGAAGCAGACATGGGACTTTGGATGATCGAAGGCAACCTAAAGACAAGGGTGTGGAAGGGGTAGCCTGCACAAGTTCTCAGCTCCACCTTCAGCCCCACAGCCGCATGGCCTGTGTGGAGCATCTCCTGACTGGCATCCAAAGAGCTCCTGTCCTGGTTAGAACTGAGGTGCATGAGGGGTGCAGAGGCTGGGACCGGAGACTAGGAAGGAAAGGGTGACTTTAGGAGCACAGGTAGCAGATGTCTTGAGGAATAGCAATGACAGCTACAACAGCAGTGACACGTGGGGGTTCTCAATACCTTTAGCAATCTTCAGAAGCAGGACATGATCTCCAGTTCTACAGGGACACCACAGCCAGTTCTTCCTACCAGAGTGTTCTATCAATCTAGAGAAGCTTCTCTTCGTCTCTGACTCTCTCTCTCTCTGACTCTCCCCCTCCCTCCTCCCCTCCCTCTCCTCCTCCTCTCTCTCTTCCCCCTCTCTGTCCTCATTGCTCTATACTAAGAGGACAGAGTCCAGATGAGCCTGAGAGCTGCTCCTTAATAGGCCCCTCTCAGATTCAGCACCTGCCAATCAGAGGACACTTCTTGCCTTGGTAAAAATACTGGTAATTTGATGGGAATTTTAATGTAGCTACTGAAGCTTTAAGGTAGGGACATTCTATGTGAGGATGGTGACTGAGAAGCCCTTAGGGTAGAAAGTTGCAATGTGAACCCCAGAACAGCCGTGCAAAGCAAACAAACTCTCACCCCCATGGCCCAAGCAAATCAGAAATGGATACCTGTGTAGAAAAGCCTCCCAGTTATCCCAGCCATCGAAACCTCCTGTCATCAGAGTCCTTGCTCCCTCAGTGGCAGGTGTAGGCAAGGCTGGAAAGTAAGTCAGCCTGGCCAGCGTGTGCCCCAGCTTGTACCTGCAAGTGCTGGGGCATGGGGGCAGGAGTGTATGTGTATGTGTGTGTGTGTGTGTGTGTGTGTGAGTGTGAGCTCAGGAGCAGCCTGACTGGGGTCCAGGGATTCACCTTCCCTCTGGAGGCAGAAACAGGAGACAACCACTCAGGCAGGGGGTACAGATGACCAAGCAAGCACATCCCCCCATTTTTCCTACCTTCTCTCTGCTGTCTCTTTACATGGAGGAACCCATAGGGCAAGGCTGTGAGAGACCCAGCCAGGAATGAGGTCTGTCCAGGCCTCTACTGCCCCCTGCAGGGGAAAGGAAAGAGGACTACTGGGGAGTCTGGGAGATAGAGTCCCCACCCTACCCCACTTCTGCCCCTGCTCTCACCCACCCAGGGCTTTTTGACCTAAACTACAGTCACTTCTAGTCCCAAGCTCCCCCAGAAGCAAACCTGCCTGTCTTTCAGAGTATCGAGGGGCAATCTGGCCTTTGCTGTTTTATGTTGAAACCTGTCTTTACCTAACATAGACTGTTGGCTTTGTTTTGTTTGTTTGTTTTTTTCAGAAAAAGCAAAACAAAACAATAGAGTCTTTAAAAAGCATACGTTCCCTGTGAGGATTTTCCATCATCCGCCTGACTCTGCTCCCTTGCTGGATGTCCATTGAAGGCATCGTCTGCTAGCACACAATGCTGCTGGCCCTGAAGTATTCCTGGCTCCACACTAGAGCTGGTGCCTTTGCACTGTGCGATCCTGCATTCCTCATGCAGACAAAACTGCCCTAGAAGTCTGGGAGGCCTGTGCTTGCCTGAAGATTCCCAATTCAGGCTCGGAGAATGTCACTAACCTGGGCCTGGCCAGCTTCCCAGAGCAGCCATAGACAAACTTGGTATTAACAGCTCTCCCAACCCTGCTAAGTGTCCAGGGCCTTGGCTTTGTGTTTATAGTGCTTCTCCTTAAGGATATTAAAATGAAATGGTCCAAAGCCAAGTACATTTCAGTGTAAACCTTTGTGCTGTAGGGCCTGCTCAGAGCAGGCAGCCTTGTTTGGAAATGGCCCCATGTGGTCCTGGGCACCAGCAGGCTAAGGAGGTCATCTGGGTCCCAAGACAGCAGCGGGAATGGCGTCTGCCTCTGTTGGAGCCTAGGCTCCAACAGGGCTTTCTGAGTAACTAGATTTCCTCTATGTATAATTCCTTTGCACAAATACATCTATTTCCCAGCTCCCACTAGTCCCAGCCTCTCCTATAGTTTGCACAGGCATAACGAAAAATGTTTATAAAGCCTTTTTTGTTTTTTAAAGTAATTGCCTGGGTAGGTCTCCGTGACCTTCCACAATACTCCCTTTTCTCAACCCTTCCCCTTGTGCCCTGTTAGCTCTGCTTGCCTTGGGCACAGCCACCCCTCCTACACACCGTGGCTACCTGCCATAGTGCCCCTTATACCCCAAGTGTCCTGAGAGACCGTCAGACAGCTCCGAGTGTTTGTAACTGTTAGAGCCCTGGGTCTAACACTCACTGGCCGTAGCCTTCACCTTCCTGTGGCCTTCCTCAGCTACCCCCTTCTCCCCTCCTTCACTTGAGGCCTCTGTGGTGGATCTGTGGTGAGGTATAGTCCTGCTGGCAGACATGCCACCCCTGGGTGCACCCTGTCTGTATCCCTCCATTTCGTGTTGCTCCTCCTGATCTCCTTTCCCTCCTCAGCTTTCCCATGCCCTGGTGCCCTGTGTGCTCTGAGAGAACCTTCATCATCCCCACCCCTCTCCTGGGGACTCACTGCTTATACAAAGGCCTTGCCAGCCTGCACTTTCCTGCCTGTGAAGGACCTAAGCAGATACCTGTCCACACCTGCTCTGAGCCCCTTGGGAAGCAAGGAAGAAATGGGTGAGGCTACGAAAAAGGGAGGTTCTTTCTAGCACCAGAATAATCCCCTCTCAGAAACTTCTGGACGTTATCTTCACATCCAGGTAACTGGAGTGCAAGGTCATTCAGCTAATTAGAACAGCACAAGGTCTTAGAATGGACACCATGAACTGCCTCCTGCCTATACCCTCGACCCAGAAAGGTGGTCACACCATGAATGTCATATCCCCAGTCTTACTGGTATAAGTTACAAGCCCCGGAACACAAGTAGGGGCTGCTCACTTGGTAGTTCTTGGGGCCAGCAGAAGAACTCAAGCCTGGGTGACTGGATCCTCTTCCTAGGGAATGACCCAAGGCAGAGCAGAAACCACAGGAACCCTGCCTGGCCAGTTGCCACCTTTCCTGTGAGTCTAGAGTGAGGCCCATGGCCTCTTTGTGCCATTTCTGGGCAGGACAAAGTGCACAGCCTGTGATGGCCACTTTCACAAGGCTCGGGCTGTCTATTTAGATTTGTGTTCAGAACTTCTCAGAAAAGCTATGCTATTTATACTTGGTGCTTTTGAAAAGGATTTTTAAGGCAGCTCTTTGGAGAACATATGTACTTCCTTAACCTAAGGGACTGGAGGTCTAAGGTTGCAAGATGTCTAATTTTTGCCTGTGTGGGCCTGCATGAAACTCTAGGCAGGAGAGGCTGGGAGTGGGAAGTCTAAACTGTTCCAGAGAGTGGGGACGCCAAGGCAAGGAGATGTCATGTTGTCTGAGCCCCTTGTCAAACCTTGTGAGGATGCTCAGCACCTTTATGCCCTGCAAGCTTCTTCTGGCCTTATGCTCATGTAGCTGCCATGCTTTCTGATACATACCTGCCCCCAGAAACACATATGAACTGCCTCAGATTTTACAGCAAGTTTAACAGCTCCACTACCTACTGTGTGGGGTCAGGTGTGTGGGGAAAGTAAGGGGTGAGCCCCCAGGCCTCCCCTGTGGCCCCTATAGGTGATGCTAACAGTAACCTACCATAGTCTCAATGGTTCAGTCTTTGCTTAGTGATGGTCAAGTGAGATTAGAGAGCTTCTGTTTTTCAATTTTCTGGAGCCCTCAAAACATCTGCAGTTAGCATAAAGACGATTTTTGGGACTGTTACAAAGAATGATTGTCATATTGTACATGGAGCCCTCCCACACAATGAGGCTGTCCCTACCATCTGTGGGCAGACAGTTTTTACAACCTACTTTTAGTCAGGGTTCAACCTCTCCTCTAGCCCACCACCCAGCAGAGGTAGTGGAAGAGAAGAGTTATTAGGATATGGGCGAAGTGGACCTGTTCAGAAATAGTTCTTTGGGGGTGAGTTCCATTCTCTCTCTCAGCAGTTCAGTCCCACAGCAAATGCCAAATACAATTCAGCAGCTACGGACCAGTCCTCTAGGCAGTCAGACACCACACATGAACCAGCAGTTACAGTCCAGTCCTCTAGGCAGGCAGACACCACACGTGAACCAGCAGCTACAGTCCAGTCCTCTAGGCAGGCAGACACCACACACGAACCAGCAGCTACAGTCCAGTCCTCTAGGCAGGCAGACATCAGGCGGGCACAAACCAGCAGCTGTAGTTCAATCCTGAAGGAACTACAAGGCTCGCCACCTGGCCTGAAGTAAGGCCACCAAAGCCTCACAAGCAGTTCTTGGGGCAAGTGCCTCTCAATGGCAGCCTTGTCACAGGTCGAGCTCAACAATACTATATAAGACGAACCAGTACATGCATGTTGTTAGTGGAGAACAGCAAGGCGGAGCAAACCAAACCAATGCTCAGTACTTGTCTCCCACTGTCTGTGGGGTCATAGTTATACTCCTTTATCACGGGTTCTTTCATGTGTTTGCTATATCAAAACATCATTTCACCTGTGTCTGATTCAGGAGACCATTCTTTCACATGTCTGCTTTAACAAGACGTCCTGTCACCTGTGTGCCCCAGCAAAGTATCATTTAACATAACTAACTTTCCAAAGAAACTAGAAGTTTCCACTTCAACCATCCCCACTCCTGCCTCAGAACAGCCTCAGGAAAATGAACCCCGGGTTAACTGGAATTTATTTTAGTTGGAAGCTTCCTGACCTGGGCCAGAGAGATGGCTCAGAGGGTAAGCGTGCTTACCACCAAGCCTGATTATCTGAGTTTGGCTGCAAGGACCCAAAAGGTAGAAGGGCAGAACCAACTCTTACAAGTTCTTACAAGTTGTTCTGTCACAGATGCACTGCAGCACACATAAATGTGGGTACACACACACAACACACACACTTTTTTTTAAAGCTTCCTGACATCCAGTGAGCGGCGGCTCTGCAGTTCTCTACTCTTAGCTGTTTATACAAAGCTTTGCTTTCTTTTGTCTGTTTATGAAGCTCTCCCTGCAAGTCTGTCTGGCTTCAAGTCCCCAGATGGAGCCATCTGCAGAGATGGTTAAAGTGCCTTTCTACAGCATCACTCCCACCCTCTCTCCTTCCTTCCCTCCCTCCCCCTGCTGGAACCATATACAACCAAACACTGTGCTGAAGTAGGAATGGGAAGAGATTTATGGCCCTGGCTTACCTCTACCACCAGGGCTCAGATTTACCAGCTGAGTCACGCTTCCATGTTTCAGAGATGACTTCATCTTTGCCCGGGCTATCGGAATCAGGTTGCAGAGGATTCTAGAAGTGCTTTTTAAAGTTGAGGGCAGCCATGTGCAAGTCCACTGAACTGCTTGCTGGCTCTGTGAATTCATACCCAGCTTCGGAACACAGGAATATGCCAGGAGGTAGACTTCCTATCCAGAGGCCATGGCTTCCTGTCTCTTTGGAAATTCTCTTGTCGTTTTTTCCAAATGAGTCTAGGGTGCCTAAACTCCCCCTCTTGGCCCTAGAAAACAATCCCTTTCGACATGACTTCTCTGTTGTGGACTAGCACACACTCTGCTCTCTCTACAAAACCCCGCCATACAGCCATGGTTCACAGTTCATTTAGGGCCTGGAGAGGTGAGGGAAATAAATCAGGGTCTTGTAAAGAGATTTTTTTTTCAGATAAAGATAAAATTACTTTAGATTTACAGATAGGGAGAATGTCACTGTTGATGCCTAAGGTCCCTCTCTTCCCCTGTTCCTATGACTCAGGACATTGTGTGAGGCAAGGGTCCTAATGTGCCATTTCAGATACAGTCAGCTTGCCTGTGGTACCTGCCAGCAGGGCCATTCTGCTCCCTAGCCTACTGTTCTCCTATGTCTAAAGGTCTTCCAGGAACAGACAGGGAGTGCTGGGGTCACTGTCACACACCACCCGGCCGCCCATCCAGCCAGTTCCGTTTTACTCTCACAGGCTCGGGGTATGCTCTTTTATTGGTTCCCAATTAGCTAGAACATTAAAATATCAAGTACCCTCCACTCTGGAATACCCCAGTCACATTAGACCTCGATCTTCACGTTATGCTTTTATCCATAAAATAAATGCCACGCTACCTCCAACACCTTCATCAGACCATCAACGTAAGTCAGAGTTGATACTTAGTTTGACAGTTCAGCAACGAGTGAAGATGTAGAACCATTTCCATACGAGAGAACTTTCCTCCATAAAGCTTGGGTAATACCATAGGAGTGCACCTCCCGGTCTGGGAGAGGGTGAGAAGTGTCCAGTTCAGTTAGCATTGATTCAGCTTAAGAACCTGCAGTGGAGACACGCCCAGGAGACCCCCAGGAGGGAGCCTTGCAGACGAACAGCACTGGGTTTTATTTCCAGATCTGGGTTTCCTTCAGTCCTTCTGAGCCAATTAAGAAGACACTTTCCCATTCAGTTACTCCCTCCCTTCCTAAAGATCTCCTGGAAGGAAGGCCTGTGCTTGGATCACTTCTCAGCACCCGGGGCTCTCGCCTTGAATTCCAGCCATGTTCTGGAAGCTCTTTTGCTATGTATGCAGGATTGCTTATCAGCAAATGATCTGGGGCTTCTGTGTCTTTGGGTCATTCTGTCTGTCTGTTTTCATTGTGTTTCTGTCTTTCTGCTCGGAGTCCATCTTGGCTGGCAGCTACTTCTGATGCATCTGTTTTTTGGACAGCATGAGAGAAGCCCATAGCTACAACTATAAAGACAAACATGTACTATGTAGTAAGTGGAAGCTTTTGATTTTAGTAGCAGTTTTCATAATTGTGGTGAGCCCATGTCTGTGGATGGGCAGGCCTAAGGCCTCTGCTCAGATCTGTGCAGATATGCTCATTTCTAGTTGAGTTTCTCCGATGCCTTAATCTGCTCAAGCTGCCATAACAAAACACCATAGATTAGGTGACTTAATCATTTCTTTTTCAAAACCCTGTAAACTGGGAGGCCCAAGGTCAAGACACTAGCAGGTTTGATGGCTGCTTCCTGGTCCATAGTCAGCTGTTTTACTGGCTGTTCCTCTAAGAGTGTGTCAAGGCACCTGTCCAGGGTCCCACTCACAGGAAGCACAGGTTTCAGTCACGAGGGCTCCAGCCTCATGACACAGTCACCTCTAAAAACAAGACCTTGGAGATCGACCCACCATTTAGAACATAGCTCTGGCTGTATTTGTTTTCTTTTCCTTTGTTTGTTCTTTAAAATTTGCTTAATTCCAAACTATTGTAAAATATGTATCCAAACAATATAAACCTTAAAAGTTACATTTTCCACATTATTTTTCGTTTGTTGCATACACATTATAATTGTGGGGCTAGAAAGAGCGCAGGGGATGAAGCGCTTTCTGGGAAAGCATGAGCAACCAGGGTTAGATCTCCAGCACCCACATAAAAGCCAGGAATGGCGGCCTTCAGCCATAACCCCAGCAGGATCCTAGGAGATCGCCGGCCAGCTAGTCTGGCTAAGATGGAAGCTTTCTTCATAAACAGTGCAACACCTTGTCTCAGAATATTATAGTAATAATAAAATGGAGAATGATAGAGAAAGATACCCCAGTGTTAGCCCCTGAGGCCCCTATATTGAAGGTTTGATCCCCAGCCTGTGCTATTGAGCGGTCACAGAACCTCAAGGCAATGATGTTGGGAACCCAGATCCTTCCTGATTCTCCTCACTTCTAGTTACCACGACATGCTCCGTTACATCATTGCAGGCCCCCCTTGGCCTCAGCAGAGCAGAAGCAACAGAGCCACCAAGTCACGGACCGACACCTCCGAGAGTATGAGCAAAACTTAACCTTCCTCACTTTAAGTTGCCTTAGCTCAGGATTGGGTATAACAAGTGGGCTGTATATAGTCACAATTCTGGTTTTTAATTTCCTTTTCCTTTTCCATGCCTGGGTTCTTCTCTGTCTTGCTTTTCTGGTTGTCGTTTACTTGAAACTGTTTTTGTTTTATTAATCAGTGTATTTAAGGGTTTGGAAAGGTTGGGTTTCTTTTTCAGTAGTATATCAACCCAACTTTCTTTTGGTTTGTTTGGTTTGGTTTTTTATTTCAGTTTGTTTATTGGTGTGTGTGTGTGTGTGTGTGTGTGTGTGTGTGTGTGTGTGTATGTATGTATGTTATAGAAATATATAACAAGATTACAGTTAGAGTCTATAAAACTTCGTGAGCTGTGAGGAGTGACTGATGTCTAAGCAGAGATAATGCACTCTCAGTCAACACGACAATACCCTAATGTGCTCAGGTCTGGGGACAGTTTCTCCTTTGTTACCCCATTAATTTTGCTTTGTATAGCACTAGGAACACTACAATTTCTGAAAAATAAGGAAAGTAAGTTGCAGTATCCTTCTGCGACTTCAGTAATTTCTGCTACCACAAACAGGCTAATGGGCACAGGAGAGTCCCTTGAACTGGCGTCTCTTGTCCAAATGCTTGTTTTTAAATGTTTCATGTTTCACCGTTACTAACAGCATGTTTGCTCCATCTCTGCTCAGAGCTTTGAGCTATTTTCAAAATTGTTCTCTGCTCTTCTCAGATGTGGCCGAGAAATATTTTCAGGAAAGCATGGCTTACATCAAGGATTCTGAAGGAGCAGAAAGAGCCAAGTTCCTTTCAATTCAAGATGAATTTTGCAGTTTTCTGCAAACCACTGGACAAAAAGAAGTAAGTGAGTTTAGATCACGATTGTCGAGCTAGTCACATGGCATGCCAAAGACTTCTTTATTCTGCCAGCATCTATTGAGCACCTACTGTTTACAGGGCAGGCCTAGCCTGGGAGGGACCCAGATAAATAAATGAAGGAGCCACCTTGGGCAGCAACCGGATATTTTCTCTTAGAAACAAAGCTGTGAGAAAGTAAACAGTCCATCTAACTCTAAATAATCACCAAGGCTTAAAAACCACAAGAGCCCCGTGGGCAGAAACCTCCTCACTACAGCCTGTGGTGCCTCTGGCTGGGATGCCATGTGCAGTCAGTGCGGCCAGCTTTTTCTTCTCATTTTGAGTATTGAGTGGAGTTTTCGTATCTAATGAAAACTACACAGTATGTCAGTTTTAGCTTACCCTCTCCACTGCTGGTCTGTAAAGGCACACCTGATGTCACTTAGAGAAGCAGAACAGGGCCCTTATACTTGTCAGAGCTTATATCCACTGTAATAAACTTCAAGGCGCATGTTCCCTGTAAACCGTCACAGTTCCGAAAGGAGACAGTAGCTGCCTCAGAGGTTTGGGGCGTGTGTGGGGGTGTTTGTGGAGCCTAGATAGCAAATCTTGGAGATGAAGATGAAAAGTGTCTTTTCTGTGTTGTCTGGAAACTCGTCCCCACATCACTTTCCTCATCCTTAATCTCTCTTCTCTTAACTAAGGAACATGGCTACTTACCTGAGTCTGTCAGACTGGAGTAGATCCAGAGTCACTATAGCAAATAATATCTCACTGTTCTTCCAAATCACTCAACCAAAGATAGAGAGGGCCCTGCTAGGGGATCACTTAACCAAGATAGAGGACCCTGCTAAGGCCTTAGGTTCCTACCCTGGACTCCACCTGGGTCCTACGGGACCTTTGAAGGTCCCTCGTTCGCTTTCAGGTTTCCTTAATACACACATGCTTTATTTAACGTTTCCCCTCCTGCCAGGCATCATTTCTTGTCAGGACCACTCCAGCGTCTTCTCTTCCCCAGGCGCTTCAACTGTCTTGCACTTGTCTAGTCGATTCAGACAAAGCACATTTGATCAGCGAACACTCATGTGGTACTCCAGTGAACCGTAGTGCCCTCGCGGCAAAGCCGACACTGCTAGGCTTACTCCGTTCCTCTCCCTAAGCTAATTTTCTGCAACCATAGTTTTGTTTTGTTTTTTTAATCTTAAGGCATATGTAGGTTTACATGCTCATGTACGTGCCCGTACATATGCTCACATGTGGAGGCCAGAGGACAGGCTTAGATGTTATCCTCAGGAAGGCCATCCTCATCCTTTAAGACAGGGTATCTCATTGGCCTGCAACTCACCAAGTAGGCTAGACTGGCTGACCAGCAAGCCCCAGGGACCCTTTTGTCTTTGCCTCCCTAGTTCTGCGATTGCAAGTGCATGCCACCACACCCAGCATTTTTATGTGGGTTCTAGGGATTGAGTTCAGGCCCTCAAGCTTGAAAGGACTTTTAAAGACTGAGCCATCTCCCCAGCCCATACTGAGTTTTTCTAAAACACACACGCACACAAATGCGCGCGCACACACACATACACACGCACGTGCATCTTGATAGCTGGTCTCTTCTTTCATTTCCTCCTGGAAGGCCCTCTCCGATTCAGTCCAGGCTACTGCAATCTGACTTTATCTTTCATCTCTCTGCTTTCCCTCCCTTGCCTGCATCGAACTCTTCTGAGTCTTCCTTACAGAATCCCATTGATGTAGTAAAGTATGTGTAGTGTGAATTTATATGGTTATTTAATGTTATTCACAGAACCAAGCTGAGTCCTGTGAGCAATTCCTGTTCATGATAGTTAATGGACAGATTCGGAACGGATGCTTGGTTGTCAGCCAGCTGACTCTTAACTTCCACAGCTCATGTACTCGTGAGTTCCCATCCTTCCTGCCATAGAGGCAGCTGATGCCCAGTGTCATTAATAATGTGTCTCATTGACTTTGCCCAAGTCACACAAATCAGGAGCCTCGATTAAATGATGTGCCTTGCTCTCTCAGACTGCCCTTGGAAATTTTAGCAAACTGGCTCCTTCATTCTAGAATTATTTCCAGCCCTTAATGTGTCCTTGCAAGGATACAAAAGCTGCCCCTTCCTTAGGTGCATGCCGCTAAGCCAGGGTACCTTGTAGAGAGAACACAGCATTACCTGGGTTTGAGCTCTCCTCCTGCCAGGTACCCCTGTTGTGATGGCCTCATGCTCCTCACCCTCGCTTTCAGGCCTGTCACTGGGGAATGTAGCAGGAATGTCTAACAAGAGCTGATCCCAAGGAGCCTGACACAGATGAGGGTGGGGTCCCACCTCAGATGTGTTCATAGGCTAGCTTGTACCAATAGCAAGGTAGCCTCTAGAAGGAAATGATTTTTATAGTAACCAGTAAGTAAAGGCCATTCTGCTGCAGGCTGAGATATTCTGAGAGAAGATATAGAAATTTGTCCCTGACTGAAGCTAACCAAGCTAACCCTGACGAGCTAACCTGGTCTGTCTCTTCTTCCCTACATGCCTTGCCATCTCCTCAATAGTCCTACATAGGCTGTGTGCTTCTCCTGGGGGAGTTGTTTTGTTTTTGTCTATAGAAACTGTTTTCATGTTAGAAGTTCCAACAGGTCCTGAGATTCTTCCCAGATCTTCTACATGAAAACAGTCTCTAAAGACAAATTGGTATCCGCAAAACTTAATATCAGGAAACACTGTTTTCTGACCAACATATATTTTTCTATTCCGCACTGGCATAAATAAATAGGACAAAGTAAACAAAACAGTTTGTCATGCTCTGAGGAGTGTTTACTTTTGGCTTCCTAAGCCTTCTCTGTGAGAACAGAAAGTCCGGAAGCATGTCCCACAGTGCAGCCTAGTCTCTCTTATCTGAGAACAACAGTGCAGAAGGAGACACGTACACCTAAAAAGGCCCCGGGGAAGCAGATCCCTGCCCCACCACCAGTGAGCCCTACGGGAACAAGGAAGGTTCTGCTGCTGCTCTGCCTCCTGCTGTGTCAGAAGATGAAGGCTGTGTATATCTAAAGAACAAGTCAGCTCACACATAAACTGAGCCCCCACCCCGACTCCAGCACAGCCGCTCAATAGAACCGGTTCTAGCGAGAACTGTCACGGTGTGCTGGCTGCTTTCTTCCTTCATATTTTATACTTTCTCTCCCCAAATATAGTGTTTACTGCCTCCTCTCTAACCAGAGGACAGTGGCCCAGTTCTTCAGAACACTCTCCTCTGAAATGCTAAATATGTATCAGCTTCACGGCTTTTCTTGAGAGGGGTACAGATCTTACTCAGTCCCTGAACTTTTGAAGATTGCTTTCTTTTTTAAAATAATTTATTTTTATTGTATGTACATTGGTGTTTTGCCTGCATGTAAGTCTATGTGAAGGCGTCACATAGAATGGGAGTTATAGACAGTTGTGAGCTGACATGTAAGGGCTGGGAACTGAACCTCAGTCCCCTAGAAGAGCAGCCAGTGCTTTTAACTGCTGAGCCACCTCTCCAGTCCCTTATGTCTATCTTTGTATGTATATGAGTGTTTTGCCTTGTGTATATCTCTGTATCACTTGCATGCCTGATGCTTGCAGCGTCCAGAGCAGGGCAATGGATCCCCTGGAACTGGAGTGAAGAGAGGTTGTGAGCTACCATATGGGTGCTGAGCCTGGGTCCTCAGCAACAGGAGCAAGCGCCCTAAAGCACTGAGAAATCCTTTGAACTTTTAACCACGGCACATTTTGTCCTTTTCTCAGAGAGCAGCCACAATCCTGAGAGAGTCCCTGGAAGCCAAAATAGGAACATTTGGTGATTTCAGTCCTGAGGTGGCAGAAACGTACCGGGTCCTGGGCAGGGCAGACCTGGCGCAGGGAAACAACAGTGGAGCATGCGTGAAGCTAAAGAAGGTAAATAAAGTGGGGGCCAGCACCGATGTGAAGCACAGCTCCCCCTCACTCCCCCTGCCAAGCTCTTCTCTCCACCACACTTTTAAATGAAAAATTTTATTGGCATCTTTAGGTAAGATGGCATTACTTTTGTGGTAGATTTAAGCTAACATTTTGGGAGTCAAGGGAGTTCCTCTAAAATACATTTTAAAAGTGAATTATCAGTCATGTTTGATCATGTAAATATTTCAAAATTTTTCATAGTGTGACATACTAGGCCTTTCTTGTTACTGTGGTCTTCCTGCATGCCCAGTTCATGGGGGAAGCACAAAAGACTGTTTCATGTGGATGGTATAAGGTCTCACGTTATCTTTTTCCCATATCCCTCCCTGTAGGAGAGATGTACTAAGCACAGTCTTGCCTAGGGCCATCTCACAAAGAGCCCAGCAGGGCTCCAGACACAGGTCTAGGGACGACTTACACTAAATCCCCACATGCACTTGAGTTTGTTCCTGGATTTATTTCTGTGCTGTCCCACTAACCTCTATCTATTTAGGTGTTAATATATCACATTTTCAGTCCTAGGGATTCTGTGGAGTGATTTAATGTGAGGTAATACAAGACAGCTCTCAGGGCTTTCCCCCTAAAACATCAGGGTTTCTGGATACTTGATTGTTTTTATTAAAGTAGTTATAAGTGAATTCTGGGAAAACTGACATCCTGGTGATGTTGAGACTTCTACCCATGGATAAGGGCTGTCATCCTGTCTGCTCATGTCTGCTTCGTGTCCTCATACACGCTGAAAAGCGCTCCACCTCTAAGTTGCGTGTATTTCTGTGCATTTTATTATTACTGCGGTAAGTGTAGATTCATTCATGGTTACATACTTTTACTTATTTTTGTGTATCTAAGGATTATTGGGATTTGTGCTTTTATAACCTCTCTAGCTTAGTTTTTTATTGCTTGGATTAATTTGAACATTGAGTCTCTCATTTTTCTAGATATATGATTATATCATCTGCAGAAAGACCTAATTTTACTTTATATTTTCAGTTCTATGACCAATCCCTTTATCCAGTTGCTTTGGCTCACATGTGCAGCACAATACTGAAAAGCAGTGGAGGGGATGGGATCCCTTGCCTTCTTCTCAATCTTACTAGAAACAACTCCAAAGATTCTTTACTTAAGAGATGTTGACTTCAGGCCAGGTTCCTTTAATCCCTGCACTCAGGAGGCAGAGACAGGCAGATCTCTGAGTCCAGCCTGATCTGCAGAACAAGTTTCAGGACAGCCAAGGCTATACAGAGAACCCATATCAAACAAACAAACAAACAAACAAACAGGAGATGCTGACTTGAATACTAAGGCTTATATACTTTTATCATGCTAAGGTTTCTGGTTTCATGAGTCTTTTTAGAGTTAGAAGCAGACGTTGGTTTTCAGAGTTTTTGCTTTCAGCCTTGGCAGGACGGTCACGTAGTCCTCTCTCAGTTCATGTCATACGTGTTCATGTCATACGTATGTGTTGTTCTGTTATTGAGCCATCCCTGCGTTCCTGGAATAAACCCTCCCCTTGATCACATTGGATTGATTTTCGCAAATGGAGTTTTCTGAGTCTAACTTTTACTATTATAATAGAATCCAGAGACAGAGGAATTTGTAAAACTAAAAATTTCCTTCTCATACCTTTGGGCAATCCAAAGTCAAGAGGCTTACCTCTGAAGGTGGCCTGTTTGTTTTGTTTATTCAAAGGCAAAACACAGGAGGTGAAGATAGGAAGGGGAAAGAAAACTAAGGCAGACTGAATTCAGTCTTTTCAATGAACTTACTCCCAAAGTAATAGCACTGAGCCATTCATGAAGGTAGAGCCTCGGGACTCACTTCCCAACCCTGTGCTCTGGGAGCTAAAATGTCAGCACATTGCTTCTCAAGGGAAGTTCTCAAATTATAGCAGTTAGATCTATTGGCTATTATTTATTTCAGGGTTTTGGCACTGATATTTGTATGTTATATTTAAGTATCAATGTTGCATTTTCTTCAAACAAATAGGAAATTTATCTCTATTTTTCATATACCAAAATGCATGGTGCCCAAAAATTTATATCTCTTAGGAAACCCTTTGGGCTGGAACTTTTGTTGTGGAAAAATTCTTTTAAATTCTTCTTTATTCTACAAAAAGTGGGCTATTAAAACTTTCTATTGGTAATTGAATCATTTTGGCAAGTAATATTTTCTAAGTAATTAGCTATTTTATTTACATATTTTTATTTATTTATATAAAGTTTGCAAAATAAACTCATAAAGTTTTAAAAGTCTTCATTTTTGGTAGTTGTCTTCCACCATAGGTTTGGAACAGTTTGATGTGGCCGGGGTGGATGAGCTATTTCTCGTCTTCCTGGCAGACTTTCAGATTACATTGTCCACAGGGAAGGGCCTGGGCTCTGGAGTGTTAAGTCAGTTGTGTCAGAACACTCTGCTGTTCAGCTAAGCTCAGCTCTTTCCTTTGTTCCAGTGATGGGCAGGTGCAGGCCTTGATGCTTTTGCATCATGGTCACTGTCCTGTCATCTCTGGAGTGGGACCAGGGCCTGGAGATCTGTCTGTGCCTTCCCCAGGTCCTGCCCTGGCTGACACTACAGCTCAGTTTCAAGAAAATTTCAGGTCACATCATCCAAAAACCCAGAGTGGAAGGTGACATTTTGTGCCTCTGGTTTGGACTCATTAACTGTCAGTCCTGAGAGCAGTGGTTCTGATGCGCTGAAACTCTCTGGCCATCTGCCAGCGAGCAAAACGAGTGAGAGCTTGTGTGGATGCTGTGCGTGCTATGGTGGGGCAGTTCTCATCCACAGTTGCTCTCATCTGAGGACGGGACTGGCTGCCCTGTTGACAGCAGGACACAGACAGAGACTTTAAACATGCCTTTCTTGTCTGCTGCCTGGAGTTTCTCACTGGGCTTAGGAAGCCAGCAGCTTTCTAAGAGCGATTAGCTACCTGTTTGTCTTTTTTTTTTTTAAAAAAAATCACAGTAGCCTCATAGACTCCAACAAATGTGGCTTTTCCAGATGTATCCTCCTGTGTTAAATGGTCCAGATGTGGGCCCAAGGTCATGCTAAACAGGAAGGCTCTGGAAACAAAGCAGACAACCCGTTGATTTGTGAAAAAGAAAACCGAGTTATTGATCTTGTAAAGGCATCTGCCTGCAGGGGAATATTAGAGAGCTCTGTGGACTCCAAATGGAAATTTCCACAGCACAAGCTCACTCCCTTTGGTAACATGGAATCCTGTTTTGATCTAGGATGGCACCATTGCTCAGATTCTCACCCAGGTGAAAGGCTGCAGAAAGTTTTCCTGGTGGCTGTCTCCTAGGTCAGCAACATCTTGGGGGAATGTATCAGGCCCAAGTACAGAGTGAAGTTCACTTGGAGTCCAGCTTTCGTCTGTCCTTTCTAAGGATCATCCTTGTCAGGGTTGTTTCATTGAGTCACAGCTATCAGCCTTAAACATTTCTGTAAAATAATAACAGTCCCCACACCCACTATATAATGAATCTTTTTAATAAGCAAGCTAGAGCGTAGTTTGTTTTATAAGCTACAGACAAGAAAGTCAATCTCCACAGGGTCTCCCATGGTCCTCCATCAACACTGGAGAGCAAGCCATGCTGTCCCTGGGCTTCCTGCAGACAGACAGACACCCAGACCTTCCTGGATGCTGTGTTTCATGGGCAGCTTATGCATCCACACTGCACAGAGCTGCCTGTGTTTGTTTGCCCCTCAGTGGCCCACAAAACTTACTTTCCCTTTAGCCTGTTTGAATTATTTTGTTCCCGTTGTTGCCCTTGGATGTGCCAGGAAATGCAGAGCCAAATTTAGAGTCCCTAAGGGGCCTCCACATCAGAAATCTCATTTTCCATGTGTAGATCCTGTATTTCTGTGCTCCTGGCTTTGCTAATTGTCTCACTGAGTCACTGCTGGGATGTGGCTGTGGGCCTTGTATAAAGAGAGGAAGGTCTGAGTTGGGGAAAACAGCTCAGGGTAAAGCGCTTGCCCAAAAGCAGGAGGATCCGAGTGCAAATTTCTAAACTAATGTAAACCTGGGCGGCACGATAGTGCATAATTCCAGTTCTCCTGTGGGGAGATGGGAGGCAGGGGTAGGAAATCTGGGAGCTCCTGAGCCAGTCAGCCTGGAGCATGCAGCATAAGCAGGAGACTCTGCCTCCAAACCGTGGAAGATGAGGACCAGTTCCTTAGGTTGTCTCTAACCTGTCATGCAAAGTACACCCTGGCACACACATGCCTGTACTTACGGTGCATGTGCACACATACAGACACATACACACAAACCACATCTCCACATACACACACCTCCACAACAAACACACCACACCTACACACACACATCACACCCCCCTACACACGCATGCATGCACGCACGCGCGCGCGCACACACACACAGTTTTTTTGAAAGAGGGAGGGAGGTCATAATGGTGTTGATTTTCCTTCAGCTTCACTCCCCAGTGGAGGATGGATGCTGAATGAACCTTTAAAGCACAAGCTCTGTGAAGACGTTTGTAAATTGGCTGGTGCGAAAACAGGAACTGATACTCTAAGGGATCGAGGTCGTTCATTCTTAGTTTGCTGTGACCAAAGCGTGGGGGTCTCCTTGCCTCAGGTAGATTCAAGGAAATGAGAACTCCTGGTATGCTGGAGAGAACTCTGCCTCGAACCCCCTGGCAGCCCAGCCTCTGTGTGTGTTGTCTCCTACAGAGTGTCCTGGACCCAGACTGCCTGTGCACCTCCCTGCATTCCTTCCTTAATCCTGGGACTCTCACTGCAGCTTCACAGATGCGGTGCCTTAGCCTCTCAATTAACGTGAAGCTTTATAGACAGACTAAGAGGGAAAGGCCAGATCCCCAACTGTGCAAACGGAGTGTCACCTTGAACAGGCTGAGAGGGCAATTCCTGGGAGTATCAGATGCCAGTGGCACAAGGTCCAGAAGGAACCCCACACCAGCAGGAAACAGGGCAGCTCACAAGCTCAGTAGTGTACACAGCCTGGCTCTCCATAGTGGAACTGAACACAGCCGAGCTGCATGTAGTGATGTGGTGTGCAGCTGAGTCTCCCCGGCCAGTGAGTCCTGCTGATGTCGTGTTTTCTAAATTTCTGTGTCATAGTTATCCTGGAGAAAGTTGATGGAAGCTTGCTCTAAGACAGTGGCCAGGGGGTGGATCAAAGTGGTGGGGGAGTCAAGGGATGTCGACAAAGACATAGAACCCACAGCACTTGACAACCCAGAGAGGAGGAGAGGAGATGACAAGGATAGCATCCACACTGGCTAGCACCAGAGATGGCTTCCTCCCTCCCAGCTTCCCTCTTCCCCATTTCCCTCTGCAGCCCAGGGTCCCTCTGTTCACTCTGCCTGTGTTGTTCCCACCAGAGGCTCCCTGCCCACTCATCAGTGTATCGTCCTCAGGTTGTCCTGTTTGCCTCTGTGGGATGGGACCTGCAGGCGTGTGTGACAAGGGACTGACTGTAGGATATGTTTCCCCAGACATCTGGCATCTTTCTCTCTGAGACCTCCTCTCTGACTGTTGCTCTGCTATGGCCTTCATCTGGCTGCCTCAGCATCCAGCAGTCCTCAAATCCACTGTCACCTCTACACAGGACCTTTGCTGCCACGTACCCGCTACCACCGCCACACACTTACTCTTTCTCATGGCTCCATGTTGCTGCTGCTTTGACTGCTGATCTTCCCTCCTCTCCCTCTCCCTCCTCCTCTCCTTCCTCCTCTTTCTTTTTGTTCTTATTGAAAATTATTATGGCATGTTTATTTGTATATTTTTAAATTATTGTGACATGTTTGTGTAATTTTAAATTGCTTTACTTTCTGTATGTAAGTATTTTGCACACACACACACACATACACACACACACACACACACACACATATATATATATATATATATATATATATATATATATATATACACATATATATATATATATATACCTCTTGCATGCCTGGTACTCACAGAGGTCAGAAGAGACCATGCTATCCCCTGGAACTGGAGTTCCAGATAGCTGTGAGCAGCCATATGGGTGGTGGGAACTGAACATTAGTCCTCGTCTCTGTAAGAGTAGCAAGTACTCCTAACTGCTGGGCCATCCCTCCAGCCTCTATTTGTTAATGTTTTGTCTCCCTGTGTCTCTGGGATCTCTAAAAGCATTACTCAGATCTGCCCGTCTCTGAGGTTGGCACAGGGTTGTTGTATGCGAACAGTGGCTGCCGGAAGGATCGGATGTGGAGGAAGTCATGGGTTCAGGCAGGACAAGGCCGGCTTCTGACTGACTCAGGAAAACCAGGCCCATCCCTGACCCTGTTCCCATAGTTCTGGCTGATGAAGTGTCTTAGTTGATGTTTCCAACTCCCTGCTTTCACTTTTCTCCCTGCCCGGCAACCATTAGTAAGTGTACATATGGTGCTGTATCTTTAAGCATATAGTACACTTGACATCTGTGCACGTTAAAGTTTCTAAAATCTTTTCTCTTACTATATTAGACTTAGGTGTTGACATGAAAACAGAGGCACAATTCCTTCCTCTGAGTTTCTGAGTCACTTATCCTCTACAGAAGTAATAATCTGGCATCAGATAATGTATGTAAAATGTGTATTGATTTGGGCTCAGGCTGGGAAGCTCACTCCTGAAGTGAAGTTCTTCCTATCTGGGCATGAGGCCCTGAGGTCAGATCCCAGCACCCGTGTAAAAGTACAGGTGACTTACACACCTGCGGTCCCAGTTCTGGAGCATGCTGGCTAATTTCCTGTCAGCCTGACACAACTTAAAAAACATCAATTGATAAAATACCCCCAACTAGACTGGCCCATGGGCAAGCCTGTGGTCATTTTTTTGGCTGATAATTAATGTGGGAGGCCCAGCTCACTGTGGGTGGGGACACCCCAAGGCTGGTGGTTCTGGGCGCTGTAAGACAGCAGGCTGAGGAAGTCAGTAAGCAGCGCTCCTCCATGGCCTCTACATCAGTTACTACCTCCAGGTTCCTGCCCTGACTTCCCTGGATGATGTAAGATATAAAATAAAATAAACCCTTTCCTCCCCACATTGCTGTTTATCATAGCCTTAGAAACCCTAACCAAGACACAAATACAGAATGTTCGTTGGGGAACATTGCTCTCTAACCAGCAATTCTAGACAATCTCCAGGATGAGAGAACCTATCTATCTCAGAAAGTAAGTGGACCACCATTGAGGAAGATACCCAGCATTGACATTTGGCCTCCTCACATACATACAACAACACATGTGCGCCCCATCGTTCACACAAAAAAACACGTACAGTGCACACTGCTGATTAGAGCAGTTTAAAACATCTCCCTCTCTCTGGCTCTGTTTTTCATTTCATCTAGAAAAATACTGCTAATTGCATGACAGGCTTGGCTTGGACCCTTGCTGGGAGTGACAGACTTGTCTTTCTCGATTCTCTATGATGGGGTCATGTCACTTGTCATTTTAATGACTCCTTAGCTGGAACCTTGGCTGTTCTTCCCCTGTTGATAGAGAGGTCATGTTCCATCAGCACTTTCATTATCTGAATTTCCCCCATGGAAATGATGATGTAACTCCCAGACCCTCAGCCAGAGGGCAAGGGGTGATGGGAGATACTGGGGATACCATTCATCCAGTTTATGACTGCAGCAGTTCCACTGGGGCAAGAACGCTTCTGATCAAGAGCTGCCTGCTTGCAGCGATCCCTCCCAAGTAGATTTTTTTGTGAGTCTGCATATGGGAGGGTTTTTGTTTTTCTGTCTGTCTCTTTTAAAGCCAGCATGTAGGTCAGCTAGCTACCATGTCATAGCTGCCCATAAGCCACCTCCTGCCCTCCATGGGAAGGGTGTTAGCACAAAAAGCACAGCAGTGGGGACCCAGATATGCAGACAGCAGGCCAATGGCTCCATCTATCAGCTTCCTGAGCCCTGAGGAAAGTCAGCATCCAGGTGTGAGATTATCTCTTCTCTGTGAGTCACTCCTGGGAGGAAGTACCACATAGTGAAGAAGCACCATCCTGCCCCTGAACTCACCTGGGGAGCAAGTCTGAAGGCCTCCAGCATTGTGCAGTGCAGCTCCACCTCAGCAGAGGGTTCAGCACCTGCAGGCCACTGGAGCTAACCACAACTTAGAGCACTGAATAAAGGACAGTAGAGCTGGCTCCGCAGGTAAAGGGTTTGTTCTGTAAGCACAAGCCTGAGTTCAGATCCCCAGCACTCACCTGAACCTCTAGGTGTGGTGGTGCTCACCTGTGATCCCAGCCCCGAGGAGCCAGAGACGGGAACTTGCTGAGTAGATATTCTAGACACTGGCTCAAAGATGTGTGATTCAGCATGACAGAGGAAGGCATGTGACGTCAACCTATGGATTTCACACGTGTGCACACACACACTTACACACCCATAGTCTTACCCTCCTGTGCATGTACGCATATACACACATGAGCTCCATAGAAGAGCTTTCTCTTACTTGTCTGCTTATTTAGTTGTTTGATCATCCATTCCATTCGTGTACGTACATGCAGAGACCAATAGGCCCAGGGGAGCAGTACAGCCGTGGCCCCTTTGGAGACTGCTGCAGGTAGGGAAAGCAGGCATCCCCTGCATCTCTGGCCAGGGAAGAAAAGCTGCCTGTCTGGTATTTAAGGAAGTACAGAAACAGCCCAGGTTGTGCCTCTTGCAAGCCATGCATTGAGAAACTAGAGAAGAGTAACAACACAGTGACTTTGGAGAATTCCACTGGATATTTGCAATGTCAGCTTACTCTTTGCTTTAGAAACTGAGAAATGCCTTTTGGCGGCTGGTTTAAAGAGGGGCGCATTGCTCTCTTGCTGCAGTAGAGTACAGGGTACCTTTATTCTGATGGAGAATGCTCTACACTGGGGCTGGAAGGCCCTTTACACAGCCCAGCCAGACATCACCAGTGCTTGCTCCCAGCAGCTTCGATTAAAATTTATGGACTTTGACTCTGTCATTGTGTCTGTTTTTAACAAAAGAATCAAAACACCACACTGATTTCACACACACACAAATGTTTAAGCAAATTCAGCTAAGTGAAGCAGAACATTGAATAATTCAATTCATATTCCTTAGGCAAACATACAGCTATTAAAACAGTTTCTAGTAGAAGCACTAATGGGCTACTCTGCTCTTTTAAAAAGGCATTTTGGTGCACAGCCCACTGAGTGTAACCCCAGTGGGCTTCACCCCTGAGATGTCACTTTTTCTTTCCTTCTTTTTTCTTTTCTTTTGTTTTCTCTTTCTTTCTTTCTTTCTTTCTTCCATTCTCTCTTTCTTTTCTTTCTTTTTTGTCTTCTTCTTTAACAGCAGTTCTAAGAATATCAGTAGGGATGCGGCTCAGTTAGAACATTGGCGTAGCCTCCCCAGCACCACATAAAGGGGGCATGTCAGAAGTCAGGAGGTAGAGGCAAGAGGATCAGAAGTTTAAGGTCATCCTTTGCTACACAGCCAGTTCAAAGCCAGCCTGGGGTAAAGGTGACATTGACTTGGGAGAAAGGAAGGCAAAGAGGGAAGGAAGAAAGGAGGGATGAACGGATGGATGGACAGATGGAGTGAAGGAGTGAGTTAGCTGTCAAGAAACAGTCTGCTGGGACCCTAATAGGAAAGGATAGCTCTCCCTGTGTGAGGCCATGTTCTGCAGAAGCTCAGGGTCTGTGCTGTCAGTGCCTCCCTCTCTCGGTGTGGCCTGTTGATGTCAGCATAGAGAGAGACTGGAGAAAGGACGGCTCTTCCTCAGCGCCCACTCTCCACGCATCTCTGCAGAAGACTAACTTTAGTTTCATAAAGTTGTTTCCAGAACTTTGTTTTAAAACTTACATTTAAAAAAGGATGACTTTCACCAGCTGTTGTCAGCAATGTCACTATACTGTTAGGGCGTATAATTTAAAGGTGATTTTTTTTTTATCTTTAAAAGGTTATAATTGAGGAAAATTTGGAAAATAGGAAACAATATAAAGAAAACCTGGAAGCGTCCCCGTTTTTCTTTGACTTAAAGCTATTTTAAATTCTATTGTAGTGTTATTTAATAAATAAATTATAATGCTATATATAAAGTATAGATTCTTTTTAAAGAAAAATACAGTCTCTACTCTTATATTACTGCTTTTATTTATTTTTCAATGCATTAGGTTATTTTGTTTTAGTTACCTAACTATATTATATTAGTTTTACTTTTTTTTTTTTTTGAAATGGCCTCATATAGCCCAGGCTGGCCTCAAACTTTGTATGTAGCCAAGGATGACCCTGATTTCTAGTTCTCCCGTAATTCTGGGGTTTGCATGTGTGGACCACTACACTTAGTTCATGTGGTGCTGAGGTTTGAACCCGGGACTTAATACATAGGAGTCAAGCACTCTACCAGCGGACCTGTGTCACCAGTCCATGCTGGATGATCAGACTTCAAGGTTATCCTCCCTACAGAGGCATTTTCAGGCTAACATAGGAAAAATATCTGTCAAAGTATAGATGGACTAGCTTTTCCTCCTTGGATGTCCGCCCTGCCTCTTTGAGTGCTGGAATCCTCAACAAGATCAGGCAGGGGCTAAGGAGTCACCACCCTGTCTCCTACTTGGCATCCCTTTGCATCACTTCAGTTGTAGGCAAACGCCTTTTGTGAGGATGATAGCTTTGGGGTGGGAGATCTGTCTCTATCAACAAGAGAAGCATCTTGGGGAAGGGCCTGTATGACGGTTTGTTGGACCGAGTCCCACGTCTCCTCACTGCACTCCCCCCACTAACTTAATGCTGCCAGAGAAAATGAGCTAAGCAGAATCCCTGGCAGGAAGGGGCCAGAGTAGGGCCTGGGGGACTTGCTTGAATCTTATCACTTACCTTCTCCTTCTTCCTGGGAATTTGCAACTATTTACCCAATTGTCTCTTCCCTAGGGAATTAGGGGCCAGGGAGAAGAGACTTCAATCACCAAAGAGGTAGGATGGAAACCTCCCCCTGTGTTGTGCAGCTTCTAGAAGCCATCTGTTGAGCAGAGTGAGCTGAGACCTGTTGAGTCTCAAAGACTTACATTGTCAATAAAAGTCTAACACTACAGAGAATGAATTAACACCAAGCCGTGCTGACTTCAGCTGGTGTCAAAATGAGCTGCATTGGGGCACCTAAATATGTACCCAAGGGAGTTTGGGTGGGTGCAAAATTAGACCTGCTCTCTTAAACCCAGGGAAGGCATTCCTGTTTATGAAGGAGGAAAAGAAATTAGGTTTCGGTAGGAAGATTAAGCTTGTAAGGGAGAGACCTCTGTCTGCCCGGCATGCTTGCCCCTTTGGCTCACTGCCTATTCCTCTCTGTGCTCTGCTGGGTGGAGTAAGCAGGCTGAGACCACTCGAGGCTTCTGTGTGCTGCCTCCCACACTGGGGACTGGAAGAGCTTCTGATGAGTTATCACAACTGTCAAAAGCATGTCCCATCCCTTCCCTCAAAACAATGGCTCTTCCTCAAAGTCCCTAAGTTGTAAGGTCATGTGGTGTATCTGTGGGTTAAAGTGACCCTGGAAAAGTTCATAGAATGAGAAACTTCTTGCCAAGGCCAGCTGAGGCCCTTGTGCAGATGCAGAAAGGCCAGATGCACTGTTGCCAAGGCCTGTTGCTACCCTCGAGGTAGCAGAATTGAATTATGGACTGAATGAAATAAGAAAGCAAGACTGCTACTTCTTCATGTAATTAATTCAAACAAAAGACGGGATAATTTGTTATTTAAAAATAAAGTCCTATCACACCCGTACCTGTCACTTCTGTCCTCCACAAGACCAGAGTCACATTTCCAGTGCCCTGAGATCTTCCAGGGCGTCTAAAGACAAAGCATTTGGGCTGTATGTATCTTTATTTTCTTAAAGACCTAAAAATGGTCAACAGATGCAAGCGATGTGTCCCCCTGGCCCATATTCCTGTCTTTCTGACTCAAGCAGCTTAACCAGAGAGAAAACATTTATTTCTAAAATATATTAAAAAGTACTTCAGCTGTGCAGAAAAATGTTTGTAATGTGAAACAAACGCCTTTGACCTCGTTATCCAATGTCAGAAACAAAAGATGAGCCGCACAGATGAAGTCCCTCTAGCTGTCTGGAATTTGACACTGGCCCATGCTCACATTTGGTTTTTTCATGTTCCAAGCTTCACATGAAACTCCCTATGACCATGCATTGATGCAATTTCTTTTTTAACTTTTTAAATTGTAATTTACTATTCTACTTTAGTATATTTGTTATTTTTACTATGCATATATAAATATTGTTTTTATTTTTTTTCTTTTTATCAAAAATAGATTTTTTCCTTACATAAGGTATCTTGATTACAGTTTTCCCTTTCTCTACTCCTCCCAGTTCCTGCCCACCCCCTCCCTTCCTGATCCACTCCCTTTCTGTCTCTCTTTAGAAAACAGGCCTATCACTCTTAACTTTTACTTTAACTCGATCAGACATTGCTGAAGTGTCTACAGAGAGTCACACCAACTTAAATACCCATCATCTGTGGACGAAACTCTATAATGGTTCTATTTATTCCCTCTTTGGCCTCATCTTGATAGCACCGGGGGTGGAGAATTTTTAATAAGGTTGTGCTCTTTGGTCATTGTTTGCATCTCCAGTTATTAATGGCATGGAGCCTCTCATTGGCTAGTTTTCTTTCAGCTCTGAATGACCGTCTGCTTTTGACCACTCTTGTACCAGGAAGTTGGAGGCTGGAGGCCATTGCCATTGCTCATCACTACCTCTGAGGCGTCCCCAGTGTGTTCTGAATGCTAACTCTTGGGAAGAGACACCACAGACACCGCAAACACCTCCCCTCACTCCGTATTCTTTGCTTATTGTTAAGCTTCGCTGCGAAGCTGTCGGTCGTTTTCATACAGCTGGTTACATTCCTCCAGCTGTTTGGTTATAAGGAGCTTGACTCAAGAAATAAGTTTCCCCAGCTCCAGCCCAGAAGGCTGCCCCTCGACATTTTCATAGGAGAGCCTCGAGTTCTTAAATGTTTTGGGATTAATTTATTCTGGTTTTGTAGGAGCTAAATTCCATTGTCTTTCATTTGCAAAAGTGTGGTCCTAATGCCATCTATTGAGCAGGGTGATCACTGGCCCTCTGAGGACAGTCCATTGACAACCAAGTACTGAGGCCCCTGCCTTTCCCATTGGTCTCCTCGACAACCCAGGGTGAAAGATGCGCTGTCTTCATCATTATAGCTCTACAGACGATCATAAAGGCAGATCCCCCACCTCATTCCTTAGACGTACTTTGTCCATTTGAAGTATTTCTTTAATCTTTACCCTTTCCTCAACTTTGTCCGGACTGGGAATTAACAATAAAATGCCAAAACTTAAGCAAAAGAAGGAAATTAAGCAAAAGCCAGGCAATACTACACTTGCCTTACTTTTTAAAAATACTACTTTTCAGAAACACATGCTTGCACACAGAGGGCTTATGAACTAGTGTTCAAATCGTACATTTGTGCCCTGGATCCCCTAGAACGTCCATCTTAAAGGTCAGAGTGTCCCTAGAGAACCCCCTGAGGGCACTGAGGCCAGCGCAGCCTGGCTCTAAGAACGAAGCACTCTGTCCCTACTTCAAAGGAGACTTTGTTTGCCTGTGACATTTCTGTAACCTCATGATGACTCATTGGTGTTCCGCAGTGTGTCCAGATTGAGACGTTCTTGTATGGATCACAGGACAAGAAGACCCTGGCCACCCAGCACACCATAGACACACTGTCCAAGTGAGTCAGCTTCCCTTACATTTTCTCTGAGTATCATATCCCTCCGCCATTCTGAACCTGAGGCTGGTATTAGAAGGTTCTGTCGGAGTTTCATTGTCTTCCCATAACTTATGTAGTGACATGTAAAAATAGGTCCTCTGAGAAGCCAGCCATAAACAGTCTTTGCTCTAATATTCAAAAAGTATCTATTCTTTAGTATTCAACATATTCTTTAATACGTTGGCTTCCATCATCCCATAGACCAGCCCCTGCAGGTTAACACACTTACTGGAGAAGAAAGGCCTTGCCTCTAGAGCCTTGGGCTTCTTCTCTCGTGGGTGTCAGAGTGTCACAACTATACCTTGAAGACTGGCCCTAATGTCTTTCCTCAGCAGAAAGCCTGGCACTACTGGAGGAGGGCCCACATTTCACAGAGTGGGTATTCCCTGAGAGCCTATGGGTTAAGGGTCAAGTCTAGGTCAGGAAATTACAGCAGTGGCTTTCACCAGAGGCACAGACCCACCAGAAAGGGTAATAAGCCCTTTAGGGCCGACAAAGCCTCTCTTCAGAACTTGACAATCTTCTCCACACTCACCGCACCGATGGCCTACCTAAGACCTGATTTGCCTCAGCTCGGGGAGCATTACTACAAGGCATAGGAGAAGAGAAACACGCGTTGTGTTTGATGTTCCTGTGCCATGGTTCTTATCTCATCTGCATCCCCTCCTGAAGCTTCTTCCCAGTGGCAAAGGCTGGTGGGAACTGGGATGATCTGAGGGGCCTCACTCACCCATCTCCTTTCTGCGTACAGGATCTCCGAGGCTACCACTACCGTGAAGTCAAAGCAATCACTGAAAGCCAAAGTAGCATTCTGCACCGGTGGCCCCCAGCACACGACGCCAGGGAGGGCCAGGCACAATGTAGCAGACTGATGCCCCCATGTGCCACCCCAAAGAAAGCTCCAAGAAGACTTGGCGCTGCTTTCAGGAGGATGAACAAACCTCTTTCCAGCTTGAAGGTGGAGTTTAGCAGTCACTGGATTTTTAAGGCTGTTTGCTTCCAAATGCAATGGCGGTACCGTGAATCTTCCACATCCCAGTTGTGAACACCCTTCATGGTGATGCGGTGCTTTGGTTCTTTTCTTTCACCAAGGAGAATTTCCTCTGTCATCCCTGCTGTGGCTGAAACACTCTTCCGAAGTTGGAGCTTCTCTAACAGGAAAGGAGACTCACCTGATGACAGGCAGGGCTCCTTCTCGATCCAGAGTCACATCTGGGGCAGTGAGACCCTGCAAAAAGCCTCCCTTATAGGAAAGTAATAGTAACTGAGAAGAAAATACCAATAAAGAGAAACCTGTGCTAATATCAGTTTATGTGTTTAAAATAAAGACTGGAGCTGGCCATGCAGCTCTGTGACAGAACGCTTGCCTGGGCTCCACGAAGCCTGTTATGGTTTAAATGCCAAATGGCCTTCGTAGGCTCATGCACTTGAACACTCGGTCCCCATTGCTGAGAGGCCTTGAGGTGGGAGTCTAGTTGAATGAACTGGGTCACTGGAGATGGACCTTGAGGTCTCTTAGCCTTAGTCCCATTTTCTATCCACTTTCTGCTTCCCAATGGTGGACTCGGTGTGACTAGCTGCCTGGTGCCTCTGCCACCTGCCTTCCCCACCATTATTTGTGTATCTGTGTACATATAAGTATGCATGTGTGCGCATGCGCACACACACACACACACACACACACACACACACACACACACACACACACACCCATACCTACCTACCTTCCACCTAAAAGCCAAAATAAATCCTTTGCTTCTTATTGGTTTTTTGAGCAACCAGCATTATTTTTCTCATTGTAGGGATAAAGAGAATAGTGTGGAAAACAGGCACTGGAATAGACCCACTGCCGAGATGGAACTGACTGCAGGTCTTGTGTGTTTGGAATTGATCTGCAGAAATGATATGGAAGAGTGTGGAAGTGTGGGCGGAGGCTGGGTGGGGGTGGCCTTGGAAGCTGAAGGCAGATCTCAGTAGACCATCCTGGGGGTTCTGAAAGACCAGAATGCTAAGACAAATCCTGACAACAGGGGAGAATAAGGACTCTGTTAGACCTGAACTACATTGTCCTACATTATAACAAAGAATCTGTGTGCATTCTGCCCATGTGTCAAGACCTCATACACACCTCAAGTAAGGGACTAATGTGTTTGGTGGGTGAAAGTAAGCAGAATAGCAGTCAGCTGTGGTGAAGGTGCTGCTCACTGTCCTTATCCAGAGAGCTGCAAGTGGAGCAGAGGGTGGAGGATGCAGCACTTGGTGGGAAAGGAATGAACTTAAAATTGGAGCTAGGGTAGGTACAAAAGCAGCCCGGTTGTTAAAGTGATTAGAAAGAGAAATCTAGTGTTCTGCAGTGGGACAAAGGAGAGCTGTCCTGAGGGCAGAACCCCACCCACTGAAGGCTCCAGTTCTAGAAAATGCAAATGTACTTTGAAAGCTGTTAAGTGAGCCTGGACTGAGAATGCAGGGGTCCCTACTTGGAAATGAAGACATGGAAGTAGAGACCTGTGCCACTGTGGTCCGGTCCAAGTGAGCCAGATTGTATCTCAAGGTGGCAGCAGGACATATCATTATCTACACAGCACTGATTGTGCAAACGTGCAAAACTCAAGTGGGGGAGGGAGTCACGGAAGTTGGCACCAAGGTTCTGAAAGGCACTGAGGCCATTGTGAGCTGTAACAGGGAAGGCCGGGAGTCGTGATGGAGACTGCAAGATGCTGGAGACACCAGGCCCACATGTGAGGCATCAGCTGAATGCCTCTGCGGCAGACTCCTACTGTCCTATGAGAGACTGAGCTCCAGGCTGCAGAACTGTAGCAACAGGAATACCCAAGTTCTTCAGAGCCTAGACGGTTTCACTGTGAGCCTCAGGTACATAAAGCTAAAGGGTCTGGTATTTGCCCTCCTGGGTTTTGATCTTACTTTGATTTGACTTTCCCTTGTTTTGGCCTGATTCCTCCCTTTTGGAATGGGAAAACTCACTCAGTGCTACTCATATTGGAAATATGAATTCCTCCTGGGAGCTCCATGTTGCATTATGAAATGGCCATGGGCCTATGGAGACAGGGGCAAAATGCTGTGGTTTGATTGTGAAATCTCCCCCTACACAGTTGTGTGTTTGAATATTTTGTCTCAGGTTAGGGTGGGCCTTGAGGTGATGCCCAGCTAGAGGAGGTGGCTCAGTGGGGGTGAGCCTTCAGGTTTCATCACCCCACTCCACATCCTTTCTATGCTTTGCTTCCTGCCTGTGGATGCAGAGCAACCAACCACCTCAAATGACTGCTGATCTGCCCTCACTGCCATGATGGGCTGTGTCTCCCTCAAACTGGAAGCCAGAACAAGTCCTTCTTTCTTGTTTCTTGTCAAGTATTTGATCACAACTATGAAAAAAGTAACTAACACGAGGCCCTCTGACTTCCAGAGCGGCAAACAAATAAAATGAAGACCATGCCAAGGGTAACCTGGAGCCTGCAAGGGTGTGTTGGTGAAGGTGCATCTCTCTGTTAATGTACCCAGCTACATTTTTTCTCTGAGCATCTAGTATGTTATGAGGCCTGTGTGAGAAAACTGAGGTCGAGGCAGCAAACACAACACACACACATTCTCATCTTCTCTTGATTATAAATCCAATGCATCACTGGACGGTGGTGCTGAGGCCCTCGTGGAGTTGACTTGGGAAGAGGACACCGACTCACCACTTTCTTGTCTCTCGTGGTCACTATCCCAGGCAGGACGGGTAGCTGCTATAAGAACTTGCATACCCTCTAGTGTCATGACCAGAGTGGCCTTCATTCTTCTCGGGGGATGCCACAGTTGGGTGAGGGTGGCAAAGCTAAGCAGTAAGCTTGAGCTCTTTCTCCTGGCTATAGGGAGTTCAGTGCTGGAGACAAGGTACATAGAGCACCCATAGGGTAGGGGCTGCTGGTCCAGCAGGGCTGTCCCTTCTTCCCTCTTTCTCTTATTCAGTGACTCATGCCAATGAGTCCACAGGCCATTGCTAAGAGGGTAATAAAATTGCAGTATAACCCTTTTGTGTCATGTTCATTTGTTCGGAGTGACCCTTCAAGAACTGAAGAAGAAAATAAGCATGATAGTGGTGACAGGGCCCTCTCTCTGTTTCCTCGGGAGTGTGGCAGTTCAGCAGGCAAACCATCTTTGCTTATGCCTCTTCTCCCAGACTCAGGGCTGTGGGGTGGCAGCAAGGTACACAATCACTTGTGGCCATTGAAGAGTACGCTGTCTAACTGAAGACATGTGTTTCAGCATCGCTAGTGGGAAACAAATCTTAAAAGCAGAGGCTGCCAGAGGCTTCCTTGTCCCTGAAACCTTACATCTGGAGTCTTAGCCCTCAGTGACATGTAGAGATAGATTCTTTGAAGGGTGATTAGATCACAAGGCAGCAGCAGGGTGAGGAGCACTGGCTGGTTGGATCATTGTCCTTATAAAGAAGAGAACCAAGAGAAAACATCTCTCTTTACTCCATGAAGATAGCATTAAGGTGGCTGTCTACAGGCCTACCACAAGCAAATCTGTGAGCATACTTGGCTTGTATTCTCTGACCTCCAGACATCAGAAATAAACCTGCGTTGCCGAAGCCACCCAGCAGCACAGTTAAAGACACTCAGGGTTCTGGGAATAGAGTTTAGAATCACAGAGAATAAACTCCTCTTTAAATGTTAGCTCCTGCCCCAGGAAGGGTGAGCTGACCAGTGTAAAGAATGGGTGTGCTGGTTGGTTTGGGCTTTGTTCTGTTTTTGTCAACTCAGCATAGGGAAGGATCATCTGGAGGAAGAACTCTGAGTTGAGAAAATGCCCCCATCAGACATGCATGCATGTTCGGGGGGGGGGGGGGTCGTGGGAATTTCCTTGATTAATAATTAATGTGGGTGGTGCCACCCCAGGCAGCTATAAGGAATGTCCTGGAAGGTATAAGGAAGGTGGCTGCACATGAGCCAGAGAGCAAACCGGTTAGCAACACTCCTCCACAGGTCTCTGCTTCAGCTCCTGTCTCCAGGTTCCTGCCTTGCTTGAGGTCCTGCTTTGACTTCCCTCGGTGATATACTATGATCTGTGTGTATAAAGCTAAATAAACCTTTTCCTCCCCGGTCGCTTTTGGTCATTGTTTGATCACAGCAACAGAAAAGTAATCAATGTAATGAGTCTTAGTAATATCTTCCACTGACTACCATAACTCCCACAAGGGAGAAGAAATACAACTATTCATGTTTTTATTTTTGATAGTTAAAGGCCGGATAATAGACCAACAATAGTCACCCACTCCTTGTTTCAAGCATATATCTATCTGTATCTGTATCTGTATCTGTATCTGTATCTGTATCTGTATCT
>JANHMN010000003.1:62439152-62463553 GCA_030674055.1 Rhabdomys pumilio
ATGTTCTTAGGCGATGCCTGTGAAAGGGTCGCTACCCACAGGTTGAGAAGCACACTGCTCTAGCAGGAGGTAGCTACCCCAGCTTAGGTCAGGACAGAAAGCTGTCTGCTACCTCACAGCCTAGCAAAGACTTGAAATGATGCTCTGAGCAATTCTCATTCTTGGTTGCCTAGGCCTGTGGCCAGGGAGAGCAAATCTGAACCATCAGGACAGACACATGATCTGAAGCACCAACAACAGACCACAGGTATCTTTCCATAAATAATAATTTTTTTAAAGATTTACTTATTTATGTATGTGAGTACACTGTTGCTCTCTTCAGACCCACCAAAGAGGGCATTGAATCCCATTACGGATGGTCGTGAGCCACCATGTGGTTGCTGGAAACTGAACTTAGGATCTCTGGAAGAGCAGTCAGTGCTCTTAACTGCTGAGCCAACTCTCCAGCCCTCCATAAATAATTCTAAGCCCTCTTTTTTCTTTAAAGTTCTGTACATAGAAAGCAATTTATTCAATTTGAAAATAATATTAAATCTCTGATAAGTAACTTTTTCTTAAAGTAATCATCTAGTATATTTTTTTCCAAACATACAGTCTTGCTTACTTTCCATAATCTCTTTTCTAAAGACTTAGGAAAGAGAAAAATCGACGTATTTTCCTTTCCAGTGTTAGTTTACTGTTTGATATTAGCACATGCAAACACAACCTACCCTTAAATATATTATTATAATCTGGTTAATGTTAAAGTGTCTTGCCTATAGATAAACATTAGAACAGATGTAAGCCACGCCTGTGACCTGGTGTAAAACTTATATAAACTGTCTCCATACCTGGAGAGAAAAGTTTAGAGAAAGGAACTTCTTGAGACTAAAAAGATGACAAGAGTCTGTGAAAGTTCCAACTCAAATGTAACATCTCCAACCTTTACAGATGAGTTCTAAAGCAAACTAATTCGGCCTAGGCTTCTCTAAATAAAGGTATTGGTAACCAGCCTTCCCCTCCTCCCTACACTTAGTGAAGGGCTTGTATGTCAGGTATTTTGAAGGCTTTGTACATTAATGTTTCCAGAGTGCCTTTCGGGACAAGACGGCTCCGTTTGTCAAAACCATCCCTCACCCTCCTCCTCCTCCTCCTCATTGTCTAGATAGAGAAGGGCCACTTTCTTCTCATCCGAAGCCACCGACCTTTGGTCTACCATTCTCTGCAGCTGCACCGTCTTGTCAAATCCAGCCTGCTCCGTGCCTCTCTCTCCAGGGGTCTGCTGTGCGTCCCCAGCGGAGGCCTGAGAGCTGGTGCTGGCTACTTGCTCATCCCTACTGTGAGCAATTCTCCAGCCACCATGGTGAGACACACTGTGAGCTTCCACTTCTGACCCTGTTTCTCGGGTCCAGCTGCGGATTGCTCTCCTGTCGCTCAGATCCATCTGTAAAGTAAATGAAGTTTCTTTGGGCCCCAGTGCAATGTGACACGGTGCGCTACCGCTGTCTGCTCCCCCACCCAGCCCAGGGGACGACACGGAACTATCAAGAACAAATGTTTTAGACACGGGTCTACCAGTGACAATGTATTCAGAGGGTTCCTCCTCTGTAGGACCTATTTGAATGTGCCTAAAGGATCTGCTGCTGTTTGCTGTCACCTCTGCTCCTGTGTCACCCACACTGTCTGGAGGAGACCCAGAAATGACCCTCTGGAATGTGTTCTCTTTGGTCTTGAAAATTTCTCTATCTGAGGTTAAATTGTGAGTGGCCTGGGTCATACCTACTGAGCCTTCCACCAGGACTGTGCCTTCTGAGTCCCTAAATTCCAATGTCTGTGGGGCCATCTGCTTGGAAGCTTGGTGCCTCTGAGGCATGATGTCAATGTGCTGTACGGATGTACTCCTCCCTAAAGACACTTTGGTGTGCTCAGAATCCCCTTCTCTCCACTCTACCTTGTCTGGGATGGGAGCTATGAACTGGATTTCTTCTCTGAACCCTTCTTTGGGGCCTAACTGGAGATGCCTAACAAAAGTCTGAGAACCTACTGACTCTTCAGTTGCAAAGCTACTACCAACCTGGGCTGCCCCAGAAATAGGACCCTGAAAATGAATTTCTTTTTCCATGTGAGACTGCTCAGAGCCAGGCATCTTGCCGCTCCCTGGGATGTCAGCTTCCATAGACAGTGCTGCTGAGCCAGGCTCTTCTGTGTCTCCTGTTTTCTGCCAGGTAGGCACAGAGCCTCGGAAAATGACTTCTGTGGACACTTGGCTTTGATGGGGACCCAGTGTAATGTGCCTCACAGAGCGGCTGGCTCCCTCGGAGCTGACTGCCTTGCTGAAGTCTCCACTTACCTCCACCACCTGTGCGGTGGGTCCTCCGTAGGACACCTGTTCTGTCCTCCACATTTCAGTGGGGCCTAGTTTAACATGCCTTACAGACTGGCTTACATCCTCCAGCACATGAGACTGTACAAAACCTGTTGGGCTGGTCACTTCCACGGTAGCTGACACTGGGCCCTGGGTAACACGCTGATCCAAGCCGTGAGAAACCCGGTCAGCATCATCCCTCTCACTAGATGGGCTATACAGCTCCCTGGTGGCCCAGCGCTTGAAGAGCATGCCACCAGCAGGCACTTCTTCTCCATCTTCCCTGTCTGGGCTTCTAGGCATTGGGCTGGCACGGTTGGTAAAGCTCTCTCTTACCACCGACTCCACAGCCCTCTCTATTTCCCCAGCTTCATCCCTGCTCAGCTCCTCCAGGTCTAACTGATCAGCATCTACAGTCTGCGAGAGGTTGACTTCAGCCATCAAGGTCACAGAACCGCCAGCAGAGCTCTGGATTTTCTTTACATCCACTGAGACACTCCCTGGCTCTCCTTGACTCTGTTTGGTCAGGGCAGACAGCTCCTCCTTCATGCGCTCAGGCAAAGTTTCCTCCAGCTGCCCAATGACCTCCACCAGCTGGTGCCGGGGCTCACTGGAGAAGACACCCTTGATGGAGGTGTGGAATTCATGCGGTATTTTGATCTCTTTCTCAATGACTGTGGGTTCAGCATGGAGTTCACCACTAGCTTCTTCCTTCAAGTGAGCAGAACCAACAGCACCACCCAGGGAAGTTGCTGGAACCTCCAGGACCTTCATGTGCTTCTCTTCCCCTGTGTCACCTCTCACTTTCCTTCTCCAAGTCCCTTGCGCAATTTCATCTTGCCACGAGTACCGGATGGTGGACTCTTCCTCAATGTGGATCTGACCATATACCGAGCCATCATCTTCTCTGTCATGGCCCCCAGGGTACTCATCTGGGGTAGACACGAAATAGCTCTGCTCCCCCTCTGAGTCGCCCGCCTCCATCACTTCTTCCACATGAGGGATGTTCTCCTGGGGCTTGTTGGTCCTTTGATGTTGATGCACTGAGTATGCCATGTGGGTCTCTCCTTCGCCATCCTCTTCCTCAACAAAGCCCTTGGGGCTGGGAGACACGTCATCGACTTCTTCCACCTGGAAGGGGGTAGAAAACTCTATTTTCCCACCACCTATGTAGCTCATGGGCTCTTCCACAATCTCCACGTTCACAACTTTGGTTCTCCCCTCTCTTCCTTTCAGACCGAGGTTGATCATTTCTCCTATCATTGCCTCCGTTGACTTCCCCTTCAGTCCTACCTCCTTGACATCCTTGCTTAGAAGGTAGTCCAGGCCAGTTTCGTCAGAAACATCAACATCTTCTGTCAGCTTCGACTCCACAACAATTTCTGTCTTGGTTTTCCCGTCACCGGGAAACTCTTTTCTGTCCACGTAAGTGACCTTTGTGTCCGGGAAAGAACTGACATTCTCTTCAGCACCTGGGGACTGGGTAAACTGCTTAAGGATGGTGGTGACAATGTTTTCGGCTATGGTCTCTGTCATAGAGTCGCTCTGCAGAGAGCTGGCAGTGTCCTGGGTATCCAGTCGGAACTTTGTCTCTTTGGTCTCTGCCTCTCTTCCCCTACTGTGGCTGATGTCCTTCTTTCCAGGTGACTGCAAGTGTATTGTGGACACCCCTGGTCTGTGGCCCCGGGATCCTTCTAGACTGATGGGCACTTCTCTTTCCTTTACAGTTCTCTCCTTCAGTGCTTCCTTCTCTTTGGCCTCGTCCCTCAAATGCTGGCTTTCTCTCTTCCTTGCGTCTCTATCTAACTTGGTCAGTTCTTCCCACCTCAAGTTTCTTTCCTCTGAAGCCTTCTCTTTAGAATCAAACATTTTCTCCTCTGGCTTTAACTTGACGAGCCCTGATCTGTTCCTTTCTTGCTCCTTGGTGGCTTGCACTTCTAGTTTCTTTCCCAGAATGACAGTCCTCTCATTTGCTTGAGTGCTGTTCATGGTACCTGCTGTCACATTGCCCGGGTGACTTCTGTATGAGTCTCTGGTAATAATGGACTCTGTGGCCCTCCATGTGTGTGTGTCCCCTGTGTCTTCAACTTTGGATCTATGGGGGAATGTTTTCACTTGAGCTTCAGTGTTTCTTAGAAAGCCATGGGTTGGCGTGACTGGTCTTAAACTGGCTTGACTGCTGATGGTTTTCTCCAGGGGCTTTTGCTGCGAGGTTGAGGTCATAGCTGAGGAAGAATAGCGGGAGGTCAGGAACTCCCTTCTGGCAGCACTTCCGACAGCTGTGGTTGTCTGTGTGTCAAGGTGCCCTGGCCCTTTAGAGTACAAAGCCGAGCTGTGATTTACAGCTGGCCAAGGTGCTTTTTGCCTTGGAAAGAGATTTCTCTCATTTTTCCTCTGTAATACTGAGTTGGTATAGCGATAGGATGTGTTTCTGGACTCTGTAGAAATGGAACAAACAGTTCATTTAGATGACAGCCATCATTTTTTTTTTATCATAAAAGCACTGCTTGCTGTAGGTCAAATCCCATATTATTATAAAATATACTGTTATTACAGGAAGGGTCGTTTCAAGAGAATACTGTTATTCTCCACATTATCTTTTGGTTGTTTTAGAACTCCCGTCACGGTGAAATATCAACCCACAAACACCTTAGCCTAGCCCTCTTCTCAAGCTGCTGATCTCAGAATCCTCCCTCCCTTCAGAGAACTGTCAAGGGTCTGAATGCAAAGGGTACCGAGTGTGCCAGAGAGGTCAGAGGCACTGGATTTTCTGGTTAACTTTTCACAATATTATGATATTTCAGACTCTAATTTTGGCTTTGTTGAGATAGGTTTGCTTATTTCAGCAGAGAAGAACCCATAATTACCAAGTGTATAATTACTGGATGCCAAACAGCACACCTCTCTGTCGTAAGGACTTGGTTTATCAGTCCCTCTGCTGAGCTGCAGCTATTGGAAGTCTTTAGAGTTTCTAAGCTTCCTTGTGTGTCTACACTTGACAACTCATGGTTTCACAAACAAGTCAGTTGTCAGAGAGCCCCCTGCCCTAGTGGCATCCTCCTAGAGTCAAGAGGCAGCCTTAGAGCTTCTGGTTTTCTTCAGGATTCCCCTCAGAGAGTGCCATCCTTCAGGTGCACAAACTCTACCAGGGTAACCAGCTCTTTGGAATGGTAACTGAGTTAGAACATCACCAAGGCAACATCCACTCTGAGAGCATTTCTTAGTGTCCACCATACCCCATCTGGCTGGGCACCTCTCCACTCCTCCCTCATGGCAACAGAAGACAGAGGTCTCACTGAGACAGGTCCTCAAGATACAGGGAAAGAGATCAGGCTGCAACTTTTTTTTTCTTAAACAAAGATTCCATTTTCAGGTTAATATACTGATCCTAACCCAGAAACCCCAGAAAATGAGCCCCAAAGGTCAATAAGAAATATGGAAGGTTACAGAATAGTTTTGGGTCATAGGAAGCAGCCAACAGTATTTCCGGGCACATTATAAAAGGCAACTAAGAGCTCCAATACATATTGATCCATTTACTAGGAAATCATCTTCAGGCTTATTCCATAAATAGTTAATGGGCATCTATATTATGCAGGAAACAGAGCCACTTAGCCACGTAAAGGCTGATTTACAACCAGTAACCTTTATTCCACAGCGTCTTTCTTTGGCCTAATACTTAAGTGTTAAAATAAATGTGTATAAATGTGAAGTACATATGTTGTTTAGGAAGCTTGACAAACAGCTAACAGAGATACCGACCTGCCTTCTTCCTGACTCTAAATTCACGGCCAGTAAAGCATCAGCAAGTCCACACTTAAAAGGCTGCTTCTGCCAGGGGTTCCGTCTCCCAGGTGGGTGAATGCCTCTTGTTTTCTAAATGTTAGATACTAATGGATGTCTGCTGGCCACTCAACACCCATGAATCAATCTCAATCAAAATCAGTCAGTCTCTCTCTCTCTCTCTCTCTCTCTCTCTCTCTCTCTCTCTCTCTCTCTGACTTACTCTCAAAATGAGAGCACAAACCTGCTAGGTGCTACCTAAGGACAAAACCTTTCCAGTCATAGATGATTAGAACCAAAGTTGTGAGGCTCAACCCAGGGACCTACCAAGGCTGGGAGGTAATGAGCAGGAGCAATGAGGACACACACAGCCACACTGAGGAAGGTTCATAGTGGGCTTGAAGGCGCCCCACCTGTGGGCTCTGGGTCCACACACTCAGTCAGCTAAAGGTCAAAACTATTTCAGATAACATGTCTGTACTGAACACATGCAGACCCCTTTCTTGTCATTCTCCTCTAAGTAACACAGTGTGACAGAAATGTGCACGGCACAGACCTTGTTCTGCGTACTATACGTAATGTAGAGAGGATTTGCAGTCTGTATGAGGATGTATGACTTATAACATTTTAGACGAGGCACTAGAGCACCTGCAGACATGGGCATGAATAGATGTCCTGGAGACAGTTTCCCTCAGTCACCAAGGAAGCCTTTATGCTGAACATACCATATGCCTTTTAGGTTGACACTGCTTAGCCAAAATCTCTTAAGAGTCAGCAGGTTTAAATACTTATTGTTAAAAGTCATCTTATAGATTTTCTTAAGGTCTTCCAAATGAGCATATTAAGGTCTTTTGTGTCAGGCCTATGGCTGTAGGAAGGAAAGCCCTGATCTGAAGCTGTGGGCCAAAACTAAGACACGGTACCTGGCTACACCTTCCTGACTTGCTGCTCCAATTTAAGGTGGCACACGGTAGTGTCACTGTCCTGGTAGGGCTACAGTTTCCAGACTACCGACTGCATCTTGTCCAAAGTGATAATTGTGTCTGTTAGTTACAGCCATAACTGTCTGGTCTGGAAAAGGAAACTATGTCCCTCCCAAGGATGTAATGAGCAAGTGCAGATCTTCTCCATCCTTCAGAAGACCTGGCACTAACTGCTGCTTCTCAGCTAGAAAGTACCCCAAAATACCGTCTCCATGAGCAAATCAGTCCGTGAGGACTTCCGAGGTCATTTTGATTCACACTGTAATTTAAATTACATCCCATTCAACTAAAATCTACTTGGTACTTAAAAGAAGGACAATCTATTATCATCGGGGCGAGGTGGGGCCTCCCCCATCTGTGGAGTGGGCAGCTCAGAGAGAAAGCATTTTAGCAATACGATTTTAACAAATACAGTCTCTTATACTTACCTTGTGGCATGTTTTCAACGTTCTCAGTCCAGATCAATATCTCCGGATTGCTTTCTCCTTCCAACAAGGCCCTGTGAAAGGTATTTTTTAAAAATAGTTTATTATAATATGGGGAGGGGTGCTTCTCATCAAATACGTCAGTGACCACACCATCGCAGGGCCGTGCACCTGGAGATATGGCTTGAGTAGGGGCTGTACCAGGATGGTACACTGCTCTGCTCACTCTCATGCCCCTGCTACCCAGCATAGCATCTGCTACATGACAAATGCTCTAGTGATACCAGATGAAGGAAGAAAATGTATTGGCCAGACTTCAGAAGGACCAGAGAGTTACACCTTTCTAGGAAGTCTCCATATCCCCCCAAAGAAAAAAGAAATCCTTTCCTGTCCAAGGCAGAATGGGGCACACACCAAGTAATGCTGGGGAGATTGACAGAGAAAGACAGGTTAGGACCTAGCTTCTTGGGCAACAGAGGCAGGCCTGGGTCAGTATTTCACCCTAACTATAGGGCCCCGGAACACCTGAGCACCCTGATAAACACATTCACACAGGGGTGTCTATGGAGAGTGGAACACAGAGCTATAACAGACAATATTTGTAAACAGAAGGCTGGATGGAAGCTGGTGTTGCCTCTCTCTCTCTCCTTCTCTCTCTCTCCATATATATACATATACACATACATATACATATATGATATTGAGAATCAAACCTAGGGCCATGGATATGCTAGGTGACTTCTCTGTCACAGAGCTATATGTGCTATGTGAACTTCTCAGAGATGAAGGCAAGCATGTAGACCAGCATGCCCATGGGCATACCATGTCACCTAGATGGCGGCCTTTGCCTCCCTTAACAACACAGGGTGGAGGGTTTAGCTTCAAATTTCTAAAATTCTACTCTTTATTAAGTTGTCATTTGCATCTGCCACTTCAGACAGGCACCGAAGAGGCCAACAACATGCTGGCGATAAGGATTATCAGTGGCTGCCAATCAGCTGGTCACTTCCAAAGACCTGCAGGACTTCTAGAGACTGCAGGTGTAAGAGCTGTATGGTTGCTAGAGCAACGTGTGAAGTCACAAACCCCCAACTCCCAGAGAGTCGGCACACATGGCAAAGGCTAAAGAGAACCACAGCACACCTGGAGTTGCTGATGTCAGGACCTAGGACCAGCAGGGAAACAGAGCGGGGAGCCCAGGTCGCAGCTGGGCTTGGCAGTTTGTGGGAACTACAGTATTCATGTCCACTGAGTTAAATGTGGCAATGAGAGCCCTCTGTCTGCTGGAAGAAAACAAAGGGGGCACAAGGGATTCGTCCCAGGCACACACTGGTGGCCTGACCACAGAAGCAGCCACTCAAGTACACATGTGAGGAGAGACGGGAAGACCAAGGCCAGAGCTGAAGCCCTTCCACTCAGGACGAAGGCCAGGAAACAGGACACCAATCCATTAATCCCACACCCTCATGACCAAGCAGTTTAGCTTCCAGGAACACAAACAGCTTCCATCATCAAAAAAAAAAAAAAAAAAAAAAAAAAAAGCCCTGAGGTCTTTATAAAGGGAGAATGTTCTGGGGCAAATAGACTTCAGGTCTATACCCTGGGGTTTGCGCAGTAGAGCAACATTCTACAGCTGAGAGCCAGAGCAAGGCCTGGGGATAAGGCCAAGTTTAGACCCTACCAGCTTCACATGCCACAGGGCCAGACTTAGACTCAGGCTGCCAGACTCAGGACAGAAGGAACCTTTGGGAGTTCAGGTCAGCAGAAAATGTTGCGGATGGGCCCAGGGGATCAATGACTGGGAAAAGCTATGCCTTTCTCCACCCCTCAAAGGAGAATGGTTCTGTCTCTCTTCCAGGGGAAAGCCAGAGCCTTATCCAGCTTTACTGCAGTCAGGACAGCACAGAACACAACAGTTTCGCCTCCCGTATCCACTTACTCATGTGGCCCAGAAAACTGGGCCTTGCCCAGCTCCTTGTCTGAGGACATGTGGCCAGGGTGAAGACAGTGTCTTAGTCAAAAGTACACAGAATACCTGACAGAACCTTGAACCCAGGTGGCCTTCTCCCAGACCCTTACTCTCCTGTCACTAGGCTTCCCCATGAGACAGGAATGGTGACATTACATGCAAATGTCAGAACACACACATTCTGCCTTTAGACCTTCTATATAACATTCATATAAGCAGATTCAGCCTCTTAGTAATTTCATCCCAACTTTCCCCATGTGTGCCCTCCTGTATGAACTCCTCATCTGTGCCCCAGGTACTGGCTGGATCTTAGAAGGCAGGCACACATGTCATCTTGCAGAGCCCGAACACCTAACACAGAGCCTGAGACGGACAGCTGGCCCCTGGGTTCTCAATTCATGCGACTGAAGCATATGCCCTTCAGTGAGAGTGCTGAACCCTGCCCCACCAACACAGTTCTAGGGACTAATGCAGCAGAGTAAGAGAATACACTGCTAGGAAGCTTTCCTATGACCATTTCAAAGCACAGCTGAAGGGACAGGATTGTACAACTTTAAGAAACGGGGAGGGAGCTCTTCGGGGCTTCCACCAAACCTGGTTATTTTAAGAGCAGGGTAGGGAAGCTGCCTCCAGGCCACTGAGACTGTGAGCATGCCAACCCCCTGAGTCACTGGCTATTAGAGAGCACTTCATACAGCTCTCTAACAGGAAAATAGGCAAACAAGAGGGAGATCGGTCTCTGGCCTCATTAGGAGCTTCACAGAATTCCATGACGTGGAAGTGAGTGGTAATGTGGCCTCTGGGCCCACTCCAGGCCCTAATGGGCCACCCAGCATCCCAACCAGCCAGTGATGGGGGTACCTGTCTGGGATAGATGATGCAAATGGAATTTCAGGGCATATCTGCTAATGCTGTGGGCACAACGCTTATGAGCAGTACGTCTTCCATAACTGAGGACAAGACTTAGGGAGGGGGATAGAAGGGGACACTTCCAGGAGTAACACCTGGGAAGAACCTGCCATGGTCCAAGCTCTTTGCACTTCCAAGCAGGTGTGGAACTTGGGGAGAAGAAGACAGAGCCTCAGACCCTCTAAGATCCCCCTTTCAGCCTATGGAGCATAGCTGAGCTCCACAGAAGGGGGAGGGCACCATGGGTCCCCCTGGACACTGATCTATAGCCAGGAGACAAGTCCCACTCACAGGAGACACACTGTTACACAAACGTAAGAGTCTGGGATGTGGAAAGGGGGTGGAGGTAATGGGGCAGAGACAGTGCTAGCCACCTGTGGTCATTCTTTTCATGGTTAGTTCTAAATTGTATCCCAAGGCCAACTTTAGACCAATATCAGAGACTGAAAAAAATTTGTATAATTAGCAGACAAGCAAGAACTTTTCCCCTGTGCCTAGGTGTTGGAGGGTCTTCCCCACCTTCTCTTCTATTAGTTTCAGTGTATCTGGGTTTATGTGAAGGTCCTTGATCCACTTGGACTTGAGCTTTGTACAAGGAGATAAGAATGGATCAATTTGCATTCTTCTACATGCTGACCTCCAGTTGAACCAGCACCATTTGTTGAAGATGTTGTCCTTTTTTCACTGGATGGTTTTAGCTCCAAAGGTAGGATTTAATTTTAAAAATAAAAAAAAAATGTACTTTACTGAAATCTTAGAAAAGCTCTAAGAAATATTTTTCTTTGAATACATGTGACAAGGTACAGGTGTTCTGAAAAATAATGGGGCAGCCAGAAATACCATTCTCATGAGGCATTAAACACCAGGAGCCGACCCTCACTGCTTCATGAGCAGGCTAGAGACTGCACCCTGCCGTTCTCCATTAAAAAAAACCTCATCCACCACCATCAAAAGGTGCAAACTGGAAACTTTATACAGCCATTATTATATGACTGGGGTTTTGTTTGTTTAGTGTGAGGGCGAGACAGCTGTATGCACATGTGTACAGGTATGTGCCTGCACAGAAGCCAAACTCTGCACTATGTCCTTGAATCGGGATCTCTCAGTGAAACTAGAGTTAAGCTGGTGGCCAGCAGTTCCAGTGACCCTCCAGTCTCTGCCCCCGACACCACAGCACTGATTACATGGGTTTTTATGTAGCTCCTGGGATAAGAACTCACATCCTCCTGTCTGCACACTAAGTGCTCTCTGACCCACTGGGCCATCTCCCCCGCCCAGACAGATGTGACTGTTTCTAACTTGTCTCTTCAAAATGGCTTTATTATCTTTATTTTTTTGGACATGTATGTGAACACATGTGCGCCATATCATGTGTGTGATCAAATAACCCATGGGAGTCACTTCTCTCCTATTATGTGTGTGATCAAATAACCCGTAGGAGTCACCTCTCTCCTATTACTGTATTGGTTCCAGGATATCAAACTCAGGCTTGAGAGCAAGCCCATTTACCCAGTGAGTCATCCTCACCAGCCCTAACTATACCTTGTAAAAGGACTTCTGACCTAAAGACTGGCCAGTCCATTTCCATATTATATAACCACAGCTGGGGAGATGGGTCATTGCTGTTTTCTTGGATCGCGCTCACTGTGAGAGAGAAATAGTTTACAGGAGGAAAGGTTTTTTTGTGGCTCAGTTTCACGAATTTCTGTGTACTCTGTTTCCATGCAACTTCCTCGAAGCTGAAATGTCATGGTAGGGCAAAGCAAGAGAAAGTGCAGCGGTGACCAGGGACAAAAGTGGCCTCCTTCCTCCTTTCAGGTCCCTCCTCCTAGTATGCATAACCTCTTCCCAATACTGCTATACACTGTGAGCCCAGTGGGGTGGGTTAACCCACAGATGGGGTCAGAGCCCAGAGGACTGATCACCTCCAGAAGCTACCAGCTGGCAGACAACCAAACCTTCATAAACACATGAGACTTCTGGGCCACGCTTCACACCACAATCCAGGAGAGACACAGAACCACCATAAATCCCTCACCTCTCGTCTTAGTTTCTTTTCTATTGCTGCACAGATAACAACAGCCAAGGCAACTTAAAGAAGAAATCGATTATGGGGCCTTGCTTACAGCTTCAGGGGTTGAGTTCATGACCATCATGGTAGGGAGCATGGCAGCAGGCAGGCAGGCACAGAGCAAAGTAATAAATAAGAGCCACGTCTTGAGACAAGTACTGCCAGGCAGAGAGAGAACTAACTGGGATTCACATTGGCTTCTAAAACCTCAATGCCCATTCCCAGTGACACACTTCTTTCAACAAGGCCATACCTCCTAATCCATCCCAAACAATTTCACCAAATGGGGACCAAGTAGTCTAACTCATGAGCCTATGGGTGTCATTCTATTGCAAACCATCACACGCCCAGAACACAGAAAGGTAAGTCCCTTTTGAATTTGGACCCAGGCTACCCAAATTGTCGTTCTTCAGCTGACAAGCTGAGCCTTCCTCCCATGACAGATTTCAAATTCCTTTCTCCCACTGTCCTTTCTAGCAGATTGTAGGTGTGACGGCTATGTTGCTGTTCTGTAAAGAGGTGACTTATTTTACAATTGCACTTTCTACTCGTTCTCCATCCACAGCAGCTGGACCAGAATTTCATGTGTACAGAAAGCAGAATAGTAGCCATCGTCATCAGATCAGCTGTGCCCACTTGCAAACTGTAGGCTAGTTGACTGTTGACATTTTCTCAAGGTTGTGGGTGTAGTGATTTGACTAGGTTAGGCCCCCCATCGTTTCATGTGTTTTAATGCTTGGCCATAGGGAGTGGCACTCTTAGGAGGTGTGGCCTTGTTAGACTAGTGTATCACTCTGTAGGGAGAATTTGAGGCCTCCTATGCTCAAGGTCTGCCCAGTGTAGAATGAGAGCCTATTCCTGGCTGCCTGCAGAACTCAACCCCCTTTGGCTGCCTGTGGATCAAGACATAGAACTCTCAGCTCTTTCTCCAGCACCATGTCTGCCAGCAGGCTGCCATGCTTCATGTCATGATGATAATGGACTGAACCTCTGAAACTGTAAGCCAGCCCCAATTAAATGCTTGCCTTTATATAAGAGTTGCCTTGGTCACCGTGTCTATACACAGCAATAAAAACCCTAAGACAGTGAGGTTGGGAGGTCACTGGACCCTTCGGTCACAAGACACAGCCCAAGAAGTCCTGAGCCCAAGGTTCTCTATGCTGGTGGCACCTGACAATCACCTGGAGAGAGGTTAAAGCCACCACACCTGGTCCTACCCTGCACCAATCCAATGGAATTGTAAAGGTTAAAGTTAACCTGCAAGTTATCCAAGGACCAATAACTTCCTGAAATGCTGGGGGCTGCTGTTCAGGGAAGATAACAAGTCATGTGTTTTCACTTCAGTAAACAAGGTTGGTTGCCCCAGCTGCACAGGATGTGCTTGATCAGACACAGGCGGGAGGTATGCAGGCAGAAAACACATCAGGGTGTATGCTCACCCCCACTGGACAAAGATGGGAAGTATCATAGCCCTGTGGGTTCTGCCTTTATAAACATCTGACTAACCTAATTCAGTGCCATTTTCTGGGAATCCTAGGAACAGACTGGGCCCGTGTCCATCTTCCTGGCCAGAATTAAATAAAGCTTGCTTTAATTGGATGATCTTGCAATTTGCAGGTTTAACAGAATCTCTGGGGTTAGGACCCTGGGGGCCTCCAAGAGGATTTTCTGTTCTGCATCTAAGCATCCTTCCTCTCATTTGGCTGTTGGGAAAATCTGGCGCTGATGGAGCAGGGGGATAAACACTCCCAGTCCACACGGCTATGCTCAGCCCGGAAGGTAGAACCCAGCACAGGCCTTGTCTGTCTGAGCCTTGTCCCTTCTCTGGCATCCACAATGAAGCACAGTCCTACGGCCACTGCCAACAGCAAACTGCACTGCAGGAGGCCAAGGCCATGTTGACTGTCCTCTAATGCCTGGGGCCTCATTCTCAGAAGCTGTCATGCAGGCCTGGCTACCGGTGGACCATGGAGAGTTAATGAAAACCTCCGTCCTTGAGCTTCCATGAACGTTCATGCTATCTTACATTTACTTTAAAACATAGGGACTCGTTTATAAATGAGCCTACACTGGGGGGATCTGTAAACATGCAATCCTACTTTATGACTACTTACATTTCTCCTTTACTGTGAAGGTTCCAGAAAGGGGCTAAATATCTGGGTTAGAAAGTATTCAAGGCCCTGGAGAGCTGGCTTTGGTCAGCAGATAAACTGCAGGGAAATGTGCCTGAAGCTTTAAAGAGACACAGGGCCTTCCTGTTCCTGTGACCTCTTCAGTCAGAGGAACTGCAGGACAAAGACCATCAGTGAGTAGCTGGGAGCAATGGCCCCCAAAGGGAAAGCTTGAAGCAAGTCACATGGGCCCCAGAGAGGGACAATTCTTGTCTCAGTGTCAGCTGCTGTCACCCTTCTACCCCATGGGGCCAAATGTTCTATCCCACTGCCTTCAGAAAGGAGGGCAGCTGAAGAGTCCACTTTCAAAATTGGCAGATGGGTTTGTAAAAATCACAGGGCACAACGAAGGGCCCAGGTCAGCAGATGGCAAGGGTGCTAACATGCACAGGACACCGGTGCTCACCCCACACAGCGTACGGAGAAAGGACTGAATGGAAGATGATATGAATATGTTTCAGTATACTCACTGCTGATAAAGAAAAGAAAGGAAAGGAAAAAAATCCAGGCGTTTGATTTACAGAAAGAAATGCTTTGTATTAACAGTCTGTGTGCCTTCAATGTCTATGGGTGTCTACAAGACTAAACCTAAATGGGGAATGTGGAAAGTGCAGCCATGCTGACCACCAAGGCCAGCCAGCCACTGCTGGGCAGGGTGAGGCAGCCTAGGCTTCTGATTTCCCCCTGGGCAAACTTGGACAGCAGAAAGGGGTCTGGTGAAACCCATCACTCACTCACTCACTCACTTCCTGAAAGGGCTGAGGCTTTTAAGCACCTAAGACATGGCCAGGTTTGCTGATAATGGGTTTAGAAGCTCTCTGGCAACAGGCGGAGGCAATCAGTTGTGTCCCTGCAGATGGTCAGGCTGCTGCTGACTGACATGGCTCACGATCGATGTGCTTGGAAAAGTGAATCTGGGAATACTATGAGCACTGTAGCCAAAAGGCAGGCTCTGGATGCTTGGGCAAGCTGCCTGCCTGTGCACTCTTGCTTTTTGGCAACTGTGAACCAGAGGCATGGCCAGTGTAGAAGAAAGGGATTCAAAACCCCAAAGAAGCAACACATGAAAGTAAAGTGTCCTTATATGAGCTAATATGAACAGGAAACAGGAAAGTCTGCCTGCTCCACCCACCCTCATCAGGCGAGAGCTAAGATGGACACAGGAGTCAGATTCTGGGGCTACCTGGCATGTGCCACACAACAGTGTCTAGTTTGGGCTCCCTCCCGAAAGGGTCAGCCCCAGTCTACATTCCTCACCAGAGGCTAGCCCCACCCCACTCCAGAGCATGCTTCCCCTGACTAGGAAACTCACAGAGCCAGAGCAGGAGGCTGGGAGGTCATAAGCCTAGAGCTGTCACAGCAACGATCGAGCCCACAGAGACAGCCATATGGATCAACTATGCCTAGAACCCAGGGCCTTTTCAGTTGTATGAGTAACATGTTCCTTCTTTGACTTAAACCAGTCTGAAGAGGGGTACCTATCACTCACACCTGAAGAACATTCTACATTAATGTTCTCTCTCTCCCTAGTAAAGGCCACCTGTTTACACTATCCCTTACCAGGGAAACTCAGACCTCTTATGCAGCATCTATGTGAACTGCCAGTCAGCTTAATTTTGCAATTGTTAATTCCATGAAATTTACAAGAATTTCAGAATTGGGGATCAAGAGGGGGAAGGTGCCCTACCACTCCCCCATCTCTGAGCCCTGGGTCCAGGTACCTTCTGCATAGAGGGTAGCAAGGTATAGAATCAGGACCTAGCCTCAACTGAGCTGAGGCTTTCCAAGGGCAGCCATACCCCTGGGAAGTCTCTGCCTCTCAGCAACCTTCTATGCCTGAGCAGCCCAACAGCCTACTTCTCCATTAATGGAAATTAAAACCAAGCAAAAGCTGACCTTCCACTAAGGAAAGGCATCAAGGCCAGCCCAAGGCTGTGGGGTGAACTTCAAGCATACACCAGACAGATACTATTGTCTCTCAACGGACATAAAGCAACCCAACTTGCATTGATATTCTGATAGCAAAATTCAGATGTGGCAGAGGCAGCCTGCAGGGAGTGATAATCTGGACCTGCCCCTTACCTGCTCTGTCCTTAGCCTGAGTCTCCTTTTTACCCATTCTAGGTTTCACTCTGTCCTCTGCTAAGGGTGACACTATTACAGCATCCCCCTGACAACTGTGTCCTCTTCACTGGCCAGGGCAGTAGCCAAAGCCCCATCACACCTGTAATCGATCTCCGATCACAGTTCTATAGATGAGTCCGGTATAATGCCCCCTTTACATGCTTTGGTGGGAAAGACACAGGTCTGCAACCATATCTGGCTGGATCAGCTCCTACCATCAACAGTCCTAAGCTACAAACATCTCTCTTACACCTGTAAGGGGGACACATGGCATCCACTTAGACAGTGACTAAGAACAGAGGTTACTCAGCATGGTGCCGGGCCAGCAGCACAGATCCATAATGATTGGGTTACTGTCACCATCTTTACTGAGACTTTCCACCTTAGGTTTCTGGGGTCTGGCTCCCTCGTTGGCAGTCTTCATTGTATATGAGAGCTGTCAGCAACCCCTAACCCCCAAACACATGACCTTTATGTCTGGGTTGATTGTATTAAAGTTGACATCTTGGTAAAGAAAAACTGTCCCGACGTTCCATGCTGCTCTCAGAACACAGAGTCTCAGAAGGTCAGTTCCCTAAAATTTTGAAGCAACCATGTGGGTGGATCAAGACGCCTAACATCTACCTCTGACTTTTCTGAGCTTTGCTTGCTCTTCTGTAAGTAGGACACCTAACTCCTGGGATCAAAGTAGATATAGGCCAGGTCCTTAAACCATGTCTAGGATACAGCAGACATGCACAGCTCAGCGAAGGCAGTCACCAGGGGACCTCAAGCAAGACTAACTTCTCCCTTCCCCTTTCTTCCCTTTGACTCTGTGTTCCTTACTCTGCCGAGGGCTGTTCTCTCCTTATCACAGAGCCACAGGGATTCCTCAAACGCCACAGAAACTTTACCTCAGTGGCTTCATGGAGACAGACTCAGCACAGACTCTCACCTGTAGGTGGCTACCTCCAAGCTGAGGCCCGTCTTCACCTGCAGGAGCTCCTGGTACTCCCGCAGCCTATCAGCCATGGCCAAGGTAAGGGCTTCCTTCTCATCCTCCAGGCTGTCAATCACTCTCTGAAGAGAACAGAGAACCTTTAGATCCAAATCTCAGAGCTTCATAAACAGAACTAAACATACCAACAGTGCAGGGCATAAAAAGAGGTGTGACCTGGGTAGGGACAGTTTCAAACAATGAATCTCTTGCAGGTGCAAGGTTTACTGCATGTGGAGGATTTTTATAGAACGGATGCTTTTCCCTTTGGAGTTCCTCACAAAATGAAGGCATAGTTTATTAAAATTACTTCTGCTTCAGACATTAGGACACACAGGAGATCCAAATACATCCAACCAGGTAACTAAGATGCTATTTAAATGTTAGCCGTGACCGGAAATCTTTTATAATACTTAAAACAGAAGTCACTTTCATATGAACTAAAATGTCTCCCAAACTCATCATTGTTCAATAACAGCAGATAAGTGAACAGAAATACCTTTATTTTACCTAAAAATGATATTTTCAAAATATCTGGGGTAAAATGTATTGCTGGCATAAATATACAAACTCAAGAGCCGTAGCGGTGAATTAGTTCAACTGCTTTGGCTTCTGGCTGGTGGCATACATGCACTCCACCTGCCCAAGAGCTTTAGATTCAAGAATGAATCAATCTCTCTCTCTCTCTCTCTCTCTCTCTCTCTCTCTCTCACTCTCTCGTGCACACCAGCTAATTTTGATATGCCTTGATTAGCTCCATGGTTGGGCACTTCTAAATCTCCCTGCAGCTAGCAAACACTCCCCTCTGGTATTACTGAGTTACCATCTTTTAAAATCTATATTCAACTCTGCTAACCCAGACCCAATTAGGGAAGTGGCCCCTAGGGCCACTTTCCCAGATTCTTACATGCTGGTGAGCCTTTAAGTTTCATCTTTCTGCTCTCCCATCATGGCGATATTCTCATTCTCTTTCTGTCTGTCTCTGTCTGTCTGTCTGTCTGTCTGTCTCTCTCTCTCTCTCTCTCTCTCTCTCTCTCTCTCTCTCAATTCTTTATTATCAATCAAAGCTAGCTGGGAGCAGGGACCCTCAGGAATGGAATTGTGGCTTTTGGGAGCCAAAATAAGACAAAGCATTAGAACCAAATCCCAACACAGACCCTTACATAAATAATTCTTTTGGAATGTAGTTAATAAGGTTCTCCCACCCCGGTTGTTTCCCTCCACTGGATCTGTCTTTTCCCAAGTTAGGAGACATGCTAACCCTGCAATCAGGCTCTTGACCAGAAACCACCACAGACCAGTCACATAATACATTCCAGGTAAACTAAATTTAAGGTTAAGTAATCAAGACAATGTTATCCTCTTCAAAATGCCCATTTCAAGACAATACTGTCTTTTAATTAATGTACATTTTACAATTATTTTATTTGAGATAGGGTCTGTCTATGTAACCCTGGCTGTCCTGGAACTCTATATGTAGACTTGGCTGACCTCAGAGTCACAGAGATTCTCCTGCCTCTGTCTCCCAAGTTCTGGAATTAAAGATGTTCATCATGGCAAGCTGGGTTAATCATTTTTTTAAAAAGATTATTATGTAGATAAATCAGCTTCTTGTAGCACTTCCATTTCTAAGCCAATGATTGTGTTTTCTGTTTACAAAAGGTGCCAAGTTTTTAAAATTTTTCTTAAAGATTTATTTTGTTTTAAATTGTGTGTGTGAGTGTGTGTGTGTGTGTGTGTGTGTGTGTGTGTGTGCATGTGAGTGCAGGTGCTCACGGAGGCCAGAAGTGAGTTACTGACACAGATGATAAGAACTGAACTCACATTCTCTGTAAGAACAGTTCACATGCTTAACCTCTCAGCCATCCTCCATTCTCAGTTCACAATAGTTTTAAAGCAAAGAAATATGTTTAAGAAACATTAATGTGGGGGGGGGGGCTGGGAAGATGGTTCAGAGTTAAGTGAATTTGATCTTCTGCAGAAGACCTGGGTTCTATTCCCAGCACCTACTTGGTGGCTCACAACCTCTGTAATTCTAGTTCCAGGGGATCCAATGGCCCTTTCTGCCCTTTGATGACACCAGGCGCACATATGATACACAAATACATAAAATAAAACAGTCTTTTAAAAGAACCATTAATACCCCAGGGCATGTCATGTTAACAGATTCCAAAGCTGGCATTATAGGCAGAGAAAGCAGTTCACCGAGGCAGACCATCTGCCAATCTCAAGTGACAGAGACTTTAGATTTGGCAATAATATTTATTCCTTCTATAGTAAAGTCTCCATGTTAAAAAAAAAATCTCCGTTCTACTCCTTTAGAGGGAATAGAAATTCAGAGGCAAAGTTGAAATCTAAAAGGCTCTCTCTCCCTCCCTATGAGTGTGTGTGTGTGTGTGTGTGTGTGTAACTCACAATGCTTAGCCCCCAGAGTGCTGGCACTGTACATGTGTGCTACTAAACCTGGCTTATTATCTTTTCTACCACAAGAAAATTGACCTAATCGTTAAAACCTGAGGATTTATCAATTAATTCTCACAAAGAAGTTTAAGTGATACTAAACTGCTTAGAAAAAAAAATACCAGATGAACTCAGTTCTCCACCCATAGTTTAAAACTAAAGAACCATGCCACAACGATGTCCAGGAAGACGCTCTCCTCCCCCGGTACTGAGGCTAGTTTTCTGTACCCCACCCCACAGAATATGAACAGGAAAATAAAACCACGCTGAAGTCCAAACAAATATAGTTCCAAGCAAATTTCCCTGTGAGTCAACTCTTCCCAAATGGTGGAAGGAAAAGCCATTGACTTCTGGAGGCAGGAACAAAATAACAACCACTCCTGCCAGTGGGAGATAGCTTCAGAATCCAGCTCGGCTCTGCCAATACTTTTCATGCCACAGGCCAGGCCGGGAGTGCTGGGGCCTCCCACACAGAGTGGTACTTCCAACACACACAGAAGCAGTTGTATCCAAGGCTGCAACAACTCGGGGGAAAGCCCAGTCTTTCAGCTGCCGTGCAGAGAACTTTCCAGCTACCTCATCAGCAATGGACGGTCTGCTGCTGCTCTCTCTTCAAGGAGCTTGAGCCCTCCCTGACTGAGCATATCAGACAGAATGTCCAGAGCTTGCTAATGTCCTAGTCACCTCAGGTCTTAAACGCTAGAACTCAAGGGAACTGAATACTAGGATAGCTCGTTCACACCCAAAAGTAAATACACTAATAAGAAGCATGGGTTGAGTCAGGTGTGGTGTTGTATGTTTTTACCTCTGGCAAATGGAAGGTAGAGGCAGAAGGCTCTTTGCAAGTTCAAGGCCAAGCTGGTCTACACAGTGAGTTCTAGGACAGCCAGGACTATATAGACCAGAAAGACCTTATCTTAAAACAAGGAGAAGGAGAAAGAGGAGGAGGAAGAAGAGGAGGAGGAAGAGGAGGAGGAGGAAGGATAAGAGGAGAAGGAAGAAGAGGAGGAGGAAAAGGAAGAATAAGAGGAGAAGGAAGAATAAGAGGAGAAGGAAGAAGAGGAGGAGGAAGAGGAAGAAGAGGAAGAATAAGAGGAGAAGGAAGAAGAGGAGGAAGAAGAATAAGAGGAAAAGGAAGAATAAGAGGAGAAGGAAGAATAAGAAGAGAAGGAAGAAGAGGAGGAAGAGGAGGAGGAGGAGGAACAGGAGGAGGAACAGGAGCAGCAGCAGCAGCAGCAACAACAGCAGCAGGAGCATGAATTGTGTGCCCTGTGTGTTTGTAGTGGTACCAGGCAGCACAGTACACTCCAAGGCATTTCAGAGGCATCTCAAACTGGCTGTTTAAATTGGACTCAGAACTGTGATCTTCTTGTGCCCTTCTGCAAAAAGTGCCCTTCTTCTGGTTGCCATTCACAGTCCTGGGGTCAACTTCGATGCCCCACCCCAAGCCCACGCTGTGCCCGTCACTACTATATCCAACCCATCAGCAAACCTTGATAGAGCTTCAACTTGAAAGAAGAGCCTTCCCTCAGTCTACCATTCTGCCCCCTGGCCAAGCCTTTGGTGGCCTCAACTGTTCCAGCACTGCTCCTACACTGGTCCATGAAGTGTAGCAAACACTTCAAACACAGTAAAGACTGATCCATTACCACGTTCACTCTGCTCAGGACTCCCTGGTGGCTTTCAGTGGGACTCAGATTTAAAAAGAGGGCCTTGGGGATGGAGAGATGGCTCAGTAGTTAAGAGCACTGACTGTTACTTGAGAGGTCCTGAGTTCAATTCCAAGCCACTACATGGTGGCTCATAACCATCTGTAATGGGATCTGATGCCCTCTTCTGATGTGTCTGAAGACAGCAACAATGTACTTACATAAAAACAAACAAAAAACAAGTAAACAAATCTAAAACAAACAAACAAAACCCAGCCACCCTCTGCTTCATTGTCCCAGCCCTGATGGCTTCCCAAGTTCTCAGGAGTAGCATGCACTGCTGCCACGTCAAGACATTCGCCATCATGGCCTGTCCTCTTCCTTTCTGTTATTTTTCACTGCTTCATCCCTAGCCACAAAGAGGGAGACCCGGGGGCCCAACAACCATTAATTGCATAAATTAATTAAAGCCACCCAGCCAATAGCAAATGAATATATGCTTTTCATTTTCACAGAGGAGGAAGCAGGACCACACAAGGGTTAATGAGGTTAACCTTAAGGTAATCTTACAGTCTGAGATAGAGTGACAGTCAGAATTCAGCCCCAAACAGGAAGGCGACAAGAACACTGAGCCTTAACTATGAAGCTAGTCCTGTCTGCCTTCTTTTCAAAAGAAGTGTCTCCTTCAGATTTTGGAATTGTTCACAGTGGAGCTGGCAGCTAAGAGTCCCCATCACAGAAAATAAGTGTCTCTAGGGTAAGGCTTGAGTAAATGACAAGATCTTCAAGGCCTTTCTGAGGTCCCTTGCAGGTCTTCTAACATCCCCTTCACCAGGATACAGGAAAAAAAATAAAATAAAATAAAAATAAATAAATAAATAAAAATAAAAGCTAGAATCATACACCAGGAAAAGGGGTCTGAATGCATCCTTGGGTTTCATGATAGCAGGCAACCTCGGGGCTGGCCCTCAGAAAGAGCAGTTATCACTCCACCTATGCAGAGCTAAAGGTTTCTCTTGAATAAAACACACAGAAGAGAGGAAACTCTGTTGTGGCCACTTATTGACTGGTAGCCTCATCTTTAGCATCTGTGAAACAGGGCTAACATTAATATTCACCTTCTGAGATCGGTGAATATGTATTTGAATCTGTATGAATATGTATTCACTAAGAGTGAATACACAGACTAGGCCTGACACCTCCCAAGGCTGTCAGCAATGCCACATTTTTACAAAAAGTCAGCTAAGCCAGTCTTTATATTTTCAGTCTCTCCAGACTGAGCATAAAAGAAAATTGGGGGGAAAAAAGTAAAGGCTTGGGGTTGAAACAACATTTTCTCCTGACATAATTCTGAACATTGTTTATGATTGTTGAAGAAGTGTTTCAGAGTGGGATCTGAAATGCAGTTGCCTTCAGATAACTGGGCAGAGACACAATGTAGTTAAGATTGCAGCTGGCAGCATTTAGCAAAAGCAAAACCTAAACAAACTGGGATTGAAGAAGAGATCCAGGTCCTCATGTTCACTGTCCTGGCTCTTGTTTCCAGAAGGGAAAAGAGCCAAGCCTGAAACAGAGAGACCCCAGGGTGGGGAGCTGTGGGTGGGGTCCTATTGCAAGCCAGGTGTGACCTCAGGTGTGACTTCACTAGCAATCTGGAGTCCTTGTGGAAGGGCTGCACAGTGCTTCTATATGCACTTCCAATTCCCAGTCGTCCTCCTGTCAGGGAACTCCGCTTCTCTGTCTCAGATTTGCCCCTGAAGATTTTATTAGCCAGAGCTTCAAGATCCACGATCTGCCACCCACTCTCCAGCTCTTTGGCTAGCAAAATACTAGCCCATCGCTGGGGACCCAGAAGAAATCAAGAGATACTGACTACCAGATACCTGTCCCATCATCCCAGTCATCCATTCCACAACTGTCATGTTCACTTGTGACTTTTAAGAAAAACGGTATCACAACATCTCCAGCCTTCGGCTCCTAGCTGCAAACTCTTCTCTTCAAATATTTCTGAAGCTATGCTTGTCTTACTTCAGAACAACTTCCTGAGACCGTCCCCCCCCCCCCCCCCCCCACACACACACACTGGTGTGATTTGGGAGTAATTCCAATTCTGGCTGGGGCTGGAGTCAAACACTAGGACCGAACTGAGTGCACAGGCAATAAATCTGCCACAGGTTCACGCTCACAGCGTCAGAGGGTTACAGCTCAGCTGCTCTGAAATAAGGACCGTTTATATTAGTCTGTAGTTGAAGTCACACCTCACCACAGGGGCCTGCTTTCTCCTGGTGTTTACACAACCCAGAGATCTGCCCTCAGCTCACACTGTGAGCTCTGACCCTCTTTCTGTATGACAGTTACCTAGTCCTCTCACGGGAACAAACAAATAAACAAAAAAAAAAAAAAAAAAAAAAAAACCAGAAAAATATGACAGCTGCCCGAAGAGCTGCAAGCAGCTGCCTCCAGCTGGAAAATAATTCTGGCAAAATAAAAAAAGGTGCTTGGAGTCCTATTTAAGCATGGCCGGCCTCCAGGTAAGG
>JANHMN010000003.1:62463653-62517389 GCA_030674055.1 Rhabdomys pumilio
AGAGAGAGAGAGAGAGAGAGAGAGAGAGAGAGAGAGAGAGAGAGAGAGAGAGAGATCAAAAACAGAACTAGTAGGATCGTTGATCAGGATGTGCCTAAACATGTCTGGATCTAAAGGTGACACTAACAAGTTGATGGGCACTAGGCTAGCCACCGGGACCTGACCCATGGTGTCAGCCCTCCGACTTAAGGATTGCACTAACCCCTTATTCTTAGACTAGCTAGCTACACGCCAGAATCCTGTGGCCTCATAAATAGCAAAGCTGCTGGCAGCATACGCTTCTCTGGGTGGGGCTGAATCAACTGCATGTCCCAGGAACCTGTGCTCGTCCACTGGGTGCGCAGGGGTGCGTGAACAGACTATAGGGAAGGGGCGCGGTCCCTGCTCACGGACCTGCCGCTCCTCCGCCTGCATCCCGTACTCCTCGCGCATCCGCAGCAGCTCATCCTCCAGCCTCGCGCGCAGCTGTTCCAACTCCAGAGCCTGGTTCCGCAGGGCGTCCGCCTCCTGCGCGCACAGCCGCGCCTCATCCTCCGCCTGGAGCCGACTCTCTTGGCCGCGGCGCAGCGCTTGCTCTAGCTCGCGCACCTCGTCCTCGTACAGCTGCACGCTCTCCCTCCACGACTCGGCCACCAGCAGGGCGTAGCTGTCGTGCACGTCCCGCAGGCGCGGCGAGGGCGCGGCGGGGCCGGTGGCGCGGGCTCGGAAGTGCATGGTGAGGCTGGCTGCGCGGGCGCGTAGATCCCGCACTTGGCGCTCGTGGGCAGCGTCCAGGTCGCGGCGCTCAGCTTCCAGCCGGCCCAGCAGCTCCTCGAGGGCGGCGCGCGCGCCCAGCGCCTCCTCCAACTCCCGCCGCTGCGCTCCCAGCTCGGCATCCAGACGGCTGCGGACTGTGCCGGCTTCCACACCTTCCCGCTGCAGCTCCAGCAACTCCCTCCGCAGCGCGTCGCGCTCGCCCTCGGCCAGGGCTGTGGACCAGCTCAGTTCGTCCAGCTGCTGTCGCAGGCTGCGCGCCTCCTCGGCGTAGAGCGCCTGATCCTCGGCCCAGCGGTCCTCCCAACTCAGCCGGTTGCGCAGCTCCTCCTCCAGCAGCAGGTTCTCGCGCTCCAGCTCTCGCACCCGGCATACGTAGTCGTAAAGCCGGGCATTGAGCTCCTGGAGCTCGGCCTTTTCGGAAGCCGTCTGCAGCCGCCAGGACAGCATCTTGCTGGGTGTGCCGAGCCCTTTCGATGAACCGTTTGCCTCCTGCCCTGATCTTGTCCCCTCCGCCCCGCCGCTCCGCGCCGCGCCTGCCTTGCCGCTGCCTCGGAGGCCCTTGGACTGGCGCACCGACTGGCGAGCTTTCCCACTTAGTGGCCCGGTCGCGCGACCGTGGACTTGTGCCACCGCCTCCAGCCAATCAGGACTCGGCCCGCGCTACCACTGCGGCCTGACAGCGCCCTCTGCCGGAAAGATCGCGGCATGGTGAGGCTGCCCAGCACTGGCCTCCTGGTGGCCCAGGGTAATCCCACGTGGGTTGTCGGATTGCTGCGTGCTGGCTATCTGGGACACCTTTTGAGGCTCCCTGTTGCGACTCCTAGGGCGCATCTTAGGCACTCCTAAATCCCAGCTTTCCTTAATGAAAAATAAGTTGCCATTAAGTGAAAGATCCTTTACATAGAGGATGCTTCTAATTGGTTGCTCTGGAGATGGGGGGGGGTGCGGGGGGGGAGGTATTCTTTAAACTAGAGTTGTAGTTCAACCATAAAGAGCTTGCCAGATAAAGTATGCCAGGCCCAGATATCAATACCCACCACCATAAAACAACTTTGTGCATGTATATTGCACATCCACATATACATATATACCTGTTACTTTTTTCAGAGTATGGTCATTTCAGTAATTTTGCTTTTATTTTTTATGTGTGGGAGTGTTTTGCCTGCACGTGTGTATTTGTACCACGGCTGTGCACACAGACGCCAGAAGAGGGTGTCAGATCCCCCTGGGACTGGAGTTAAAAGCAGTTGATAGCTAAAAATTGTGGATACTGAGAACTGAAACCACCCTATTGGTTTATAGGGTGGTTGTGGACAGACTTGTCCTTCCCAATGAGAGCCCTGAAAGCATCCTCAGGTGACCTTGAGCCGTCCATTTTCCTATGTCCCTGCAAATAGTCACTGGGTGACTTCTTCAGACTTCCTCATTGTTCTTGTCCCATGCAGGCACAGCTGTGCCTATGTAAACCACCCTAAAGCCAGTGCCCTTAACCACTGAGCCATCTCTTCAGCCCTAAATATATGTATCTTTAACTTCTGACACGAATGCATCTCCATTTGCCAATATTTTATGTTTAGGTAAGATTTTCTTTCCATGCAGAGTGGGAATCCCCGTTCCCTTCTTACTTGTACAAACCACCTTTGTGGAACTTCACGCTTTTAATATTAGCATCATTCTGGTGGAGAAAGAACCTAGAAAGACTTTGAAGTGCTCTGAGCACAGAACATTCTAGACACCTGCCATCTCTCCAGACTTTTACAACTGCCTTATACACATCCCCACTGTGACAGCCAGCGAGGCGGGGCTGTCTTTTCTTTCAACAGTGTGACCTTAAGAAAACACTGTTTAATTACCATAGAAACCACAGCTCTCTCCGTTTTTGCATACTTGCATTTCATTGCATTACATGCAGTTATTTTAGTTACAAAGGACAGTGACCAGAGTCAGTAGCATTCCAGAGTGCTGGAATAGGCGCAGCTGTGGCTGCATGGGACAAGAGCAATGAGGAAGTCTGAAGAAGTCACCCAGTGGCCACAGGACTCTCCTCAGCAGGGCCATCTGTCAGTGGTATTTGCAGGGACATAGGAAGATGGGCAGCTCAAGGTCACCTGAGGATGCTTTCAGGGCTCTCATTGGGAAGGACAAGTCTGTCCACAAACAACTGTTGGGCCTTTGCTTCTTCAAAGACCCTGTTTCCAAGGTGCCATTCTTAGAGAGACAGAAATGGATGTGTCACCCAGGTCAGAATTCTCTCTCTTTTTCTGCTGAGGCTTAGTGGGGCAGGATGTATTCAGCCCTAAGACATTGGGCTGGGAGCCCTGGATCCCTGTTCTTATCTGTTCTCCCATTCACCGGGGCACATCAATACATGGCCTTTGATGATCATCACTAGACTTTTCTGCTTACCCATGCTGAGCATCCTGTCATTGGCCACCCCACGATAGCAGATCCTCATGGGGCAGCTATAGAGTTGCATGGACTCAGCTAGAACCAGTAACTCTCAGCACTTTGAATGTCCAAACTGCCAGGAGTTCTGACTGGGGGTAGGGAGCCACCACACATCAGTGGCCCTGATTAAGAGGTTGCTTTGCTCTGACTCCTTGGATTTTTCTTGCCCCATCCCCCAGAGGGTTGGATCGTAAAAGTCAAAACATCTCCTTACTTCTGCTGAAAATCCATCTCTAAGGAAATGATTGCTCCGGGGCATAACTTAACAGAAGGAAAAAAACAAAACAAAAACAAAAATGTTTGCTACTGTTTAATATTGCAAAACAATATCCACTGATCAGATCCAGTCCTCAGAACTGAGACACAGAGGCTTGGGCTAATGTCCTTAAATACATGACTGCAAAGTGTGGGAAGAAGCAAGCATATTAGAGGTGACCAAGGGAGCCAACCTGAGCAGGCAAAGGCTGCACATTCAAAAAGAAGAGAATAACCAAGTGGGAGTGAGGAGAGGGCTATTTGCAAAGGATTGTGGGGGTGGAGACGCACCAGTGACTTATGGAATAGCAAACCAAGAGTCTTTAGTGTCCAAGTGCTGGGGGGAGCCTGGAGCTCTGGGAGATGGCCTTTACCCTGAGAGCCCTTAAGAGGCTGAGAAAAGAGAATCATTGTGTGTGTGTAAGAACTGAAAGTGAGCCTTCGGAGACATGAGGAGTTCCAGGCTAGCCCCCAGGCTGCAGAATGAGATCCTATCAAAACAAACAAACAAACAAAAACAAAGCCAACCCAACAAAAAGCCAGTTACAGTATGGGATCCAATATAAGAGCCTAACCCATATTTCCCAGAGGCATAGACTGAGCCTGTTATGCAGCAGGCCACTCTAGCAGAGATGGGGACACCAGCAGGACCAGATGAACCTTCTAGGATGACAAATCAGAAAGGTAACTCTTTCTGAGCCCACTCTTCACAGCTTTGTTGCTGGATACTTCCTTGCCGCTGAGGCACCTTTATCCAAGCCTTAGGAAGCCCAGCACTCACCCTCCACTGAACAGATGTCAGGCAGCGAGCAAGCCATTCACTGTCCATGGTAGCCTGACAGCTCCAGCACTGCCCGAGGTAGCAAGCTCGGGCGTAGGCCTGGGGGATTAAAGAAAGACTCGAATCATCCGTTATGAGAGAATGCCAATGCCTTTACTGGGCAGGTTCAATATATACACCAAGCCAGGGAAGGAAAAACACAAACTCAGGAAAAAACAGGAACTCAACTGGGGGTGGGGCGGTGGGCAACAGGATATCAAGTGTAAATTCCCTTCCTGGGGCATCATCCTTCAACAGGATGTTTTGTTCTTAGAAAAACTGCAGAATGTTACTTTGCAGACAGCAGCACACGGAAAGTCTCAGCCAGGGCATAGCAGCCCTTTGGGGTCCTACAGTAGCCCCTTGTCTCAGGCTTTGGCTTGGTTGATGAAGACTAAGGACTCTTAGGGAAAGCTAGTGGATGCCAAGATAGGTGATGTGAAGACCTAGTAGGCTCCCAGCCCTGGTACCTTGTGGCCATTTAAGTCCCTCCAGGAAAGGGAATCAGACGCTTAAATTGATAGAGATTGAGTTCCCATTATCCTGATGGAAATGGAGGCTCAAAGCAGAAAATATGGATAAGATGCAGAAACCATAAATGTCGTCATTTTCTGCATGCCTGTGTTTGAGAACACGTCCGTCCACAACGGGTGCTGACAGGTAAAAAACAAGCAAGTGGGGAGAAAACAACACCCCCAGGCTGGCAGTGAGGCCTGACAGGGGCACAGTGGCAGTAGACCTGTGTGACCCACACAAAACAACCTCTCTGGGCCCATTGCCTGGCCTGTGTGATGAAGAGAACATCTCTCTGTAGACTGCCACAGAGCTATCCAAGGTATATCCTGGGCAGCCTGTCAAATGGAGAGTGCTGGGGCCATGCCCTCCCAAGTGAAGCTGATGGTACCTGCCCAGAACCACAGGCTGGCTTACATCATCAGTTAGTCCTGGCATAGCCCTCCCATGTGCTGGTCACTGTTCTGAGCTCTGAGAGGAGAAGGATCACCAACACATGGCCTAGGGCCTGACACACAGCCCTCAGTAAACCTGAGTCATGTTCAAGGGTAAAAAATTTGGAAGCTCAAAGCTTAGGTGTCACCAGGAGACAGATGGCCAGGGAGCCATCTCAGGAAAGCTGGGAGAAGAGGAGAATACCCAGAACACTGATGCTCACCAGAATCCACAGTCAAGTATGCTGGGTACCAGGGGGACTAAACTTCCCAGACTCAGTGTCTCCTCTGTAAAGCTCTTTCTTCAGGGGGTTACTCAAAGGATTAAATGAGAATGGGAGGGCCTGGGGCATGTTTCCTCATGCCTGTCACATTGGGAAACCTATTTAAACTCAGCCTCTCCAGAGCCCAGAGCATTCCACTTGGTCCTTGGTTCTTCTGGCTATTTCTGGTGGGTAGATGGCTTGTTTACCACTGGCTCATGGGAGCACAGCAGATGCCTGATGGGGTTCAGATTGCCTTTTCAAATGATGCAAAAATGGCATTTGTCATGTGAAAAAAAAAACTTCAGTAACTTAAGCTGCATAACTCCCCTCTCTTACTTTGGAAAGTTATGTCACGATCCATGAGTGGCAAGGAAACACCCCCTGGCTAGTCATCTCAGCAGGCCCAAGACACCTGTTCACTTGCTTCTAACTGAAAACTAAAAACAGAATAATTCATCTTTAAAAAAGAATAGCATGTTGGCACTTACTACTCCCCAAAGCACATTTCCCATACAGGATGTTAGCAGCACTAACTCAGACATTGGCTTTTGAGTTCCTCTTGTGTACCTGGCGCCGGGTGGCTCCTAGAAACATAGAAAAAGAGAGAGACACCACATACTCCCACACACACCTACTCCTAAGACTTGAGGCTTTGTAGAGGATGTGCTTGCCCCAGTCTACCACAGCATCTGTTCCCTCCCTCATGGACACTCAGCAATCATTCAACAACCATCTCTGTTCTGTGCAAACTGTTCTGAACCTACCGAGTCTCAAGTCTGGCATCTGCTTGTACCATCATCCCCGGCTGTTCTTCCTCTAACAAGATATGATGTGTTCCGGATCACCGATGATGGATGCTAATCTGTATCCTGCAGTGGACGCCAGCTACGGGTCACTGAAGTTTGTTTCCTCTGAGACTCATGTTGGAGTTCAGTTCATACAGCGAGACACTAAGAGGATAGACTTCTCCCAACCAAAGTGCTAAAGTGTTTCAACCTGGATCTTTGGGAAGTAATTATCAGGATTAGATAATGTCGTCAGGGCAGTGTGGCCATTGTTATCTTCTGTTGTGTTTATGAAATGATACAGACTAGAACCAGAAGGCAAAGATGAACTCTCCTTCTATTGTTTGAGGGGAGCATCTCTATCCCAGGCTGGTCTGTTACTTGCTATGTAGCCAAAGGTGACTTTGAACGTCTATCTTTTTACCTGCCTCGTCGTATGCTAGGATTACAGGCATATGCCACAAAGCCTGTTTTATGCAATACTGTGGATCAAAACCAGGACTTGGTGTTGGTGTGTGTGTGTGTGTGTGTGTGTGTGTGTGTGTGCTTATGTGTGTGTGTGCTTGTGTGTATATGTGTGCAAAATCATCTTTAAAAGAGATCACAATAGTAGAGAGATAAGGAGAGATTTGTGGGGTTTTTGTTTCAATGACTTTACTTGCAGGGATGCACCATGCAGAATGTATCTTATGTATCTTTTTCCCTTTGATTGTGTGCACTGACAGAATGGATTGAATGACACAGGTGGATAACAGTTTTTCTCATATTGGTTCTCTGCTAAAACCCCATAGAGGGTACCATGAAACATACCAGGAAGAAAACATCACAATTTTAAGTATGGTTGAAGACTCAAAATCTTTCTAGTGTGTGTTTAATTCAAAATACTTTTGACACACACAAAAAAAATGTCTCCAGAAGGTGACATTACAGACAAAATTGCTTGGGACAGATTGTTTCTTTAAATCGACAGTATTGAGGTATATTTTACATTAAAAGTTTGCCCGCTTGAAGTGTGCAGTGTAAGGCATTTGGAAGATGTGCAGTTGTGTCTCCATTACCACTGTGAAGATGTGCAACACTAGCCGTGTGGCGGCGCCAGTGGTGCAAACCTTTAATCCCAGCAGATTAAATCCCAGCAGAGGAAGGCAGATGAGTTCCAGGACAGCCAGAGCCACACAGAGAAACCCTGTCTTAAAAACCAAAGCACAAAAAGCTATGGAACACCTAAGGCACCAGGAAGTTTCCGGTTCCTTTTCCCTCCAATCTCTTCTTATTAGCTCAGCCAAGGTGCCCAGAGCAGAAACACAGGGCTCCACACCATGCAGGGGTGGGGCAGTTAGGGACTCTGGTTTTCTCTAAAATTAGAGGCCCAGGAGGGTTGTTAACAGTGGAGCCACCTGGCTTAGGTGGGAAGATATCTCAGCTGGTCAAGTGCCTATCTCGTGAGTATGAGGACTTGAGTTTGATCTCATAAAAATGGGGGGAAAGGAGCCTAGAAGGAAGACTGAGGTGGATGGAGACTGTAGATTGTGCTTCCAATGGACTGGAGCACTACCCAGGTGGGAGGGCACGTAGGATGAGGGGCTCGATGGCGTGGGTGCTTGAAGGTTTGGAGGAAGCTGGCGCCCTTCTCTTTTTCCTTTCACCAGACTGTCAAGGCTGGGTTATTAATTTAGTAAATACTCGTTTGGGATCTCTTACTCAGTAACTTAGAATATGAGCACAGAGGATCTACCTGCCTGGCCCAGCCCAAGGACTCACACACTAGGTAAACGCTCTCCACTGAGCCCAAACCCAGCCCTAGGGTGGGCATTTGTAACGACTGTCTATTAAACTGCAGATGTCTGCGTGTGTGCGTCCGTGTGTAAGTGTGTATTGGGAGGATGACTCACAGAACATGGTGTTCCTAAGGGGAATGTAAACAGGCAGCCCACATGCACACCACTAAATAGCCATAATTTAAAACACAGCTCTGCAGTCATGATCCAGTTTCCCCTATGGATCATCACTGCTCAATTTCTGGCTCCGAGTCAGTTCTTAGACCTAGAACCCACTCACTAGAAGGAGGATCCAACCCCTCTCTGACAAGTGAATACACGTGATCTCTATCCTTCCCCAGGGAGACAGCAGCTACTTACACCAGGGAAAGTCGATCACTCGTTTAGCTTCTGAATGGTTGGCTATAATCATGGCCCAGTTTTTCTTGCTGGTACCAATACTTCAGCCTGAGTAAGAAATAAAGAAAACAGGTTTATTTTTGATTCACGGTTCTTTCCTAATGTTAAGGGACAAATCTTCGGTAAGAGCCTTCTTGTTGGCAGAGTCCGGTGACATCACGCATCAAAAAATGGAAAGAGAGGGTGTGCAGGTAGTTCAGTGGTTAGAGTGCTTGCTTCCACATTTTAGTACATAGTATGGACTTCTGACCTCCAAGTCATCACTGATCAATCCAGCTACTGCTTTAATTCGTAACACTGGCCCGGCATTCACCAACACCTGTGGGCTTTCTAAACATCATGATAAATAGATCAAGCCAGCAGAGTTCCCCCAGCCTCTCTTTAGCTTCTACTCTCTTCAAGCTCCTGGTCTGTGGTTGGGATAATGTAGCACCCACCCCAGGTTACCCTTTCTAACCTCTTACCATCTCTTCATGAGGGAAGTACACATAAATGCCCAGTGGGCAAGGGTCATTCTCCAAAAAGAACATTCCCCCCTCCCCCACTGATCTTGATGACATTGGCTAACCATGGTCTGGATGCTGATTTAAATTTCTCCATCACAAAATATTACTGGTATAGATGGTGGTGGCCTTGTGTGCCCCTCCCTATGCATGCTGGATGCTGACTGGCTTGGTCCTCTGAAGGTAACAATGCTGATCCTGGCTAAGTAACCATGGATGCTGTGAGTTTATGAATGGGATGCCCCCGTCATGTCCAGAGGACACTGATTCACAACAATCTTCCCTGACCTCTGACTCTTAGAAACTTTGCTACCTCTTTCAAATGCTCTGAGAACTTTGTGGGGTGGGAGAGTGATCTAGGTGGGTTGTCCATTATCTACCAGATGGCCCTATGCCCATGCATAATACAGCACTAATTGGATTCAATGGGTTAAAAAAAGGAGAGAGACATGAAGCTGGGAGGAGGATACGTTGGGGGAGTTTCAGGAGTTAAGGGGGAATGTGGAGGCTAGGTAATAATAAAATATAAAATATATCGTGTTCACTATGAAATTCTCAAAGAATACATTTAAATGTGTGTGTGTGTGTGTGCATGTATGTGTGTGTGCATGTGTATGTCTTTGTGTGTGTGTGTCTGTGTGTGTGTCTGTGTGTGTGTGTAGTGCTGGTAGTCAAGGCAACTGGAGTCCTTGAAAAGCTGCCAAGGTTCTTCAGGATTGCTGCAATCCATCACCAGCAGTAATTCAGCCCTTGACCCTTCCATGAATACTTTCATAATCTAAAGCACACAGAGTAACTCGCACAGGCTTCTCTGAGGCTGTCTTTAAACTCTGAACTATTGAGAGTCTTCATCTGCCACTCTCTGATGTAATACACTTTGTTCTATCCTGTCTTCCCATTGAGTAGACCCTTCCCTGTACCGCGGCTGTGACATTGTAGGTAAGAACCACAGTGCATTCTCTATCCCAGAATCTCCAGGTTACCTCCTCCCATTCTTGATCCCAATAAGCACTTATTCATATAAGTAAAATATAGCCTATAAATTACATAGTCCTAAACTACAGATAATCTGAGTCCAAGTCTTGGTTTGGATATTAACCTATGGTATGTGATCTTGGCCAACACAACTCAGACCTCAGCTTTTTCGACTGCCACGGAGGGAATTAGACTTTGACATCTCTAAGGTTTCATGGTCCCCAACCTCCAATATGGCCCCCAGTAACTTCCGATCCCTGCTATTCACACCCTCACTGTACCAGGGTGCGATGGTCAGGTTTTGTCAACCTCACACGGACTTAGATACACTTGGGAAGAGAGAATCTCAGCTGAAAAACTATCTCCTTTACAATGGCCTGGATCTCTCTGTGGAACATTTTCTTGGTTGCTCATTGATGGAGGACTCAGTCCACTGTGGGCTGTATAAGTGGTTGGGGTAAGGCAGAGAAGGTCTGCTTCAACTCCTGTGTCCTGCCTTGCTTGAGTTCCTGCCTGGTTCTCTTCAGGGATGGACTATAAAGTATAAAATGAAATAAATCCTCTCTTCTCCAAGTTACTTTTGGTCATGGTGTTTATCATAGCAACAGAAAATAAACTGGAACACAGGCATGGCTGGATCATTACTTCCAAGATTGGGATATGTATATGCATATGTGTTTGTGTATATGTAGTCATATATATGGAATATATTCATTCCATATACACAGTGGCTTCCTTCTTGTTACATTGCTCCTCCTTTAGATCCACTGGAGGAAGTTTGATGGCACATGGACAACCCTCTGTGAGGTCTAGACAGTGAGAAACTGGAACCCTTGGTCAATAACCTTGAGAAATGGCCAACAACTGTGAGCTTAGATACCAAGTCACCGTGGAAGTCCCAGTCAGTCCTTGAAATGGCCGCGGCATAGTTGCCACTTCAGGAAGGAATCTTGAGTCTAAATCAATCCAGCAAGCCACACCTGGATTCCCCAGCTTCCAAAACTCTGACGTAATAAGTTGTTGATTTGAGTAATTTATTGCAAGTCAATAGATGACTAATGTAGACAACATAACCTCAACACCCTGAAATAAGGCCATTTATTGTATTTGGAGAAAGGCCGATTGCCAATACCTGATTCCCACGCTCAGTTAGAACCATCAAAGGATGATTTCTTTTCCTTTTCTTTCATGTGTGTATGGTGTGTGTGTGTGTGTGTATGTGCGTGCATGCACACTGTATGTGGATATGGACATGTATGGGCAGGCCAGAAATTGTCAGGTATCTTGCTCAGTTGTTTCCCACCTTACACTTTGAGACAGGACCTCTCACTGAACCTCGAAATTACTGGTTCAGTTAGACTGGTGGGTCAGAGAGCCGCTGAGATCCTCCTGCCTCCTCCTGTCTCTCACCTATGGGGTGACAGGCAAGCACCACCATAGCTTGCCCTTTATGTCGACACTGGGCCTGTGATCTCAGATCCTCAGGCTTTCTCCCCCGTCCACAGTAAAAAGATAACACCAAGCGTATCTAAATGGATTTTGGAGTGACAATATTTATCTTAGAGGTTTTTCTGAAGCTTCTCATGGTCTCATTGATTTTGCTTTGCTGAGTCTCTTATTTCTCAAATGCAGGTGGGAATCCAGATACATTAAGTAATTGGAATCATGTCAATACTTTCATATCTCAATGTTTTCAGTGTTGAGTCGCATCTCTAGAAATTTATCCCGGAAGAGTGTGATGCATGCATGTTTTCCCCTGGGTAGCCTGGGGACCAGCAAGACCCCAGGGAAGAAGGGAGGTTCTAGAGAAATAACTGAAGAGACAGCCCCGAGTTGGGACTGCCACATCAGGATGTATGAAGAAAAGAATTTTGACAGAATGAGAAGGAACAAGAGAAATATTCTGTTGGAAATGAGACTACTGTCCCATGTACTGTTTGTTGTGAACAGATGTCTATACATCCCAGATAGGGCCCGGACAACAGACTACCACAGACCAAAGAATCCTTTCATCCAAGCGGAATGGAGCCAGTGAGTAATTAGGGCGGCTTCAAGGGCTTAGGTAAGGGGTCAGATGTGTCACTGAAAAGCCCACTCCAGCATGGGCCAAGATTCGTGAGTGCTGTGTGCCTGGAGCTCCCTGCACAGCTCACAGGCAGACAGCTCAGCTAATCAGAGTCCCTTTTGCCCAGCAATTGCTTACTGGTTTTATACCCTTGGGGATGGCGTCATGGGAACACCTGTAAATTTAGTTTATTTTCAGTGTCTAGTGGGCCTTTCTCCTTCCTTTCTAAAGGAATGTTTTAATTTAGAGGAAAGAGTTCTATGAGACCTTGAAGTGCTCTGTGGAGAAGAAAATCCAGAGGCAGGAGGGTTAGTTAAGGAGACCCATGTCACCTCTAGCTGTGGGTGGCTCCAAGAGATAAGAGTTTCTCTTATCTGGAATGCTTGCAGAACTAAATGTTTGGGATCTGGGGAGATTTGCATACCCACAGACAGTCATCAGGTGAATGAGACCCAAGTCTGAAACATATCTGCGTTCTGTGCCACCCCCACCCCCAGACAAATAACCTGGAGGTAATTTTATACAATATTTCTATCTGCAGTTTGATCAAAGCTCACAACACAAGGTCAGGGGTGAGTTTTTTTTTTTTTTAACTTGTTGCATAACATTAGTGCTCAAAACACTTTTGGATTTTGCAACATTTTGGATGTCAGAGTTTTCGAAGAGGAAGGCTTAACCTGTCAAGACTTTAGGGAGACTACATCGCAGTTCTGGGAAGGCGTGGAGGAGGGCACATTGGGAAGACAAGTGTCTTCCTTGTTCAATGTGTCTCCAGATTTAGACCATCAAGGAGGGAACCTTCAATGTAGATTTGATGAAAGGCCAGTGGGGCTTGGGGATGGAGTCCAGGTGGAGAGGACATGCTTAGTTTAAGTGTAGCCATGGGTTTCATCCTCAGCACCAAGGGAAGAAAATAAAAGAAGGAAAGGAACCCGGAGAGAGGGAGAGAAAGATGGAGGGAAGGAGGGAAGAAGGGAGGGGGCAGGGGAGGGAAGGAGGGAGGACTAAAGTGTTTTTTGCTGGATGAGATTTGAGGATCTTTTGGTATACAAAATAAAGAAGCAATCTGGGCAGATTTTAAGATGTGTGACGCTAGGGGCACAGTGAGCAGCTGAGAGAGGCCCAGCCTGCGAATCTCACTTATCAGGGGACTTGAAACCAGAAAGTTCTCTGGCTCAGCTGCTATTGGTTCCAGCCATCTTTCCACTGCACTACACCACTGAGGCAGTCCTGGCTCGTCAGAGAGCCCTTTCTCTTTTTGGCAACTGCACCACATGGGGCTGAACACACTTTTGCTCTGCAACACCAGCTTTTCCTTTGTGAACGTGACAAAGTTGTGAGTGGGGAGTGAAACCACGAGTGTGGAAGGAATGGTGGCTACAGACGCCAAAGCACCTTGAGTGCAATAAACTCTTGTTCCAGTAGCGACAGTCACCTGGCATTTCAGTGAGTCTTGCCACATAGCTGTCGGTAAGGGAAGACACAAAGGTTGTTAATGTTGCAAGGGCTGAGCCTTGGGGTTTTAAACAAGTTCCGTGTCAAAGGATATTGGGAAGAATGATGTGCTAACAAGTTCCAAGAGCTCTTGGTTCCCATCTGTGCCTTTTCCACTAGCATCATGGAGGGTCTGGGCCCAGAGAGACCTCCACCCAACCATCAAGATTCCTCTGCAGAGCTAGTGTAAGCTCATGGCACAGAAATACCCGTGGCCACAGCTCAAGTCAAGCCATTCTTGTTAGGCTTCATAAAGCAGGACTCAAAGTCAGGAAGCCGTAACAAATGGCTGGGGCAGCTGGATCCTGCCCTTACCTGTTAATCAGTCACAGGCACAAAGGGTCTAAGGCTTATCCTGGGGAATATGTGGGTAATATTTGAAATAATATCCAAATCTGTTCTTCCCCACTGCATCAGCAGGCTTGCCATGTCATTTGGAAAGAAGATTGCAGATGCAAGAGAAAGCAGATCGAGGCAGCAGCCTAGCGTTTGCCAGTGACCGGTGTGCGAGAGTTATAGAAGGATCCGCGCACATGCTGTAGACCCAGGAGACAGTCCCGCAGGTCCAGTGGACTGCTTTGCCCTTCACCTTCAGTCCCCAGGGGGATAATTTCCCACACTTGAAGGAGTCAAAGAGTTATTGTGAAGGTCAGCAGCAGTGCCATAGTTTCCAAGAGGAGCTTCTGTGCTCTGTTCCTGTGGACAGCGTGCTAGGCGGACAGCTTGCTAGGCGGAAGAACCTCCACAAAGCTGCTGTTTCTCAGAAGACGGGGACTGGTCTGGGAAGGCGGCAGGATCTCCTAGGGAAAGCAGCACTATGCAATGAATGTACATAGAAAGGCCTTGAGATGGCTCCCAGACTGCTGCTGAATGATTTTATTTCTAAGGATGGAGAGAGGGGGAGAAAGGAAGAGGAGAGAGAAAGAGGGAGACAGTGATGGGAGAGAGCAAGGGAGAGAGGGAGGGAGGAAGAGAAAGAAGAAGAGGAGGAGGAGGAAGAGGAGGAGGAAGAGTTTGATTGAGAATAATTTTCATAGATGAATTTTTTGATTTGGTCCTAAGTTGGTGGAACTGTTTGGGAAGGATTAAGAGATGTGGCCTTATCGGAGGATGTGTGTCCCTGGCAAGCCTCCTAAAGCCTATTCATCCCCAGTTAGCTCTCTCTGTCTTGTACTTACTGATCAAGATGTTAGCTCCCAGGCAACATCTCTCAAATCTTTAATCCCAGAATCGAAGAAGCAGAGGCAGGAAGACCTCTGTGAGTTTGAGGACATTGTAGTCTACAAAGTGAGCTCCAGGACAGTCAGGACTACATAGAGAGACTCTGACTCAAAAACTAAATCAAGTAACAACATAAGCGCCAGTTCCATGCCTGCCTGCCCGCTGCTTGGTTCCTTGCTATGATGGTCATAGACTGTAACTAACCTTCTGAAATGGCAAGTCCCAATAAACTCTTCCTTCTCTAAGTAACCTTAGTCATGGTGTTTTATCATAGACTATCTCTCTCTTTCTCTCTCTCTCTCTCTCTCTCTCCCTCTCTCTCACACACACACACATACACACACATACATGCGTGCACACACACATATGCACACACAAGGAGAGGGGGCACAAGGGAACATCTTTCTCAGTGTCCTGAAAGAGCCTCTGTTCCTGGCTTCTATCTAGGCTCACTTCCACACCTGCTGGCCTCACCTCCCACAATACTCAGGAACAGGAGAGCTCTGGTGACCTTGTAAAGAACTAAGGAAGGTGCATGTGGTGTTCTCATGCTTTGGGTTTAGATTGAGGGCAGAACATGGCACCTGGTTCCAGTTAACTGAGCTGCCCGGGCAATTAGGCATGGCTCTGGGCTGCAGTTTTAGGCTGGCCCTCCAGTAGATGACCAATCAGTCCACTTTGTGCCTCTCTGACTGTTTTTTAACCTTCCCCTTTTGTGTCCATTATTATTCTAGTGAAGCTAATCTTCAGCAAAACATGGTATAGAGAGTGAGCTGGATGTTTATTTCATCACAGTTTCATAGGGAGCAGGGAGTGAGGCAGCAAGCTGACTGGCATGTCCTGCTTTATTCTCTCCTATCTCAGGCCTGAGAATGAGTGAATATTGAGCTGTGAAGACCTAGGCAAAAGGTCTGGTTGTTCAAACATATGGGGGAATTTTCTAGAAGGGCAAAGAAAATTAATGTGCATAGCTTAGGGATTTATCAATCCAGATGTTTGGGCATTAGATACCAAGATAGTCCAGAGTGACTTCTGACCTCTAAAGGACAGACTACTGGCCAGCAACATATGTCAGGCATCGTCTTGGGGCCATGATAGGAGTGACATGGGACAAGGCTGAACATGTAAATAGTTAGTGGACATTACGAGCAAAAATGGAGAAGACATCTGCAAAGATTTGTAGCCATTTGGAGTTAAAAGTACTACATGTTCTTAGTAAATGCTCACCCACCTGAGGCATAATTGAGACATGGCTTTAAAATAAAACATGCTTAATTAGTTTCCAAAGGGCTAGTGTGTCTTCTGGAAGACAGCGAATTTAGAGTAGTGGATTGTCTTACATGACAGTGTAATGACAGTCAATGCATATACCGCATTGACAGTCACCTGCTTTAAAAACACTTGTTCTAATAACATATGTTATGGAACATCTTAGATGTCAAGTGGAGATAGCAGATGGGGCCCCTGTGCATGAAGACATTGGGAGGTGTTCCTGCAAAGCACTGTCCTTCAGAGTAGAAATAACACTGCTCTGGGGCTTTTAATTCTGACTTTTTTTCAAAATTTATAACAGGGCAACTGTTTTGTGTCTGTAACCAGATTTAGGAGTTAAGACATAGTCCTTCTGTGGTTCAACTCCATGTCATCTCTTGCATATCCCATGCAAAGGCAGTGCGTTTAATCCCAGAGCTACGAAGAATTAAACTAAGTGGCTAAGAGCACGTGCTTGCTGCTGCAGAGGAACCAAGTTCAGTTCCCAGCACCCATGTCAAGAGGCTTACAACCACTTGTGACCCAAGCTCTAGGAGACCCAACTCCTCTAGAGTGTTGGAAAACCCTGTTATTAATGGCTTCATCTCCTCTGAGCTCCTCAAAACATGGAAGACTCCCTTTCCCAGAGGACTTCCTTGTCTCCTCCCGACTTTATCTGGAGAGCCTGATCCCCACATCCTCTATCTGAGAAATGTCACATAGTCCTTGTCAGAAATTACAGGTCCAACTTAATTTCTCCTGATAAGAACCTGTCCAGCCGGCACCTGGAACGCCCCTTCATGCAAATGAGGCAGTCTCAGTACCTTGAGCCCCAGCCAGTGTACAGTCGCCCTTAAAAACCCTTCCCACTCTCCAAGATTTATATAGCCCTTATTCATCCCAAATAAAGTGCACTAGCCGTTCCACTAAATATCCCCTAAGAGGGCTGTTTCATCTAAAAGAGCTGTAATACGGAAGTCCTTGGAGAAGGCTTTCTCCTCCCCACTCCATGCAGTGGTGCCTGGACACGCTGAGGGAGAAAGCGGACCCCAGAACCCAACTGGCCTCTACAGGAATCTGCACTGTAGGGTACACTACCCCTGCAGCCACATAATTAAAAACAATAAAAAGATCTTTTCAAAATACAAATAAATAAATAAAACTTTCCAGGGCTAGGGATGTAGCTACGTGGTGGACTACTTGTTAGCTGGTATATACAAGGCTCCAGGTTTGACCGTAGCACTGTAAATAAGTATAGGAAGGAAGTTAGGAGGAAAAGGGCAGAAGGAAAAAAGAAAGAACTGGTCTTCTTGAGGCCATTTTAACCATGCCCAACATTGTTGAGTGTTTCCTTACAGTAGAAAAAGCCCATAAAAATGTGGGATTCATCATTCATTTGGACTATGAAATCTCAGTACACATAGGGATTTGTTTTTAAAGCCGTCACCAACAGCTCTGAGGAAATGGCAAAGACAAACAAACACTGCATGTTTCCTATGAACAAAGGGTATCCTGGAAGAAACCCAAAAGGCAGAAGAGCCTTGTAGGAGTGCTCGGCCTGCGACTAAGAAAAGACCAATGCTCCTGGGACCAGCTTCTCCCCGGAGCAGCCGCAGCTTGCCTGCCTTTGTAAAGTAGCTTTAGTATCTTGTGGACAGCGAGGAAAATATATTGCCTGATTTGGTCCCAAGTGGGTTTTGAGTTTCCTAAGTAGGCTGTTCTTGATTTGTGGAAGCGCTCAAATCTTAAGTGTGTTCACTGCCCACATTGTCAGAAAGCTCACACGCATGCTCCACCAAGAAGAAACAAGACATCCAGCATCCAAAAGCCTCCAGCGTGTTTCCTCCTAGACCACAGAGGGGCTTAGCTTACAGAACGGAGCCATGAAGCACACATTCTCACGCATCAGACTTCTCTCAGTCAGCACAAAGCATTGTCATAGACACAAACTGGGAATGAGCCAGGCAACAGAAATAACAAACAAGCAAACGGTGATCCAGACCGACCATGGGATACGGTACAGCAACCCAAATAAACCCAAATAAACGACCTGTCATCTCCTACAGAAGAGCAGGTAAAGTCCACAAACATCAAGGCTGAGCGGAAACCAAAACATATTAACAATGAAGCACAACCAAGCTGTGTGGCTAGAAATCAGAGCAGTGACTCCCTTCTCAGGTACAGGGATCAGCAACACCACAGAGGTTCCTGGTATCTTATATCAGTCACTGCAGTGGGCAGTTAGCAGTTAGAGCTTAGGGATGGGTTGAGGGTTGGGTAATAGAACTAGGGTCAGGATTTTACATTTTCCTGGCTACTCATGAGGTGGGATATCTTATGTAGATCTATTGACTAAATATCCTTTTCACGGCATGTCCATATGGTTTTCCTGTTGTTCCCCCATACACACCTGTGGGGCTATATTTTTGTTGTTTTCATTATTGGGGGAGAGGAGTTCAGAATTAGACTTTGTGTGGTATGAGCCAATAATGATGATAGGAACCCAGCTTGGGTGGCTGAGCCATTTCTGCAGCTCCCGCTGAAAATGATGCTTCTATCTTTTTTTTGCTCACTGCTCTGCCTTTGAAGATGTTTGTATCCTTTTCCACTCATTGGTCTATCTTTGTATATTCTGGATGCAATTCCTCTCTTGTACTTATGGCTATACCCCTCTGATGATATGGATTCCAAGTATTTTATCACAGGCAGCAGTGTGTGTGTGTGTGTGTGTGTGTGTGTGTGTGTGTGTGTGTGTGTGTGTGTGTAATGTTCACATGGGTGTGTGCACCTGTATGTGCTGTGCACAGGCCAGAAGTTGATGTTAGATGTCTTTCTTTACTGTTCTCTACCTTATCTTTCAAGACAAGGCTCCTCATTGAACCTGGAACTCACCCATTTGGCTAGACTGGCTAGCTGGTAAGTGCTAAAGTTCTCCCTGTCTCTGCCTCCCAGGGCTGGAAGTACAGCTACAACCATTCTTGGCTTTTTATGTGGGTGCCAGGTATTTGGAGTTAAGTCCTCGTGTTTATGTGGCAAGAGCTCTAATGACTGAGCCTCCCCCCAGCTCTCTAGAGATTGCTGTTCCTTTTTCAATATTATCGGCTTGAAACTGAGGAATCGTTCACAGTTTATTTTGGTCTATTCACAGGAGTTCTATATGAATCACTAACCCAGAACATATCATTCACTTCAGAGAGAAAATCACACCTTTAGCTGCCAACATTCGTTTCTTTCAGATATTCCACCCCTGTCAACCATGAATCTGATTTTTAATCATTGTGGATTTGCATATTCTGGACACTTCTATAAATCATACCATACACTACACCATTTTTTGTGTCCAGTTTCTATTACTTCACAAATAAAAAAATTTTCAAAAATTCTCTGTGTGTCAAACTTCATCCCCATTCTAGAGATGAATCCGTTTTGATTACCAATTCATCGGTTGATAGGCATCTCAGTTTGTTCTGCCTTCTTCCTATTATAAATAATGGTGCTATGAACAGTCATGACTGTGGTTTTGTGTAGTGTATGTTTTGATTGCTTGTGGATTTATATCTGAGAGTGGAGCCTCTGTATTCTATGTCAACTCTAACTTTCAAAGAGGTGGCCAAGCCAAGTGATGGTGACCCACACCTTTAATCCCAGCACTTGAAGGCAAAGGCAGGCAGATCTCTGAGTTTGAGGCCAGCCTGGTCTACAGAGTGAGTTCCAGGACAGGTTGGGCTACACAGAGAAACCCTGTCTCAAACAAAACCAAAAACAAACAAACAAACAAAAAAACCAAAACAACAGCAACCAAAGAGTGGCCACCCTGTTCTCCAAGATGGCTGCCACATTTGATATTTCCACTAGCAAGATATGAAGATTGCAGCTTCTCCCATCCTTGCCAACACTAGTAACTAGCTTTTAGAAGATGCGGTCAAAGGTGTCACTTCTGCTGTTTTCACTTACGGTTTTCTAATTTGTGATATTTGATGTCTTTCGGGGCACTTACTGGCCATTTCATGTCTTCTTTGAGGAAATATCTGTTGAGATTCTTTGTTTTTTTCAGTTGGGCTGTTAGTGTTTTTCTGCTGAGTTGTAAGGTTTGTACATTCCAGACCCAAGTTCCTCATCACATCTGGGATCAGACGTATGTTCTCCACTCCGTGGGTTCTTGTTTTACTTTGTTGATAGCAGTCATTGGAGCATAAAAGGTTCTAATATACTCCAATCTATTCTTAGAATAGTTTTATTTATTTTTTACTCATACTCACCTTAATCTCCCTTCCAGTTCACCTAGATACCCCAATATGTCCCCCACCCACCTTCATGTCTTTTTTGGGGGTGGGGTGTAGGGAACAGGGTTTCTTTGTGCATCCCTGTAGGCTGTCCTGTAACTTGCTCTATATAGTAGGTTGGCTTTGAACTCAGAGATCTGCCTGCCTCCCAAGTGCTGAGGTTAGAGGGGGTAAAAGGCCATGTCCTCTTTTTCATTCCTTGTGACCCACTCTGTCCATTGGCACTGCTTGCGGGAGTGCTGATGGATCTTGTCATCTAACCTTGGGTAGGTAGCAATAGACCCTGTGGGTTTATGAGTAAATGATCTCACCGTGGAATTGCAGAAGTTAGTATCTTACATGTGTCTCTGCATCTCCTGTCCACTCTTCCACAATGCTCCCCGAGCCTTGTGAGCGTTGATACAGATGTTCCATTTAGAATCTAGCGCTCAACAGCCACTTATGCTCAGTACAGCGACAATTGTGAGTCTTTGCGTTCCATCTCCTGCAGAAAGCTTCTCTGGCAAAGGCTGAGCCCAGCAATAATCTATGGGTGTGAGCCTCGATATTCTGGAGGCAGTTTGACAACTTTTCCATTTAGCAAGATGACGTGAGGTTCCCTCCTGGGGCCCACGACCTCTCGAGTCATGAGCTAGGTTTTCATTTTAATGAAATCTAACCTGTCTGTCTTGTTCTTCGCTTCTTTGTGTTTGTAGCATCATATCAAAGGAATCATGGCTATGATTTTTAGGTTTGCTATTTTGAGGGTTTTATGTTTTAGCTTTATGATCCATTTTCAGTTTGTTTATGGTATAACGCAAGGTAAGTGTGATGGCTAAAGCTGTCGACTTGACTCCACCTGGTATGGCCTAGGAGTCCCACGAGGGCATTTGCAGTGAGAGTTGACTGCAATAGAAAGATACAGAATGTGGGTGGCACTGTAGCCTGGGGCCTTAGGCTACTCAAGAAAAAGGAGAAAACAAAAGGTCTGGCACCCACATTTCTCTGATCGGACGTCACGCTTTCCTGGCTACAATGACTGTGAGCCAAAATAAACTCTCTCTGTCATGCTGTTTTTGCTCTGGTGTTTTGTCATAGCAATGATTGACATAACTAGCACACTGGGGATCTAATCTTGTCCCTTGCGTGTGGGTCCCAGCATTATTTTGGAAAGGACCTTCTTTTCCACCACTCACCACCTGATCAACCTTGTGCAAAGAAAACAAAAACAAAAACAAACAAACAAAAAAAACAAACTGATCAACTATAGATGCATTCTTCCTGCCTCTGAATTCCATGCACTGATACGCACAGCCACACTATATCAGAAGGACCAGGTCGTTGCTATAGTTTTGTCAAAGCTATAGCTTTGAGATGAGGAACTAAATCCCCCAGCTTTAGTTTTCCTCAAAAATTTTCTGATTCTCCTATCTCAAAACATAAAATTCCACACGATTTCCAGATTCTTAACTTCTGAACAAAATATTGAACAGTTTGTGGACTCTTGCATCTTAACGACATGAGATGTTTCAGTCCACGAGAGGTTGCTTTCAACGCCGTCTTTCTTGACACGCTCTTTAGCATAGTTGTCAGGATATTAAAGTTTTCATGATACAAATCTTGCCCTTCTTTCGTTTAATTTGCTCCTAAGTGTCACTCTCTGTGATGTCAGCGTCTGGGCAGTCGTTGCCTTAATTTCATTTTCAGATCCATTAGCATTAGAGTGTAGACATGCAACTGGATGTTTGTTCATTGATCTTACATCCTGTGAAGCCATTGAACATTTACTACAGTGTCTCGTTCTGGGATAGATTCCTTCAGATCTTCTCTGTCAACACCATGTCTGTTCAATCTCACTTTCTTGCCTGCTGGTCCTGCTGGGCACAGACTTCAGAACAACACTGAGTAGAAGCAGAGAGAACTGACTTTCTTCTCTTTCTGGTCTTTGGTGAATCTTTGGGCTTCTGTCATCTTCACCATTTAGGTCTTTCTTAAGTTTGACGTAACTTTTGGATTTTTATGTGTCTTTTATTGGATTAAAGATAATCCCTTTTTATTGCTAGTTTATTGAGTTTCAGTGTCTGTGTCTTTGTCCTTCTATCTCTCTGTCTCTGTCTGTCTCTGTCTCTGTCTCTGTCTCTGTCTGTCTCTCTCTCTCTCTCTCTCTCTCTCTCTCTCTCTCTCTCTGTGTGTGTGTGTGTGTGTGTGTGTGGTTTCATCTTTAAAAAAATATGATGGATTTTGTTAAGTGATTTTCCTGAACTGAGATAATTTTGTTGGCTCTCTCCATTAATATAATGTTCTATACAAGGTTAGACAGACAGCTCAATGGTTAAGGGCACTGGCTTCTAGAACACTACACAGCATACACATACATCGTGGCTTACAACTGTTTGTAATTCCAGTTCCAAGGGATTCAATGCCCTCTTCTGGCCTCCAACAGAATCAGGAATATATATGATACACACACACACACACACACACACACACACACACACAGCCAAAACAGTCATACTCATAAACATAAAATAAAAATAAATAAATCTTTAAAAATATGATGATATATAATCATTCATATATTGGTTCTCTAAGTGTAGAACCAACTAATTGAGTTTTCACAGGCAGAAAATCTTTTTTTAAAAAAAGATAAGTGTATGTGTGTGTGTGTGTGTGTGTGTGTGTGTGTGTGTAGTGCCCACAGAGGCCAGAAGAGGGCACTGTATTCCCTAGAAATGGAGTTACAGGTGGTTATGAGCCTCCATGTGGGTACAGGGACCTAAACCTGAGTCCTCTACAAGAATAGCAAGTGTTCTTAAGCACCGAGCCATACCTCCAGCTCCAAGAAATGTTTAATGTTAATAGAGGTCAGTTTATCAATATTTTACTTTAGAGATCTTGGTTTTGTATTCTGACTATGAAATAGTTTCTTATTTCAAGATCACAAAGATGTCCTGTGTTATCTGTGACTTGTCTTCTCGTTTGAGCTTTTGTATCTATACCTACACATATCTGGAATTAATTTATATAAAGTGTTTATGGAGGCAAACATCACTTTTGTCTACACTGATTCTGAACTGACCCATCGCTGTTTGATGAAAAGACCAACAGCTACTTAATTGGACTTAGGGCTCCGTCAACAGGAGGGACACCATGCTTGACACTGGAAACCTAACCAGCTACCCAGACCTTAGAAAACAATCTGCCACCATCATTTTGCTAGAACAGCATAACCTACATTTTAAATCTTAGCCTTATGCCAACAGTTAAGTGTAGCTACCACCCCTCACCAAAGAAGCCTCTCTTTAGAGCAAATGGAGAACGTTACAGAAAACCACAACTGCTTTCAATGTAGTGAACGACAGATTTGGGGGAGGGGACATAACCCCAGTTGTATACATCTACATCACAGCTCCTGATTCTTTAGCTCAGGGGACATCACAGAAGAGAGATCAGAAAGACTTCAAGGGCCAAAATATTAGGAAGTCTGCTGTGAATCAGCCTCTCGTAGGCGTGGCTGCATATGCAAGGCAGGATCAGCAGCAGTATGGGTGGGAAGTTAATAAGGAAGGGAAAACTTTCCTGGGGTCCCACCCTAGACAAAGAACTACAGACAAGTAATGACTACTTGGAGAAGGAGAGCCAGCCTGACCCAGGGATGAGCCTCTGATTGGTTGTTCAAGGCTGAGTGGACAGCCTTGAAACCATATTCACACAAACAACAATAAAAAGACTCAGCAGATTGTATTTATATATGTATTTGTGCATATACACACATATATGTACGCATATATGTATACATATAAATACATATACATATACATCATATACATATACATATACATATACATATACATATACATATACATATACATATACATATACATATACATATACATATACATATGACACTAATAAAGAGACTATTAACTCCAGTGTGGAGAGCCATGAGAGGGTTTTGAAGGAAGATAGCTCCAAAGTGCTGGAAAGGAGGGAGTGATGTAATTCTATTTCATTTTAAAATGGTTTTGTTTTTCATTTGTTTGTTTGTTTGTTTGTTTGAGACAAAGCTTCTCTGTGTAGCCCTGGATATTGTAGAACTCACTCTGTAGACCATGCTGGTCTTGAACTCACCGAGATCTTGCCTCTGCCTCCTGAGCTCTGGGCTTAAAGTCATGAACCACCGCTGCCCAGCTTAAAAACAGATTTTTTAAAAATTATGTAAAAATAAACAAGAAAGCTGGCTATCATGAGCCTTGAAGAGAGCCAGGACTCAAGCCAGCAAGCAGACTTCCTCCATGGTCCTTCTCCAGGCCTTTGGTCTCTGTCCTGACCTCCCTCAGTGATCAGATGTGACCTAAGACTGAGTCAAATAAACCCTTTGTCCCTAAAGTTGCTTTAGGTCTCAGAGTTTTATCCCAGTAACCAAATGAAATGAGAATGTCATTATGTCACTTTGTTAGACGTGAACAGTGTGTGAGCTTCTCAGCGCTCGGCTCTGCTGGACCCTTGTCTAGATTTGCTTGTCTAGACTCGGTATTCTGTCTGTCATAGATCTTGGTAACCTTTAGTGTAAAACCCTGTCAGGACCTGTGTGGCCACTTTTGGTGTTTTGTTTTTCCACATATGTTTTACAGTCAACTTGTAAATTTATATACACAGCCTCCTAGAATTTTTACTACAGTGCATTGATAGAGCCATTTAGGGGAGAAACAAGATTTTCACAATATTGACACTGTGGTAAGTTTCACCAGTGTGCAGTTCTTAAAAGGTTTGTCTTTCCTATGATTTTATTTAATAAGGACAAGTAAAGATAATCACAGATAAAATGATGATAATGACACCCAACACAGTCAGGGAACATGGGATGCTTATGTTCAGTTCTTTGGGGAATTTCTATTTTTATTACATTGTAAAGTTAGCTGTTAAAATATCAAAAGTTAGAGGAGCTTCTTGAGGAAAATATGACACTTTGTTACAGGTTATAAAAGCCACATTTGAACTAACGGGGAAGTGTGAAATACCCTTGGATCAGAGGGATTAATAACCACGAGTGTCAGAGATTGCCAAAGAGATAAGAACCTTAATTTTAATCAAAACGTCAACAGGGTTTTCATTGGGGCCTATAAAAGCATTTAACATTTATGTCAAAGCAATTCTAAATATTTCCGTTTCACGAGCAACATTTTGTCTGTGAAAAACACTGATGTAGAAGAGTTGTGCCAGATGCTAAAACTCTGGACCAAGCTGATATAATAACATGATAAGCTGCATGGCTTTGACACAACAAGTTTGTAGATTAGGAGACCAAGAAGTATAAAAGCCATTCAAGACCCACTTCAAAGTTTGTTGGTTGTATTTTGAGATGGGGATCTCATTATGTAGCCCTGGCTGTCCTGGAACTCTCTTTGTAGACCAGGCTGGCCTCAGACTCACAGGGTTCCACCTGCTTCTGCCTCCAGAATGCTGGGCTGAAAGCCGTATGCAATCATGTCCAGTCCATTCAGAGGTAAAGCACAAGAAAGATGGCATTTCAGTGCAGGACAGAGAGACATTTTGTTTGTTGGTTGGTTGGTTTATTTAATCAATGCTGTTACTGTAATTGGTCATTGACTTGAAAAATAACATCAGCCACAAGTAAAATCTTGAATGGATTAGCCCGGATCTAAAACATTTAAAAAAAACAAACAAGCAAACAAAAAAACCCAGAACAGAATCAGGAGAAAATTGACATTAGCTCAAGATAGGGGGAGTGGAGATTGTGGGGTGCAATACGGAAAAGTTAGAATTCATAAGGAGGAAATAAAAATTTGTCGATAAAAATTAAAATAAAATCAGCCTTCTGCATACTATTAACTGATGAACTACTAGCTCTTTGCAACTGATGAATTAAAAATGGCACCCACTAGTGGACCAGGGTAGCTAGGCACGACACAGACCCAGCTGTGGAACACTGCTAATAAACAGATCACACTGCCCTAAAACAAGACTCGGCAGCAAGTTCAGAGCTGCCTGTCTGAGACACTCTGGCTGCAGACTCTGAGGTCTTTAAGAAAAGTTGACATTAGAGAAAGGATTTGTCTAAGGAAGACAATTTTATCTGCACACCAGAGCTTTATTCGTTAGCCAACTCCTCCCTCACCTCCCTTACGTGTTACTGCCCTGCCCCATTCCTTTTCATTGCTCAGGATTCCACTGGGCTTTAACCAAACTTGGATGTGGTGACTTCTGCCTGTAATCTTATCATTCAGGAGACTGAGACAGGAAAAGTGTTATGAGTTTGATGCCACCTCCCCACTTCACTAGTGGGTGACATTTTTAATTCATCAGTTGCAAGCCTGGGTCACATAGTGAGTTCTAGGCCAGCCTAGACCGCAATGTGAAACCTTGTCTTGTCATTGATATGTATATATGTATATTTGAGATTGATATATATTTTCATATATATATACATATATATGTGTGTGTGATATAACATGTAGCATAACATATAACACAATATAATGTACATATGTAATGTGATATATATATAATTATTAATATTATATATTAATGCTTTAACCGCCTGGCTCTTAAATCCAGTGTTATGTAGAACATGCATAGGTACGAACATAATTACAAAGTCTGCCACTTGTTGACTCTTTTACTGTCCATTTCAGAGACTTAATTATCAAGCCTTCAGGAAGTAGAAGGCAAGTTTTTACTCTCCTGTGGGAAGATGTTCTGATCTGCCTGCTAGGGAAATACAACATACACCCACAAACACGTTCACACTCCTCACCTATCATTTTGAAAGATTTAAATTGCTCGATGAACCCCGTACATAGGACGTTATAGAAGAGATGGAGGAGGGCTCGCTTCGGCTGAAGGAAGCTCTCAGTACTGCCTTCGGGGTGAGATGGGTGGAATTTAACCCAGGCAATGCACTAGTGGAGGCTAGACTTCAAGGGACATGTGTCCATAGTTTCCACACACCTGTTGGAAAGAGGTTAGAAGTACCATTTGTTTTATGGGGTGCCTGTAACATTAATTTCCAAAAGTGGGCCAGAGAAATGGTTTGGTGTTAAAGGGACCTGCCACCAAGTCTGATGACCTGAGTTCAATTTCCAGAACCCACGCTGTGAATGAGAGAAATAACTTCCTCGGGTTGTTCCCTGACTTCTACATACCTTCCGAAGTACATGTGTGTGCATGCACACATTATACACACACACAGGCACACACACACTAAATAAATGTAATAAAAAACCCATTTAAAAAAATTCAAGATAAAGGGTTGGAGAGATGACCCAACAGTGGAGAGAGCCTAGAGAACCTAGAGAACCCCTAGTTCCCGGCACCCACATTGGACAGCTCAAGGAGAATCTGATGCTTCTTGCCTCCACGGGTACTTGCACTCTTGTGCGCAGACACACATAGATGTAATTTAAAAATAAAAATAAATCTTTCAGAAAAGCAAGTGAAAGGTAATGTTATAGACTCTTAATAAAATTCATCTAAGTAAAATTTATTGTGCAGTCAGGTCAGGTCTAAGTGATTCATTGTGTGTAGTTAACTTTCTCGTGACTATATTAAGATACCTGGCTAAAGCAACAGAGGGAGGGAAGATGTATTTCAGTCCACACTTTAAGGTCCACACTTTAAGGTCCACACTTTAAGGCTTGCAGGCCATGGGGCGGCTGCTCATCAGTCCACAACTCGACTGGAGTGGCGGAAGTCTGCAGCATGGTTTTCTTATGCCCGGTAGGTCAAGAAGCCAGCGTGCTACACCTCTGTAGCTCTGCCCATATGGTTCTGGGTCCTGTGCCAACTAGGTCTCTGACTGCAAAAGTTTCAGAGCCTCCCCAAATTTCACCACTTTCTGAGGACTGAATGAATATTCAATCACACAAGCAAGGGTGGGACAAGGGTCCACATTTTACATTTAAATCATAACACACAGTGATTCTCATGGGACCTACACAGTGATCCAGTGGGTCATAGGATCCAGTCACCAGAGGTCCTCATGGCAGATGTGTCTTGGTAAAGCACAGGTTTGCACTCCAAGAAGTCAAATTTCAAGTTTGTGCCTGCCACCTATCTAGTGTTCTGTATGTTGGTCCTGTTTTAAAAAATAAAATAAAAAGGAAAAATAATGAATATAGGGAGGGAGGAAGAGAGGGAGGGAGGGAGGGAGGGAGGGAGGGAGGGAGGGAGGGAGGGAGGGAGGGAGGAAACCAAAACCATGCAGGGGGGGGCACTCCTATAATTCTGGCAAGGGGGGGGGGGGGGGTGGCGAGGGGAGTCAGATTGAGGCAAGAGTATCAGAAACTCAAGACCATCCCGAAACACACGAGATCTTGTCTGAAAATAGGAAGCAGAGGAGAGAGAAGGGAGAAGAAATCAGCACACACAGTATCTCCCAGAAACACAAGATACTGTCTAACTCTTTTGTTTCAATCAACTGCTTTGGTTGCAAAGAACGCAGCTCACAAGCATGACCCATTGTAATTCCCAGGAATTCCGACTTAACTGGTATGCGGGTATAGCCTTGGCATCAGACTTTTACAAGCTCCCTGAGACGTTATAATGTGGAGCAAAGCCTAAGAATTATTGGCATAAATAACTTTGGTCTGAAGGCCAGTTTTGGCAAATAACTCTGAAAGCTGTTTTTGCAATTCTCACTCTGGCCACTAGATGGCGGATTGTCCACACGACAGCATTTCAATACCAGGTGTTTCCAGAACAGTACCATGGGCAATCAGGAAGCTAGGAGAGGAGAGCTGAGATCAAGTATTCTGCAGGCTTGGCCTCAACGCGTTGGCTGGCATCTTTTTTTTTTTTTTTTTTCAAAGTTTTGAGGGGTACAGAAAGGTGAAAGGGAAGGAATAAAACTGTCAGATCTCTTTGACCCTGGCCTTTTTCTGCAGTCAAAGTGAGGCAGTCCCTTATTTCTTCTTGGCTTACGTCTTTTTTTCTTGGGTGTAAATTACAGCAAGGCATTCTTTATAGAAAGGCCACACCCTTTGTTTGGAATGAGGCTTTTTGGAAACCTTTTAATTAAAAGTAGCTAGTTTGCCTTGTTGCAAATAGCCTAGAGGCACTATGTATTTATCACTGACTTTTGCTCATCCTGGAATCAAACTCCCGGCCTCTTGCAAGCTAAGTGAATTGCTCTACCACTGAGCAACACGCCCAGCCTCAGAAGAGCAATATTTAAACCCTATTTATAGATTCAGATTAGCGTGGGAGTAAATGGGGCGGGTAGGAGAAAATTGTGAAATCAAGAAGATTCCTGTCACCCTAACACACAAGAGTGTGATTTTTCCGGAAAACAAGTACCTCTGGGCTTAATTTTTCTCCTTTTGATCTGAAAATAAACACCAGTCTCCACACTTCTTGGTCGTGCATTGTTGGTTCATTAAAGAGCCATCTGCTGATTCCCCGTAAGAGCTCAACATGCGACGATTATGGGCAAAGTCCAGAGAAACGACTTCAAGACAATTTTTTTTTGTAATAAAATTAGCTTTAAAACGAAGTGCAATCACTGTATCAGTGTTTCTGCCGTTTGGATTTTTCCCCCATCAAAGTTTATAATATATTCATTTTCGCGGATTGTATAATTTGTATAATTTCTGTATTTCTGAAGTCAGAGCACTCCTGACTGATGTTGGCTACATCTCCAAGCTGGAGATCAGCAAGCAGGATGGCAGATAACCTTCATGGTCAACCGTTCACTCATTAGTCTGAACTTTCAGGCCCAGTGGACCTATCTTCCAAAATCCAATTAGACAGGATTCTCCAGAGGAAACAGAACCAGTAGAATGTGAATAATTAATTGATTGTGAGGAATTGGATAATGGATTTATGGAGGCTGAGGAATCCATAACGCCGTAAGCAAACTGGAGACTGAAGAGAGCTGATGGTGTGGGTTCCGTCAGGAAAGCCAGAGAGACTAAGTTTCCGCTTAGCTCCAACCAGGAGATGTCTGTTGGGAGATGAGTTAGCTCCTTCCTGCTCAGTACAAGTCCCCAGTACACTGGATGGCAACCTAATAGCATCGTCCAAGTGTATGAGACCATTAAACAAAAGCCTTTCCCGCAGCACCTTCTCAGAGCCTCTAACATGCCTGCGTGCTTTGTGGTCACTCAAAAGACGGTGATGCTTTGCAAAGCTGTCCAGACCTGCCATGTTGCTCAGTGTTTTGCTGCTGCAGCAAAGTAATTGAAACCAACAACTTGAGGAAGGAAGGGTTCTCTCTGGCTCCTGGATCCGGTTTTAACTCACAACTGGATGCCTCTCTCGTTTGGGTGCCCATCACACAGCAGAGCTAGCGCGGAAGCAGGGAGCAGTAGAAGAAACTGGTTCTCCTTGTAGTATCCAGGAAGCAGAGAGGAACACAGAGAGCCACTCTCAGAAGGTATGTTCCCAGCACCCCACTTCCTCCAGGCGGGCCCACTTTCCACAGTCTCCCATTTCCTAATAAGTTATTAAAACTCCGAGTCTACGTATGGATGAAATCGCCCAGTAGGTCACAGCCCTTAGGCTCTGCTTGTCTCTAGGCCCTTAGCAGACACACCCAGGAGTGTGAGCTACTAATTTCATAGGTGTGTTTCAGTCTATCAAGTTGACCAGACTCAGGTGACATCACACTCACGTGACACAATACCTCGTTCAACCTTCACACTACCTCTCCAGGTACTGGCCCTGTGGCTTTATCAAGAACTTCTGAGGAGAGAATGTCTTTTGCCTGATTTTTGTACCTAGCCCCCCAGCTTGAGACGGTAAAACAAACAGTGCCAAATAATGTTTGAAGGTCTCTGTTAAAAGCAATGACAAACCACAGATGAAAAAAAAAAAAAAAAAAAGAAGGCGAGACTATAAACGTCAAGTCTGAGCAAGACTCGCTGGAGTCTACCACAACACACTCAGACACTGCCTGGGGTCCAGAAGATGCCGAACGGGCTTTGAGGACCTCAGACTGGAACCTCAGCTTTCACATGGCAGATGCTTTAGTGAGCAGAAGAGAGGTTCCATTTTCCCTAAGAGACAGGGTGAATGCTGTGCCTGCATGGCCCTTGCTTCTCCCACACGCAGGTGCCTGTGCTTTCCAGGCTCCTGTTGGCTATGGTCCTTCTGTTTGCTTTGCCAGCTCCAAGAGCAGCCCACAGGCAGTGGCCCTTTGGAGTTGAAGTTGGTGAGTAGTAGTGCCAAGGCCAACTTGATGTACTTTAGAAGCTCCTGGAAGACCAGTGGGTGAAAATGCCTAAGGGGATTGTCTTGATTACATCAGCTGTAGAAAGACTTGCTCTCTCTGGTAGCCCACTCCTTGGGTATTCATCCTGGACTGACTAGAAAGAAGAAAGTGGAGTCAGGGAGATGGCTCAGTGGTTCAAGCGCTTCCAGATTCCCCAGAAAGCTTTGTAAATACCTGGTGGGCCTACTGAGAGTAGCCTTCTCTGGGAGCTGTTGGTTTGATTGAGGGCCCCTCAATGAATAAGAGGATGATTCCCAGCATCAACCTCTGGTCTCCACACGTGTACACGTAGTCCCACACATAAGCAAGCACACACAACACATGCACACACATTCGACTGGAAGACAAAAAGAAAACAAGAGCGCCAGCATCCATCACTCCCTTTCGACTCCAGATGCAATGTGAACAGCTGCTTCAAGCTCCTAATGTCAGGACAACCCCACCTCAGAGGGCTATACCCTCAACAACCCCACCTCAGAGGGCTATACCCTCAAACGGTGAGCAGAAGTAAGCCCTTCGACCTTCAGTGTGAATGTTTATCACAGCAACAGAAAAAAAATAAACAAAAAAACCCAACTAAGACAAGAGTTTTTCGTCTCTCTTGTTTCTTATCTGGAAACCCTAGGTAGTTCTCTGGGATGGAGCTTCCAGTGGCTATGCTTAAATGGTCTGCAGTGGTGACTTGGCAATACCTTAGCTTCTTATCGACCCTGTGTCCGTCCTCAGCATCCTGTCCGTGGCTTCAGAGATTACACAAACTACTAGGATCAGGGGCTCTGGCTCTGGGATGATTAAGGCCCCATTAGTTTCTTCTATGTACTTTCTTATCTTGACTCTATCCCAGACCTGTAGAAGCTGAGGAAATCTTTCTATATCATTTTCCTGAGGTCTCAAACAGGAAACGACAGTTCTTTATGTTAGTAACTTCTCTTTGTGTTTCTATCATTCACTCATTTGACCTTAGGGGAAATTGTGAAGTGTCCTGTTACTCTGCCAAGTACCATGTTTGTGTGTGTGTGTGTACACATGCATGTTCATGTGTGTGTGCACATGTATTCCAGGTGAATGAGCTAGGCTTGGAACTTGCCTTTATGAAGTTTCCAGTCTATTAGGGGAGAATACACACAGCAGTCACAACACTGAGAATACCCTCTGTGTTCTCAGGTTGCACTCAGCCATGCCCAGCCCCCAAGTACCTGCTCTGCCAGAGAGTTTCACTCCTCAAGGAGAATCAGTAATGGAAGCTATGAAGTAGCCCCAGGTGCTGTGAAGAACAGCAGGAGGGTTTCTCCAGTCAGAGGAGTGAGAGCCGTCCTCCACCTCCAACTGAGTTTTGTGAGGAAGGAAAAAGGACAGGATGGGTGTGGAGGTAGAGCAGGGAAGAGAGACTCAGGCAGCGGGGACAGCCTAGGCAAAGGCCTGACAAAGGGGGAAATTCCTCCTTCAGTGCCAGAGTCTGATATGTAGTAGAAAGAGAAATGAGGAGGAAGGCCCTCTTCCTAACCCACAGAAATGTGGTCCATTAAGCAGAGATGCATGGATCCCCAAGGAGAACCAATGTCCCCCTTGCAGGCCAGCCCTCCGCCATCTTTCCTGGAAGGTTCAGCAACTCTGCAGGTGTTTGATGCTGCCCTCAGCCTCTGAAGTCCAGTTAGATCACTTTGGGCAAACATGCTAAGCTGCCCTCCCCTGGGAAGTGTACACCACTAATGACGAGGCCTGCCCTCTTTTCCTCTCCACCACGGCAATGTTCATGAGGGTGAAGTTCTGTCAACAGCATCAGGACGTCCCCAGCTAGTGCTTGGCCATCTCGTGGCAGAAGGCAGAAGTAAAAGCCTGAGGGACTCTGTTGTATTGTAGTCCGGCTCATTCTGAAGGCGAAACCTACAAAAGCTGCTTCCGGAAACCCACGCAGGAGCAGGGCTGCTAACTGGTTAGCTACACTCCCTGCTAGGCCCCATGGAGTTCCTTTGACTCCTGGCCTTTGCCACTTCCCATGGAGAGATTCTGGGTAGGGCCTTGAGTGTGTCATGCTTCTGCTTTTTCATCTAGAAAATAGCAACGATTGTATTTGCTGTGAAAATTACATAGGTTAATTCATGGAAGAAGCTTGGAAAGTTGCCAGGCACGGAGTAAGTGCTCAATAAATATTAGCTTTATTAGTAATATTTCTCCGAAAACAAACAACAGTTGGGTGCCGCAGGTGGCCCAGAGCCCTTCTTAGAAAAAATATTATCCAGAGGAAAACTCCACAGCATCTGCCTTGGGGGAGAAGGGTATTGTACCAAGGGACGGAAGCTCAAATGTATCTACTGGAGGCACTGGGGAGCGACGTTACCCTAAGTTTGGTAGAGGACTGGTTTAGAGAAAATAACCTCTTCTTCCATAAAAACAAGGGCTCACATGGAATGATCTGTGACAATCTTACTGGCTGGAGATGAGGTAGCCACAGAATGTGTGCCCCACCTACAGGGGCAGCTGGAGCCTTCCCCAGTGCAGGTGTGCTGTTAGATTAAAAAGTAGGAGGTGCTGGTTTATTTTTTTTTTTAAGATTTAATTATTCATGTATTTTATATATATGAGTGCTCTGTCTTCCACCCACCAGAAGAGGGCATTAGATCCCATAGCAGATGGTTAGGAGCCACTATGTGATCCTGGGAATTGAACTCAGGACCTCTGGAAGAGCAGCCAATGCTCTTAACCTCTGAGTCATCTCTCCAGCCTGAGATGCTGATTCTTAAGTGACTTGTTTTAAGACACTCTTTAGGGTAACTGATCACATCTTCTAGACAAGACATGGCCCTGTCTTAGGTAGGGTTTTACTGCTGTGAACAGACACCATGACCAAGGCAACTCTTATAAAGACAACATTTAATTTGGGGCTGGCTTACAAGTTCAGAGGTTCAGTCCATTATCATCAAGGCAGGAGCATGGCAGCATCCAGGCAGGCACGGTGCAGGAAGAGCTGAGAGTTCTGTATCTTCATCTGAAGGCTGCTAGCAGAAGACTGGCTTCCAGGCAGCTAGGATGAGAGTCTTCAAGCCCACACCCACAGTGACACACCTACTCCAGCAAAGCCACACCTTCTAATAGTGTCACTCCTGATACTGACCTCTGGCCTCCACATGTTCACACTCAAGCACAACAAAAACTGTTTTAGAAATTTAATCGAGGGCTGGAGAGATGGTGCAGAGGTTGAGAGCACTAGATGCTCTTCCAGAGGACTCAAGTTCAAATCCCAGCAGCACCTATACCAGGCAGCTCACAGCTCCAAGGGATCCAACAATCTCTTCCGGTCTGTGGGCATACCTGTACACATGCAGCAAATATCCACACACATATAAATAGGTTATAAAGTAAATACTAAAAAATTAGCTGACATATAATTGTGCTGCGTATCTTCGGGGTACAATCTGACACACTGACACACTGACACCATTTACATTCTGTGTTCATCCAACCAAGATAGTTAGCAGCTGTCCCCTCACACTTTTATTATTTCTTTGTGATGTGTGCACTCAAAAACCACTCTCCTAGGTATTATTTTGAAACGTACAATGAAAAGCAAGCTGCGGTCATGCATATCTGTCATCTCAGCACTAAGGAGGCTAAGGCAGGAGAATTGCTGTATGTCTGAGGATACCCTAAGCTGCACTGCAAGTGCCAGGGCTATATAGCAAGACCCCGTCTTTATAACACGAGTGACACATGAGCGGTAGTGTGATCCGCCTACAGTGGGTCCAACGAGGAACTCACTCGCCGACTCTATTACACCCGTGGACCTGTTTCTCTTCATACCCCTTCCCCTAGCAGGGACCTTTGAGAAACTGGCTACAGTTCTAACATTTATCGCCTCTCCACAGACGCCCTCTTTGTCTCCTCAGAATCCATTCTTCTGCCTGCTTCCACCAGTGTCCACAGAGCCGAGGTCCTGGTGGGTGGCCCTCCAGTTTCTCGTTGTTTTGTTGTTAAGATTTATTTATTAACTTGGTTATTTAGTTAGTTCATTTTTTTTAGACAGTCATACTATGTAGCCAAGGGTGGTCTTGAGCTCATGATTCTCCTGCCTCCATCTCCTGAATGCTGACCTTACAGGTGTGTTCCCCACACTTCCTTTCTTGAAAATTTTCACATCTCCTGTCTCCGTGTGGTTCCTTTCAGACTTCCACTTTTCTCCATACAGTGGGTTAGGAAGATGTGCTCCCCTTTCTATTCTGTTAACCTGAGTCGGGGCCCCCATGAACTCATCAGTCATAGCAGAAAGGTGGGAGCCTTCAAAACCATCACCAGTAACTCTGAAGTTGACACCAGGCAGAGCTGTTAAAGCAGCCGTTCTCCACCTATGGATTCTGGCCCCAGAGGGGTTTCGTATCAGCTATCCTGTGTATTTATGTCGAGATTCCTAACAGTAGCAGAATTACAGCTACGAAGTAGAAACAAAATAATTTTGTGGTTGGGGTCACCACAACCCGAGGAACTGTGCAAGAGGGTAGAAGCATTGGGAAGGTTGAGAAACACTGCTTTAAACTTTTTTTTTCCCCTCTCTGATGAGTCAGCCTCTTATCTGTAGTGTAGGTCAACTAGCCAAGAGCATATTCAGGGAGTCACGTGTGTCCCAATCCATCAGCATTCCCTAGTCCCTGTGATCTCTTTCAGGGAGGGTCCGCATACCAGCAGCCAGCACCATAGCGTCACTTCCACAGATATCTCAATCCTCTCTGGTAGCAACTGAGTAGGGAAAATGACTCTGAAGGATGAGATTTTAAACAACTCCACACACGGTGTGTGAACACTTCCCAGACCTGCCAGGGTTTCTGGCTGCCTTTGTCTTTCCACCTGGCTTTCAACAAATGGAACTGGCAAACGTTCCCCCCAACCCCCATCTATCCCCAGTTCCAGCCCCAATCCTAGTCTAATTTTTTGCATATGGTCTGAGTACTTAGCGAATATAAGGGAACAGGTTAGTTTTTAATAACACGGGAGAGGCAGAGAGGCAGGAGGCTTCTCTGGGTAATGAGATGCGGACAGCCTAGCGTTCTGGAAGAACAAAACCTTAACCAGAGATTTTTTTTCCCCTTTGACTCAAGCTCATTAATATAGAAAACACTTCCTGCCACATTAAATGATGAAGCCTTGTAATATGCATGTAACAGCACAGAACAAATTAACGTAGTTCAGGTGGAGTGACGGAGGCCGTGGACAAAACTCTTGCTTCTACCTTAGCCCTTCTGGCAGGCAGGGTATCTCTGAGACTGGGACCAATGGGGCTCTAACGGTCCTTGATGAAGGCTTGCACCAAGGCATGGGGATCAACCACTGCTTAACGGGTTCTTCCAGGAACCCATTTGAGCACAAGGCAGCCTAAGATAAAAGGTTCTATTGATGAAGACCTTTAGATGGTCTCCAAATATTTCTAACCATATGCAAGCAAGAATGGCAGTGTAGAGGGACAGGCAAGCGTTTGTCCACATGTGCTTGCCAACCTCTGTTGACCAGTGGCACTCAGCGGGGCTTCAGCCAGCAGACAGTGGGCAGCCTAACCCACTCTGAGCAGCTTTGATTTCTTACAGCAGTTTTGTGCCTGTATCCCAGGCATCTCCCAGGATAGCACCAGCCATACCAAGACTGGTCTTGGTCACATGGGTTGACTCAGTGTCTCTTTCGAAAAGCGGATGCCTCAGCCTTCCAGACTATTTGAGATTTGAAATGTGGCCTTGCCTGTGGGCTGAGGAGAGGCAAGCAAGTCTTGGCCATCTCGCTTGGTCTTCACAACAGTCTTGTTGTTGTAGAGGACCGGCATTTCACCCATTTTTTCTTAAATGAAGGTAAAATTCAGATTACAAGATTAATCATTAATGGTTCAAAGAGTACTACCACTTCTACAGGGGAAGAAACTGAGTCTCCTACCAGTCAAAAATGACTGGGAAGGTGAGTTCTCCTGGACTGCGCTGGTAGTCTAAGATAAGCTGGCTAACTCACCTTTGTGTTACCAGAGCTAGAAATGAAAGGTTGCTCAATAAACAATAACTGAGTGGATGAAATCTAGAGTGACTGACAGAATACCCAGGGGCCCACCCCTTCAATTTCATAATGCTTCCTGGTTGAGATGAACCTCCTTCCGGTTTCTTGGGGCTTGTCTCCTCCAGACCTTAGGAATAGAGCCTGTGACTCACAGCAAAGTAGAGGAGCCTGGCTCACTCCGGGGACTAGCCATGGGTTAATACATTGGTGTCTCTTTCCTGTAAGTATGTCTGCAGGCCATTTTCTTGATTAAGGGCCTAGCTCACTAGGTCAGGGATTCCTCTGGTCAGGTGGTCCAGGGTTGCATAAAAAAGTCAAGTCATCTGAGCAAACCAGTGAACAGTGTTCCTCCATGGTCTCTGCTTCTGTTCCTAGCCCTAGGTTCCTGCCTTGATTTTCTGCCCTGACTTCACAAAGTGATGGACTGTAAGATGTAAAATGAAATAAACCCTTCTGGTCTGTGTTTTATCACAGCAATGGAAACCTAGCTAGGATACCCATCATGGCCTCTGCTTAAATTCTGTTCATCCCTGAGAGTGTCCCCTCTATCAGGCCTTCCATGAGGGAAACCACTATCAGCTGCCCTCATTGTGTGTCTGTGGGCCAGTCACTTCTCTGAGTCTAATTCTGTCATCTGTTAAAAGAGACAACAACAAGGCTTACTGTGTGGCTGGACCAGACCAGGTCTGTGTGAAGATGGTCTGATGATGTCATCATTAGATTGTAACTGCAAACAGGGTCTGCCACGGTGTGTACATAAGCATTCACTGTACTAGGCTCTCTTGGCGTGGTTAAAGTTTAATGCATACATTTTTTTAAATAAGGAAACTCAAGTAGATACTGCAATGAGTCATCTAATCGTCGTTGTTGTTGTTCTCTTCCTCCTCCTCCTCTTCCTCCTCCTCCTCTTCCTCCTCCTCCTCTTCCTCCTCCTCCTCCTCTTCTTCCTCCTGCTCCCCTTCTCCTCTTCATTGTCATCAGCATCACTTTTGCCATGGCCCGAGTCAAAAGACTCAGTTGCTTTCCTTCTACCTTGACGTGGTCATCAGGGATCAAAGTCAGGTGGTCGGGCTATCATGGTAAGTTCTTTATCAGCTGAGCCACCCTCTCCCAGGCTGTGAAGACCTCTTTGTAAGGGATGGAGAAAAGCATACCCCTAGGGACTCTGTGCAGCTCTGGGAGGGACAGGGACGGTCCTGTGGTGGAGGAGGCAGATAAGTCAAATCTTCCTCTGCTCCGAAATGTGGCGAGGCCCCTGCAACTGGCAGTTAAACCAGAGCTCCCCAGTGGATCCATATCACCCACAAGGCATTCCACTGTGGGGAATCTAGAGGACTGGGTACGGGAACAAACTTCCTCATTTCTAATGTTTCTGGTAACCTCCATTTTTACTTCCGTTCACCCACTCACTTCTTTTAAGTTTTCCCTGTTGGCTGCCAACAGGGTCCGTGCTAACATGGCCCTATAGGCATATTTTTCTCCTGGGTCATTTGCTCTTACTCCCAAATACTTAAGCCACTTTAAGTGTCTCGTTCCTACCTTCCCAGGCAATGGTCCTTTGACTACCTCTAGCAGGATTCCCGGAAAGTTCTAGAGTCACTAAATATTTTCCAGGTTGTCCATATGCTAAGAGTTGGCCAGGTGATTTGCCCCCTCTCAGCCAGGCCAGTAAACTGTGAGTGCAGACAACTCAGGCCATGTCCCAGGGGAGCCGGAAGAGCCAATACACCATTTGTTAAGCTTGTTCCTCTAACCAGGAGCAATCTGCCATACATCTGCATCCTTAAGTGATGTCTAAGCAGAAAAAGCTCCCAGCAACTTCAAAACTGATAGTGATCATACATAAATGATATATAAGAGACGATTTTAAACTCCAAATAAGTGGTTTCTATACTAATTTCACCTTAAACAACTATTCCATAAGACTGCATTTATTAACAGACTGTGAGGTATTATCTGCCACACATCTTAGCTCACACAGCCCTGCTACCCAGGATTGGGGATGGCCACATGCATCTCCACATGGGAGGAAGCTGGCAAGCATGGACCTGGGATACCAGGGTAGGTCAGCCTGACCATACTGTCCCAACAGAGTCTTTAATCGAAGCCTCAGAGTCTCTATTTTCCAAACTGTGGGCATGCCTTGTGGTTCATTCAAAGACAACCACAAGTGGCTTCTGATGGGCCAAGTCAGGATGGCTTCATGATCAACACCATGGCCTCCAGCAAGCACACTGGCTGGCTTTAAACCCCCGGCGACTTGCCCACTAGTGATCTGTGGGTGTCCTGTCTTGTACATGCAGGAAATTCTGTATAGCACTATGTCCATAATGTAACTATTTTTGCCCTTGGACCTGAGACCTAGCATGAGAGGTTAGTCCCTCCTGGAGAAGGAGGAGGGACTTTTATGACTCCCTCCCCCAATCAACAAATTCAGAGCAGGCTCTCGAGCAGGTTATTTGTAATATGCACTACAGAGACTCTGCCTGAAGTCTGATTGGTACAGATCTAAACAACTCTCCTGTTATCCACCTCTGCCTCCAGACTCTTCCCTCAGCCAAATGCTGCACTCTCTGGGATTCTACATTTGACCTTCCTTTTGGTTCTGAAAGCTCCTGTAACAAGTAGCCAGACAGCATATTAACCTATGTTCTGCCTAGCCTCTCTGACACAGCGTCAGCATCTCATTGAGATGTGGACATGTGTTTTCTCTGGAGGGGGTTGGCTGGCATGCCCTACACGGGGAGACACCAGAGAATGACTCATCAGGACCACCAGCACCAACTTTTCAAGTCTCAGGAGTCTCTTGAGCTGGTGGTTAAGTGATTGACAGATGAAAATCAGCCACAGTGGGGGATGTTTTCAGCAGAGACAGTAAGTGCTGGGACACAGGGCTTTTCCTGTTGGCATGCAGATTAAGTGCTGGCCAGTATGTCACTAGGTACATGGCTTTGGCTTTAGCCAGTTGATCTCATTGGACACCAGGAGTCTCAGGCAAATGATCTAAAAGCCAGTGGTAAGCAGGGGTCTACCACTGCAGCAGCATCTGGCCACATTGGCAACATCTGTGGGAGCAGGCAGCAGTGCTCAGGGGTGCTGGAACCAGCTGCTGCTTCCTGGTATCACTGACTAGGTCTTCCTTCAGCTTGACTTCCTTTGTTTCCTGCCCAGTTTTTAAGGCTTCTTCTGCCTTCTTGTCAGTTCCAAACTGCCCCTTTCTGCTCTGTTAGCCAGAACCAGTTCCTACGAAAAGTCTCTGCCTTGTAGAGATGTTTAATTATTTGATAGTGCATCTGGACACAGAGAGCATTCCCATATTGCTTTCTCAAGAAGAAGAAGGGCTGTGCTCATTTGCATAGTAAACCTATATGGAGTACCTACTGTGTGCTATGGCAGACCTAGTGTCAGGACATGGAGCTAATTAGGAAAAGCATGTCTCTGTCTCTGGGAACTTATTGAACTAGAAGAAGGCCGGCATCAAACGACTAATTATGGAATTAATTCTTCAGTGGGCCCTCCCATCAGCACTGGGTGACGCCAGTCTATAGGTAAATATTTGAATGCCACAGTGAATACAAAGGAAACATGGAAACCAGAGAAACCACTCATGTCTCCCTTCCAAAGTCATCGGTTCAGCTGGCAACACAGTCGTGTGCTCACGTAGCTAAGTAACCATCCCACACAAGTTCCCACACCAGAGGGACATGAGGATCTGCAGCGTCCAATTCGGGGGATCAGGGAAGACTTTGTGGGGGATTTATTCACAGTCTTGACAGTGGGTCACAAAGAGCTCAGCAAATGAAGAAAGAAAGCACCCCTGTAAAATTAGCCACCTAAAATTCTGCCACCCACCAACGACCACAGCTCAGTACTGCCTTGAGTGCCCTCTGAACAGCCACAAGACAAGAGCCAGTTTATACATGATGTTGTCTCCCTGCTGGGTCCATTTAACAGTGTGTTGTGGATATTTGCCCCCCCCCTCCCCGCCAATTATTCCTAGTCTACATCACCATTTAAGCAGCCGAAGAAGATCCCATTGTATGGGTGTACTGTAAATTGATCAAACCCACATTTACGAACAATTAGTGTTTGGGTCAAGGGTATACACACTCTGGAGCCCCAAGGCCTGAGCCTGAATCCAGTTAGTGACCTGGCGGAGTGGTAAGTGGAAAGCTGTGCTTTCTGAAGGCACAGTCCTCTGTAGCAGAGGTAGTAATATCTGCAGATGGTGATGATACGGGATATTTACAACAGTAGTCAGCACCCAGGGAGTGCTCAATTAAGGCTCGGAATAGACAGGCTGTAAGCATCCTGCCATCCTGCCCAAAGTGTCAGATTGTGCACCTCATCTTCATTACCCCAAACACCCAAAATGCACAGACAGTCAAAAAGCACATACATGGACAATCGTGAGAGTTATCATCTAGTCCTCTGGAAGTGTTATCGAGCTTTGGACAGGACACTGTGATTGGTAAGAGGATAGTCTCTGCCTCCTTCCTGGAACCATTGGGACCCTCCCAAGTCATCCACAAACCATCCAGTGAGGTTTCTTGATTTGCCTTCTGGGTGGCATCCTGGAATCTAAAGCAAGAGGAACATTCATAGCAAGTCAAGTCAGACGCTTTCACTACGATTTCAAGGAAGGGAAGCTAGAGTTGAGGCCATGTTTGAAAATATAGGTCAAATCTTGGTTTCTGTGGTTACTGAACACTGTCAGCACTGAGACTCCCTCCCTGTGGGTGATGCCAGGGTTCAGAGGCCTGACAGCCCTGTCTAGCTCCTCTACAAGCGACACCTCTTGCCCCTCCCCAGGGTCTCAGGCTCCTCTCAGCCCTACTGACCCCCAGGCCCTGAGGGTCCGGAGCGACAACAATCAGGAGCAAGCTACTGCAGGCACCTTGATCTTTATACCTGAGGTTGGGGGCGGGGCACTGGAATTGCTGCTGATGGGGTTCAGGATGTTCTCATACCCCGGCAGTTCTGCCTACTATTCTGCTGCTGCATGTGGGGACCGGAGCAGGGAGGAGGCCATGTGGGGCGGGAACAATGTAGTGGGTTGTTTAGCTGTCAGCCTCGTTCTGAGATCCTCCTTTCCACGCCCCTTGGCCTAACCGCCACAAGCACAGCTCACAGAGGGAAGAGCCCCCTTATTTGGTCTTGGAAAGAAAGGGGAAAGGTTATCCTCGGATGCCTGCGGCGTTGGGTCATCAGCCCGCAGTTGCTGGCCCGCACCCGCGGGTGTAGTTCAGTCTCCCGCCGGCAGGTGGCGGCACCGCGCAGGGCCTGGGGAGATGGCCAGCTGGTAAACAACCCGCAGGATCCGATGCCCTAGGGTGGGGACCCGCCCGGGTGGGGGTGGGCGCCTTCTGAATCTGCACGTGGACAGTGATGCGGAGGGAGAAGCTGAGCCGCAAAAGAAGGGAATGGGGAGGAAAGAGCCCAATACCTTGTTTGTGGAAGAGCCAAGCTTCCCGAATTGCACTGGCTGTAGGGTGTGACTTTGCAGTGATCGATTTCACGTGAACCGCTGGAGAGTACGCTGTGCCAGGCGGGAATCTGTTTCAAAGTCACCCACGCGGGTGCAGGGGGCTCGAATCTCTGGATGCGCGTCAGTAAGGCACTGAGTGGGGCTCTGCATCAGCTGTGAGATTCGCTTGCCCATCCTTTTCCCTCTCAATCTCCTCTCTTCCCCCACCCCCGCCTCCTCCTTGCTCTTCCTGCCTCTCCGTGAGCCTGGGGGTGTGAAGCGACCCACTTTCCTCCTTGTGGCCTGCGGAGAAGGGAGGCGGAGTTTTTAAGTTCTAACCACCACGTGGTTGGTTCCTTTCCTACGCCTTCCTGCAAGAGAAGAATTGCCACCATTTTATCTGGAGGTCAGAAAGGCTCTGGTCACCCTAGCAGTAACGGACAATGCTGGTTCCCCAAAGCCAATGCTTGTTTCAGTGATTGAGAACTAACCCCCCCAGCCCCGCCCCTTCCAGTGACTCCTCCAGGTAAAGCTTAAGGGAGTCATTGGGAGCTAGCAGGGCATAGTGACTTCCCAGCACTCAGGTATCAGGGGACCACCGTGAGTTTGAGGCTAGAGGGTTCCCTGCCTGTCAGGGGTACCTGGTAACATTCTGTCTCAAAACAAAACAACACCAAGATTTGTAGCCATGGCTCCGTGGTTAAGTACACTTGCTGCTTTTGCAGACAACCCAGCTTGGATTCCCAGCATCCACAAGGTGATTCTCCATCATCTACAATTCCACTTCCAATCGATGTCTTCTTCCAGTCTCCTCAGGCACAAAGCATGCGTGTGATGCCCACACATACATGGAGACAAAGCATAAAATGGGTAAATCATTGAAAACAGAACAGATGTTTTAAAGATAGACCAACAGTGAACCCTCTTCCTTGGCTTTCACTAACCTCCAAAAAGACTCCTAGATGGTCAGTCTGCTGCTGCAGGGATTCTTGTTGCTCTGTGGATGGCTCCAAAGAGAAGCCTGACAAGTCTAAGCTGTTTTTTATTGTTTTGTGGTTTTCTTTTGTTTTGTTTTCTATTTTAGGTAAGGTTCAGGCAGCCCCTTTGTTTGTAAGCCCATCCTAGGGCTCTCCTCTCCACCTGTCTCCTGACAGGGACCTCAGTGGCCTTCACTAAGGAGACTCACTTTGGGTTTCTTCACCTGGGAAGACAGGGAAGACATTAATTTTCCAAGTTGCGTGATTACGGACAACTTTTGAAAGTTATTGGGGTGACAGGTTCATGCTTGCCTTATAGCACTTGGTTGCATTTCTTTGTATGTGTCGTGTGTGTGTGTGTGTGTGTGTGTGTGTGTGTGTGTGTGCATGCATATCATGTGGACGGCAGTGGACAACCTCAGTTTCCTTCCTCAGATGCTGTCCACTTATATTCCCTTAGGCTGACCAGCAAGCCCCCGAAGTCTGCCTGTCTCTCCGCCAATGCTGGGATTATACAGCCAGCCGTCTCACACAGTGACCCACTGAGCCTTTTCCTTTCTTTTCTTTTATCTTAAAGTCTGTGTGAACAAGATTAGATCCAAGGAACATCTTTATTTTCCGTGAGACAGTTTTTAAGCTGCTCCTATTAATATGGGTGGGCTCCTGGTTTCCAAGAATTCACTCAGCATGCCACATAGCAAGCACACGTATGGGGAGTTCCTGCAGGGCTATCCAGGAACCGCCTGCTCTGCAGTCTTTGTTTTATTGGTTACAGTCAGTCAGAACTCTACTGATAGCCAGACGGCTCACTAAATTCCAATCGCACAGGCTCGTGACTGCCTTCGGTGGCCTCTGTGGCATTTCTGTTTTATGTCACAGGAGGCCAAGCTGGCTCTCCTTGGAGGATCCTCTGCTCTTCTCAGAAGCCAGCTTGAATGACAGCACTGTCACTGGCTGTCTAGCTTGGTTGTGACATCCCAGAACCCAGTCTCTATATCAGGAGCAGTTATGGGTAGCCTGCACCATGACATCATGGCTTGTCCCCTCCTGTGTGCCAGCCAACTTAAGTGTTGGTTTGCTCTGCTCTTCATCCTGAGATTGATCCCAATGTAAGATAGTCTCCAAATCCTGATTTGGTTCCCTTCAGTTGCCTGGATTCTGTCCTCTATGCTTGCCTTGAGGTAGGTTGAGCTACCATCCTCTTAAGGATGGTCCTTGTTTGGAAGGGCAGTGATGCCCAGTGATGAACTTGGGTGGGGGGGGGGGGACAGTTGCAAAGCCTGAGATACACACTTTAAACTTCATGTGGCAACTGTTACGGGGATTTAATGGTTCTTCCGGGGTGCAAGGCTGGCAGCACTGTCCAGCCTATGAGATGCACAGAATGTCTACCTTCAAGATCTAGTGGAGGAGGAGATAATACAGCTGCCCAGGGAGTCCTGATTGATTTCTGTCTGCTTAGATCCCTACAGCCACACAGAGTGAGAGCCTTTAGGCCCAGGTTGTCAGAATTCATCCTTTGTAAAAGACAGAAATCCAGCCCAAGCTTGTTTATGCAAATAAAGACATTTAATTGTCTCACGAAAAAGACAGTGGAGATGTCAATTTCATGTACAGTTTCACAACATTATTTCAATTGCTTTTATCCTTAGCTCAGCTGGGGTGACTTTATTCTCAGGTTGGTGCCCTCATTGGCCCTTGATCATCCTACATTGGCTGGCCCCAATAAGCCTTAAGAAACTTGAGTTCCTGAAGGGAAATCATGGGGGAACAGGTAGGTGTGTGTGTGTGTGTGTGTGTGTGTGTGTGTGTGTGTGTGTATGTGTAAAAAGAGTCCAGAGATACTGAGCAAGAAAGAAGAGCAGGCATGTATTTCCCTTTCTCTATGCTATCAATCAGAAGACAGAAAACTTGAAGGGTGACTAGTCCTGCCATGAAGCACCCCTGGCCATCAGCCTGTGTCCACTCACCTAGGGGCCAGCTTTAAATGATAGAGGAAAACATTGCTGTCTGGGTTGTGGAGATGGCTCAGTGGATAAAGCATATGTCACTCAAACATGAGATCCTGCATAGGATCTCAGCATCCATGTAAAAAACAAAGTGTAGACACACACATACCAGTCACCCCAAGCACTATTGAGGACACAACAGAGGGTCAGTAGGGCTTCCTGGCTACCGTCACAACTTAAAGTTCAGTAAGAGACCCTATCTCAAAATAATAATGGTTAGAGTGGTGGAGAAAAATACCCGATGTCCTCTTCTGGCCTCCAGACTCACATTTATTTATACACACATACCTACATACATTCATGTGTGTATAAAACACACACACACACACACACACACACACACACACACACACACACACACCCTTGCTGTCCATAAGAACTCTTGTCAAGAAGTCTAGAAATCCCCATGCCATAGTGTAGCAAAAATGATTTAACAATATGATATATAATAATTTGAATAGACTAGCTAATAAGATGGCCATAACAATATAATATATACAAATAAACATTAAATGTACAGATATACTGCTACCATAACACAATGGCATATAAGTACATGAGAAAATGCAATAAAGTCTCACTGAACTAGCGGAACTAGGGAGCCCAGGGGACCCTTAATGAGAGTCACCACACAAACAACTATAAATAAGACATTACCAATCCACACCGAGGGGCATGCCAGGCTGTTGACTGGGCTTGGGCACAAGCTGTGTGTTGACTTGTTTCGTGCTCCGATCTGATGCAATTCAAGCTGGTGCCAGAGCAAACAGGCACATTATTAGACGCCGTGGACCCTTGGATTCTTCCCAAGCACTTAAATTTGAATCTATTTACCAGGTCGACTGTGGCCATCGAATGTCCCCTGAGCTGAGGGAACAGCAGAGAGGCACACCCCCACATTCAAGAGCACCTCCAAGAACTGAGTTAGAAAGTGGACAAAGCCTCTCCTTTTCTGGAGCAGAGTCTCCAGTCTAACCTTCTCCCTACACTGTCTCCCTGTCTGCATTGTCCTCTGGCAGAGAGACACTGGACCCCATTTCCAGGTGAGCTTTTGGTGTTAGTCAGGAGCATGTGTTGGTTCAAGAGCTCTTCAATGTCCTTTCTACCAAGTGAGCAGAGAGCAGGTGAAACAATCATGAAAAAGGTGTCCGCTCCTCCAGACTGTGTCTGCCCTCTTGTTCTGTGTCTCAGCTGATCCTCTGACCCCCAGCCCTGTCCATCTGTTCCTTGGGCACCTTGGTTGTGCAGGTTTCTTTTAGATTTGGGGGTGTGACAGTGGATGCAGCTATCCAGCAATCACCACGTAGTAGTTCATTCTCTGGCACGCCATCTCCTTCTTCCCGCTGCAGCCCCGGGAAGGGAAGCCAGCGTTGTTATTAGCTTCATTTTACACAAGGAAATTAATGCTGAGAAAGGTCTTGTCCATTTCCCCAAATCACACAAGAGAGAAGAGGATGAAACCAGACTGAGGGTCAAGCCCATTGTTTCTAGGGGTTGTACATGGTGTGTGTGAAGGTAAGAGGGTCAAACTTGGGTGTTATTCCTTAAGGACCGCCCATGTTGATTTTTAAGACAGGGTCCTTCGTTGGCCTAGAGCTCCCTGATTTTGACTGGCTGGCCAGGCAGTTCTGGGTAGACCTCCCTGTCTCTGCCTCTCCAAAGCTGGAATTCCAAGCATGTGCCGTTTTACATGGGTTCTGGGGTCAAACTGGGCACGTTACTGACTGAACTACATCCCCAACACATTGCTTTGTTTTTCTAAAGATAGAGCTGTGGCTCTGTTGCCCAGGCTCACCTGTAACTAGTCTCTGAGCTAGGACAATCCTCCAGCCTCAGCCTTTGCCTCCTGAGTGACTGAGACCCCAGATGTGCGGCCACTGCCCCACCATTCATCCTTTCATTCCTTATACAGCTTTGAGCACTTAGTAGGTGTTAGGTAGCATGACGGGGGTCTTCCAGCTTGATGAAGAGTAAAACTTTGACTTCAGGGAGGTGCTGGAGAGGCAGCATACGGGCATCAGGTTTATTGCAGCTCAGACTGTGCAACATGTAATATGCAAATCTGTCTTCACTTGGACTTAGGCCTAAAACTGACCCCCTAGATGAAGTTTGGATTTGAGAGCCCATCTCAGAAGTGAAAGCAGGGAGAACTCAGTTGCTGAAGGGCATGCCAGTGGCCAACTTTGTGCTATGGACACTTGAGGTATTCTGAGAGACCACAGACAGCACCCTGCAGAGGTGTGACGGGAGGGGTGAGAGACTGGATGCTCATTGTCAGCCTCTGCCCTTCCCTGCTGTAGAACACTGGTAGGAGAGCACTCATGACTTGTACTTTGACCCACACTCCAAGTCTGTTCTCTGCAGCTCCTAAAGACAGACCAAGAGAGAGAGGGGGGGGGCAGTGCAGTAGGAAGGAAAGTCCATCTATGGGGAAACCATTTTTCAAACTCCTAGGACTGGGCAGATGCCAGTCATATCTGCTTGCCTGATTTACTTTGATAATGGTGGTCATGGCTGGATGCTGAGGCAGGAGGGAGCACTGGTGTCTGAGAGCAGGGAAGAGTCGTGTATACCTGACATATAGTGCTGGAACTGGGGCTGAGATGGTGCATGGGCCAGGTTAACCTTTCCCCCTGTTGAGAACTGGCTAAACTCCTGTGAGCTGCTGTGATGGAGCCCAGGTCAGAGGACACTCTTGGCTGTGTGTGAGCAGTGAGTCTAAGATGGCCCGAGATACAGGAAGAAGTCGGATGGAGGTCACTGCTGAGCAATGATGCTAGCTGGGCTGAAGGATTAAAGCAGGGGACCCTTCTGCTCCCTCACCTCGTCCCCTCCCACAGCCCTGCCAATATGGGCTTCTCACTGGATCTTCTCTGTCACAGATCTATGTTTCAACCTTCTTCTCATCCTCAAGATACTCACTATGTATTTTCAAATATTCCCAAATCTGAAAAATATCCCAAATCTGGGACACCTCTGGGCCCAAGCATACTAGACAAAGCCCACTTAACCTGACATAATTATTGTGTCTACCATCAACCATCATGAAGTGGGCCTGTAAAAAAGATGAATAATACATGAAATGTGTCCAGTTTAAACAAGTTTAATTTTTATCATCTCCCTCATTTTATCACTAGATAATAATTTAGAATGATGTGATTGCAAATATTTCATGGCTTGCTTCATGGATTCACCAGACTGTAAATTCTATAATGTAAAAACCTGGTACTAAAGTTTAGTTTACTTGAAATTTTTAGTTAATGACTGTTTAGCCATATAGGGTAATTCTACATATTTCTGACTCTAAGTAGCACACAGGCATCTTTGGCTGTAATTTGTCTTTGTTTTTTTTCTTTCTTTCTTTCTTTTTCTTTTCAAGTCTTATCCATTAACTGACAAAAAATGTTTTAATACGATATAGCTAGTAATTATCCATCTTCATTGCGCTCAAAATCTTAGCCACTTCAATAAGATACAAAATCTTAGCCAGTTCAGTAAGATAGGAGACAGAAATAAAAACATAAAGCTAAAGGAGAAGTAAAAACTACCCCTGTTCCAGACAACATAAATCTACATACCTAAGAGAACCAACAGAAAACTCTTCCGTTTAACAAATGCTTTCAGCAAAGTTTCAGGATACAAGATTAAGACACAAAACAGTAGTTTCATATATCCCAATAAGGCGCTTACGGAGGATGTGGTTAGAAGGAAATCAGCCCGCTCATAATAGCTTTCAAAAAATAAAATACCAAAGAGTAAACCTCAGGGATGAGGAAGCCCTACATGGTGAAAACTATCAGGACCCTGGAAGAAGAAATCAAAGGAGATCCCAGATCCTGGACTAGCAAAAATAGTCCTCAGATTTATTGTAACTCTCATCAAAATTCCAATGATATTCTTCACAGAGCAAGAAAAAAAAATCAGCCATCTAAAAATTCATATGAATAATACCAAAAAACATGCATAGCCAACACAACCCTAATCAGAAAGAACGAGTATTACAATGCTTAACCTCAAATCAGACTACGGAGCCAGAGTGATAAAGATAGCTTTGCACTGATACAGAACAGGCATGTGGTCTGATGGAACAGGGTAGATAGAGAAGCAGAAATAGCTCACACAGCTATACGCACCTAATGTTTGACAAAGGGCTGAGGAAGGTACACTCGAAAAACTATCTGTTCCGAAACACAGTGGGGGCAAACCAGTCCACCTGCACAAGAGTGAGCTTAGATCCTTATCTCCCATCTTGCACAACAATAAACTTAAAATGAACCAAGACTTTATTTTAAAACCTGATTGTGCCAGATGTGGTGGTGGTACACACCTTTAATCCCAACACCGGCAGTTCGAGGCCAGCCTGACATACATAGTGAGTTTCAGGCCAGCATGGGCTACACAGTAAGTTTCAGGCCAGCCTGGACTACATAGTGAGTTTCAGGCCAGCATAGGCTACACAGTAAGTTTCAGGTCAGCCTTGTCTACACAGTGAGTTTCAGGCTAACCTGGGCTACACAGTGTGTTTTAGGCTAGCCTGGGCTACACAATGAGTTTCAGGCTAGCCACCAAACAAGCATCACTTTGGGGTTCCATTTCATCCTAGTCAGAATGGCTATGGTCAAGAAAACAAATGCAGGTAAGGATGTTGAAAACGGAGCCTTTATTTGTTGCTGGTGGCAGCATTAACTAGCACGACCATTATGGAAATAAATGTAAATATTTCTCAAAATATTAAATATTTGGCTAGATGTGGTAGTGCATGTCTCCAATTTCAGCACTCAGGAGGCAGAGGCAGATGGATCTCTACAAGTACCGGGTCAGTCTGGTCTACACAGTGAGTTTCAGGACTGCCAAGGCTCCCCAGTGAGACCCTGTCTCAAAAATGAACAAATAAATAAGTAAATACTGCTTACTATCTTATGACCTATCTGTACCATTCTTGGGCATATACCCAAGGGACCTCTCTCAGAGACACTTGAGTTTCTATGTTCATTGCTGCCCAATTCAGAATAGTAAGGAAGAAGGGCCAGCCTAGATGTCCACCAACTGGCAGATAGTGACAGTGTGGCATAGAAACACAATGGAATCTCACTCTATTATAAAAAGAAAAAAAAACTTTTTAGGAATGTATGGAATTGGACAGCTGTGTATTAAGTGAGGCGACCCAGTTTCAAAAAGAAATGAATCACGCTATCAGACGGAGCTCCTAACTTAATGGCTGTATCATGCACAGAAGGCGTTGTCGGCATGGGTGAAGGCTATACACATAAAACTAGACAAAAGAGACTTGGAGAACAAGAGATATGAAGAAAACGTAGAGGCAAAAGGTCATATAAAATTAGAAGGGAGGTCACTGGGGTCAGAGGGCAGAAGAAAGGGAGATAGAATGAGGAAGCAGAGAAGAGACGCTAACAAGTTTGTGGGAAATGCCTTGAGGAAACCTAAGTCTTGGTAAGGTTAAAAAAAAAGTAGATAAGATGTAGCTAGTAACTTCCCATCTCGTTTAATATCAATCAGCTGTATTTAAATTGGTTTTTAATGTATTGCCATTTTATATTGTTCTAATCGGAAAATCAAATTTACCATCCTAGCCACTTTCAGCTGGAGTGTTCATTGGCTCACAAGACATCCATACTGTGGTGTAACCAACCCTCTGAACTATTTTCCTGTAAAACCGAAACTCGTTAGCAATAATGCAGGCTCATACACACACTCATTAACACGTGCACATCTGAGTGTGAATGATACACGTGTGTGAACGTGTTCACTCATGTGCATTCTGTGTAAGTGGTGCATGTGTGTCAGCATGTTTACGCATGGACATTTGTGTGTGAATGTGCATGTATGTAGAAGAGACTACCTCTTTGGTCTTCATTTTTTTTGGGGGGGACAGGGTCTTCTTCAACTAGACTGGGTGATCAACAAACCTCAGGGCTCTCGCAGTCTCTGCCTTCCTAAACCTGGAGTTACAGACCCTCAAGCTACTGCACCCAGCTTTTAATGTGGGTGCTGGTAATCTGAGGACCCCATCTTGTACAGCATATTACTGACTGAGCCATCTCCCCTCAGCCTACAGGTTTATATTGTTAATTACTGAGTTCAAAACTCAATTGCCTATTTGGTTTGGAAGAATAAAACTTGGTTTCTAATTTTTAAATATGTACGGGTTTTTAAAGAACTGAGTTGGGCCACATGCTCTTTAGAAAGAAAATTAAAAGTGCAACATGTTGACAACATCTGTCCCCAAATTATCTCTGCACAGTATTTCCTTCTAAAGTAGTTCATTTCTAATTCATTATTCAAAGCGGCACCTTTATTTGGAGGTTTGGGCAAAATCCATTCCTTTCCTGAATTCCACCTGTTGCGTGTACCTGTATTAACAAAAGCCACTTGCCATCCTGGGAAATGTCGAGCAATCGGCGGCATTTTCTCTTTGTCAAAGGACAACACCTGTTCTCCAAGCTCACCTCCTGATGGTGTACCCTCACAAAAGCATGTACCTGTTGTCAAATGCTGTAATATGAACCCCAGCGATGGCTTCTGTCACTCTGTATGCCATTGGCTTCCAATTCTCCCAGGTGACAGTTTGCTTCTGAACATTGGATTGAGCAGCCTTTATCTGCTGGGCTTGCCCTGAACTCCAGCCTCAGACTTTCTCAGACTTGCAGTCAAAGGAGCCACTCTTGCCGTGGTGACAATGACACTGGTTCCCCCTCAAAATGTCATCTTTAATAATGCCATGTGATTCGGACCATCTGTCCTCCCGGCGACAGCTTTCAGCTTCCAAACAACTAAGTTCTTCGTGTTTTTTTATCCTTAAAACATAATAAAAGACATAAACTAACTCCCATCCACCTCACTGACCTTTCCCTGGTCAGCCAGTGTGCATGTTCCAGACTGTACTGGCTGCTGTCTTTGGTACCGCCATGCTTGCTGATGAATGAACATGTTTTAGTTTATGCTTATTTTGTTACTTTATTACAATTATTATCATCATCATTATTATTATTGGTTTTTTTAAGACAAGGATTAGACAAGTCTGGCTTGAAACTCAGAGATTGGCTTGCCTCTGCCTCCTGAGTACTGGGACCAAAGGCACATGCCACCACAACCTAGCCTTAGTCGTTTTGTTTGTTTGTTTGTTTGTTTTGTTTTCACTTTAAAAATTGTTGATTTTTACTTCTGCTAAGGAACAAATGACCACAGATGACATTCGAAGTTTTGTCTTTCACATCAAGAATCTTGCACACACTTCTAAACACTTATCCTTGCATTTAATAAAATGCTTTAAACTTTGCACTGAATGCTTCAGCGAAGATGGTCAGCCAAACTGTAGAGCTCATCGTTGTGTTCTGGATCCTAAAGGTGTCGTTAAAAATATGCAAGTCTTAGGTGTTCATGTCACTGGTTTTTAATCTCTGCATTCATTCATGTAACCAGGACTCACATGAAGACAGGAAATGTTTGCTGGGGCCGGGAGCTGGTCCTGCGGGTAAGAGTGCCTGCTATGTAAGCAAAAGGACCTAAGTTCAAATCCTCAACACTCATGGAAAAAGCCAGCACTGGGGATCTGAACCAGTGGCTCCTCAAAGCTAGCTGGCAACCTGCCTATCCCAAGCGATGAGCTTCTCGTTCAGTGAGAAAGGGATATGGACGTGTAGCTCTTCCTGCCCCGTTCTCCACGTGCATACACACATTTACACATTCAGGAACATGTGCCATAAACGAGAAAGAAAGGGAGGGAGGAAGGGAAGAAGAAGGAGAAGGAGAAGGAGGAGGAGGAGGAGGAGGAGGAGGAGGAGGG
>JANHMN010000003.1:62531389-62568756 GCA_030674055.1 Rhabdomys pumilio
TGTGTGTGTGTGTGTGTGTGTGTGTGTGTGTGTGTGTGTGTGTGTGTATGTGTGTGTGTGTGTGTGTGTGTGTGTGAGAGAGAGAGAGAGAGAGAGAGAGAGAGAGAGGGAATATGAATGGGAATCAGAGGAAGAAAATGAGGAAAGAGGAAAGACACACAGCTGTCTGGACTAATAACTAACTCACAGGGCTGAGGGAGAAGGCTCCATGATGAGGTGCTTGCTATGCAGGCATGAACCTTTGTTCAGATCTCCACACCCAGTCTGGCGTGGTCGGCGATCTTTACTCCAGGAGAAGTAGAGGGAAATTCAAATTCCTGATGATGAGTATTCTGGGAATGTGTACATTGGCAGGTGACACTGTGAATGCAGAGCCCTTCAATGGTCTCACTGTGATCCTAGCACTGGAAGGCAGAGACAGGAGGATGCCCAGGACTTACCTGACCAGCCAGTCTAGCCAAATCAGCAAGCTCTGAGTTCAATGCTCAGAGATCCTGTCTTAAGGAATAATAATGATAGCAAGACAGAGAGTGACTGGGGACAATTCTAATGTTTACCTCTGGCCTTACACATACAGGCCTTCACACCTAGAAACACATATGTGTGCATACATGTACATACCAGTACACCACACATTACACCACACATACACACAAAATAAAATAAGACAACTAATAACCGAACAAGATAAACGTCTGAAAATAGATGTTGCACCTTGACTTTAGGTGGACAGGCGATGACAGGACAGTCACCCAGACCAAGTGCTTCAGACATATAGCACTTCAAGGTTTCAGCCACTGAGAAATCACTCCTGCCATTCGGAGGCTGAACAAATGGTCAAAGGTGGGTCTATTCAGAAACTGGCTGCACCTGGTCCCCTGTGAGCACATCCTTGGGATCAGGCTGACACTTCAAGAACTAAGTTTAACATCACAGGGAGTCTGCAACTCATAGAGACAAGAGTTCAAACCCCAATGATGAGTCTATAAGGAGAGACAAGATAACAGACAAATTTTTGTGTCGAGAGAGGGAAGTCCAGCACCAGGAGAGGGGGTGGGACTTAGAAAAGACAACTGTTAGATTTTTGGCAGAGTAGGGACCCCACACTGGCTCTCTAGTGTCTGGGTTCATCTTGTTCTTTTTGCACCCATTGCCATAGACTGGTATCCCCAACCCTTTCCAGGTTTCATGCTGTTTGCTCCCTTTAGCCTGCTAGAGCCGTGAATGTCTGTTTCCACAATGAGCAAGCCAAAATTTCCCCCATCCGCAGAACCAGCTTTTGGCTCTCTGGAAGAGTTAAGCCTTGGTAAAAGAGCCATTCTGATCTTAGAGTGTTCTGTAATCCCAATATGCCAAGTGGAGTTTTAAGGCCTCACAGAAACCAGGGTTTTGCATTCTCAACTGGGGAAGACCACACCCTGACAAGGCTGTTGTAATAAACATTGGATGGATTTTTCCACCCACTAATTGAGTCATCTGTCAGGTTTGTGTGGATTTTTGCATGTCAGGATGCCCAGCCCTTTGTGGCAGAAGGGCTGGTGATATGAAGTAACTGGGACTCGGAGTAAGTGATTTTTAGAGGCTCGAAGGGTTGAAGCAGGCAAAGCTTAAGTTTTTTTTTTTTTTTTTTTTTTGGTTTGGAAATGCAAAGTTAAAATCAAATGCACGTGGAAGGATACAGAGGCAAAAATTAGAGTTAAGGAAATGTCAGCAGGGATGGAGGTGGTCATCTGTGCTTCTGTTAAGACTTGGGGGCTGGGGGATGGCGCAGAAGAGTTGACCTAAGATCTCCAGAGCTAGCCCACAGTCAACTGACTGGGACTCGTGGGAACTCACAGAGATTAGGGAGCCTGTATGCGTCTGACCTAGGTTCTCTGCATGTATGTTATGGCGGAGCAGCTTGGTAGTCCTGTGGAAATCTTAACAGTGGGAGTGGGAGCTGGCCCTGACTCATTTTGTCTACTTGTGGGACCCTTTCCCTCCTATTGGGTTTTGTCCCTCAGCCTTAATATGATGGTATGTGCCTGGTCTTATTGTTGGTTAGACCATGTTTGGTTGATGTCCCTGGAAGGTCTCGTTTGCCTGCTCTTTTTATGAAGGGGAGTGGATCTGGGGCAGAGGTTGCGGGGAGAGACTTAGGGGAGGGGAGAGCAGGCAAAGTGTGGTCCAAATATAATATAATAAAAAGTTTATATGTGTGTATATATATGTACATATACATATATATCATATACATCATGCACATATAAATATAAACATACACATAAACACACACATACATATATGATTATATGATTTTGCTAAATGAAAAATAAAAAAGATCTCCAGTACCCATGCTTTGGTTTGCATTGTGTTTTTAACAATGTGAAGGTATAGACCTGAAACCCCAGCACTAGGGGCCTGAGACCAGTGGATTCCTGGGGCTTTCTGACCAGTCAGTGTAGCCAAAATAATGTGTTCCCGGTTCAGAGAGAAAGCTTGTCTTAAAAAAAATAATGTGGTGGGGAGAGACTGAGGAAGACATGTTGACAGCAGCCCCTGGCCTCCACATGCACCTACACAGGTGAATAACCCCCCCACACACACATGTATGACATACACATCCACCACAAGCACACTCACAGGTGCACATAGAAAGAAGAATGCAAAAGAAGACAAAGGAGACGTGTTAGATTTGTACAGCATATAAGAAACCCCCAAATAACAAACAGTAGTTATAGAGATTGTAGATAACAGATGGAAAGCAAGCAGCGTGGCTTGTTTATTTCTTGTGAGCACCCCAATGTGGTCTCATTAGAAGGGTGTTTTTTCCAGTACCAGGGGTTGAACATACACCCATGCACACGCTAGGCACATGGTCTCACTGAACAACAGCCCCACCCCTCCAATATGGTTCTTCAGTTCACTTGCCTCATAGTGACCTTAAGGAATACTTCAGTTGAGGTCAGTCCTATCTGTGGTGATAAACAAGCTTGAAAATGTTAATATCTAAAAAAGCCAAAAATCTTTACCCCCAATTATGAGTCCAGCATATTCTTCCTTAGTGGGCACCATTTCTCCATGAAGGTCTATAAGATAAATAAATTACCTAAAGAAGTTGATAAATAAATTACCTAAGGAAGTCTAGTTAAGGTTTGAGTGACACAGATTCTTTCCGTATTAGATTCTACCAGTCTCTCAAGTCTTTGGGTCCTCTGTGTGTGGCTGGATAGGGAAGATTATGAGGGATACCGTGTTGATTCCAAAGGTCCATATCCGGAAACGGAATCTATCACTTCTGAGCCAATTTCACTAGCTAGGAATCATGAAGAAGAACAAGTAGTTCAGAAACCCAAGACCCTCTCATCTCCTTGTAGCTCAGTGATGAGTTGCTCTCAAAAGCTGGCTCCTTATCCAGCTGCTTTGAAGCTGGAAACACGAAGAGTCAGTGAACCACATCCCAAGCACAAGTCATGACCCAATAGGGAGTTAGTAAATCTCCAGGCTCAGTCAGACTGAGGAAGAAAAAAACCAAACAACTAGAAAGCAGAAGTAACGGATCTGGGCATGCATTAAGTGTCAAGTGTGCCTCGGTTTCTTTGTTTGCAAAGCAGAGATGATCAGTGTACAGTTTCAGGAAATAAAGGAGTAGTATGGATCGGAGGTAGAGGGGTGCCTGGCTTATATTAAAGGCTCAATAATAGACAGCAATGGGAAAAAGAGGCAGAGAGAGAAGGAAGAGAGGGAGAAAAAGGAAGGGTTCCTTGGAGTGGAAGTTTTACCAAAGCTTCTGCTTTTTTCTTATTGGTCTGAACTTTGTCACATGGCCACACATAGCTGCAAAGGAAGCTGTGAAATGTAGTCTTGATTTATTCTACCTAAGATTTATATGTTTGTCTAGAAATCAGAACTTCTTTCACCATTCATGAGAAAAGAAAACAGATATTTGGAAAATCTAATGGTTTTTACCACAGTTACCATCAGCCTAGGCAAGACTCCCTTTCCAAGGATGCTAAGTTCCTGATTGGTGATCATGCTACATTCTGGTATAAAAAACAGGACTGGAGACTGAGGCAGTTTTAATCAGAACTGTGGAGTGATGAATAGTTTATCACCCCATCACCTCTGTGCATGTGTTGTCAGGGGACCCCAGTAGGAGGATCCTAGAAGCCCACAGTGTTGGGTGTTCTTCTCATATGGCTTAAATGCCTCCTTTCCAAACACATGCCATCTTTCAGGATGTGTACAGGGATGTGAGGCACCCCCAGGATGAAAGCTAATGTTCCTACCATGGGCCTTGCCTCCCCAACTCATTCTGAAGCACTAGGCAGGAAGTCTGTCTTCACCTATACCTCAGCACTTCCTCTTCTTTCCTTTATTCTTTAGTCCATGATAATGAGACTCAGCTTCCATATTACTCCCCTGGGTTCCGTTCCCAACCTAGGCCACGCTCCTATCTGTCTGCTGAGTTAGTTTACTTTCTTGTTATTGTGGCCAAATACCTGACAAAAAACAACTTAAAGGAAAAGCAAATGGCTTATTTTGGCTCATGGTTTAAGGGTCCAGTCCATCAAAGCAGGGAAGTCGTTCAGTAAGAGTGACAGAAGGAGCATGGGGCATTGTTTGCCTTGAATTCATAATCGGGAAAATACAGATGACCATATGCACTCAGTTTGCTGTCTCCTTTTAAACTTATCAGGAACCTCAGCTCATGGGGTGGTGACACCCACATTCAGGGCAAGTCTTCCCTGATCAGTTAAGCCTCTCTGGAAACACCCTTACAGACACATTCAGAGGTGTGTCTCCTAGGTGATTCCAAATCCAGTCAAGTTGACAGTCAAAATCAACAACCATATTTCTATTACTGGAAAGCATATTATAACAAGCATTTCTATTACATGCCAGAGATAAAGGCTGAGACATCTCGCACTTCAGAGGACACCTTGGAAGCTCTGAGGAATGCTCAGACCCCACGTCCACTTCGGTTCTTGCAAAGTCCTTCCTCCAAGAAAAGCAGTCTAATTGTATGTTGTGATTGTCAGTATTCCTTGGATTATGGAGAGGATGCTGAACCCTGTTCCATTCTGCTACACCAATAAATCTCTAGGAGGAGGAAGCAAAAGACTCTGGCTTCTGTTTAAATGTTGCTTGTAGAGTTTGTGTGAAGGGGATTCTTAAAATAGATGTGTGGTCCCTGAGTGCTGGGCCCCACCCTGGGTGTGTCAGAGGCAAATCCTGGAGTATTTAAGGGAAAGAGGTCCAGGGAGCGGAGGTGGAGGGGTTGGGGGGGAGTGAGGAGGGCAGACAGATGCAGTAGAATGAGCTGGGAACAGGAGGATGAGACCAAAGGCTGGGAGCAACTGAGGAAATCCCAGACTGGACAGCCAGGACAAAGGTTTGCTCTAATGAGCTGAGGCCAGGTAAGGTATATTGGTTTCCTGGGGCCTCCTCAGCAAAAGACTGCAGGCTGCGTCTCACACAACAGATGTTCATTGTCTCGCTGTTCCCAAGCCTGAGATTAAAACACTGGTAATGTTGATTACTTTTGAGGGCAGTGAAAGCCTTTGTGTTTTAGGGCCCACATTCCCCCCCCTCTCTCTCTCTGCGTGTGTGTGTGTGTGTGTGTGTGTGTGTGTGTGTGTGTGTGTGTCTGTTAGGCATGTGTGCACATGTGCATGTGGGTATGTGGTACGAAGAGGCCAAAGTTCAATGTTAGATGTCTTCACCAATCCTTTTCAACCTTATTTTTTCAGACGTGATCTCTCACTGATCCTGGATCTCTCTGTTTCAGCTACAGCCTTGGGATGAGCCTGTCTCCACCAGTGTTGTGCTTACAGACCCAGGCTACCACACCTGGCTTTTATGTAGGTGCTGGGTCCTTTTGTTTGCACAGCTAACACCTTACCAGCTGAGATATCTCCCCAGGCTTCATGGTTCCCTTTTATAGGACATCAGTTATGTCACAATGAGAACTACCTAGTATGTCCTCCTATAACCATCTTCAGTCACTCTATTGCTAAATGACATCACATTGGCAGGCACTGGGGTCATGATATCAACATACGAGCAGAGTTGAGAGGACAGAAATCAAACCATAACATCAAGTCTTAAGAGGGAGGCAAGGCATAAGGTGAGTTCCATGAGGCAGAAACCTAGAAAGCGGAAAGAAAAGGCAGACAAGTAGTGTGACTATATCCAGAAAGGAAGTCCACCGGAAAAGCTCCTGAGCAGCTTGAGCTGCAATGCAAATGTCCTGTGCCCCAGGCTTTCTGCGCAGCTGCGTTATTAAAGATTTACTTCCTTCAGTATCCCAAGAGTTCTTAGTTTAGAAAACATGGTCACTGAGGATACCGGGTAGAGGAAGAAAACCCTTACTGATGGAAGGGCAGGAAAGGAGGAAGGAAGGTAGCTGAGCAGTGCTGAGGAAGACGAGGAATGGGCTGGAAGTCAATGGAGCAGTGCATCTGGTCGGATAGTACAGGGGTGGGAAGTGAGTCTCCACCTCAGACAGTGAAACGAGTGCTTTTTTGGTTAAATGAGCATCAACTGTGGCTTTCAACCGAAAAGTCCTAGATAGATAATCCAAGAGGGGACACCTGCTGAGTGAATGTCCACTGCCTATGCTGCTGCGTGTGGGCGACAAAGGGGATGCCTCTGGTCTATGGTGGTCTCTTTTACCCCAAGCCTTTGGGCAAAGCAGAAGCAACACAAGGGACTTGCCCAGGAGCGCTACTGGCACATGGGTGACAAACAGTAGGTCCATGGGCTTTCTTCCTGGCTAGGTCCAGGGTTTACGGTAACTTGCACACTGGTGCCTGGCAGCCATATTGCATGTCCAGGCTGTTCCTAGGAAGAGATTAGAGGGAGTGCGCTTACCTTGGTCTGTAGTCTCAGTTCCAGGAAGAGAGAGGCAAGGAGCAAAGAGCAGGGACATCCAGTCTGCATTACATCCGAGTTTTATTTTGTTTTTATGTTTTTAATTTCCAGATGAATAATTCAGTGGCTATGCCAAGGTTGAAATATTTTTCTGTTTTCAGTGAGATGTGAGAAAAGGAAATGAATTTTAATGAAATGTTTTGGTTTACTTTATCTGAGGCTCCCAGTGTAGTGGGATTCCCAGGCCCTAAACTAATGTCAGTTCTATAGCTTCTTGCCTGAAAAAAGAAAACAGAAAACCAGATGGCCACTCTGCTCAGCCCTCCTACTGCCTGGATGGACAGAGCTACCTGTGAGCACGAGGCTGGTAGACCACTGGGACTACAAGACTGCCTGCACTGCTCCTTGGTGCAGACGCAAATCCACACGTCTCCCTCCACGACCAGGAAGCACCTGCCTCAGGTTACTGGGGCCTAGCCATCCCTGTCTAGCCAGGTTGATCTGAGGCTGGCACTTGGCCAAGTATTCTTAGCAGAACAGGAAGAATGCAAGCACTCCTAAATTCTGTAAACAAGATTTAAGGGAGGCAGAGAAAGGTGGCAAGATCTCCAAGGGGGAAGACGGAGCTGTCAGGTGGAGGTGATGATGTCACGGGCATCTGCGAATATGCCAGAACATGAGCTAATTCATAGCTGCGGGCTCAGGACATGTTTTAAAGCAAAGCCTTCTGAATAAAGTCAGCAGTTCTCAACAGACCATGCGGATTCCCTTAAATAGGATTGTTGATGGGTTTCCTCCTGAGTCAAGAAGCCACCTGCCCCAAGTGAGCTGTCATCTGTAGATCTGTCAAAGGAATGACTCGTGGAGCCCTTCCCTAGCGTCGTCGGCATGGAGGTGGTTTCGGGAGACAGAGAGCTGAGGATAACCAGCCCCTGCCTGCCAGGGCTTATGTAAATAGGCTTGCCAAGACAGAACCTACCCACACTCAACCAAAAACTAAAAGAGAGTCTGTCATCAAGGGCTCCTTGCTTGGTCTCTCAGTGACCATCCTGTCTCAGGTCACCTTGTCCAGAGATGCTAGAAAATATCTGAAAAAAGACAAGGAAGGGCATCTCTTGAAATAACTTGGCCATAAAAGATTTACGTGGCCACAGGAAGCTGGTAGTGAGTCTCTTCCACATGCTTGGCCATTTAAGGTTTCAAAGCACCTTCAGTATTGCATACATTATCCGAATCGTAGTGGAGGGGAAGGTCACTTGCTACTTAGAGAGGACATCGGGACTTCCCAACCCCTATAAGAAAAAAGACATCAGGAAGAACACTTGTGAAATTCATAACCACACCAGAGACTCACATTGTTCATTCTCTTCCTAGGGTCTGACTCCCTCCAGGAGAAAAGTCCAATCCATTGGCTCTCCCATGGATGTTACCATGTTACGTTCCCTCCCCCACTCGACTAGCTGAAGGACAGATGCCTTTGTTCAGCTTGCAATCTCCTTTCTTTCCAGGGCCCCAACTCCTACATCTCCACCCTGGGCTATTCTTTCACACACACACACACACACACACACACACACACACCCGCCACTGCATATGCTATCAGCTGACAGCTATGTTTAATTTAATCATTCTGTGCTTATAATGGCAAAGCAGAGGTCACTGTTCTCTCTCAGGACTGAGAGAGAGGTAGAGGGGATCCCGGGAGCTCAGCAGAGACAAGTCTGCCTTTATAGGAATATAGGAATATGGTGACATGGAAGGGAGGGCCTGGAAGAGTTGGCATAGAAAGACCCAGCTCTAGAATGTGCCTGGCTGTGAGACGGAGAATGAAGGGGGAAGAAATCCTTTCACTTTGAGGAGAGCTCCAATGGAGAGGTGAGTGGCTCAAGGAAGAGACACTGTTTTTCTTGCAGCTAGGCAAGCTGTAATATTTATCTGGGCAGAGCAAGCAAGACTGGGCAGGAAAGCAGGGTAGGAGGTTCAGGAAGATGGAGTCAATCCTTCCAACAAAACATATTTCACAGGCTTAATAATTACCAATGTGAGGAAGTGGCTGACTGTTCTGACCAGTTTTCTGCTGCTATAACAAAATCTTGGAGACTGGGTGATGTATAAGGGAAAAAAAATGTTTCTTTTGGCTGTTTGTACTGGTTACTAAGAGGCAAAGAGCAAGGTGTGGGTGGTTGAGTGAGAATGGTGCTCGCACGGGCTCACATGTTTGAGTACTTGACCCCCAGTTGGTGGAACTGTTTAGGAAGGATTAGAGGTGTGACCTTGTTGGAGGAGGTGTGTCCCTGGTGGCAGGCTTGGAGGTTTCAGAGGTCGATGCTACTCACAGTTAGCTATCTCTGTCTCGTGGTTGTGATTTTTAAGATGTAAACCCTAAGTTGCTGCTCCAGCTCCCTGCCTGCCTGCCTGCCTGCCTGCCTGCCTGCCTGCCTGCCTGCCTGCCTGCCTGCTTGTCTGCCTGCCTGTCTGATTGTCTGCCTACCTGTCTGTCTGTCTGTCTGCCTGCCTGCCTGCCTGCCTGCCTGCCTGCCTGCTTGTCTGCCTGCCTGTCTGATTGTCTGCCTACCTGTCTGTCTGTCTGCCTGCCTGCCTGCCTGCCTGCCTGCCCGCCCGCCTGCCTGTTGCTGTGCTCCCTGCCATGACATCATGGAGTAACCCTCTGAAACTAAACTCCAAATAAACTCTTCTTTCTGTATGTTGCTTTGGTCCTAGTGTCTTGTCACAGTGATAGAAAAGTAACTAAGACACAGGGTGCCAGTCCTGTGTTAGTTTCATTCTTGGTGGAAAGCACATGAGAAAGAAAGAGAGTACTTAAGAGACAGCTTTGCTGCTCTGTGGGTGACTAAACCAGTTCCAAGCGACAGTCACTGCACTAGTAGAGTAGATGAATAAACATCAAATAAGGTTAGAGGTAATTCTCATTTGCAAATGTATAATAAGTTCCAAATGCATCATAGTTTATTAAATTAATTCAATGTTTTTTATGAGCACATGTGAAGGGCAGAGGATAACTTGTAGGACTTGTTTCTCTCCTTCCACCATGTGGGTCCTGGAGATCGAACTCAGATGGTCAGGCTTGGCAGCAGATGCCTTTATGTGCTGAACTATCTCACCAGTCTTCCTTCAGAATTTAAAATGAAGCCAGACCTGGTGTCCCAGACCTGTAATTCTAGGTGCTCAGGACGCTGAGGCAGGAGGATATTAAACTCCAAGTCTGCCTGGGCTACGGAGTCAGGCAAACTTAGTGATACCTTGTCTCAGGATAAAAGGTAAAAAGAGGATTGGATAATGCACTGGAACGTTATGGCTCTTGCTTAGCATATGTGAGACCCTCGTCTTTAGTACCGCTGGGGGCGGGGTTAAGTGTGAAAACGAAATTATAAAAGTGTAAGATAACATGGACACACCTCTTTAGAGCCTTGGAGTAGAAATGGCTTGCTTTTGATTTACAGCTCTAGACTCTTAAGAAAATAAATTTTAAAATGTGATTACATTAGAAAGCTCCCAGAGAGGAAAAATGCAGTAGCAAAGTCAAAGAACAAATGGGAGAGATATTTGCCATCCATTCTTCCCTAATATGTAATGACCTCCTGCAGATTGAGACTATGGAAAGCCAAACTAGACAAAAGCAAGCCAAGGATTGGAATAGCGTCTTTACAAGAAGACACACAATGGATCTTAGATTAACACAGGTGTTTAATTGAGAGACTGCAGATGAAACTATCTTGACACACTGCTGGATATGAGAAGACATTGTCCTGTGGACCCCGAGAGCAGACACCGGAGGAAACACTGGGGGGTTGCTGAGTAACGTCACAGTTAACTCACTACCTTTGTCCAGCAATTCCACTTCTCAAATTCTGACCACTGCTGCTCTGGGATGAAAGTCTGGTGAACAAGAGTTGCTGTGTGATTCCTGAAAGAGGAAAATGTGAAGGACAGGAGAGGTGTCAACCATGCACCACTGTGCAAGGGCTACAGAAGTGTGAGACATTGTCTCTATATAACATAGTTGGGAAACTTTTCCATAGTGTAATGAGGTAGGAAAGCCAGTTTTAGAACAATGCTGCCTTTTCTTCAGGAAAGGGGGTGCATAATGCAGCACCCTCCCATTTGCATGCATTTGCATAAATAGCACCGCCTAGATGCATAGGAAATTAATCTATAGGTGCACAAGATGGGACAGAATGGCCGGGAATGGTACAAAGACAGACTTTGGACTAGGATCCAGCTCCCTGAGGTGGGTCCAAAGCCTTCCTGAAGTTCTCCCTGGAGCACACAACAGATAAGCAAATTTCCAATAAAATATGAGAAAAATCCAATAGAAAAAATTCAGATGAAAAAACTTCTCTGAAATGCCATTTTCCCCGAACCTTCAGTTTCAGTCCCATCCTACAATAAGTCAGATATCAATAAGAAATTCCACCAAGTCTGGACCTGGTATTTCAAGTTACTGATGATTTCACCTATTTGCTCCACATATAAGTTCAAATCCTAACTGGAAAGAAATGGCTCAGAGGATAAAGTGCTTTGTGCATAAGCATGAAGACCTGAGTTTGGTCCCAATGTTCATGTAAAAAGCTGGGTGTGGTAACATGCTGTAATCCTGGAGCTGGGGAAGCAGAGACAGACAGAGCTTGAGGGTCTGTAAGCTTAGCCACAAAAAGATAAATGGTCCCCAACAAGGATCACCCAAGGTTATCATCTGCCCTGCCTATTCACCTTCACATGCACACTTATGCACCTGCACACACACACACAAACACACACACACACACACACTCCAACAATTAGATTATATCGTATCTGTGGGAGCACACATATAACGCCTTCCACATTTCTGACATATATTGTAAATACTTAAAACAAAGTAACCTGTTAAGATGTTTCAAAAAGATATGAAAGATGTCTGTACTTGTTCCTGCCTGCTGTGTTTTCTAAGCATGCACTGTATGGAAGGTTCTGTGGAACCCTCTGGCTCCCTGGCAGAGCACTGTTTGTAAGCTCTGTGGCTTTGATGACACACAGTGCCTCACACCGTCACCCTCCCAGTCTGTGCCCAGGCCAAGCAGATCCCCTGTTAACTTCTTGCCCACGTTTTCCATCTGCCGGGGGCCGACCAAGGCCTAGTCAGCAGGGGATGGTCTTCCTATCTCATCTGATCAGTTACTTCTTTTGCCTCATGTGTCACTCAGCTCAAAAACAGAAGTTCACACAAAGCCCTGCAGTGGCTGTGGCTGCCCAGAGCTGCAGGGAGCAGGCACATAAGGCTACTGATCCCAGACACAGGGTTTTGGGGTTGATGGAAATGTTCTGATGTTAAATAATGGTGTTGGTTATACAACTCTGAAAAATAACTGAAATCCACTGACATTTAAAGGACAAGTTTAAAAGGTATACAAATTGCATTCAGGATTTTAATGCCTTCTTCCAGGAAGTCTTCCTTGATACGCATTCACTGTGTCAGGAGACCCTCATAGCCACTGATGCAGGTGCCACTGTCCTCAGGAGTAACTGGGTCATACAGACTGGGTCAGGAAACTGAGGGCCAGGTTGTGGGAGGACGGCCTCCTCTGTGGAGAATTCTAAAGCAGCTAAAAGCTGTCCCAACTTCCGCTGTTATGCCCTAAGAGTTCTAAACAATGCTATTGATAAAATATACTTTCCAGGCAAAGAAGGTAACTCAGGTCAGTGAAACGCTGATTGATTATTTAGTTTATACTTTTTCAGTTATGTGGTGGTACAAAAGCAATCTGTATGCATTGGAACTGGGCTCGGAAGGCTGAATTTTGTTTCCCTTTTCTCTTCCAAATGCTGGAGCCTCATTCTAATGAGGATGAACGAATGATGCTGCCCCGTGCTGGGTTGCTAAGCTACGATGTCTGGTAGGCTGGGTGAATACACAACATTCTGGACTTATGACATAGCCGACCGTTCACCTGTAACCCCATTGTAGGCTGGGGTACATTCATAGACATAAGCACCAAACGTCAAAGTGGCATCTCTTACCCTTTAATAAAACAATGCTATTCTATGTGGAAGTTAGTTTGGGCAACCCCCAACTCTTTCTGGTCACACAGGACCACTCTGCTGTGGGCTTGTGTCCGAGAAGGTTGCCAACACTTCCGGCTGGAGCAGCCCCGTGTGGCCAGCCACATCTGTTTGTAACATGTAGATCCAAAGCAAACATCAAGAGCCACTTTGGGTAGTGAGAAGAAAAACAGAACTCGGTGTTCCAGTTCTGCGATATCACGTGAGTTTGACTTGTGTATTAACATTTAAGCAGGGAAGCCATAAGAAGCAGGATGCTTCCTGTGGCAGGTGCGGGGTTTAGTTCACACATGAACTATGTTACTGACTTTGACACAAAACAGGGTTTCACTTTGAATTCCTGATAAAACAGGTCACTATAACAATGCTAGGTGCCTGCTGTATCTCTTATAGATTATTGTTGTGTTATTAAAATTCATTAGTGAATGAACAACTATCTACATTGGGACTCTATTATTGAGACTAATAAAAAATCAATACTTAATGCTCACTACCTATAAAAATGATAGAATGGTAGCATTGGAATTTTCCTTCCTTTTTTACAGTTATATATGTTTACTTATTTATTTTTTTTACTGGCAAAATTAAATAAATATTCAACATAAGGACATTTTCAGCTTGTATTTCTTTTCTGACTGTTTTTGTTATTAATTTCATTTTATGATTATTGCCAAAATATTTCAATCATCTAGAGAAGGGAGACTATTTCCTAACACTCTTCTCTATTACACTAAATTAAATATTTGATTAATAAAATAATATTAATAATAATATTTAATTAATAAAATATTAAAAAATTAATATGTAGGACAAATCTATTAATGTGCTTCTATTGAGTGTAAATATATTTATATATTGAAAAACATTCCTATTAATTTAAGATAGACAAGAAAATAATTTTTAGTGCATGCTTTTGGAAAATTGCTAAATTTGATGAATTGTATGGTGACTTATTTGGTATGAAATTGCTTTTACCCTGTAAGATGGACAGAGTGTCTCTGTAGAAAAGCCAAGATACAGAGTATGTAGGATAATTTATCTGGTCAGATTACCAGTGAGAGGAGGTCTGACTGGCACCAGGCCCTCCTGACTTTCCAGGCCATTTTGCTAGATGCCTCCCTCACCCCTCTGCTACTATAACCACAGAGGTTCACAAGATGCCACTTGCCCTCTCGTCACTGGAAATGTTGCTGCTGTAAAGGCCACACCTATAATCTATCAGTTCATCCAGGAATTAGAAGTAGAGAGGCAGCCCTACACATCCCCAAAATGTACATCTTGCAATGCACAGCTGCTCCATCTCCTGGGTCAGATATTCAGCTATGCTACACTCATCTGCCTCAGGCCTTTGGCCCTCACTTTTCTGTGCTTTCTGCCTTTGCCTCTTGAGATAACTCTTCCTCCAGTTATCTTGCCAAAGAGGCTTGCCTTGAGTCAGGGTGGTAGCTCATCCCTGCAATCACAGCACTTGGGGGGGCAAAGGCAGGAGGATTGCTTGTGAGTGTGAGCCAGACTGAGCTATATGGTGATTTCTAGGCCAGCTTGGGCTACAGAGTGAGGCTATGTGTCAACCCACACCCATAAACCAATAAGCAGACAAACAGAAAAACAGCTCATATGACTAGCAAATGTAAAGTGAACCTCCCAGTCCCTAATCAATGACTAAGTATTGCCCCGTTTCGTTTATTTTATAACCAACAGCACTGCTTAGCTCCCTATCCATCCATCTCTATTTTTCCCACTTTCTCTGATATCAGATCAACGCTTGGCGTACAATTGGCTCCTAATAAGCTCTTATTAAAGCTTTGAAAGAACGAAGACATGAAAGGATTAGTAATGCAGTGTGCAAAGAGAGCTACCCTGTATTCAAAAGGCAAGATGTGGGGGCAGGGCACCTGACTGGTGAGCCCTGAACAGCAGGGACAGGGTCAGGCTCCGGCTGCACTCATCAGTGCCTGGCAACACACTAGAACACAGGCTGTTCCCAGGTTGTTTTTCCTCAGCCTTCTGCCTTTTCCCCCAGGGGTGCACACAGAGACCAGTCCTTGAGGAGGGCAAGTGGGAGCAGCAACGTCACATTCCTGGCCTCAGAGTCAAGCGGGCCATCCTGGTTTCATGTCCTACAAATAAGACATCTTAGCACATCTGTACGCCACCCCTCCCACTGTTCCATGGAGACTGGAGACATGACAGTGAGCAGAGGGTAGCCCACAGCAGAGTTCAGTGATCAAGCCTCCACAGGTTCCCAAAGAGAAGCAGGCAGAAGACGCGAAACCACCCTGACCTCCGCTGTATGAAGTTTTCTCCTTTCCCTCCCAAATCATTAACAAAGACCGACACTGTAGTATTTATCAAAAACTCTTGTTCCCTAAGTGGCGATACAGAATAATTATCTCAGCATGCAATCAGTGCAGCGATCTTCTTCAAAGCAATTTGTGGCAAGGGTATGCATTTTTTAAAATAGATTAGATTTCCAAGAGCTCTGCCTCTTAAGCCTGCTCGGAAGGCATTTACAACTCACCTGGTGAGACCATGCCTGTCTCCAAGCCGGATTTCTCTTTCATTAGGTCTTACTTAATTGAATCAAACAAAGTCATTTTGGGATTGTCCCAACAGAAAACCTTTTTATCTCTTGGTGAATGTGTCTTAACAAGGCCCTAAAGTAAACAAAGCCAGAATTTCACTCACTGGATGGAGCTCTAGTACCCCCCCACCCCCCAGCTCCAAGCTTATCAACCTACTTCTTATGTTTGTCTTGTACAAGGAAATCGCTTGTGGAGTTAACTGTTGCCAAAGAAAGCAACAAGTTGTCTGGTGGACCGTTTGTTTGTTTTAATTATTAAAGAAAGACATTGTCATTTCCACCGTGCTCTCCGACCCCACCCCATGTGGTGTACTGGGGACGAACCAAGAATCTTGTGTATATTAGGCAAGGGCTCTCCCAGTGAGCTACACCCCCATTTCCTCCCTCTCCTCCACAAGCCCCCCACCCCCACCCCTGCCAAATACAAAGCTAACACTTTGTAGTTCTGACCGACCTGGAACTCAGAGATCTGTCTATCTCTGCCTCCCAAGTGCTGGAAGGATGAAAAGCATGCACCACCTCCAGCATAGCCCCTCTTCTTTCTTTTAATAAGTGAGTTGTCCATAGCTGTATGCTTGCAATGGGGTGGCTCACCGCACACCCTCAGGAGTATTGTATTCACCCCTGGTTGACAGCCTCTGAGTTGGATTTATAATTTATGTGTGCTCCAATATGTATGTGGAGCCCAAGGGCTGAGGTCAGGGGTCTTTCTCAGTTACTTTCTACCTTAATTTTCGAGTCAGGCTCTTTTACTGAATCTGGGGTGGCACTGATTTGCCTAGATTGGCTAGCCAGAGAACCCCAGGAGCCCTCCTGTCTCCACCTCCCTAGTGTTGAGATTACAGATGGACTCCATTTGTATATGTGTGCTGGGGGTGGAATTCAGGTCTAAGCGCTTTGCTAACTGAACAATCTCTCAAGTCCATTGGTCTAGAATTTAAAACTCTGTTCTCTATTAAGGAAGGGCAGGGCATTCCAGACGGCTCATCTCTTTGGTAGTCAGGATGCCTGTCTCCTTTATACCTGTGCTCCTGGAGACCTGGCCCTCTTTGGACTGAGAACAGAACGCAGGGCGGGCAAGTGTTCTACCAGTGAACTGTGTTCCTAGTCCGGACCCTGCCTTGCTAACACTCTGGATCAGACGGATGGGGACAAGAAGTTGTGAAATAAAACTGACCAGCAAACCAGATGCACGACTCAGCTCCACCCCCACCCCGTTACTGCCCTTTCCCCTCCACCCCCCATTCCTTTACACAGCTTCCATAACCAGTCCAGAAATCTGGAACACGGCTCGAGTGGGCTTTCTCTTTGCGACTGTCCTGCTTCCAGCCTAGAAAACACTAACGTTTTGTCTGTAACACTTTTGCAGTGGGTTTCCTTGACTCCACTTAAATGCCAATTCGATCCAAATCAGCAGCGGCCGGAGATCACCCCTCCATCATCGGCCAGGCTGCCATTTCCTGGTCTTGCTCCTGGCTAGCATCAGCTGTCACTAGGGGTGACCCTGAGATAATTAGCCGCACTCTCTCGGCCCTACCGTAACCACGCCCTAGCCAACTCAGTCATCTGACCCGTCATGTGACTCGACACCTCTCTCTGCCTATCCTCGGTAAGTGTCTCTCAGTCTCCCGTGAAGGGCGGCAGTCACACAAAAGCCCGCGGTACCCACGGTGGAGCACGGTGAAGCCCGGTGAACGCTCCGACCCGGACTCTCCGATCTCAGCTCCCCACCCACGGCGAACCAAGACCCCCGCCGCTGTGGGAGTAACAGAAAGCCTATGGCGTTTTTAGAACGTAAAAACAGGACCCAAGAAGTTTCTACACCAAGGAATCATCCAGGAGCTGAAAATCCAGCAAAAGGCATTTTTTTCATCCCAGATCAGTGCTGCATTCTACAGCTGACATGGGTGGGGGTAGCAGGGGCGGACTGGATTAATGCATTATATAAACTTGACTTTGGCTCCACGCTCTGTTCAAACACTGCTGGACATTTGCAAACAGATGGGTGTGAGATCCACCGCCTCCAGCACCCCCATCTTTCCCTGGCCTTGGTCTACCCAAGGCCACCAATGTGTCCCATTCTCTTCAGTCCTCCTGTGACCTGGAGATGGCACCCCGAAGCACGAGGCTACCTAAAAGTGACATTCTATTATTAAACTAAGGTGTTTCTGTCACAACCTGATTCCCAGGAAGCAGCCAGGAATGCCTGGTTCATTCAGGAGTCTCAAGGAGGGTATCAGGATCAGCATCCCTAAGTTTCTCTGCCTGTGAACAAAATGGCTCTGTGGAGGGAGATGTTCAAACTCAGAATGCCAAGTCCATGTGATCGGGAGTCTAGAAGGGCCCCAGGAATAGTCAGTTGTTCTTTCTTGCTTGCTTGCTTTTTTTTTAAGTTTAGTTTAATTTTTTATTTTTAGTTTTTCCAGACAAGTTTTCTCTGTATAGCCCTTGCTGTCCTGGAACTCACTCGGTATAGACCACACTGGCTTCAAACTCAGAGAGTCGCCTGCCTCTGTCTCTGCCTCCCAAGTGCTGGGATTACAGGCTTGGGAACAGTACTTCTACAAGCCATCAAGCCATGGTGCTGATGCCGAATTTTGTTGTTTGCTTATTCATTTGTTTTTGAGACAAGGTCTCACTTTAGCCCAGGATGGCCTCAAACTTGCAGTAATCCTCCAGCCTCAACTGCTTGGATGCTGAAATCACAGGCATGGTGGCACAACCCTTTAAGCCTGGCACTAGGAAGGAAGAGGCAGGTGGATCTCTGTGAGATTGAGGCCAGTCTGGGGTGGGGTGGGGTGGGGTGGGGGAGGCAGGGATTAGGAGTGGGGACTAGAGGGGTGAAGGGTGTCAGGACGGGTTGTGGCTCAGTTGGTAGACTTCTTGCATGGCATGCTCAAAGCCCTGGGTTACATCCACAGCACATCATAACCTGGCACACACCTGTAATCATAGCACTCAGGAGATGGAATCCAGAGAACCAGAAGTTCAAGACTGGGTTCAGCTATATAGCCATTCCAGGCCACCCTCAAATACATGAGATCCTGTCTCAGTGAAATAAATACATAGAAATAAACATTTGCCAACCAACATAATAGCATGACCAGGAGGTCAGAAGGCCATCTTCCTCTCAAGGAGTCTCTGGCAAGTCAGAGGCACACATTGACAAACGCAAATGTGTTTTTGTTTTATGTTTTTATAAATTATGACACCTGTCCTTGTGTGTGTAGTGAAAGCCCCTTTCCGGAGTGCTGCAACTTAAGCAGGGCTTACTCTGGGAACATGGAAATAGAATCCACAGCAGCAGGTGTCTGCAGAGACTGGCCAGGCTCCAGCCTCATAGAACAGGGGCAAGACAAAGATCAGCACAGTGTGTGGATCTGAGTTCGGAGCTGGGAGGATCAGCATCCAGACGAGCAGGTGTGATCCTTACACGGACTCAGAATCTTGAATGAAAATGGGCCCCACAGACTTTTAAGGAGCAGCATTATTGGAGGTGTGGTCTTGTTGGAGTAGGTATGGCCTTGTTGGAGGAGGTATGTCATTGGTGGGGTAGGCTTTGATGTTTCAGAAGCTCAAGCTGGGTCCAGTGGCTCATATTTCATGCTGCCTGCAAATCAAGACATAGAATTCTCAGTTCCTTCTCCAGCATCATGTCTGTTCCCCTGCTGCCATGCTTCCCACCATGATGATAATGGACTAAACCTGTGAACTGTGAGCCAGCTCCAGTTAAATGCTTTCCTTTGTGAGTTACTGTGGTCATGGTGTCTCTTCACAGCAATATAAAACCCTAAGACAATCCCCAACCCTGGACCCCTAACTTTTAATACAAATAAATTTTGTTTTTCTGCTGCTGGGGATGGAGTCCTCAACCTCAGATTGTTTTCTTTAATTCCAAGTTAAGTGATGTTTAATGTTTTAATGAGACTTGAGCTATCAGGATGCAAAGAAGAAAATACAAAGGTTATCATACCTATTATTCTCACCCATCATGAAATATACCATACGTTTTCCAAGTCTTCCTTCTTCAGACTGGGAACAGAGGTGCTTTTGCCAAGTCTAACCTAAGTGGTTGCATGTGGCACAGTGGAGAATCAGCTTCAGAACGTTGTCCTTTCACCTCCTCTGTATGAACACTGTCACAATACATGCACACACAAGCACACATGATATGTAAATATACGGATGTAAAACACTTAAAATAGGCTCACAAAAACTGTACATATTTAGGTGAAGTAGGAAGGGGAGGGAGAGAAATGTAGACATAATATGCTTGATGTCCAGTTAAGGTATATATTTAGACAAAAAGTCCTTATGTAACACAGTACCATGTACAATGAATATATACAGTGAAAAAATCTAAATGGATACAGGGAGATGTTTTCACATACATATATATGATATGAAGGTATATACATTAAATCGGTGCAAGCCTGTTTATCTCCTTTAATATAATATTCAAAACTCTTTCTAGCTTCAGAGTTTCTTATCAGTAGTCATAGTCACCTAACTGAGCAAGAGCGGAAACAAACCTTCCTGGTAGTGCCGGGATAGACACTGGATCGAGCTTGCTTGGGGAGAGCTGTTCCTCGGAACTACACCCTCCGTAGCTCTTATATAGGACTTCTCAGTGCCCTGTTGAGTAAAGAATGTTTCTTCTGGAATATAGCGATCAGAGCTGGAGAGATGGCTCAGCAGTTAGGCAATTGCAAAGGACTCAAGTTTGGTTCCCACCACCCACATCAGGTAGCTTACAGCTTCCTGTAACTCTAGCTCCAGAGGGATCTGACACTTCTGACTTCCACGAGCTTGCACGCACGCACGCACGCACGCACACGCTCACGATCACACGCACACACGCACACACGCAGACACTCACAGACTCACAGACTCACACACTGCACATTTGCGAAGAGGAAACTTGGTTGAGAAAATGCCCCCGATCAGATTGTAATGTATTTTCTTTATTAATGGTTGATGCCCACTGTGGGTGGTGCTGCCCCTGGAGAGGTGGTCCTAGGTTGTATAAGAAAGAAAACCGAGCAAACCATGGAAAACAATCCAGTAACCATGGTTTCTGCTTCAATTCCTGCCCTGACCTCCCTTCATGAAGGACTGTAAGCCTTAAGGTGAAATAAACCCTTTCTTACTTGTGGTTGTGTGGATGTTATTCGAGCCATAGAAACCAAACTTAGACATATCTTCTGGCTTTCCACCAATTCTGAAGCAGCTTCTCCTCATTACTTTGAGTAGGTAAAATTTGTTGACTTCTTGGCTGCTAAAGAACCTTACTGAAGTAACAGGCACAGCTCAGGAAGACTCTAGATGCTCCTTCAAAGTTTCTGAGATATTTCTACCCTAAACTGTCCCTTGAACCCACACAATTTCTCTTGGTTTCGAAAACTGCTGTTTTCAATAGTCTGGGGCCAAGAACAGCGGCTGAGTGGACTGTTATCACCACAGATAGCTTACGAGAGCTAGGGGGTGTTTAAACTTCAGCCTGTTTTTGTTTGGGTGGGTAGGGAGGGGAGGATCAGAGAGAAGGTGAGGGATGAGAAATACTATGATAAAATATAATGTATGAGATTCTTAAAGAAAGAAAGAAAGAAAGAGAGAGAGAGAGAAAGAAAGAAAGCAGGCTATATCCCTTCCTAAAAAGCTTCTCTGCTGTTGTCTGAGGACAGGGGACCTTTACAGTATTTTTACCTCTGCTGCTTAGAGAATCCTGGTAGGGAAAGAGATGGGGGAAGGGATGAAATAAGTCAGGTTGGTCAACTGGAATGGCGGGCAGTGCTGTCTGTGCTGGTGAGTATTGAGTAGGACAGTCTCAGGCATTATATCCCGCATGAGATAAGATGCTGAATTGCTAATGACCTCCCAGGGGGTTCTGTTTGTTACTTTGTGTGACGCCTGCAGGTCTCATCAGACTTTAGGTGCATTAAGCTATCTCCTCTCTGACTCACATTAACCGGAGTTCTTGACGCTGATGCTGACATAGCGCAGGGAAGGAAGAACTTCCTTCCCACGAAATGCAACTGCAAGTGGGTCTCACCAGACACTTCCAGGTGAGATCACCTTCACGGTAAACACCACTGTGACGTCTGTGGCTTTGAAATTACCGCAGTGATGCATCAGACAAGTCCAGAGCTGTTGCCTTTCACTGCGAAAAGTTCTGTCCTTTCCAGGTACCTGCTCCCCCACCCCCACCCCACGGCTCTGATTCAGCCTCTGGGCTCATTTCATAATTGGTCTCATGTTCAACCCCTCCCCAGCTCTTACGTTCATGTGGCCTTTAAAATCTTGAATTTCCACTCTGGGTCTCTTGGCTTGTTGTGTCGTGAAACCACAATCTGTGGTTTTAAAGCCAGCTGGGTGCACTGAGCCAGGTGTGCCTAATGAGTCTGCAGGTGGGTGCCATCTGTTACTAGATGGGACTCCATTTCAAATCAACGAACTTCCCATTCTGGACATCAGTTTCTCCCCTCTGTTCCCTCAAGTTGCCGTCTTGCTTTCCCCTTTGATCTTCTTGATCTTTTCCTTCTTCGACAGTAACACCGTATCATGCTCTTAACTGCTTTAATAGAGAGATTTTTGACCAGTCCAACCTTTTACCAACTGATGTTTCTTGATCTTGCAAGTGGCATTTGTATTGTTTCTGTGCAGGTTATCAGTGTGTTAACAGATACAAACCTGTCGTTTACAGGTTCAACAAGGAGTGGAGTTGATGGAAAACTGAAGCTTGCTCATTGGGCTGTTTCTCAAAGGACAGCATGACTGTTGGAATCTTTTGGATTAAACTTTTGGATAGTAAACTCATGTTCTTGTCCAGAAAACGCACTGAAACCTGGAACTGGATGTCGTGTTTTATAAAAATATAATGAGAGGAGAAATATGTTTGGTGGATGTGTAGTCAGATGTGGGAAAGGGGGTGCCTCTGCAGGCCCATGCTGAGGCATCCCTTCCAGCCCTGAGGGACCAGCCACACAACAGTATAGAATAGAATAGTGTTTATTCAGGGCATGAGGAGGGGAGTTGAGAGGGCAGTAGAGACAGAGAGAGGGAGAAAGACAGAAAGAGAGAGAGAGAGAGAGAGAGAGAGAGAGAGAGAGAAGGAATGGGGAGAGAGGGGAAGCAGGAGCAAGAGGACAGAGGAGGGGCAAGCAGCCCCTTTTATAGTGAGTCAGGCAAGTCTGGCAATAGGTAACTGTAGGGCAGAGCCTAGACAAAATGCCAACACTGGGTATACAAAGGCAAATGAGGGGATAGCTTTTCTTATGGGAAATCTGATGATAGTGGTAACATTTGACCCTTGGCAGTGCATTATGGGAAGAAGTACCAAGGGCTGTGGAAACCAGAGGAGGGGTATACGATCTGCATTTGGAAGGTCAGGATGGCTTCCCAGAAGTGGTGGCTCCTCCACTGAATGTAACATGAAAAACAAGAGCTAGAGGCCAAGTGGCCCTCAGAATTACACCTTACATAAATTCACACATATCTCCAAAAAATAAAAGGGAAGCTAATTTTTCCATTACATGAAGTCTAGAATTGGTGGTTGCTATCTAAAGCCCACCGTTCATTCTTGCACTACCATGCATGGCTTCTGTATCTCAGGTTACCTTTTGGATCCAAAATGGCTACAAGGGCTTCAGCCACAATGTCTTCATTCCAGGAAGTATAAAGGTCAAAGGCTATCTTCAAAGAGTTTCTGATTTGATATGCCTTTCTTTTCTTTTTTCTTTCTTCTTCTAGACTTTTTTGGGGGAAGCATTTTGCTTGCATGTATGTTTGTGTGAGGATGCCAGATCCTTTAGAACTAGAGTTACAGACCATTGTGAGCTGCCATGTGGGTACCGGGAAGTGAACCCAGTTCCTTCTGTCAGCGGTTGAGCCATCTCTTCAGCCCCTTCCTTCCATGCTTTTCTCATCGACAAAACTCATTACAGAAGGGCAGCTAGGAAAGAAAGTCTTTAACTAAGCTACAGTATAAACAGAGAATAGATGCAAACAAAACAACTACAACAACAAAACCAACCAAAACCAAAAACCAAACCAACCAAACAAAACAACAACAACAACAACAACAACAACAACAACAACAACAACAACAAAAACCTACTCATGTTGACCATAGTGCTTGTGGGCAGAGACATGTGGCTTGCACAAAGGAGGGAAGAAAATCTTACCTTGTTTTAGGGTATAGATAAAGTTATGTAGGTCAATTTGGTTTAGTGTTTGGTTTGCTCAGGCATCGAGGAAATGAACGTACGCAAGGAGAGTTGCTGCCCTGCTGGAGAGCTTTATTCAGAGGAAGATGGGGACCAGCGGAGGGAGTTGTGGTCTAGATGCTGAAGGAAGTGAGGGCAAGCCAGGCAATCACAGTCTCTGAAAGTAGTGGCAGCTTAAGCTGATAGACAGCAGGATCAGGGACAGGAGAAGCAACCAGATTCCCAAGATACTAGAGAGAGAGAACAGGCCAGTGTCAGGAGATGTAGGAGACAAAAGATGGCAGACACCAAAGGAGAGACAACTGAGTGGAATGATACCAGCCATGCAGGTGACAGGCAGTTCAGGATTGGGGTGGGTGGGGATGGGAGCTTGACTTGGGTGTTGATCTACACACTCTGATTGGGTTGATCCACTTCTTCCAAGCTTTGGGGAGGTACAATTTACATGCCATAAAATTCATGTGCAGTGTGCAGTTATTGCTGGGTGAGTCTCTGGATCATGGCTGTTGAGCAGCCACCATCGCTATCCAGTTTGGGAAAACTCACTCTGCCCCCAGAAAGTTCCCTGGGTGCCCATTTCCAGTGAATCTCTCCTTCCTTTCCTACTCTGGAAATCCAGGCTTCGTTTTCTATTATTTCTAGTTCCTAATTTAATAAATTGGCCAATATGATAAGGGCTGTGATCTTGTTGAGGAGATAGAAGGGGACCTTGTGGCTCTGAGTAGAGGGATCAAAAATAGTCTTGGGGGGCTTTCTCAGTTTTTACATCTGTCCCACACACTCAAACATGGTGTCACCTCCCTGACTCCCCTATCCCAGGGGAAGAAACCCCCATTAGCTAGGGGATCCATTAGCATACTGGGTTTTAGTAACATGACAGAAAGTTTATTTTATTAGTTTAAAATAAAAGCCAACATATATTTAGAGCTCAGATTTCACTTATGCCACAAATACCCAAAGAAATCATACCCAACCAACCAGTGTATAACACCTCAGTTTTGGAAAACAGACCTTGGCTGCCCCATAGGAAATATATTAATAAGTGGTTCAGTTACTACTCCCTCAGTACAATTTGTTTGATGGTTCTGGTTTTAAGATTTGCTTTATTTTGGCCAGGCATGGGGATGCATGCCTTTAATTTCAGAACTCGAGAAACAGAGGCAGGTGGATCTCCGTGAGTCGGAGGTCAGCCTAGTCTACAAAGAGAGCTCTGGTCTAACCAAGGTGAAGTAGTGAGACCCTGTCTATAAACAAAGCAAAGCAAAAACAAAAACAAAGACTTTTTTATTTTTATTTTTTAATGCCATGTGTGGGTAGGTGCAAGTGAATACCATTGACTTTGGGGAGGAGAAGAGGGTTTCAGAGACCTTAAAGAGTAACAGGTGGTTGTAAGCCAACTAATATGGGGGCCTGGTAACTGACCTCTGATCCTCGTCAAGAATAATACATGCCCTTAATTGTTAAGCCATCTCTCCATATCAGTAAGGGTTTTTAAGTGCAGCCAAGTCATGTGAAATCTTAAGGGATCTAGTCTTCCTTGATACAATAAGCATGGGGATGGGGGGATTGTGAATAGTTTCCCATGTACAGCATCAATGTGGTTCTATTGAATATGAGCACAAATCTGTTTGGCAGTTCCTAGGGTTTTTAAGGCGAGCTCTCCCACCAGGGACCTGCTTCTTCGTACTTATCTTTAAGCTCATTACAGATATCTAAAGTCTCTTAAGTTCCATTTCAATTTTATCTGACTGGAGTCATGTCAAGATTTCTTAATTACTTGCCAACAGTGTCAATACCATGAAGCCTAAACTGCTGGTTTGGAAACGATAATTACCAGCCACTGTTCTCTCTGCCTCCCAATTGTCTCAAAGCATCAAGGATTCAAAGTGGCTTTAGGAGGGCAACTGTAGGTCCTATTATATTTTCATCCCTCAGGAGGATTTCTCTGCCATTCCAACCTCCCCTCATCCATGGCATGCAAAGACAGGAAATGCTAAAGTGAATACACTAACAATCTAAGGTTTCAAAAACTATCCTTATCACAAGAAAGCAAAAGTATCAGACATTCCTCGGATTCAACCTTCCCCGAGCAAGGACCACCAGTACTAGTGTATCTATGGACGGTGTGACAAAAAAGGATTCCTTTGTCACATTCCTATTTGTTGAGTGCCTACTATGTGTCAGCCTCAAGACTGGGCACAAAGGATTCAGCAATGAACAAAACGAAAGATTCTGAATTCTGGGGCTGGCATTGGGGCAAGGCAAAAATGAATAAGAAACAAGATAAGCAAAGTGAGTAGTTGGTTTAACCATGGGGAAGGAATTGGAAAAGCAAGATTCAAACTGAACTCATAGAGGCACTATACCTCAAGAGAGTCCAAGAAGAAGACAGATCCACAGTTCAAGATACTTCTAGTTGATCTAGTGTGCATGGGGGGACTGGAGTGCTGGACAGAGTCTGGATCGACTTACCCGTGCGTGACTCGTGGCAAGGGAAGACAATGGAGAGTCACAGAAGTGTGGCTTTGAACAGGCAACAAGTGAGGTGTGTTTGGCTCTGTGGGAAGCTCACTTGGTGTGTAGAATGCATACTGAATGAGAGTAGGACAAAGAAGAGGCCAGCAACAGTATACAAAGAAACCCTGTCTTGAAAATCCAACCAACCAACCAAACAAACAAACAAACAAATAAACAAAACCAAACAAACAGAAGACACAATTCTTGGGGATGAAGATGACAGGTAAATTTCCCTGTAAGGGGGACTTTCCTTGGACACTAGAGGTGATAGCTTCCAGGGTTAGAGATCCCACTGAGGAAGGAATAGGAAAGTGCATGGTCTTAAAAAGGAGCTGTCAGACCCCAGTGGTACGGCATCTTCTGAACCTAAACCAAACTGAAGTATTCATACTACATACCAGATATCACAGGTTTGTGAATAAATGTATCTTACGGTCACAAAGAAGAATTCTTCAAAATAAAGTTTATTTCCCATAGTAAAGCTGGAGATAATCTCTTCACATATTGGGGAGTATAGAAATGGCCAAGCACTTGTCCAAGCTGACTTACAGATGATCTTACTCTCGAATATTAATCCTAAACAGATTAGACGGGGAAGGGAGAGACTACAAAAAAGGCAAGAGCCAAGGGTGTAAGAAATACCACTGCCTTTGCTATTTCCTACCACAGAAGGGTTAGACCATAGCAATGAGAACGTTTCCAAATAATTATTGACCTCCATCATGGTCTACCTTATATGGAGATGGAGGGGTCATTTAACTAGAACCAGTTATTCATATATATAGTGTGTGCATAGAAATTTTTAAAGAAGATTTCCTAAAAACACAAATGTTACCTTCGGAGAGTTGGAATGAGACTAGACAGAAGAGAAATATTTAGTTTTAATAGTATCTCATTTTGCTTGTGTTTTTAATGTGAGGACATATTAATCTATAACTATAATATTAAGGACATGCAATGGGTAGTTAGGGAGAGTCCACGGATTCGTTTCTGCTGTGGAACATTTAGGAAGCTGTATTATTGGCCTCTTGGCTGCTGCCTAAGGCCACTCTACTATTGCCCCAGGTCATACTAGGGTAGTAAGGACAGCCACTTCTGGAAGCTCACCTTTTGAAACATGAGTGCTCGGCCAACACTAATCTTTAGAACACTGACTTCAAATCTTTATACTGTTGCCCTGGGAGGAGTGATCTCGGTCTCTATTGCTTTTGTCCATAAGATGAGCAATTGAGATTCACCCAGTTGATATGTATCTTTTTTCCCATTATGTTCATATCACTTGGTCCAGACTTCTGGCACACCTGTCACAGTCTGCCCCAGGCCCATATTAGTCACAGGGGAGTGTGTTTGTCTCTTTCCATACCTCTAATCCTGGGGATAGTGGCAAGGGCATCTTTTCGTGTCTACCCTCCCCCAAGTGTCCCCCGACACCCTATGGCATTACATATCTATCCAACACACAGACTGCTTATGGAATGAACTCTATGGAACTAAATATTAGTACAGTGAAGAGAAAGCCCTGAGGAAGTGTAGTCAGAGATGGGAGAAAGTATAAAGAGGGAGGAGCCAAGGGTGCATCGCCAGCTGCAACAGGTTGCCACTAACTGAGCAACTTAAAGCATACATTTTCATACAGCTCGGGGCTTTATAAGCTCAGTGTTCCTTGAGGAGGCTCAGGAAAGGTTCCCAGCCTTTGTCATCTCCTGCCGCACAGGCTGCCTGTATCCCCTCCTCCTGACCCAGTACAGAGCATCTTCCAGATCCCGTGTATCTCCCCTTCCCACCACCTTGTCCACAAGAGCCCTTGCGTTTGCACTGACCCAGCAGGTTTTCTCCTGGACAGTCTCTAAAAGACAGCTGACAGGCCATGTTACTTCTACCTGCAGTTTTGACCCTCCTTGCCATGTGTGACAGGGGGACTTTGGAATGTCCTCCACAGACTTGCAGTCCTTTCCCATGTGGTGGTGCTACATGGGGGTGGGGCTGGGGAGGCTTTAGAACTTGTGGGAGGTGGGACCTGGCTGTTGGAAGCAGTCACTAGTGCCTTGTGGACGTTATGCCCATCCCTGCTTCCAGCTTAGCTTCTCTGCTTCTCAGAGAGAACATGCTCTTTGCTATCATGAATTTGGACAGTGTGCCCCACAGCTGTGACAAACTGAGACTTCATAACCGTGCCAAAATAATCCTGTCTTTCTTCAGCTATTGGCAATTTTATCACACTAAGGAGTTACTAACGTACCATATAAAGTGGCTCTTTCCAGGCACTGGGGATTAGGACGAGAATATCTTCAAGTGACTGTGTGTCTAGCTGTCATATTCTCAACTGTATGTACAGATAACCCTGACCTTCTAGTAGGCTGAACCAGAACTATTTCTCCCAAATTGGAATCAGAGTTCCTCCATGTTCCTTACAAAATGCTGAAGCGGCTGATTTTGGACCCTGGAGCAGCAGGGAGACTGCTTTGTCATCTTGGAGAGCAGTGGCTCATGGTACCATTAGTCAAGCTGTGGCGTCCTTACAAGTACCTGTGTTATCCTTGGCTGGAGCAGCCAGCTGTTCTGGAGCATGACAGGAAGCTTCTCTGGCCCTCAAGCCAGACCCAGGTCTATTGGGGACCTCAAAAGAACCTGCCCATAGGCTAAAGGTTTGTGGGACAGCATCCTTGGCCTCCTGAAATATGCCCAATTTGAGCTTTATGCTTCAGGTTTCACAGGGTAAAGAATTACAAAAAGTCCAAAACACACAGAAGGAAACGTACGTTAATACCTCAGAAATGTCTTAGGCCATGCCTTTGCCTGCCTTTGCCTACAGCCTGTCTCAGCTCCATAAATACTTCATTACAGCCCTGCCTGGGTTCTTTATCCCAAGGTCTCAGAACTCAATCATCCCTAAGCCCTGGGCAGGAGGCAGCCATTCTGTCCTATGGCTATGTTGTAAATGACCAGGCCTGGCAGGGCATGCAGGAGCCTGGTATTGTGAGCATCTTCACAGCTGGCAAGGTGGTCACTGTGAAGATTTATGGGGGCTGAGGGACTGCCTACTGGGACAGAGCAGTCATAAAGACAAGTGAGCTGCTGTTGGAAGCAAGAATATTCAGTAATATCAGGGGGACAAACACTAGCTGGGTAGGGGGTGGGGTGGGGGAGTTCCTACCTAGAAAGTAAAGTTTTCTATTTACCTTGTGGGGAAGGAGTCTTCAGTCTTTAAATTCACACCTTTTGGAAAATGAGCTTGAAAAGACAGATTTTAAAGCCTGTGGGAGGCAGCGGGAAGTTCTGAGGTGAAAGCCCTTAATGTGGCCCCAGAGGCACAGGTGGCCCTGGCTAAGGCTGAGGCTTGGAGGAGGAGCCTGCAGAGTGGAAGGGGCCTTGGGGGCAAGCACAGTACATACCGGAAGTCTGTGAAAGCCTTCTAGGCTTTGCAACAACCTATTTGTTCCTTTACCAGACAAGGCCAGTCAAACTTCACTCTTTCCCTATTAGGATTCGTTTAAACATTTCCTGTAACTCCCCAAAAGGTGTTTCCCTCAGTATCTAGGAGACATTTGCACACCCCTCACCCCACTGAAGCCTGTCTGTTGGCCTTATTCTAGCCTAAGTAGTTGTGTCTGATATACCTACCCTAACACATTACTGAGCTTGGAAGCCCCAAGTGTTATGGGCACAGTTGAATCTGTCCAGCTTGCCTTTCTTAGGGGACCACACCCTTGAGGTCCTACTAATCTGTCTGCCATGGACTTCTTAGTGTGTAGACATAATGGTTGGTCGCACACAGCATCCAATTATAGGACCCTGTCTTCGGCAACGTTCTATGTGAGCACAGGGTGAACACAGTCTTAGGAGTGACTGGACCTGACTTAGGAGTGACACGACCTTCTCAGCACATGGTAATTGGTTCATAATATATGCATGGTCCAAGCAAAGGTAAAAGTGAGTCCTTCTAGGGAGATGGGCACACATCAACAAGAAAGCCATGCTTTCTGTTGGAACTACTAAACTGGACCTTACCTGGTCTTAGTATGCCTATGGAAGGCAGACAGACCCTGCGCCAAACTCAGAGTGGGTAACCCTTCTGGGCTTTTTCAATTGGGTGAACTGATAAATTTCCCTTTTATATTTAAGTTCTTTTGAGTTGAGTTTCTGTCACTCACAACCCAAAGGATTCCAATGCATTTTGTCAGATTCGGTTTTTTAGTGGAAAGACACAGTGTATACCCAAGTAGCTGCTCGAGGCACTATTTTCTCAGATTCTTTCCTGTGGTCATCATGGCTGAACTTTCATTTGCAGCATGCATGCCTTGCTCCCCTACACCTCCTCTTCCATCCTGTGACACTGAGAGTCCAGGTGGCCTGTTCTCATCTACCCCGGCTGCACCATCTCTTTCTCCCAGCATGATGGAGCCATTCTGGTGCTGTTGATGAAGTTCCCATCATGAGAATGGAAACCTGCAGCATGAAATGTGTGCCTCAAAGCCCCCAGGTCTTCCCCCAAATCGTGCAAAAGATGGAAGCTAGTTGCAGAAAGGCAGGGTGGTACAGTGGTGTAAGGCACAATCTCAGGAGCCACCGTCCTGCTAGCCAGCATGTAGCCCAAGCTTCTGACCTCTCACCAGCTTGTCTGTTCGGTGGCACAATGGTGACAGCTAACACAAGGGAGAGGCTGTGCATGTAGCCCGTTACTGTGGTTGCTAAGTAGACCCGGGACCCAGAAACACACAGCTCAGGCCCAGCATCCCAGGAACCATCTATGAAGTCCCAGTCTACTCTTGCTAGTTGTGAGGCACTGAGAATCAGCGTTCCCAAGACCACTTTTCCTATCTGAGATAAGAGGGCACTAACATCTCCTCTCAGTTCTGGGGAAGGACTGGATGCAGCAGGGTTGTAGACCACTTGGTACATAGCAGGCACTCAGGACACATGTGTTAGCAAGGTGATCAAAACAATTCTTTCTTAAGAGGATGAGTGACTCACCCCAGTTGCCTGAGGAAGCAGCAGCCTCTGCTGCCAAGTGGAAAGTGAGATAAGGAGCATGAAGCCTGCTGCAGCGTCAGACTTGCTGCTCTGGATGGAGTTCCCATCCTAGGATGTACACACACACACATACACACACACACACACACACACACACACAGAGAGACAGAGAGAGAGAGACATACTCACATGTACACACACACTCAAATGCACACTCAAACAAACACACACATATGCGCACACACAGAGACATAAACACACATTCAAATGCACACTCACACAATACACATTCAAACACACACTCACTCACAGACTCACACACATGCACACATGCACACACATTCACACACATACATTCTCATTCACTCATGACCAAAGCAACCCTCATAAGGACAACATTTAATTGGGGCTGGCTTACAGGTTCGAAGGTTCAGACCATTATCAACCAGGCAGGGGCATGGCAGCATCCAGGCAGGCATAGTGCAAAGCAGATGAGAGTTCTACATCTTCATCTGAAGGCTGCTTTCAGAAGACTGGCTTCCAGGCAGCTAGGGTGAGGGTCTTAAAGCCACACCCACAGTGACACACCTATTCCAACAAGGCCACACCTTCTAATAGTGCCACTCCCCAGGCCAAGCAAATACAAACCATCACAGACTTCATGGATGCAGACTGGGAAGAAATGTCAGCCAACAGGCTTTTCTGAGCTGTTTTAACTGGGTGAATGGGAAATCACAGTCTGCACTGTGCCACTTCTTTGAGAAAACAAAGAGAGATGCCAAGTGGAGAGGAAGGCATTCTCACTTTTGCTGCCTCTGAGGACAGATTCCTAGGTTTGTCCACTTGATAGGCAGGTGGTCCTGGGAACGGATAAAGGTCAAATTTATATGTTTTTTTTCCTGCTATCTCCAAGTCGAGAGACTGCTCAGCGCCTGGATCAATGAGCCGTGGTTGCAGACGAACAGCCACCTCTGAGAAAAAACACAAACCCAGGATTTTGCCAGGCTACTTCACCCAAGGGATGGTGAGCCACCACATACATCTGCAAGCACCCACGCTGCGTCCCAGCGGTTCCCATCGGCACCAGATGTTCTTACCCCTCAGCACACATTGTAGCATTTTATTCTGTCTGCCTTGTGATGGCCCCTGTTTCCTGCGTGGGTATTTGGCCTCCCTGGTCTGTCTGGGAGGACAGATTGGGCAGTATAATTAACCCAGGTTTTATTACCAAATATACCAGTCTGAATCCCAGCAGCAATGTTTAACGGCCAGGAGGAATTTGGCAGATGTTGATTATCTGCACATTTGAAAGTTTCTACTTTAACATCTCCTTTGAGCCTCAGCTAGCCCATCTATAAGCGATTAATGGCGTCTGCCTTATAGGTTTGTTGTAAGAATTAAATGACTTAACTCAGAACAAAGATGCACGGAAAATTCCTCACAATCTAGCCCCCCTTACACTTGGGCAGGGGCACTTTCCAAGTCCCTAGGTGGCTGCCTGAAGTTGCAGAATGTCAGCTCCATAATTAAATGGCTTTCAACTTAGCTGAGCACATAGCATGTATTGTGGCTGTAACTTTTGCCATTTGAGATATAACAGCAGAATTACCATGGGTTTCATCTCTCCTTACTATGCCCTCGATAGAAGATTATTATTTTTAACTGTAGAACAGATCTTAGAGACACCAGCACAGGATTCTTTTCATCCAGACAAGAATTTTCACCTCTTCTAAAAAGAATTTTATAGCTTCTCGTTGGCATGTCAAAATGGCCAGCGTCACTGTTCCTACAGGACTTTCTCTGAACACAATAAAGGACACTTAAACTCAAGCCCTGGGATATGAGAAGCTGGTCCGTAACCAAGATGGTCTCTATGATTAATGTGTGGGGACTATGTACAGCATGGAAACACTGGGCAAAGAGAGGATCACACCTGGGAAGAAGTGGGAAGACATGAGGTGTCATCACGTGTAACAAGGCTATGCAATTTGAAACATGAATGTTTGTAACTCTGAAATTTTCCAGTTGACATTTTTTTTTTGGTGGAGGGGGGTTTCGAGACAGGGTTTCTCTGTGTAGTCCTGGCTGTCCTGGAACTCACTCTGTAGACCAGGCTGGCCTCGAACTCAGAAATCCGCCTGCCTCTGCCTCCCAAGTGCTGGGATTAAAGGCATGTGCCACCACCGCCCAGCCAGTTAACATTTTCAAGCCATGGTCTGACCTAAGCAGGAAGGAAAACCTATAGGTAAGGGGAACTATTGTGTCCTCAGTAGTTAGTGTTTTTATTTACATTGCTAGTGTAATGTGTAGTTTTTTTTTTTGAGGCTTTAAGTACTCTGCATTAAAGACTTAGTGTTTAACTTCTTTCCTGTATGATATTTAAAAACTCAGTCTCAATGATAATAATAATAATAATGATAATGATGATGATGATGATGATGATGATGATGATGATGATGAAGAACAAGTTCTACCTCATTACAGTTCCACGTCAGTTTTAGGCTATGACACCATCTTTAATCTGAACTCAATCTTGGCAAAGAAACTTAAAATGTGAAAGAAAAATAAATATCAATTGGTATTCCTCCCAGCAACAAGGAAAAGCAGTGGCAGGGACTGGGGAGATGGCTCATCAGGGAAAGTACTTCCTGCACATGCATGAGAGCTTGAGTTTGGGTCCCCAGACTCCGAGTGGCACTCATCTGCAATCTCAGCACTGGAGAGAAAAGAAGTGAGGATTCCTGGGGCTGTCTGTCTAGCCAGTCCAACCAAATCAGTAGTTCCAGGCTCAGAGAGAGACCCTGTCTCCGAAATAAGATGAAGGCTGATTGGAGAAGACACCCAACATTGATCTTTGGCCTACACACACACACACACACACACACACACACACACCACAGAAAGAGAGAGAGAAAGAGGCACACACACACACAACACACACACACAATATACATACACACAAAACACACATACATACACAGACACACACAGACATAACACACAAACAAACACACACATAGACACACAAATATACACACAAGCATACACACAGTCACACCCAGACGTATACACACACAAACACGGAGACATGCAGAGGGAGAGACAGAGAGACAAACAGATACACAGAACCAACAACAGAGAGAAAGAGAACTTAGGAGAGGTGCCATACGTACTACAGAAATGATCCCCTGCTCATGGTCTACTCTGTGCATAAGTGGTATGAGACTCAGAAATGCCTGCTAAGGAGTCTTGATTCTCCTTGCATCCCTTTCTTGCCCGCTAGAATTCCATCACTGGTAGAAAGTGTTAGGGCTGTTTGCTTTCTCTCTGGAAGCCTTTGTATACCTAGAAGCTTGACCCCCACCCTCAAGCAATATATAAGCCCCGGTTACTGTAAGTCTCATATTAGAAGCATCCAAACCAAGACACTAGACTACATACTTTAACTATCATGCAGAGTTCAGATTTCTACCCTCCAGGCTGTCTACAGCACATTAGGGTTTGCCGGGGAGAGTCTGGCAGTGCTGCCATCCTAAGGTCTTGTTGTTGGCATTTATACTGGATCCCCCACTTTTAAGAAAGCAACTAGAGTTGTATGGAAGCAAGCTGGAGAGGGCTTAGAAGAGATCCATCCAGTTGTTTCAGCATTCCCGAGGTCTCTACTAGGCATGTGCAAGACACACAAGCTCTCATTGAAACTTAATGGAAAACTGAAAGATGAATGAAATTCTTCTGTTTTTTTTTTTCTATCCCAGATATTTCAAACTCAACATAACTCGCATGTCCATTCCAGGGATGGCAGGCAGAATGGTGTCTAATGAAATAGAAGACTCACACACTAGCATTTGGGGACAGCTGGCTCCTTTCAGGCTCTGTGGTGAGAAGACTCATGTTCCAGCCAGCTACACCGTGACCTGTGCTGGGTCTCCAAGCTGCTAGGTTTCATCCAACACTTCCCATAATGTGGCAATCATAGGTTAGGTAAGTGCAAAATGTGTGCAGAAAACAGAAGCTGTGACCTTCCTAAGGAGCACTGACTGAGAGTCTCTGTGAGCTTCTCTCTGGTCTCCTTACTGCATGATATACGCCCCCAATTCCTAACACTTTTCATTTAAAATTTATTACTATCCATTATTTTATGTATATGGGTGTTTGCCTGTTTATGTCCATGCACCACATGTGTGTCTGGTGCCGTCGGGGGCCAGAAGATGGCATTGGATCCTCTGTCACCAGGATTACAGATGGTTCTGGGCAGCCATGTGGGTACAGGGAACCAAACTCAGGTCCCCTGGGAGAGGCCAGCACTCTTAACACCTGAGCCACCTCCCCAACCTCTCAAGTAAGATAGTAAAAAATGCATACTCTTTAAAGAAATATTTTATCAATCAACTAAAATATTATCCAATGGAATTAGAAAAGAAGTTAGCTAAATATTGATTACATTTGTTCCAAACAAATAATTCATGTAAGTCAAGTATAAATATTCAAATATTCAAGTTTTGGAATTGCTCCCCACCTCCCACCCCCACATCAGCTTTGAAGTTTTCGGGTTAATTGCAGTCATTAATAACACAGTTTTCTCTGCTACAGTCCCAATGACAAGAACAGTGAACTGAAACTTCACACTCATTAGGACAATGGTAACAATAAGTAGAATGGAGACGCAGCACCCACTGGTGAGGTGGGGAGAAGCTAGAATCTTCACACGGCAGGTGGGAGTAGACAATGGAGTTTAGTCACAGGATTAGCAACTGACTCAGAAATTGCTGCAAAGAGCTGAAAAACGCCTGTACAGGAATGTACAGAGCAGCTCACTTCAGAGAAGCTCCCAGGTGTAAGCAGCCAGGATCAGTCAGCGATGGGCAGGTGAGCAGCCTGTGGTATCTGTCAGACTGGTGCTCCATCATCAGAAGAGGATGGAGTATCGCCACTTACAGTGATACAGATGAACCTTGAAGACATGCTAAATGGGAGTCTAGAGACAAGCTTCACACATGGTATGGTCCCATTTGTTTAAAAAAAAAAAAAAAAGCCTCAGAGCCAGCAAATAGATTGAGATCGGAGGTGGCTGGAGATAGGGACAGACAATGAACACAAGATTTCTTTCTGAGGTCATGCGAGTGTTTGGGGACTTGACAGAGTGGTGGGTGCACAGTACTGTGAATGCAGAGAATCGAGCACTTATAATTGCTGGTTAATTTTTCTTTTTTACGTTTAACATGTGTGATACATGTCAGAGGGTAACTGGTGAGAGGTGGTTCTCTGTTTCTGTCACGTGAGTTCCAGATTTGAAAGTCAGGTGGTCAGGCTTGGCGACAAGTGCCTTTTACCCACAGAGCCCTCTCGACACCCCCTTTTAAAATATCTCCTTAATTTTGTTTATATTTTCTTACTTACGCAAAGTAAACACTGTTTTATTTGTTAAAAGAAAAAGCAAGAGAAGGACACTATAATAAGCTAAAGGACTTGCCGGCTTTCAGTCTGCAGCTCAGTAACTGTGCTTTGGAGTATCTTGACACATGGAAGAGATATTGGAGGGCCTCCATGTTTTATTAAATGTGTGGCGTTGTACTTGATAACAGAAAACTTCAAATCCACAGTAGCACTCGAATTTAGCAAAGCATTTTTAAAAAAATCACTAAAAGGGATAATTTGTCTAATAAATTTTGTTTTTGTACAAATATTTGTCAAGGTAAAATTTTTCTGAATGAATCCAAACTGAAAATATTTTATCCAAAATATCTTTCACATGATAAATACTGAAATAAAACAGAATATGTTATCAAAGAGAATTTTTTCTGATGATACCGAGTTCCTCAGAACCTGTAGAAAGAGTGGTTTATTGTTAAAATATTATGGTCTATTTTACAAAAAAAAAAAAAAAATCCAATGGAGATGACATCAACTTGACAGTTACTATTTAAAATAAGTACGGAATGACAAAAAAAAAAAACAAAAAAAAAAAAAACGTGTTCTTGAGGACAATTGTAGGGCGCGAACGTAGCCCCAGTCTGACTGCATTCTTGACCTGAGCATAGCCAGGTCCAAGGAGTCTCAAGGGCAAAGGGACAGCCTGGACTCCTCTGAGCCTGGGATGCTTGTGTAACACTGCCCAGGAGAGCTGCACAGGACCTTGTGTGACCACGGCCCCTGCT
>JANHMN010000003.1:62572837-62600298 GCA_030674055.1 Rhabdomys pumilio
TATATATATATATATATATATATATAAATTAAACTTACAGAGTTAAACCACGTTTGGTTAAGACTCCTTGACTCTACTTTATTCTTATGCTGGCATCAGAATGATGCCGTGAATGACCTTTATGGGCCGAATTTACTTCATCTTAGTGGGTATATATGTGAATGAAAGAGACCCCTGTGAGTACCAAAATCTCTGGGTACTTAATTTTCTTATATTAAATGGTAATAAATTTGCATATCTGCTAGGCACATCATCCTAAGTATGCATCTCCAGAGTCCTTCTACACCTAAGGCAACATAAGCTCTGTGTCAAAAGTCGTTATACTGTACTGCTTAAAGAATGATGACAAGATCAATACTTGTTCCATAGAGTCTAGGTGCAATTGTCCCCGAGAATTCTTGACAGTGTCTCAATCCGTGGGTGCAGAACCTACAGGTAGGGAAAGTCAGCTACATTTGGTTTTCTGTCGTTTAGTTCACAGTGAGGATGCTACTGTGTGTTTCAGTGCAGAAGTAGCTCCTAAGGACATAGATGCCACCACTCTCATACTCTTCCTACCACACAGAAGTCACATGGCATATAAACATGTCCATGGGCTCTAACCCCAAAGGCTCAGGAATAGCGGAAGAGAAGCAGGGAATGCACTTAGAAGCCAGTCTGGAAAATCCCATCAGCTTTTATCTGTTGCCCATAAGATAGATCTGTGCTCTCCCCAGATTTGACTCCATTCTTAGCCACATTCAGCATTGCCAAGGAATTCATAGTTCCCAGGAAATCAAAAACAAATGCCATCCACCAAGTCTAGCCTAATGGCTAGGTTAGTTATCTTTCTGCAGTCAGAAAGTCTACTCTCAAACTGTTACTGTCTGAAATGCAGTTAAAAGTCGCAGACAAAAGGGCCGAGAGAGGTATGTCAAGACAAGACACAGAGGCCTTGAATGGAAAAGCATCATCAATGCTATGATGTCTATCACATTTTCAAGTTTTAGAATGTGCTATCGTTTCCTTCCGAGTCCTGAATAACTAACTGCTAGCCACTGCCAAGTGGGATTGGATGCTTGCAATTTCATAGATGGAAGAGGATCCTGTGTATAGTTCCAGGCACTATAAAACCTGGATCTCCTCAGAAAGTCTTATTCGAACCCCAAGATCATTGGGGCTCTCCTGCCAATTTCCGAAGACATCATCTATTTCTGCTTGGCAGCTCTGACTGTTGTTTGGAGTCATACATTCCATTGTGGTGAGCTTTGCCTTTGAGAAGGGAGTCACCCTCTGTTGTCAAGGACTCCTCTTGGGACTACAGTTGACACCACAGTGCCCACCATCGTAGTAAAGGTTTGATTGACAACTGCCTCCTCTCAGAAGTGAGATTCTGCCTTGGAGCAGGGGATTGCTCGCTAGTAACAAACACACAGTCAACAAATGCTTGTTGAATAATGATCAGATGAACAGGGCTTCTCTTCCAGCCGGCAGTGAGTCTGTTTCTCCTTCCCTCCTATTTTCTGACGGTTTCTATTTCCATCTCAACAGGTGGTTGAAAGTAAAGAAGCATTGTCTGGGCGTGTTTTTTAGGCTGCTTCTGTGTGTTCACTTCCTCAAAATACAGTTCATCATAAAGCTTTACTTCATGTGTATGAAGGGCTTTGCTGCTGGAAAGTTTTCCTATTTTCTTACTTAAAAAGAAATGATATTCTATTTTGGTCTCTTCAAACATATGTATTTTTCTCCTCATGTACTAAGTTACCTATGCTTTCATTAACTATAAATAGCTATAAATACTATCTTTATGCAGGAAAATTAGATCTAGCAGAGAAATCCATTCAGAAACCAGAGGAGTTGTGGGTGGGTGTGACGTGTGAGCAGCAGGAGGTCTGGAAACAAACTATAGTCCTAAGAGGATTCCTTGACAACAGAGGGTGACTCCCTTCTCAAAGGAGAAGTTCACCACAATGGAATGTATAATTCCAAACAACAGTCAGGACATACTCACTAAGATGAGCAGAAGATGATGATGACTGGGAGATGCTGAACTTGAAGTTCATTTCCCAAGCTAACTGCAAATGTTAGATATCTACCATCAATGACATCATCACAACCACCATCATCCGCCACCAGTATCATCATCACCATCACTGACATCATCACCATCATCATCAACACCATCACCATCATGGTCACCTCCGCCGTCATCAACATCACTAACATCCCTTGTGTTTCACCAAGGTTTAAACTTTTTAAAATATATAACTTATACCAATTCAAGATGTCATCTTAGAAAAAAAACAATACAAAATATTTCTTACTTCTATTATGACACTTAAGGAATTGTACCTTTGTTTAAATGAAATGTTTTCCTTTCTAAAACAAGATTATGGTAATTTGTATATATTGTAACTCAGGCTTTGAAATTTTAAAAGGGAAAGGTTTTAGGAGCAATTGTCTAGAAGCTACAATTGTCTTCTTTGGAATATCATATCTTTGGTAATTTTACATGAAGGGTAGGCTTGGTTGATCCTAATTCACCCACTCCTGTTTTCAATGTCTGTTACCACATTGTGAGCTATGATAATTACTTTCTCAGCCAGGTGATAGTGGTGCACACGTTTAATCCCAGGTCTCTGGAGGCAGAAGCAGCAGCTCTCTATGTTCTAAGCCAGCCTGGTCTACATAGTGAGTTCCAGGACAGTCAGGGCTACACAGAGAAATCCTGTCTTGGAAAAAAAAAAAAAAGCAAACAAACAGAATTACTTTCTCAGTGAAAAAGTCACTCTTTCATTGAAAATGCTAGCAGTTAGATAGCAGTTTGGGTCTCAACTTGGTGGAAATAATCAATATAAAGATGTGTATATCAATATATAGAATAATCAATATAAAGATGTGTATATGAATATATGTAATCAATATATAGAAGGCAGCCTTGTATTAATTAGTTTTCTTACCCACAATGCTGAGTTTTAAAAGTGTTTCTTTCGAAAAAATGTAGTAACATGAATTTGGCCTAAGACATTTCTGTCTGACTCTGATTACTGGAAGAAAGATAAAACCCACTGAGGGTTGTGGTCACTCCAGACACCTCTCCACACCTGGTTCCCATCTCCTCTCCCGAAAATTAACAGCACTTGAAATATTCCAAAGTTCTGTCTGCATACAAAGAAGTTACTAAAGTCGAGCTGACGGACGGCTCTTCCTGTCTAGTAGTGACCTCTGTCAGGGTCTTTAAATCTGCCACAGTCATCAGATGGTTCACAATCGTGTTCATTGGGCAAATGTTAGCAAAAACAAACAAATAAAAACTGTGAGCCAGAAATAGGTCATTGTGGATATTTATGTAGAAGTCATTTCAGTTTGTTTTCCAAATGTACATGGTGATTTCTTTTTGTTCATATTTGTCATTAATGTGATTTGAAACTCATTTTTAAAATACTCAAATCATTAAATATATTCTAGACATAATTTTTAAGCGATGTCCACAGCAGCCATCATGTGTGCACATGCGTGTGTATGGGCTTTGTGTGTTTGAGACAGGGTGTCACTATGTAGTCTTTGCTGGCCTTACTATATAGACAAGGTTGGCCTTGAATTCACAAAGATCTGCGTGCCCCTGCCTCCACAACCTAAGTGTTGGGAGTAAAGGCATGTGTCACATGCCGACATAAGTGCACACTTTTTATATGTATAGTTACATGCATGTAGAAGCCTGAATTTGATGTCAAGTGTCTCCCTTTATAAAGGCAGGATCTCTTGCTGAATATAGAGCATGCTGATTTCACCTAGTCTATCTGGGGATCTAGGCTCCCTATACAACAAGCACTTTATCCACTGAGGCATTTCCTCAACTCCAGGGTAGTCATTTTAAAGGCTTAACAGTTCAGTGTTCAGTGACATTCCTAAGTATCTTTCTAAAGATCCTTTATACGGATGAGTGTATTCCTGTACGTGTCTACCGTGTTCCACGTGCATCCAGGTGCTTTGGGAGGCCGGAAGAGGGTATCAGATCTTCTGCGGCTGAGCTCAGGTTACAGGCAACTGTGAGCTGCCTCATGGGGGTGCTGGGAACAGAACTTGGATTCTCTGAAGAGCACTAAGTGCTCCTAAGTGCTGAGTTCTTCCTGTACACCTCAGATCACACCCTTTTGTGCATTCAGGATATGTCCTAGAAGTGCATTTCTGGAACAATGTTAGTTAAGTAAGAGAAACTGTTTTTCAGAGGTCTTGTAATTTAAACTCCAGAAACACTTGTTGACTCTGCTATCAATCAGAGCCACAGAGCACTTAAAGACAAGCACTGCTGCCTTAACTTGTCCATTTGATGCCTAGTGAATTTAAATTTTAGAATATATATCTACCTATCAATTGTAAGATTTGGGTTTTGTTTTCTGAGAGAATACAAGTATCCATAGCAGCTAGGACAGGGAATTACGTTTTTTTTTTTTTAATTAAAACATTCATGTTATATGTGGGGGTATTTTGCTTGCATGTATATCTGTGTACCTTGTGCATTATTGGTGCCTGCAGAGGCATGAAGAAATACTGAATGTCCTGGGGCTGGAGTTAGACTGTTGTGAGTCATCATATAGGTGCTGGGAATTGAACCTGGGTCCTCTGGAAGAACAGCCAGTGCCCATAACCACTGAGTCATCTCTCCAACTTCTGTCTGTCTCTTCCTTCCTTCTTTCCCTCCCTTTCTTCCTTCCTTTCATTTCTTTTTTTCTTTCTTTCTTTTTCTTTCCTTCCTTTGCGTCCTTCTTTCCTTTGCTTCCTTCCTTCCCTCCCTTCCTTTCTTCTCTCCCTCCCTCTCTTTCTTTTCTTCTTCCTTTCTTCCTTTTTTCTTTTCTGATTTGTATGAATAAGTTTAGTTTCTGTCAAGGACAATTTCCAGGAGATCAGAATAAGCTGGTTTTTTGTTGGTCAGACTGTGTTACACTGCACAAATACCATTTGGGTTTTGTTAAAACACTAAGCACACACACAAAATACCTTTTTAGTGATGACTGCAGCTAAACTGCCATGTTCTCTGACCCCATCTCTAACTTTCTGATGGGATGTACAGGTGTGAGGATCAGGCCTTGCCTCCCGAGTCAAGACCTCTTCTGAGGACCCACAGAAACATAGCTCCAATAAACCACTGTATTGCTATCGAGGACCTTTTTCTGAGAGTAGGTCAAAAATGGATCAGAGCATCCTTCTTGCAGATGTTCCCCAGGATACATGGTATCAGGCAGGCAACACTGAGACCATCCTCCTCTCTGAGCAGCCTCAACACCCTCATCTGTGAAAGGGGAATGACAAGAGCCCTCCTCCACTCGGGGTTTTGCAGCAAGTTACAGGCCGACGGGCTGATGTGTGTCACACACTGCACAGCACATATTGGATTGTTAACCCACATCCCAGCTACAGGAAACAGCTTTTCCCACAGTGACTTTTTTTTCCCACCGTGATTTAAAAAAAAATGCTTGTGTTTTAGAAGCAACAATCAAGGTGACTTAACTAGCTGCCTGGTGGCTGATGACTCACACGTGGGTTCAACTACGAATAATACCGTACTCCATTCCTGCGTAAGACAAGGAGCAGTTTTTAAAAAGTGTATAAAAGCAAAAAAGAAAAAGAAGGCATGGGATAGGGGTTTTCTGGGGAGGGGGCGGGGAAATGGGGAAAGGGGATGGCATCTGAAATGTAAATAAAATATCCAATAAAAAATAATAATAATAAAAATTAAGAAAAAAAAGACATGGAGCACCTGAAGTGTTATTATTCTATTCGTTGTCTTGAAGACTGGCAGGTAGAGAGAGAAATAAGAGAGAAGTGGAGAAGGGTTGGAGCACTGGTTGCATTTCGGCAGGGGGAGGTTTGAATAACACCTTGCCATCCAAACCCTTCCAGTCCCTGCCTTACAGAGGACAATTCATAAGCCTGGCCTCATATTAGCCTCTCTCCTGAGAGGTTATCAAAATTCAGAATCCTCTCTGAGCATCTAGTCCTTTCTGGCATGGACTACCACCTGACTTGGTAGAGCACATGAAAAACATAAGCAAGGTTCATACCCCAGCCCAAAGGCACCCACAGCCAGCCAGCTGGCCAGAATGCTGTCGTCAGCAGCGGATGTGGCTGTCACCAAAGAGTCCTAAAGCATCTGGCTTGCTCTGGGCTCTGCCTTTCCAGCAAAATCATTTCCACTTGTTTCCTGTGATACCAGCTCCATCATTTAGGTGAAGGGGTGGTGGTCTTCCTTCTCGGCACAATTGACAACACTAATAAAAATAGATAACATATTTTTAAAACCTACAGCAGATTGTCATGGCAATAAATAATTGTATCCTGTTGCTGTCATGGCAACCCAGTCTGTGTAACAGAGACAAATCAAGCCTATATGGAATTTTTCTAAATTTAGTTTGAAAATAGTTCAAATACTCTATAATCGTGGAGAGGGGTAAAGTTTGAAAAAAAATTTTCAAACTTTTGTTGGCAAACACGTTTGAGTCATGCTTTAAAAGCTGGGTTACTTGTTGTTATGTTTTATCGTCCTCTTCAAATTATGAGACCCAACTTCCCTTTTTGCATACATACATTTAAAAATCTGTTGCATTGTAGACAAATACTATATATATATATATATATATATATTCATAAGAATTTTTATGAATGGTGAAAGAATAGAAAACATTCCCATTCCCTTTTCCTCATTCTCTCTCTCTCTCTCTCTCTCTTATTCAAATGTAATTTAATAACTCTTATATTCCCCAGTGGCAGACAATGATACAATATTAGTGGGATAACACTTACATAAGATACATCACGACCTACAAAATGAATAGCCGGTTTCTGTGCATTTCCTTCGTCTCTTCAGAAAGCACATATTACTGTATGATACCCAGAGTGTCATTAAGAACTCTGGACATCGGCGCAGACTATCATTATTTTCTGACACAGTAAGCTTTACCTTCTGACTTCATCTAAATGCTTCTGAAATGACATGTGAAAGACTTTGCCCAAGGAGAATGATGTTTTTCACAGATATGTAATTATTATGCCATTAAGAAAAGTCTCTAAGTCCAAACTAATTGCAGAGGGAAAGGAATGCTCTTTCCACCTGACAAAAGCAAGACCTCTGTGGCCTGACACCAAAAATGTCTCCTCCGTGGTCTCACCGGCTCCTATTCAAGTCCCTACGAGAGACTCTTACACCTAAGAATGTAGTTGAAATCCCAGCTTAACTGTGTAAATTTGGAGCAGCACTAGCATGCATCAGTATTCTACTTATAAAAACCAAGTGTAGGTATTAGTTATGGAAAAAAATATTACTAAGATTTTAAAGGTAAAATAAATAGTAAAATAAATAGTAACTAAAGTAACCTATGTTAACTACTACTTTCGATCCAAGCCAAATGTCAAATGATATGTTCAAATTTGATAAGAAAGCAAGACGAAAGCCTTTAATGTCTTTTACAAGGCAGAAAAATTATGAATGCGATGCGCCGTGACTAATCTGAATCATAAATCAATGACTCCAGTGCCGTACATTTTCCCCCCTCAGGGATGGTCCCCTTTATCCTTCTCATAATGCGCTTTGTTCAAAGGTGGCTCAGATTGTGAAGAGACTGAGCTTAGTCAAAGCTGCGGGAGGGGAAACCTCAGGCTATTATGCCACCCAGAAAACCTGATGCTTCAGAGAGGGTGGAAGAAACCTGAAAGGGAGAAGGTGGAATGCGTCCCCAACCCGGAAGTAGACCAGGATGTGTGTACCCAGGAGAGAGCCGCCTGCCCAATAGCAGGTTTTTCCAGAGGGCTAAACTTTGATCTTGGTTGGTAGAGATCTGCTCCCTTCCGCTGTGTTCAAGCACAGAAGAGAACTCTACGTGCCTTGGAAACGCACTGGAGTGTGTTCTTAGCATCTTTTCTAAGACTTTTGATGGTACCTTATTGTCTTTGGTGCCTGGGGTTTTGTTTATTTCCTCGTGTTTTTAAAAGAACTTAAAATACCACAAAGAATAGTCCAACTTGCCAGAAATGTTTTACAAGCAAGTCATATCTTTTAACATCACACTCTTATGTTAGGAAGTTAATGCAGGTGTGGAAAATCCTTCACAAATTCCTGGAAGGGTGGGGTTTTAGTTAGGGTTTCCATTGTTGTGAAGAGACTCCATGACCAAGGCAACTCTTAACAAACAACATTAAGTTATAAGTTCAGAGGTTCAGACCATTGTCATCAAAGTGGGAAGCATGGCAGCATCCAGGCAGACATGATGCTGGAAAACGAGCTGAGAGTGCTACATCTTGTTCCAAAGGCAGCCAGGAGAAGACTGACTCCCATGCAGCAAGGTGGAGGGTCTCAAAGCCCACCCTGACAGTGACACACTTCCTCCAACAAGGCCACACCTCCTAATAGTGCCACTTCCTGGGCCAAGCATATCCAAACCACCACAGGTGGTTTGGCCATCTTCACCACCTAAACCCTGATTTCTGGGGGTTACTCCTTGCCCTACAGATTTCTAAGGGAGGAAAGGATAAACCAATGTAGTTGTAAATGAGGTAATACAGAGGACTTCTGCTTTCCTTTTCTATAGCTCCTATCATTCCTATACCTAAAATTTTTATCTGGAAGAATTATTCTATAGGGGAACTCAAACTTAACCTTCGCTCCTAAGTGGTGACTGTATTCACTGCCTTCTGTTTGCTGTTGTTCTGGTTATAATTAGAAATGAGATAAAGGCAGTGGGATCGTGTCACGGGAATCCTGTAAGCCTTCAGCTTTTAAATGGAGAGTTGTCACCACAGTCCATGCTAGGTGGGAGGAAGGGACAGAGGTCAGCATCCAACTAGGACCTGGATGGTAATGTTGATCCATTTGTTGCTGTCATTTGTACTATTGTGCCACACATAAGGTACCATTAGATATCGTCACGTCGCTTTCATGCTTTTTGCCCTTGAGTCTGTAATGTGACTTTTTACAGACTCGGTTTTACAGAATAAAAGACAAACTATCCTGCTTTCTAGAACCATTTGTTATAACTCATCTCCCTAGGAAATGCAAAGCCTCGTTAGAGTTGACGCCGACTCCTCGGGGACATGTGATATTTTGTGTACATGTGTGAGAGGTGGCAGCACATTTATCTCCCTAATTATGTTTTGCTTAGGCTAACGAACATACAGATCACATGTATTCTCGGAGCACTCGCCAGCTGGGGAAGTGGAGGATGTTTTGTGATGGGGGGAAGCTGCTAAAAGATTCAAACTTTGCCATGTTTAAAAGCAAAGGAATGGAACAAAACATCTGCAGTGTGTGCCCAAGCGCGTGTGCCAGGTGTATCGAGAGGTAATGTCCTCATTAAATAATGTGCTGGCATACAGATAACAGGACTAGCACCCAGCAGACAGACCAGGCAATACTCTCTAGCATTATGACTAAGAAAAGAACTATTTCCGGTTGAAGATTTAGGAAGACGCGCTCACACATTGCATTTTTCTTGGTCCTCTAATAACCAAAGAGATTATATTTAGACCAGATTGGAAAGAAGTGGGTACAAAGAAAAGGTTCAATCAATAAATTGAATACTGAAGAGTATACTTTTCAAAAATCACAGCAGTATTTTTTGTGTGTCTGAATTCATCAAAATATCCAGGTTTTTTTTTTAAACAAAACTTCAGTAATTCTATAGTTTTAAGACAGCGGTTATATGTAGAAAAATGCTGAAAACATCTGTAATACATAACAGGATGATCCAGCAATGTGCAAAAATGCTGTTGCTCAAAGGGCCTCAAGATAAAGAAATGGAAGTTTGCATGTGCCTGTAGTTATAGAGACTTACAGATAAATAAGGAGGAAGGATGGGAAAGGTCACAGCCACTGAACGTGTTTTATTTTTGCTATTGTCTTTCTTTTTCCAAGCAGTGGCTGCTGGGGTGGTTTTTTTTCCTCCTTTGCTTTTTATTGCTTCCATCTCTTTCTCTTCCTTCACACTTTAGTGAACACTGTCTAGCCATGGACCATACACACCTGGAAAGCTGAATATGGGTCAGCTATTCCAGAGAAGCAATGTAAAGCATGTTGTGTCCCCCTTCTCCTCCAGGTTTGGGACTCTATAAATGTTACCCTTTGAGACAACAGGAACCTGGAATAGTTTCACGTGGAAACAAAATATCTTTTTGTACTTGTTTTTAGCATCAGAACTCTGGGATCTAAGCTGCCTTGCTTAATTGTCACTTAAGGACATCAAAGGTGCTTTGAGGAGGAGGATCTGTTGGAGCAGAACTTTTCTTGCAAAATGATACTTCTGTATGATTTTATCAGGGCCAATCGTTTGTTCTTTCAACAGAGATCTATGTTACAATGGATTTGTTTACAAGCTATCCTCTTTAAAAACAAAAGGAAAACTCCTGTGGCCCCACCCCAATTGGAGAGTTCTGTTTCTGTTATCCTTTCATTGTAGAGAGCAGATTCCAAACATATTTGACTACAGTCACCACTGTGCACCGCTGCCTTGTTTCCTTCAGGTTTTGTGTGTCCTGTGGTTTTTATACTTTGATGTTTTGTCTTGAGGTTCCCTCAGAAGTAAAGTAGGTACAGCAATTGAAAATAAACAAATGAAGAAAGGGAGTCTGTTATAAGAGCAGAACATAGCAATTCTTTGAAGAGGCAAACAGTCTTAGGGAGGAGATGTGGAAATCACAGGGTTCTACTCTCCTGCTTCCAAGGTGATCTAGCATTCATAGCTGTGAAAGGACCGACTTCTTCTTCTTTTAAAACAATCAGGCATGTGGTTTTTGTTTAGTACGCTGAGCTTAATGTAGTTTTGAGAATCTAAATTTTTAATTAAATTTAAAAAAAATTAAAACGTACTTACATCACTTCTTCCTTTTCCCTCAAACCCTCCCTATGTTCCCCACACCCTTTCAAAAGCCTTTTATTCTTGAACTATTTTGTGCATACACACACACACACACACACACACACACACACACACACACACACATCCAAATAAATATATAAGTACAACCCACTGAGTCCACTCAGTATTGCTTCTATGTTTTTAGGCTGACCACTTGGTCTTATTAGATAGCCAGTTAGGGGGCAGTTGCTAAATTTCCTTCCCTTGTTGTGGTGATTTAAATACACTTGGCCCAGGGAATGGCAATATTAGGGGGTGTGGCCTTGTTGGAGTAGATGTGGTCTTGTTGGAGGAAGTGAAGTGTTATCACTGTGTGAGTGGGCTTTGAGACCCTTCTCCTAGCTGCCTGGATGTCAGTCTTCACAATGTTGTTGAATCAAGCCGTAGAACTCCCAGCTCCTACAGTGCCATGCCTGCCTGGATGCTGCCATGCTTCCCACCTTGATAATGGACTGAACCTCTGAACCTGTAAACCAGCCTCAATTAAATTTGTCCTTTATAAGAGTTGCGTTGGTCATGGTGACTCTTCCCAGCAATGGGAATCCTAAGTAAGACACCAGTAGAGTAGGAATATAAGTAACGCCTACCACACTCTCCTAAGGTCCCAGCAAAAAACCAAGGTGTGATTCTACCCCAGAGTTAACTCTGGGAAACTAATAAGTTGATTGGGCTTCTTCACTTAGCATGGGTGAGAGGTTACCTGCAGGGATGTAGGTGTTCCTTCCTCCCAATGGGACACACTTGGGAAGCTTTTACCCAGAAGGACTGATAGCTTCTCCATAGAGGCCACAGGATAGAATCTCCACAAACTCTCCATCCCCCAATCTTTTCTGGCCTATAAACTCAGGTCTTTCCTTAGATCACATACAATTAGGACAGATGAACACACAGCAGATGGCAGAGAGCAGTAAGAGTCTCAGGTGAGGGTCTAGTGACTCTCCCCACCTTTATAGGAGAGAGTGCGAACAGTCAGCAAACCTGGCTGGCATTATCTTTTTGAGGGAAGGCATAGTTGTTTCCCAAGATGGTGGCTGCTAGTATCAGAAGAAAGTCATTTTTAACAGGAGCTCATGTCTGGGGAAGATTGGTTCTCACTCTCAGCAGTTATAAATTACTGTAGCTCTTTATCCAGGGGTAGACCCCTTGAAGCTTCTCACGTTTGTATTGGCATGGCAAGAGTTGTCATTGTTCAGGTCTTTTTTAGGCAGCCATATTGTTGAGATTGCATGGGTGTGGCTTTGCTGCCATATTTAGGAGACACAGTTTCACAACAGACTTCATGGTCTGCTGATGCTTACAATATTCCCACCCCCTCTCCAATGAATGATGGTTCCTGAGCCTTAGGTTGTAGGGGTTGTGTTGCAGAATGTACCAATTGGGGTTGGGTACCCCGTGCCCAGTTGCTATGTGGATCTTAGAGGAAAACCTCCTTACTGTCTCTTTCCTAACTACATACCAAGTATTTCTTATACCCACAGAGAAGCATAGCTCTCACCCTGTGTCAGAAAATCTAAAACTTTTCAGATGCTGGGGTTGTTTTGAAATAGAACATGATTTATTTATTTTTTTTTATTTTTGAGACCTGACTTGGCTGAAACACACTAAGATTCAGGTAAGTTTTCTAGAAGCAGTATAATGTTCTATGTAGATGACCTGAGATTTCACATAGAGATTTTGATTTGAAAGTACTTTAAATCCAAATACCTAATTAAATTCTTCCCAGAAGACCCAGAGCTCCTCAGCTTATCAAAGGACTGAGGTATCTTTAGCTATAGGTTCTAGGTCTGAATGTGCTGTTTGTATTTTGTGCTGGCTAGTTTTATGTCAATGTGGCACAACCTATAGTCATCAGGGAGGAGAGAAACTCAATTGAGAAAATGCCTCAATAGGATTGGACTGTAGACTGGTCTGTAGAGCATTATCTTAATTAATGATTGAGGGGGGAAGGACCAGCCCAGTGGAGTCACCCATGGGCAGGTGATCCTGGGGTGTATAAGAAAACAGGCTGAGCAAGCCATGAGGAGTAAGGCAGTAAGCAGCACTTCTCTATGGCCTTTGCATTAGCTCTGACATTCAGATTCCTTCCTGGCTTTGAGTTCCTGTCTTGGCTTCCCTCAGTGATGAAGAGTAGTGAAAGCATAAGACAAATGAACCCTTTCCTTCCCAATTTGCTTTTGTGTCATGGTGTGTTGTCACAGCACTAGAAACCCTAATACATTTGTTGTTGTTGTTGTTGTTGTTGTTGGTGGTGGTGGTGGTGGTGGTGGTGGTGGTGGTGATGGTGATGGTGATGGTGATGGTGGTGGTGGTGGTGGTGGTGGTGGTGGTGGCAGTGGTGGTCCTTTCCTGTGATTCGAATGGACCTTCAACCCAGAGAGGTCAGACATGTGGGTAGTTTTATGACAGACCTTACTTTTAGAACAAGAAGCAGTTCTGGGACTCATATGCTTGGGAAATGTAGCCAGAACTTCCTAAGTAAAGAGTTTCAGTTCTTTTTTTAAAAAAACAAGCATGGGTGGAATTCTTAGTGTTGGGGTTGTAGAAGATACAGAGAGAGCTGGGAGGTACATCAAGTTCCACATTATAAAATTTTATTTATGTATTTGTGTGTTGTGATATGTGTAATGTGTATAAATGTACATATGGCAGCCTAAGATGCCGAGAGAACAACTTCATGAAGTTGGTTCTCTCCTTCTACCTTTCCATGGGTTCCTTGAATTGAACTTAAGTCATCAGACTTGCGTAGCAAGCTCTCTACTTGCTAAACAATCTCGCCTACTCACATTGGAAACACTGAAGTCAAGATCCAGGGGGATGGTTTCATGTATAAGAGCCACACAAACAGGAAGGACTTTAGTTTGCACCCCAACACCCATATTAAAACCAGACATGGCCAAGTATGCCTGTAAACTCAGAACTAGAGGAAAAGGCAGGCAGATTCTGGAAGCAGTCTAGCCAGTCAGCCTAACTGAAATGACAGACTTTGGGATTAATGAGAGACTTTGTCTCAAATAAATAAGTCAGAGAGTGACAGACAAGGATACTAGACACACTCCCCTGACCTCTGTGTTCATGCACACACACACACACACACACACACACACACACACTCACGTTTACACACATATACCATATCCCCATAACTACATTAACAAAATAAAATAAACTACATAAATATTAAACCCAAGTATGAAATCTTAAAGGAAAAAAGTAATTGGATATACATAACATAGAAAACTATCAATAGGCTGATGGTGGCAGTGCATGCTTTTAATTTCACCATTTGGGAAGCATGGACAAGCACATCTCTATGAGCTTCAGAGCATCCTGGTCTATTGAGTTCCAGGCCAGCCAAAGCTACATAGTGAGACCCTGTCAAAAAAAGAGAAAAGAAAAGAAAGAAGAAAAAAGAAAAGAAAGAAATAAAAGGAAAGGGAAAAGAAAAACAAAAACAAAACAAACAAACAAACCAAAACCTAACAAATTTGCAAAGAAAAAGAAAACTACCAAAGGATAAATAATCATAAGCATATAAATATAAATGACCTGTATGGTGTGTGTGTGTGTGTGTGTGTGTGTGTGTGTGTGTGTGTATGTACGTGCACAAGTGTGCAAGCATTTCAGAAGACTGAATATAGGTCCTGCATAGGCTAGACAACTCTTCTGTAACAACAGTTCTCTAACTTCTCTATCCTCAGCTCACGTGATTTCACTTTCTTTTCTTTTTTTTTTTTTATTTCTGAAATTATTTCTCATTTTGATATTTTTGTGACAGGATCTTATATAGCCCAGACTGGTCTCAAACTCTCCATGATTTTTATTTTAACATTCTTTTTTTTCTAGACAGGTTCTCACTATGTAGCCTTGGCTGGCCTGGAAATCTCCATGTAGACCAGGCTGGCCTCAAATTCATATCTCTGGCCTCTGTCTCTGAAGTGCTGAAATTAAAGGTGTATACCATCTCTCTCAACACCCCTACCTTTTTTACATTTAATATTTATGTATTTATTTGCTTGCTTGTTTGTGTAGTGTGTGTGTGTGTGTGTGTGTGTGTGTGTTGCGCGCGCTCGCAACAGTGTGCATTTGAAGGTCAGAGAACAACTCTAGGCCATCAGCTCTCTCCTTCTATCATGTGGGGCATAGGTCCTAGTAACTAAACTCAGGTCATTAAAGTCTAATGCTGGCAAACGCTTTTATATGCTGAGCCATCTTGAAAGCCTGTCTCTGTGAACTCTTGATCTTCCAAGAGCTGGGATCAAAGGTATGTATCAACCCACCCACCTAATTTCTAGAATTATTAAAGGGAGTTTTAAGTGAGAATTATTTCTTATTTCCATGGCTTTAGTTTTGCTCCAGTACCTACTGGCAGGGGATATGTCCGCAGTATGTTTAAAATGGCTAAGTGTACTATTCAGATTAATGAGGTGCGGTTATATCATTTATATGACTATTGATGCTTTAAAATGATTTTTAATGAAAAAAGACAGTGTTATCCTGTTAAGAGAATAGTTAATAGTTCATTTCCTCTATCTGCAAGCAAGCTGAAGCCCATCTCATTTACAGAGGTGGTGCCTCATTTTTTTTTTAAAGGCTGCATTCTTTTAGCGTGGCTGTTAAACACAGTGACTTACAATTTTATTGGAAGGCCAGCTAATTGTGTTAGGATGGCTAAGGAATGAAGTTAGGAGCCAGATGTGATAGTAGCCACATCTGTCTATAATTCTCCCCTTAGAGAAGTGGAGGTCATGGGCCTGGGAGTCACAGTCAACTTCAGCTACACACTGAGTTTGAGGCCAGTGTGGGCTCCAGAAGATCCTGTCTCAACTCAAATTAAAATATGGGTCTAGTATATGCTATTACATGTCAGGAAATAAAAATCCAAAGTTGAGATACTAAATGTATACTAAAACAATGAAAATAAAGGGCTAGCAATATTCGTGCGACTGTCACACAGTTCTCATCTAACACAATGACGATTAGCTCCCCTTCATTTAACACTTCGTATTAGTCTCAGATGGTGATCAAGGGACAGAACTGCCCTGCCATCATCTAGGAAAATGGACCTCACAGCGTAAGATCTCACACACACACACACACACACACACACACACACACACACACACAGAGGGAGATTCAAATATACATTTGATTTTTAAAATTTAACATGCTTATTCTTTAAAAATGATCTTATTTTGCTGTTAATTGTTTAAAAAAAAAAAAAAAAAGCACTGCCCACACTATGGAATACTATTTGGCAATTTTTTTTTAAAAAAGAGAATATATTAGTCTATGCAATGACTTAGGTTGACATCAATATTCATTGAGTAGCAATGCCAATTCTGAAAGATCATATTCTATTTTTATTTATTTATTCATTCATTTTTATGTGTATGAGTGCAGGTATGTACATGGCATATCATTCATGTAGAGGTCACAGGACAACTTTAGAGTGGGTCCTCTCCTGCTACTTTATGTGTTCCAGGGACTGAACTCAGGTCCTTAGCCTGTGCACAAGCACCTCTCCATGCTGAACCAAGCTCATTTGTACCCAGAAGATCAGTGGTTCTTAAGCTGTGAATCACTACTCTTTTGGGGGTCTCACATCAGATATCCTGTATACCAGATATTTACATTACAATTCATAACAGTAGCAAGATTACGATTATGAAGTAACAACAAAATAATTTTACGATGGGGGGGATCACTACAACTGCATTAAACTGTATTAAAGGGTCACAGCATTAGGATGACTGAGAAAACACCATTGTAGATGATTCTACCTTTGTAGCATTGTTGTAATGGCAAAATAATAGACCCACCCTTGGTGACTGCCAAGGGTTAAGGCAGAAGGAGGAAATGGGTGGGGCTGGCTGAAGGACAAGCATGAAGAAGACAGTGTTCTGCATACTCTTGGATGGGATGGGCGATGGCCCTTCCCATGGGATCAAAATGCATGGAACCAAATTTATATACACAGAAATTTGTACAGGTTTTAGGGATTTGTACAAGACTTAAGTATCTTACACTGTTAACACCCTGGATTGTATATTGCACGATGTCATCCTGGAAGAGAACTGAGGAAAGTACCCAGAATTTCTCCACATTATCTTTTGGAACTGCTGCCAGCCCACAATCATTTGAAAATAATTTAAAGCTAGCCTTGAAAATGCATTCATTATTTTAGCACAAATTTCTTAACCTGCATCAGAGTGTATGGCCTCTTGGGTAGGACATATGAAAAGTATGTACTACCTAGCTTCCCTGAACCTTCTGTGGTCCTAAGGACACCTATGATGAAGATGAACAGACCTCTTATCTTGGGAAGTAAATTTGGCAATAAACCCAAACTCCAAGAAGCTTTCAAATGCTTGGAAGCTGCTGGGGGCACCATGCTGCCCTGATCCTGGTAGATGTTCAGAGAAATGCTTGCGGATTCTCCAGAACTAAGCTTGTGTCTTCTTGTTACCACATATCAAAACCGCCAGGCTTCAACACACACATTATTAAAAACATTGTCTCCCTCTATATGAACTTTCTTAGTTCTAAGCAGCTGGTGGAAGTTTGTCTAAACTGAAAGAAAAAAATGTCTCAGGCAAGTGCCCTGGAGGATTTTGATGTGGGAAAGCTTTCTCCCAGCCTCACATTCTCACCCCTTGTGGGTCCACCAAGGACCAAAGACCCCCACAGCATCTTGGGTTACTATCTCTCTTCTTCGTTTCCCTAAGCAATGGAATTTGTCCAGGAAAACAATCTTTTGGAAGAGCTCCCGCCGATTCCCCCTGTTAAGATCCTCCCTGCTAAGCTTGACAACTATGCTGAGATTCTCCAAACCAGCTGTCCTGACCAGGAGGCTGTTAACAACTCTTCCAGAAAGAAATAACTCTTTACTATTTCCAAAGTCAAATACTTTAGCCATTAACACCCTGCCTAGTCTTAATTTATCTCTTTTCTGTGCTGCAGCCTGCCTGACGCGTGGCCCTCATTTGGTGTTCGCTATCATTCGCCCCTGTTCTTTCCTACTTTTTTTTTGTTTTTAATCTCTCAAAAAGCATGTCTGCTTCCTTCTGTCTCTTTTCTTCTATGTCCCCTTAGCCCACACATTTTCATAGCCACTAATTAACAGGTATCTCCAGGGAGAAAGCCATCCTTTCTTTCCTGTCATAGAGATCCTGGGAAACACAGCTGCCTTTTTCTGTTGGGGTGTGAGGAGGAATGCATTGTCTAGAGTCTTGTGGGCAAGGTGGTAGGAGAAATGCTAGTGTTCTCGTCTGTTTGGAGAAAGAACAGAATGTAGGGTTATTTGACATTTCCTGCTCCATTAGAGCTAGGGTGATTCAGGATCTTCAAGCCAGGGAGATTTAAGTGTACGTTATGTAAAATAGATATGAGACTTTCTCGTGTATGTGAATCTGTCATGAGAGTTTTGAAATATTTAAAATGGATGGATGGGTAGATGGATGGATGGATAGATGGATAAATGGATGGATGGATGATGGATATAGAAGCCTTTTTGGATTATCTTTAAGTGAAGCTGGTGAGGCCTGTGTGCTCTGTACTGTTGGTGACTCAGACACAGCTATCCCCCAGACATAGGAGATGCCTACTCTTTTCTAGGTCCCTCCTTTCTCGGCACATTTGTGGGCCCCTTGGCTCCATCAGAAGTTTGGTAGTCCATGGGTCACTCAGCACACTAACAAGTCCACTGTCCTGGAAGATAAGATGGACCATACATCCCTCCACTTGGCTAAAGAGACATCCTCTCCATTACTTCTCTAGCCCCATCCACGACACCTCTACTAGCATGACAGATGGGAAAGCCCCAGTCAGGTGAGGCAGGCCATGGAGACTTGTGCACGGAAGCCAGCATCACCCTCCAATGTGGTTCTAGCTCCAGACTGGACTCACCTAACTAAACAGACTGTTCTGCTCTGTTCCCTTCAGCCTTCCTCACAGATGCTCCCTCCTTAAAGGCAACTGTCTGAGTTGTCTGGCTCACTCTTGCTTTGTCTTGCTTGGCTGCTTGAGACAAGAATGTAGAGAAATGGAAGTCGAGACTTTATTTCTTAGTCCTATGTTCAATACTTATTATTTACTGTACTGTAAAAGGGAAAAGGCAACAGTAAGCAACTAGAAAGGTAACTGTGGTAGGATTTTGAGTATTTTGAGATGTGGGGGACAAATATTGGTCACTCTGAGTTTTAAAGTCTCCGTGGGAAAAAAATATTGGCTTCAAGTTGTATGAGCCCAGGAACCTTCGAAAAGTCATGTCCTAAATCAAAATCTCCATTTCCTCTTTTCAAAAACAATGAAACTGAAGCACGTGATTTCTGATTGGTTTTGAAGTTAATACTCTGTAGTTCCAGGAAACATGTAAGTAAATTCTTTCAACGGGGAATTTCACAAGAAATGAAAGGTTGTCTTAACGGAACTAGCAAATATCTACATAAAACTTTAAATTTAGTTAGTTCCACCCCTACTTCTGAAGATATAAAAATAAATAGGAAAATTCTTTGCAGATATGCAAATGCCATCCCTGCCTAGATGTCTGACCAGTGAACAGGTCACTTCCTCAGCCTCAGCTGAACGTCTTTGCAGCTATCAGAGTGACATCTATTTGGATGGTGACAGATGCTCTGAGTGCAAGGCAAACAAACAATAAACTGTGCTCAAAATGAGAGTAGGAGTTAGTTTTTAAATATTTCAAAAGTCAGCCTTGGGAGGTGGGGGGGGGGAACAAAAACATTATCTTCTGACTCCAGAGCCATTGGTGCAAACCTCTATCTCCAAAAATGACTACAGGGTCATTCTTTTGTTTGAATATCATGTGATTATCATCATCACTAGATAATAAATGTTCCTTAAACTTTAGCTTATGTTCCTTGTATTAAGATCCAGTGAGATTTGCTCCCTATGATCTGAACAAAAATAGCTTTGTGTATGGTATGTTTGTATGTGTATATGAATGTATATGCATATACACGTGTATGCATATATGTGTAGAAGTGTGTAGAAGTGCACCTGTGTGCATGTTTGTGTGTGTGTGTGTGTGTGTGTGTGTGTGTGTGTGTACAAGTTTCTTGGAATTCTCCTGTCTTCACCTCCCAGCCTGCCCTAGAAGCATGGGGATTACAACTGTGTAATACTGCATCCAGCTTTATGTGGCTCTAAGTATCCAAACTTAAGTTCACTGAGTGCTTTGCACCCTGAGCCATCTCCCTAACTGTGAAATTTACTTGTATTTTAAGCAAATTTAAGAGATAGTTCTCCTAGAATTAAGCATCAGGGCACGAGAACCCCAAAAACTTACTGCAGAAGCCAAAAGAGTGCTTTGGAATAGTGACCAATAGGTTCAAAGAAATCTCCAGTACATGGATCACATAAAGCTTGTTCCGTGGCTTCCAGGAGACGGCAGCAGGGTAACTGAGAGAAGAGGGCTATCTCGGTTTGTAAATCCTGTTTGGTGACAATGGGTCCTGTCTATGGAGGATTTACTGTGCCCCTAGTTTACACACACTACCTCACTACCTTTTTTTAGCCCTTACAACCCTCTCTCATGAGACAGTAACTATTATGACCCCACTTGTACAGATCAAGAAGTCAGCATGGTGACAGGAGCCTGATATAGCTGTGTCCTTAGAGGTCTGCCAGAGCTTGACATATTCAGAGGCAGATGCTCACAGCTAACCATTGAACTGATCAAGGGGTTCCGAATGGAGGAGTTAGAGAGAAGACTGAAGGAGCTGAAAGAGTTTGTGCCCCCATGAGGAGAGCAACAATACCAACCAACCAGAGCTCCTAGGGTATAAACCACCAGCCTGGGAGCACATAGGGAGGGACCCATGGCTCCAACTGTATATGTAGGGGAAAATGGCCTTGTCGAGCATAGGTGTGAGAGGAGATCCTTGGTCCCATTAAGGCTGGATGTGTGGGGGAATTTGAGGGTGGGGAGGTCGGAGTGGGGGAGGTAGGTAGGGGCACATCCTCAAAGAAGCAGGAGGAGGGGGGATGGGATAGGGGGTTCCTGGGCGGGGAGGGATGGTATAAGGGGATAACATCTGAATTGTAAATAAAATATCCAATAAAAAAAAAAGAAGTCAGCATGGAACAGTTCCAAACCCATGCACCTACCAAGAGGCTCAAGACTCCTCTCACTGTCCCCCTTCTGACCACCCCCTCCCACAATCCTTCTCCTCTCCCCTCTCCCCTCCTTCCTGAACAGGTGGACTTCCCCTGGGTATCCCTCTTACCCTGGTACATCAAGTTTCTGTGAAGCAAGGTGCTTCCTTTTCCACTGAGGCCAGACAAGGCAGCCCAGATAGAAGAACATAGCCAATCTACAGGCAACAGCTTTTGGGATAGCTCCCACTCTAGTTGGTTTGGATCCAGATGAAGAACAGGCTGCACATCTGCTACATATGTGCGGAGAGGCCTAGGTCCAGCCCATGTGTGTTCTTTGGTTGGCGGTTCAGTCTCTGAGAGCCTCAAGGGTCCTAGTTAGTTGGCTCTGTTGGTCTTCCTGTAGAGATTCTATCCTCGTAGGGCCCTGCAATCCTTCCTCCTGATCTTCTACAAGTGATAGGAATGAGGAGGTGGAGGGCATCTCCAGATATGACAGAGAACTGGGCTAAGGGAGACATCCAAGAATCAATGAGGGTGACCTTAACTATGACTCATAGCATTGGGGATATGAAACTCGAAGAGGACACCTCCTATAGCTAGGCAGGAACTCCAATGAATGGATAAGGACACCAACGCACCTACAAAACTTTCGATCCAAAATTTATCTTGTCTACAAGAAATGCAGGTATGAATTATGGAGCAGAGACTGAGGGAATGGCCAACCAACAACCAGCCTAATTAAGTCCCATTCTATGGGCCACCACCAGTCCCTGACACTATTGTTGATACCCTGTTATGCTTGCAGACACAAAACTGCCCTCCATGAGGCTCCACCCAGTCACTGACTCAGATGCAGATGCCCACAGCCAAACAGTGGATAGAGTTTCAGGGATCTTCTGGAAGACCTTAGTGGTTTCTTAAAGGACATGGAGCCACTAGAAGGGACCTAGGGTATAGTATTCTTCTGAAGGTTTCCCAATTGTAGTGGCTTTGTGCATGGCTTCCATATCTTACTTTGCACATGACTTCCTGGGCATCTTGCTAACATGACAAATCGGGCAGAAAGTGCTACAAATTCAGTGATCCTAATATGCTCCTGGGAGTAGTTCTTGCCACTGGCTCACGAGCCACAGTTCCAGGAATGACTTAGAATGTATTTCTTCTTGGGGAATGGTTTAAGGACCAAAGTGTCCTGAGAATGGCAGCCCACTGCCTCTTTTGTAAAGTGCCCCTTGGTGGCATCAGTATAAAGACTCTTTAACAGACAGATGTGGCATGCCTGCCATCTCAGGTAGTACTTAGGGATGCTGAGGCAGAAAGATTGTGAGCTCAAGAACATCCTAGACTAAATAGTGAGATCCTGTCTCCTAAAAGACTAGAAACTAGACCCACACTTAGCTGTACTCCACAAGCCGATGGACTCCCTTGCTACATGGGACCAGTGAATAAAAGTTAACCTTTCATAGTCTTAAGACACACAAATGTCAACTTGATGTAGGTAGAAATGAAAAGATACTCTTTATACCTCTTTTGTGAGTTCTGGTGGGTTTTATCATTAGCCTGAATAATGAATGGTTTACCACAGACCAGGTCTGAAAGCTGCACCTGTTCTGGCCATTTTAGGAAACTTCTTTCTGAAATGAGCCTGAGGTCATTTTGGCTACAGAACGACTTGAAAGGGAGTCTGTGTCTCAAAAGTCTTGGAACATGGGGCAGATCTACTCTTAGTGGGGGCAGTCCCGTCTCTCTGGGCACACACATCCTGTTATTGAAGAATTATGATTGTTTAATAGTAACTGAAAACACTGTGTACAGAAAGAGTCAGCCATTACCAGATGGACTTAAAATCTAAATAATAGAAGCAGGCTCTAAACAGACACACAGAGAAAATATGCATGCCAAAGAATTGCATAAGGCTGGAGCAGATGAGAAGTCAGGGGAACTGAAAGATGCTTATTGTCGTGATGGTATCTGCATCCAGAAGGAGTTGGTGCGGTTTAACATCAGAGAGGAACAGGCAGCGGTGAGCACACTTTAAGAGCTGATGGGGCTAAACTCAAATGCCAGGAATCGCAAAGCCCTGTTTCTGTCATATCTAGAGGGAGGGGTACACATTCATGCTCATGAGTTTGTGTTTGACAAGAAAAAAAAATGGCACAAGCTATTTTAAGGTCATAAGGATATCCCGGTCTTGCTTTTCACTGTGCTGTCTTCTGTCTAGCACTAGATTGCACAATTATACCATCTCTGCTGTGATGTTGGGACTCTTTCAGTTACCAAGTGCTAACACTGAAGTCCCTTTAGGATGTGTAAGAGGAAGGAAGAATGATACCACATACTATTCCCACTCTGAAGTCTACTATATATCTTGAAAATGTCCAGACATGAATGAGAGGGAGTCTCCATTCCCTGAAGGTTCAAACTGTAAATGATTTGTTTGCTAGTTCTTGTTTCTGCTGTTTTGTGTGAATTAGAAGCCCCCCAAAGTCCTAGGTAGACGTGCAGCTTGATGCCTCTGTAGTTGCCAGCATCAAGCTGGTCACTTCTTGCACATCTGCCACCGCCCCAAACTATCAGTCTCTTGCCCTCTGCTTCTGGGTCTCCTCTTTTTAGGAGGTGTCAGTTTACATGAAAATCCACCTTACTTCATGAAAGGGGCCTTGGCCACACCGTTTGATCAGTTTTGCTTTCTTCATATTTCCTCAGCTCCAAAGCATGTCTTGGGGCAGAATTTATAACTGTCCTGGATCAGGAGCCCCTGCATTCTTTCTGGAAAAGCAGAGCACCAGGAGCAGGGAAATGTCCCAGATTGCTTTCTAGGACTCTAATGGTATCATCCAGGGAAGGAGAGGACTCTCCAAACCCCCTCACAGCTTTGTGAAAAGCAAAACTCACCTTCAAAGGATCCACATTTTCCATCTGCCTACATCCTAGATTCCCATTAAGATGACACTTTGCTCTGAAAAGATACCAGTTGGCACTCCAAGATTCTTCTTTAAAAAAAAAAAAACAAACTACTTAAATATCTGATGTGCGAAAAACATTGGATTGGATTTACCATTTGTAATTGGAGCTCACATTAAGCCGAGTTTGTCAACAAGGTTTATATAGAAATGTATGTAAATACACAGACTTCGAGTGTACACATGTAGTGTGTGTTGGAGGAAGAGACGTGAAAATATATAGCACATAATTCCACGAGGCAGTGATTTCTTAGGCAGGAGAAGAAAACACATTTCAGGATACATTTTAGAAGATTAAAAGCCAACCTCAGATGAGAGCAGGCTTCATGGGAAAGGAGTCATCCATCTCTCTCAGGTTTGATTGACGGGCTGGTGTCCCCCACCTAGCACACTGTTGTGCCCTGCATCCTGGGGAATGGGGATATGTGTCTGCTTGAGTTGCTACTGTATCGAGAGCTATTCAATATAGTGCTTTGCACCATGGAACGGTTTTGTGATGGTTACTAAATGAACTAACTCATACCTGACAGCTAGGAAAGCCCACTGTTGCATTAAAAAGCAAAAGAGGAGGTTGGAAAGGTGACTCAGCTGGTAAAGGTGATACCAACACAAGTCTAATGACTTGAGTTGGAATCACCCCTATCTCCCCCACCAAAAAAAAAAAAAAAACAAAACAAAACAAAAAAAAAATAAGTAAAGTCAGTAGGAGAGAACTGACTCAACAAAGCTCTGACTTACACATGTGTGTGCACACACACACACACACAACCACTATGCACCCCATCCTCAAACAATAATACAATTTTAAAGGGAAAATGGAGTGTGGAATCTTGCTATTTTCAAATTAATTTCCTTAATTCTACTTCTAGGCAAGCCTTCCTTGGATGTCCAACTTTGAGCTTATATGTCAACCTCAGTCAGAGTGGACACTATCAAGAGCTTACTGTTTGTCACAAGTTCTGTGGGATCCTGACCATACCTGTTTAGATGGAAAGAATCCTTTTCTTCATCATTGACATGTCCAGTTTACAGATGAGGACAGCCATGCTGAAGGCATGCTCTAGAACATGGATTGCAGCCCTGGCCATCAGGCCTTACACCTCAGACTGTGTAGCTGCCAATCGCTCCTCTGTCAACCCAGACCCATTCCTGTGGAAGACTTCTTTGGCTATGGCTGTTAAGGACCAATTATTTGCTTTCTACCAAATCATAAGCATTTAACTTAAAACTCAAAGCTCCTGCACTCCACATCAGGATCTCCTAGACTCCGATCCCAAATCAGAACATGTGACTTTTGACAAATTTCTTAGTCACTTTGAAGGCGGATGGAACACCTGTCTCCCAGAGCTATGTATATATACTAAAAGTCTATGTATTTACATACATTTCTATGTAAACCATGTTGACAAACTCAGCTTAATGTGAGCTCCAATTACAAATGGCAATACAGATTCTATGCCATTGACATGAAAGATATTTATCAACAAACAACTGCAGATACAACAGAAAACAAAGACGGCAGCTCAGATCAAAAGCAGGGACACGATGGCACAGATGCTGACAAATATTTCACTCCTAAAGACTGGAGAGCCACGCAACAAACCACCTCTATTTATAGCCGAGAAGAGACAGCCTTGCCGAATTCATCACCACGCCTTCTTCTCTCTGCTCCCAATGAATGGGGCTTTCAGCTCAAATCCCAAGTTGTGAACGACAATCCACACCAAGTTTTAGATTTAACATTTCCAGGGCCTCTATGTCATGAACCAAAAATGCGAAGTTCAAAAAAAAAAAAAAACTGGAATGGAATTTAATTTCCAAGGGGGGAGTGGATCAGGGACTTGTGCGAGTAACTGAGTGTCTCGAGTGGAAACTGTTATGTACACACGAGCAGAACGTATGAGGGCAGAACTGAGACCTCCTTTTTTTAAAAAAAATGGTAAATACAATTTTGAGAACAAGCAAGTCCCTATATTTCTTGGGGTGGGAAGAATTAGGCATACAGGTATTTACAAAACCCAGGCTCCCTGAAGAGATCTTAAAAGAGTTCCTATCCCCACCCCTTCTCTGTTTGCTCATTTGCACACACACACACACACACACACACACACACACACACACACCATTGCTCTGTCCAGGATTCCAATCTCAAGGCTGCTGGCTCCTGTGGGTGGTCACTTTCCTAAGAATGTGCTCTTTAAGGTTCCCCTGCTAGGAGGCCCGGTCCTCTTGGTCTCTGGCTTGCTTTCTTGTTGGCAGGTTTTTTTTTTTTTTTTTTTAAACTCTCATTTCCCCCTGACCCCTGGAAGTTCATTCCTGATTTCCACTGAGGACCTGAGCCCTGGGAATCTGAAGCTGCCACACTGTGTTCACAGAGAACTTAGTAGGTTTAATTTAACGTCTAACTACAAAGACATTTCTCTGCAAACAACCAGAAAAGGAATTTGGCCACGCTTTCAAAATGGGAAACAGCAAAGGGGCCAAGGGAAACCTCAATGAAAACTCAGAGGGAACATACAAATTAGTCTTCTCATAAACAATTTTGTGTCCCTACAAAAACTTAAACCTTCATAACCCTTCTCATTAGAACACAGAAAGCCGTGTCGTAAATCCGAAATAGCCGGGGAGCTGCAGAAATGACTCAGGAGTTTGAATCAAACCTCTCCCTTAAAATACCGTGCTATTAAGGAAGTGAAAGATAACCAACAAAATGAAAAAGTGAAAGGAAAAATTTAGCACATTTGATGAGGTGCTGATAATCGGGATACACAAAGAATTCTTACAACTCAATAAGAAGAAAACAACCCAACTGAAAATGGACAAAGGACTTAAACAGATATTTATCCAAAGATAAAAACTAAGAAACACATGAAAAGATGTCCTCTCCATCGGCTCTCAGGAAAATGCAGATCAAAACCACAAAGAGATTTGCCTCACAGCCTCAGAGATGACTGCAATAAAATGACAGGCAACAGCCAGCAGTGGACAGGATGTGGGGAGGTCAGAACCCTCTTCGTTGATGGCGACATACAACTGCTGTGCAGTCGCTTTGGGGATGTTTTTGTTTCCCCTCACTAGGTGAGGTATAAGAATTACCACCTGACAAAGCAATTCTTCTCCTAGTATCCACTAAAGCTCCACGCCTCCGGGTCCCTAGTAGCATTGTTTCAAACAGTCAAAAGTGGAAACAGATTGGTAAGACAGCACACCAGGTAATGGCCCCACCTCCGAGCCTCACAACCTGAACTCGGTCCCCAGGACCATGGTAAAACTCCTTCAAGTTGTTCATTGATCTCTACATGGGACCTGTGGCACTGGTGACTTCACATACTCACAGTAAATAAATCAAGCATCTCGTTTGGCTTTGCTTTTTTAAGTAGAAACAATCCAAGTGTACTAACTCCTGAGTGGAACGTAGTCTATCCATATTATAGAATAGAATAGAGTGGAATGGAATGGAATGGAATGGAATGGAATGGAATGGAATGGAATGGAA
>JANHMN010000003.1:62609815-62669478 GCA_030674055.1 Rhabdomys pumilio
TCTCTCTCTCTCTCTCTCTCTCTCTCTCTCTCTCTCTCTCTCTCTCTGTGTGTGTGTGTGTGTGTGTATCAGAAATTTGATGTAAGAATACTGCACATGAGGAGTCAGGAGTTCCTTCATTGCAGGGCACAAGACAACAGAATCATGCCACAGACAGTCAGCTGCCATGCTAGCGTACATGTGTGAACTAGCCAGGTGCCAGCTCCATGACCACAGTCTTCATCTTCTCTCATCTCTGTCCCTTTTACTTTCTGTTTTCTTTCTGCTCTTGTGGTGCTGGGGACCAAGCCCAGAATCTCATGCACGGTAGACCAGTGCTCTGCCACTAAGATACAATACTAGCCTATCTAAATTCCTTGTAAAAAAATGTTCCAGCCTTGTCCCAGCTCATCTGAGGACAAACAGAAAGATGTGTGGACTGCAGTGAGCTAGACAGGAGTGAAAAGGAAACCCCAGTGGTCAATCCTTATCTGTATGGCTAAGACCCAACTAAGGAGCCCTGTCTGTGCTTTCTGTTATAACAGTTGTATAACCAAGGTCAGCTGGAAAGAATTTAGAGACCCAGTGGAGCTCACTTAGGCTAGCTTTCCCCTCTTAAGCATAGGGCAATCCCTTGTCCAATGTTCTTCAGGGTGAATGCTACAGGGGGTGGGGGTGGGGATGGGGGTGGGAGTAGGGGTGGGGGTTTCTTGGAGTATGGTGAAGGTCAGGTGACCGTAGAAGCAGAAATAAAAGTGATGTGGCCACGAGCCAAGGAATGCCTGTGGCAATCAGGTGGGTGCGGTTGTTCCCTGGGCACTAAGAGGTGGCACAGCCCATGGGCGTTTTGCTTTGACCCAGGAACCCTTGCTTCAGGATCTGACCTCCAGCTCTGTCTTAGTTAGCGTTTCAATTTCGACGAAACACCATGACCACAAAGCAATTTGGGGGAAGAAAGAGTTTATTTGGCTTATGCTTTCATATTGCTATTTATCGTAGAAGGAAGCCAGGATGGGAACTCAGACAGGGCAGGAATCAGGAGGCAGGAGCTGATGCAGAAGCCATGGAGGGGTGCTGCTTTCTTAGGCTGCTTTCTTATAGAACCCGGAACCACCAGCCCAGGGATGGCACCACCCACAGTGGGCTGGGATCTCCACACCAACCACTAATTAAGAAAATGCTCTACAGCCAGATCTTATGGAGGCATTTTCTCAGTTGAAGTTCCCTCCTTTCAGGTAACTCTAGCCTGTGCTAAACTGCCATACGACTAGTCAATACAAGCACAAACACAGACCAATTTCTCTTGTTTTAACTCATCAAGTTCGTGGTCATTTGCCATAGCCCCCACAGGAAATTAACATAATATTTTATTTAAAGTAATTACATTCCTTAAGGTTCAAGATATTTTCTGATTATTTTTCCTGTTTGATTTCTAACCCCCAAATAGGACTAGGCTCTTGCTATATGCTTAATGCATATTTATGGAATAAATGTTGGATATTTATGTATCTGCAAGAGACAATAATGTCTGGTGCTTCTAAAATTGCTTACTAAGAAAGACCATTCTCTAAAGGTAGATGGAGGCTGCCGCTTTGGTGGAAAAAAATCTCTTCCTTTCCACTTTCCTTCCTTCCCTCCCTTCCCCCTCCTTCCTTCCTTCCCTTCCTCTCTCCTTCCTTCCTTTTTTCCTTCCCTCCCTCCTTTTTTCATTTCTTCTTTCCTTTTTCTCCTCCCTCTTTCCCTCCCTCCCCCTTCCTTCCTCACCTCTCTTCTGTCTTCCTATCCCCCATATTCTTCTTCCTTTTTTTCCTTCCCCACCTCCTTCACTTTTCCTTTTTCTTCCCCACTGCCATCCTGGGAAGAGGAAGTTGCCTGAATGGTGTGTTACACACTGCAGCTCTGTAGCTAATAATGTATTTTCACCCCAGGAAGGGCCAGCAGCCTACCGATGTCGCATTTGAAGTGGGTGATGGGAAATTCTGCGGCTGCTGATGTTCAGACTGTCAGGGAAAAATGTTTGCGGAAGTGAATGGCTCTGATCACTACCCAGGCACTGTTTACAGATTCTCTCTTTAAAAGGAGAGGTAGCCAGAGTGTCCTGTGTGCCCGGCTGTGCAGTAGTAACACTGTTTAATTCAGGGACACAAGCAGTCATGCCAGCAGTGTTTAGCAGTGGCATCCAGCTTCCTGTTTCCAGTCCACGCTAACACTGTTTATCGCTGCCAACCACAAATGATCAATTATGCTTCTCCTGAAGGGGACCAGCTTCCTTTCTTTCCCAAGGTGATGAGTGATGTTTACAAGAATAAGAGAACGTCTCACTTTCTTTACAGCTCCCAGTTTGTTTATTTTTGGCTTTGGAGAAGCAAACATGCAAAGATATGACTCAGATTTGTGGGAACTCCGAGCCGAGGGTCTACTGTGAATAAATTATTTTCCAGCATGCTGCGTCTACCCATACATACAACGCACTACTTTGCACTCCTAAAAGAGGTTCAGAGCTGTAGAAACAAAGATCTCGGTGGCAAAGATGGCCATAAAATCACGACTCTTTGAGTCTCTAAGAAAACCTTTTTGATGTTCAAGATTATTGGCTTTTCTTCCTAAGGAGAAAAACAGAGTAATAAATTCTAATAATATTTAGAAGAAAGGAAATTATACACACAGATAGATAGAGAACATTTAGATTTTATCTATTTATTCACCTGTCTATCATCTGTTTATTTTTAACCTGTAGTGCTAGGCATGGATCCCAGTGTGTGTGAAGCGTAGACATCACCACCAAGGCTCACCTCCAGCCTCTTATCTTTATGTTATTTACAATAAAAACGTATATCCCAGAAGATACTAAAGAACAAGAAGGATAGAGCCTAGGACAGAGAAGGTGACGTAGGTTCTCATTACTGCCTCCCTTTCTGGTGATCAGGCATGTGGGCTGTGCTCTGTCACGAAGTGAGAGAGTGATGGCTATGTGTGCTTCTCCACATATAGACCGGGAACATCTACGGGAAATCAGATTCTACAGGGTGATTCTTCTCTTTTAAGGCTATCGGGATATGAATTAAAATATCTGAAATCTAGAGTTATTTTGATGAATGCATCAAAACTTTCTAGAGACATAAATGAGCCATGGGGAAAAGAAACAAAGAAAATGCATATGAAAAGCAAGCAAAGCGTTGTTTGGGACACACCGTTAAGAGTATGGAAGTCCTGCTCTTCTGGAAGGGAGCAGAGGAATCAAAACCCGTGTAGATGCCTTTCAATCTCAGATGAAGAGGGATGATGCAGAAAGCTATGGAGTCTGCTGGAGTATTAACAGCTTAGGGCTTGGTTTAAACAAGACGGGAGAACAGTGAAAAGCAGTTGAAGGCTGTACCTGAGATATGAAACAGTAAGCACGGAGGATAAATTAGAAAATCCACTGTACAGTAAATTAGAATTAAACTCTCCGAGAATAGCACGGAAAGGAAAAAGTTTACAGCCTGACTTTGCCAAGGAAACAGCAAACTGGCAACCGGGTCAGTTGGCAAGCAGCCTCTACTGATTCCATTATCCCTTCCGGAAGCTACTAGCGTCCGTCCGCGACCAGAGAGCGGACAGTGGTCAATGCACAGTTGATTTCATAGGTGTTTAAAGTACTCCATAGCTCCTGCCTCGGCTGTGTGGGGCAGTTACATAACAGACCAGCTATAAATAAAGGGCGAATTAGATCAATGGATGTATAAATAAATGAATCTGGGATAACGGAACTGTCACTAGAGATCGACCCTTTGACTACTCCTGCTTGGCTTTGAGAGTGCCTCAGGGTTTAGGGGAAGAGGTTTCAGTGGGTGGCAGAGCTAAATTTGATGTCTACACCCCACGTTCCTCCCAGCAAGGGCCCACGATGTCTGACAGCCACAGAAAGGCAGGCAACTAGGAACTAAGATTTCCCAGGTGATAGCAGAGAAAGCCACCAGGATTGCTTCCGGCTGGGACTGTGTGGTACCAGCAAGATGATACATACCACTCTCCCCAAAGCCTTATATAAATGTGGTCAAAGTTGGTGGCTTAATGTTTTTAAAAACGTTTTTAGGTTAAGATGAGACCCAGATGCAGCAACTGGGGCTGCAACATTTCTAGGGGCCATGGGAAATACTCTATAACTTTTCTAAAGAGAAAAGGAGAGAAAAGACAGGGAGAAGAGTGAAGAGGAGGGGGAAGAATGAAGAAGGAAGAGGAGTTGGGGGGGGGTTACTGGGGGGACATATGTATCTACTGGATTTACTAGTAGGAATCCTTGGAGAAAATTCCTGGCCACATATTTCACCTCCAAATGGCATTTCCAGTTTTTTTCAGCAGCAGATACTCTGCACTAGTGACAGCCAAGTCGAAAAAGGAATTTTAAAACGATTTATCTCAGACAGATGAGCTTTGAGGAAGGAAGGGGGCGGGGGGGGGGGGGGGGGGGGGGTAAGAAGAGGAACTACAAACAAGTAGGAAGTCACATGAGAAGAATTCTCCCTCTTCTCAACTAGTTCATAGTAACAAAGTATCTGCTTCGGATTTCTGCCTCTACCGGTGTGAAATAAAGCTGTTTAAATAGAACATTTTTTTTTTTTCAAATGGAGAAACAACTAAAGAAATAGAACAAGAGATCTGCACAGCAAAAATATAACAAGGTCACAACCAAACATTGTCATCTCCGCAGTCTAACAAGTTCCAATGTGAAAAGTTAGCTAAATTAGTGGTGGGAAAAGAAATGAGAGTTTGTAAAGAGTCAGGAAAGGTGTATGAGCAATTTGAAGAGGACGACTTAAAGGGAAAACATGAAACACGGAAACTTCTGCAGGGGGAAAAAGGAACTTGCTCTTTACTAAGGGAACAACACCCAGACTGCATTTAGTATCTTGTAGATCCTCACTGAAAAAAAAAATAGTAAATGTTTTATTCTAAATATCAGTGAAACAAAGTTTCTGTTATCTGGTTGCAGGAATTTAAAATATACTACAAACCAGTCTAGAATAGATTTTTTTTTAAAAAAATGTATTTTATTACCCATATATATATTAGTCATCAAAGCTTGACATTTAGAACAAAAACATATTCATAGAAAACATTGTTTTGAATGCTTTTCTTAATAAGAAAAATTTTTTTTTAATTAAAAAAATCAAAAATTTCATTCTAGATTAAAAAAAAAAAATCAAGCCAAAAGCCAGGGGGTAAAAATCCAAGCAGTATTAAATCAACAGATCTATTGAATTCTTCTCAGCACTGCAGAATACTGAAGCACAACACTAAAAACCAAAACAAAACAAAAATTGAATTTACCGGCAAATTTAGTGAGAAAAATAATCTTTGGGAAGCAGAAAGAAATTAAAATCAACAAAAAGACCCAAACCAAATTGATTCTATGTTGCCCATTTACTGTGGAGTTACCTTTGGGTATTTAAAGAAAATGAATGGTTATAGGAAAATCACAGAATTTTAAATGATACAATGAGACACTAGGGATGTGAGTCTGCCAGTAGCTGGAGAGAAATTAAGAAGGTTGAAGCTAAGGAATTGATTTTCTTACTACAGTGAGTTTCCTGAATATTTATTTTCAAAAATTTAAAATAAAAACTAGAACTCTGAGACCAACAAACTAAAAGCTAGGAGAAATCTGCTCTAATCAAACATTTTTTTTTTGTTTGTTTTATAATGGGGTGGAAAAAATCAACCTTTTTCAAAACCAGAAGAATTAAAAGGAAATTCCTTTCTAGGTGAGATTTCTTTGAGAAAAATTGTTCATAATAGGAAGGCTTATTATTATAACATCCAGTTTAGTAAACATGAAACATAGGATGTTTACAGTTCACAAATTAATTTTATATTATCTTGACAGATAAAGTATTTTATTAAATTTAATGATTTTTTTTCCTGGTTAAGCTTTTTTTCTTATAAACAAAAAAAACATGATTTTAAAACAAAAAACAAGAAACTTATCACTGTGTAGCAGTAATTTCTGAAGCCTTTTAGTTTTCAAGGAAGCAAATACACAGATTTTAGTGTTGAAATAGTTTGTGTGTTTAGAAGTTCTTGAAACCCTAACAATGCTTCCAAAATGTTCTAGAGAATTGATGCCTTAAATACAAATCATTCATTTAGGTTGAATGTGAAAAACTTAGAATTCCAAGTAAAATTATTAGAAGTCAAAATAGAATTCTGGAGCGCGACCTGGTTCAGGGAAACTCATGAAGCCCTGACGTGGCTTTAGAGAGAACCATCAAGGAGGTGACAATGTGTGTGATCAGTGGGTTCTACACTGCTCCTCTCCTCTCTCAACTGCAGATGAGCAAACCCCTCTGAGAATGCTAAATGCAATCAGAAAAATAGGCAACCAGTGTATAGGCTCTTTGAGTATAAATAGGTATTTTCCACAAGCTAATTTTAAAAGCTGATTTACTTTCCACAAGCTCCACAAAAACACTTTGTTTTGTGTTTTTTAAAACACCTGATTTTTTTTTTTAAAAAAATCATTTTGGAAAATAAATAGACATGAATATCAAATATCATCTTTTAATCTCTTTCCTCATTATGAAATAACAAAATTCACTAAAATAAAAAGCATGCTTGTTGAGATGTTTTAGAAAACATACGATAACTTGATTAAGAAAATTAATATCACTCTGGTTTGGGTTTCAGTGCAGAAGTGAATTGTTCTATGTAATAAACTAACAAAGGATCAAATTAACAAACAAATGAAAAAGTAACGATTATTCAACAGATATTCCAGGAATGCTTAGAAAGCAGAAAGAAAAAAAAATTGGCTAGTCTGAGACCTCCAACCCAATCCTGTAATCAGCAATAAGTGATAATAATTAAGAATTATGACAAAAAAAACCTGGGAGGAAACAGAGAATAATTTTGACTGATCAGAGAATAATTTTGACTATGCAGCAGCAGAAAGAGGGAACTGATAGCATGGGGTTTCTAAAATTCACATGAGAAGCAGTTTAAACAAATAACAGGCAAACACTCTCTGCAAGGGACAAAGGATTTACACAGGTGCATTTGAACAGAAGTGATGGGGCTCAAAAAACAAATGCTCAAAAATCAGAAAATAGAAATGAAATGAATGGTACACACAAGGCTCATGTCTGAGGAGCCAACCCCTTTTGCAGAAATTAAAGACATTCAAGTACAACCTAAAAATCAAATCCATCAATTCAACTAAATTAAAGAAACTGGCAAAACATTGTTGCTTGGCCAGCCTTAAGGAAACAGAGAATTCTGTTGCATGGATGGTAAGAAATATTTGGTTTTGGTTTTTGTTTTTTGAAGTGAGGGGCTTAGGGAAAATATTCTACACACACACACAAATTTGCTTAAGATTTACCTTAATGAAAGTAATTAAAAAATAATTATATTTAGCAATGCTTTTAAACGCGTCATGAAAATTCCAAACAGTGAGAAGAAGAGAGAGTGTAGGGCAAGGAGTTGGGAGTTGTTGGGCATGGAGCCACTATGGGGGGCTCGTCCAGCACAGAGCTGCCAGACAGCTATGACAAGCAGGCTCTTATCAAAAACAACGGCAACAAAAACTTTTCTTCTAAAGAAAAATGTTCTGCTACACTTTTGGGGGTGGAGGGCACAATAATTGTAATTTTAAAATGTGTAAGGGAAAGTAGAAAATCATAACACAGACGTGTAGGGAAATGTGTAAATATGTAGGTAAAGCTGTGTAAAATCCACTGTGGAGAAGGCAAGCATTTTAAATGATGAGAAGAATAAAAGAATACGGTGGTTTAATGAAAGAGGTGAATATTGTTTTAAAATTGGCTTCTTAATAAATATAGTGATTAGCACAGGTTAAAGGGAAAGAGGGTGGACCCTTAAGCCTCAGCTAGTTTGGACTGGCTGACTTGAGGTTTGATATCTTCACTCACACCCCAGTAGGACACCAAGTGCAGCCAGTGTGCCTGGCAAGGGCAAGGTAAAAGAGTGGTGACTCTTTCAGCCTCTTTGATGTTTCTTTTATTTATTTCCTGGGGCTCTTGGTTTTTTGGCCAAAAATAGTCGAAGAACTGTAGGCTTTTTTTTGAGTAAACCCGAGTCCATCTCTTGACTTAGTGATATTTATAACGTGCCACGGGCCAAATTGTTTCTGGTATTGATTAACATGTTATTAGGTAAATTACAATTTGTTGAGAAAATGAAACAAACGTTTTTATCAAACACCATTCTTCCTTTCTCTTTCTTATGGATGTCCTGTGTGTGTGTGTGTGTGTGTGTGTGTGCGCGCGCGCGCACATCTGTGCACAAATTTTATTCTAAGAATACACAAGAGAAGAAGGGTTTGTGAGGGTTAACGAGTCTTGTTTATCCAATAAAAGGAGTTTGAGAAGAGAAACGTGTACATTTGGTTCTGCATAAAAAAGCCCAGCTTAATGTTCTGATATTTCACTGTTGATGAAAACAAGCACATCAAAAAAGATACATATGTATTTAGAAAACAATGCAATGAATTAATACAGAAAACTAGCCAGCAGTTTAAAAAATGCGAAAATATAAATGAAGTCTTTGTACTTCAAAGTGGTACATGGTAATCGTTTGTTACCATGGTTATTTCCTATAACACCGAGCATCAGGATGGGGAAGCCCTCTATTCCTGGTCTGCATATCTAGAGGACCTCCAGCACAAACACAGCCTCTTCATGCCTTTTAACCTCTTGCTTCCCAAACAGCACAAGTCCCTCTATTCTTTTCTGAAGAACTGTTTGAGTGCAAACGATTGACGTTAGTTCTTTCTAACTTTTGCACCAGGATGTGATATTTTGAAAAGAAAAAAAAATCAATTATCGTGTGTGTGAGGCAGTCAGGACAAGTGTGGAATCAGTTCTCGCCTTCTACTATGCAGGTCCCTGGAATTGAGTTCAGGACTCCAGACAAGTGCCCTTTTCTGCTGAGACATCTTGTCCACTGTTGATGTGGTGTCTTCCCACCAGAAAAGTCAAAATATCGATGGCTGAATGCACAGCTACCATGGCTGGCTCTCTCGACATGAGGATGAACGTAAGGGGTTTGCCATGATACCCGTGTCAGAGGCTGGCTTCAAATCCTAACACGATGAGTCACTCCTGTCTTCTGTCATCTCTTTTTAACTTTTAAGAGTTATCTAATTTTCTCTCTGTGTCAGTCAGTCAGTCAGTCAGTCAGTCCAATATTATTATATTCTATAGAATTTCATATTAAGTTGTTTTGTTTGAGACAGAGTCTCAGGTAGCCCAGGTTGTCCTCAAACACACTCTAACATCAAGTATGATCCTGAACTCCTGCCCTCACCTCTTGAGGGCTGAGATGGCAGGTGTGTGGCACCATGCCTGATTTATGTGGTGTCAGGGATGGAAGCCAGAGTGTGCTAGGCAAACATGCCACCAACTGAGCTATATCTTTATCCCTTCTGGTTGAATTTGAAGAGTCTTTTACACAGTTGAATACTCAGAATTGCTGAGGTTGCATAAATCTTCTCAAACTTGACTGCAGAAAATAACCTATTGCAAAATTTTCTGCATAACAAATTAATAGTACCTATGTTTTAAGAAATTTGTGTATTTATTTTTACTTTCTTTTGAGACAGGGTCTTGCTTTCGGCACAGTCCTGGCTAGCATGGAAATCACTATGTGGACTAAGTTGGTCTTAACTCACAGAGATTCCTCTGCTCCTGCCTAAGTGCTGTATGTAATTAAAAGGTACACATAAGAAAGTTATGTTTTGTTTCAATCTTAGAATTATTTATTTTGCTTATATGAGTGATTTTTCTGCATGTATATATGTGCATCATATATATACATACATGTGTATGTACACATGTATGTATATATGTGTGTGTGTGTGTGTGTGTGTGTGTGTGTGTGTGTGTGTGTGTGTGCATCCTCAGATCAGAATAGCATTAGATCCCATGGAACTGGAATTGCAGACACTTGTAAGAGACCTTTTGGGTCCTGGAAGCCGAACCCAATTCTGTGCATGAGCAGTAAGTGCTCAAAATGGCAGAACTGTCTCTCCATCTCTTCAGCTGTTGTGCTGTTCTGTTTCAGATCCATAATCTTTAACCCAGCAATTTTGTTTTGAGACCTCTCTCTATCTTAAGGACATAGTCAAACAGTCATACTAGACATACACTACGATGTTTACTACAGAATATTTAAAACCTAAAACATTGACAATATTTCATATATCAAGCAACAGCTGATGGGTTAAAAATAAAGATTCTGGATGAGACTGGATTCTTTCTTTCATGTACATAGTGAGTGAAACAAGCTACTGTAGTATGTAATACTTTGTATACTTAGAAATGTGTTATGTGTATGTGCGTGCACATACATAAACACACACATAACTGGGACCAGCAAAAAGAAAAGCTCATCACAGCAATCCATGTCACAAAATCGTTGGAACAGGTGGTTCCAATTTTAATTTACTTCATAAAGCTTTCTGAGGCCCTTCTCTCCCCATACAAGTTCTTGGGCTTGAACCTAGGCTTTTCTGGATGCTAGCTAGCTACTCTGTTGCTAACATACACCTTCAGTCTACACACTCCCTTTAATGAGAATTCTCTTATTGAAGTTGGGTTGGAAGAAGCTGCTTCCCAGTTTCTTTACTGTGGTAAGATATAATGAATAACACCACTTACATTTTACATGTCAACCATCTCTAAGTATCAAGTTAACTACCTCATATAAATACTAGGGTGCTATGTGCACTTAAATATTTCTTCATAGTACCAGAAGATAATGCTTGCCATATTTTAAAGGCTAAGAGCTACTCCAGAATTGAGCACTCGGTATAAAAGGCAGCGTGCTACAGGAATCGGGTTATCTACCATTACCACGGCTTATTTTAAAAACCTTCTCATCTTTCCTCAGACAGAGCTTCACTCTGTCCCATTCACCACATCTCCTGCCTCTTTCTCTCCCTGCACAATCCTTAATAAGCTCGGATCAACCTCCTGTCTCTGTGAATTTACTCTCTGTGATCATGTAAGTGGGGTCTTGGTATTTTTCCTTTTGTGACTGGTTTACTTCACTCAGCACCACGACTTCAAGTCTCGTCCACCCTGTAGCAGGCACCAGAGTTTCATTTCTTTTTTTTTCTTTTTTTTTTCGTTTCTTTTTTAAATTTCTCTTCTTGTTAGTACATATTTTACGTATACGTATGCCATGCTTCATTTATGTTCTTCTGCTGTGGGACACTGGAGTAGCCTGAAATAATGATGCAATCATAAACAACCTTAATTTTCTTAGTTAGAATTTCTATTTCTGTGATAAACATTGCAGTCAAAAGCAACTTGGGGAAGAATGGGTTTATTTCCTCTTACAACTTTCAGGTCACCCTGCTCTATGGTAATTCAAATGAGAATGGCCTTCTTAGGGTCATGCATTTAAATACTTGGTCTCTAATCCAGTGCATGGAACTTTTTTTGGAAGGATTAATAGCTGCCGCCTTATTGGAGGAGGTGTTTCACTGGGAGTGAACTTTGGGGTGTCAAAAGCCCGTGCTAGGTCTAGCCCTCCCCTCCTGCCTCCTACTTGCAGCTCAAGAGGTGAGCTATCAGCTGTCCCAGCCACCATGCTGTCACTCCTCCATAACAGATGCTAACCCTCCGGAACCTTAAGCCCGCTGGCCTTGGACACAGTATTTTTGTCACAGCAATTGACAACTTACTAAAACCTACGCCATCAGTGTTGGGAGCAGAGTGAAGCAGGAGCCACGGAGGAACACTGCTGGCTGCCTTGCCCCTCGTGGTTTGTCCAGCTCGCCTTCTTAGACAATTCTGAGCCATGGGTTCAGGTGTTGCACCATCCACAGTGGATCGTCACATCCAATCATTAATCAAGAAAATGCTCCCAACGTTTGCCTACAGGCTAACCTGGTAAATGCATTTTCTCAGTTGAGATTCCCTCAATGACTCTAGCTTGTGTCAAGTCGAAAACAAAACAAAACAAACAGTCCAGGACATTGATGTACAGCTCCACTTTTAATTCTTCGGTGGACATACCTAGAAATGAAGTTCCTGGAGCATATGATATTCTATGATTAGTTTTTTGATGAAACTACTGCTTTTTATGGTAAGATGACAAATTTCAAATTTTAGTGTGATTTGGCTTATAAGGTTCTAGGGTAGAAGGCAGTAGCTCCATATCAGTATCTACTGGCTGTAAAAGCGAGTGCCTCGAAATACCGTCTTACACGGATGTGACCAACGTCGGCTAGAAACCTAAACCAACCTATGGAAAATGTCACGTAAGTTTAACTGAGCTGTATATTGGTAAGAGACAAGCAGTCAAGCATGGCAAGGGCTGGAAGCCAGAAGAAACTTCATAATCAGTGATTCTTTTGGAATGTTTCAGGTGGCAAAGCCGCTCACAGATCCTCCTCACGGGTGTCGCTGCAGTCCCTTCCAGCACACACGTCCTATCCTCACGTCTTCACACACTAAATTTTCAATTTCAGGCAAACTCCAAGTATTTTCATTTAAGGTTTTTTTTTTCTTTATTTTTTTTTTGAAAGTCAGAATGTCACTTTGAACGTTTAGTCTGAAACCCAATATTGTTTAGTTTAAAGGGGATTTTCTTAGGTGACTTGTCAGAAAAGCATGATTGATTACTTATGACTCGAATATTTAAAAAATGAGAATAGTGGAATTTAATAAAATAGATTGTTTTCCCTGGAGGTTAAGATGTCTACACAGGATCCAACTTAAACAGGATGTCTAACCTTCCTACATTTTTCTTCAAAAAAAAAATCTTTTTCTTATTAATCTGGCAAAAGAAATAAATCTGGCCAACATTTGTCCAGAAAAGAGGATTTCCCTTTTCTTTTGCTTTGGAGGGGAAAAAAATCTTTGAAAACTGTCGTATATAAAGAGAAGTTCTATAAATAGGAGAATGGGAAAATCTGGATAGAAAAAAAAGAGAATCCTTTGCAAGTATGAGTTTCAGAGTTTTCAGTTGTAGGATCTACCCACACACCCTAAAGCCACAGGTATTTGAGATGTATTCTAGAGGAGAAGCAACCCAGTGAGCTTGTAATGGAGCACACTTTAGAGAGGCGGGGTGGGTGAACTCTTGTGAGGAGAACATAAAGGGAGAATTTAGTAGATGAAGGAACTCTATGCAGGATGCATTAAAAATTCTTATAAATTGATAAGAAGATAAATAAGAACAGGCAAAGGGTTGGATCTGTAAGGAGAGGAAGCTGAGATGGCCAAGAATCACATAAAGGTATGCACGGCTTAAGCAGCAGCTGGGGAAGAATGCAAATTATAACAACCACAAGAAAGCATTTCATAGCCATGATGGTGACTGAGACGCAAAGGCCTAAGAAATCAGTTATTAGTACGTAGGAAAATGACACTCATCTGGTGGTGAGAGTTGGAACTTAGGGATGCAACACTGAAGAGTCCTTGAAAAACATAATTGTTTTTGTTTTATTTTGTTTTGTTTAAGTGTACCACTGGGACTTGGAAATCTTAGTGCATCTATCCTGGAGGAGCTTAAGGGAAAAGGTAAAATACTTTATGCCCAACTGAGTAGAATTTCTGAGAGAAATACCTGTTGTACACTCATTAAATCCCAAATAGCTTTTCATCCACCTTGGATGTGCTGGTGCAGTTCTCATGATCCTCAGATTTAAGAAGTACAGCAGGAATTCAAGGTTATCCTTGGCTAAGTAGCAAATTCAAGACTATCCTAGGTTACAGGAGACCTCTTTAGGAAAACGGAAAAAAAAATGAAAAGAAAGATGAACCTTGTCATCTAATCACTAGCAAAACAAAACAACAAAACAAAACAAAAAACAAAACCAGAGTCTCTGACTGCTGGAAGTAGTCCCTTGTACCCCAGATGCCCCTCACTGCAGCCTGAAACTTGAGGCTCCTTCCAGACTAGACACCTGGGTGGTCATGAGCAATTGCTTTGACCAATTTTAATTGCTATACAATTTAAAGTGTGTCTTGGTGTAGTGTCATATATTCATAATCCTAGCACAAGAGAGGTAGAGGCAGTAAGATCGTGAATTAACATTCTCCTCAGCTACATAGTAAATTTAAAGCTAACCTAAGATAAATCACAGTATGGCTTGTCAAAAGCCAAAACAAGCCAGGCATGATGGCACATACCTTTAGTTCCAACACATGGGAGGAAGGGGCAGGGTGATCTCTAAGTTCGAGGCCAGCCTGGTCTACAGATTGAGTTCCAGGACAGCCATGGCTACACAGAGACCCTGTCTCATAAAACCAAAATAATGGCGATGATGATAAATAAAAAACAAAAACATATCTCAAGAAAGTCGTCTTCATTGTTTCCTCATTTTAACAGGAAAAAAAAAAAGGCTTTCAAGTTCATGGTTTTCTTCCTAAGTACTTAGAGTGTCACCAGATGGCTTACTAGCAGAAAAGCTTAGTGGTCCTTACGGATGCTAAGCCTGTCAGCGTTTGCTGTGAAGGAAGACATTCTGGTGGATTTCCAACTACAGTCTTTATCCATCACCAGGACTTTCTCTGTTTGTTACCGCAAAACAATAACCTATTGGCAAAAGCCAGGTGTGAGCCAACAGCTCTTTTGTGGACTAACATCCTTCCTCTATTTACCAATTGAAGATTAGGTAATTAAAAAGAAAAAGTACTTCAGAACAGTAGTTGTAGCGTGGAGTTGGTCAACGTCCCTTGCCTGGAGAGAGGAAGTCTAGCAACCTGTATTCACCGCCTAGGATTTGATGCAGCAGCCAATGCAGGTGAATCAGGTCTGTCTCCATCACCACAAACAGAGCTCGAAAACATACTATTAAATTTCCTACAATTACCGAAGCCTCTCTAAAAAGCTCAGAGGGTGGCGAAAGCCCATGATGAGAACTACTTTACAAACTTAAGGATACAAACGCATTCGTTCATCCTAATACACTGTGTGTGTGAGAGGCAACGGACTTGGCAACTCTGTACATAAATTTTGACAATTTGTGAAAAGATAAGGAAAATGATGGCAGTGGTTGGTTTGCTCCTTGCTTCTCTGGATAAATTAAAAGGGAAAAGAGTAAGGTCCCTGATAAAATTAACTGAACTCAGGCATCTCAGAATATGGTGAAGTGCAGTAGTGATCTCGGTGATAAGATTGACCGGCGCCAGATGTGCATGAATGCTCTAAAGATGTCTAAGTGTGCCCTGGAAGGGAATCTTCTTTCCAGCAGCTACAGAGCTCAAGTTGCTGGAGATCAAACAAAAGCCCTCATTATAAGATTGGCAGAACTACCAAAAAAAAAAAAAAAATGGAGTCCCAGTCTCTGACGATGTTGGCAGTTAAAATAAGGACATTAACTGGTTAAAAATCAAAAGGACACCTTGTGACTTCGGATGGAGATGTGTGGAAGGACCTCATTGAGGCTCAGAACTTTGAACCATAAGATTTAAGGGTTTAGCTTACCTGAGGAAGCAGTCTTTCCATCCTCAAGCTGAAGATTATACTACCACCCTCAGCCCCTGAAATACGGCCTGTTCTGCTTTTGACTGAGGAAATTAATCTTCATTGTTTAATAAGCCGGCAGTTACTTTCTCAGAAGGAAATGCCAGGCAAGACAATGCTGGTGTCCCTTAGGGTCCACCAGCAGTTGCTTGTAGATCTATAACCAGACTAGAGTCTAAGCCAGCTCCTAGAGGGGAGAAAGAAAATACAGTCCGTGAGGAGGTGCGCTACACTACTAAAAAGCTTAGTGAGTTTGCTAATTCATAAATTATGGGGAATATGAGTGGAAATGGATTTTAAGGGTGTGGGATGATGGTGGAAGGAGCAAAATTCAGATAAAAAAAAAAAGGCTGAGTTTATTGATGTGGGCCACTGAGTGGAGATTCTAGGCTTACTATGGAAGTTTGCACAGTTAAAAAAAAAAAAAGATGTCAAAAGTTTGTTTGAATGGTTGAAGCATTTGTCAAAAGATGGCCTACTGAAAAGGAGTTAGAGATATCTTCTATCTCTTGGCTTAGTGTTCATGAACAGCTTTTACAGCTCAGAGGAACTATAATGCTGGCATGGTACACTGTAAAAACCAATCCTCCACAATGGGAATGCCCAGAGACATGTCCTTCACTAATCTCGTGATATGAAAACGGGGAGAGAGGCACCAGCACATTTGAAGAGCTTTGTTGTCGCCCCTTTCCTTGTTCCAGTCCTTAGGGTCTGAGACATGGATTAAACACAATGGGTTTAATTGAGTCTTCAAATAGCAGGGGCCAGGATAGCCAAAGGTAAGGTTATTGCATTGTGGTTATTATAATGGGCAGCACAGACAAAGCAATGTCCATAATGGCTTAACCCATGATGATCAGCACAGGCAAAATGATTTTTATGGTGGTATGACACGATGGACCTTTGGTACTGGCTAATAAATCATGATGTTTCCAAGCAGGAAATAGAGAAGAAGTCTACTGCATTTTTTTTTTAAATCTGTATAAGTGGAAAATTTTCTCAAGGCTGTGAAAGAAAATCTACATTGGATTATGGCAAAATGGAATCTTGGCCCATAAACTTAGAGTTTAGTCAGTTTGCAGACTCATAACACCTTAAATGAAGTGATAGTAAGGTCCCCCCAAGGAAGGACCTTGATAAAATACCTAAAGGTTTTACTGTTAGCCTTTCCCCAGTCCTTCCCCAGATGGACATGTGGCCTTTTACAAGGATGACTGTTTATTGGGGGAAAGGAAACAATCAGACTTTCTGGTGTCTATTGGTCTATTCTGAATTGATGTTGATTCTGGGAGACCACAAGAAACATTGGAACCCTCAAGTTAAAGTACAGACTTATGGGAGTCAGGAAATTAATGGAGTTTTGGCTGAAGTCTAACTCATACTAGGTTCAGTGGGTACCTCAACTCATCCTGTGGTTATTTCTCCAGTCCCAGAATGTATAATTAGAATAGATATACTTAGAAAATGGCAGAATTCTCCCATTGATTCCCTGACCTATGGAATAAGGGCTATTATGGTTGGAAAGACCAATTGGAAGCCTTTAGAGTTGCCTCTGCCAGGGAAAATAGTGAATTAAAATAGCAAGAGGAATTGCTTACCTGGAGGAATTGCAGAAATTAGTGCCACCATCAAAGACTTGAAAGATGTGGTGGCGGTGGTATCCACCACCACATCTTTCTTTAACTCTCCTATCTGGTTAGTGTGGGCGATGGAACGTGGAGAATGACAGTTGACTATCGAAAATTAAATTGAGGAGTGACTCTGTTAGCAGCTGCTGTTCAGATGTAGTGTCCTTACCTGAGCAGATAACACATCTCCTGGTACATGGTATGTAGCTATTGATCTAGCAAATGCATTTTTTTTTCTTGGTACCTGACCATAAAGACTACCAGAAGCAATTTGCTTTCAGTTGGCAAGGCCAGCAGTACACCTTTACAGTTTTACCTCAAGGCTATATTGACTCTTCAGCCCTGTGTCATAACTTCACTGGAAGAGATTTTGATTGTCTCTTCTACAAAAATATCACGTCGATTCACTATATCGGTGGCATTATGTTGCTTGAACCAAGTAAACAGAAGGTGGCAACCACTTTGGACTTGTTGGTAAAATATGTACATCAAAGGATGGGAAATAAATCCAACCAAAATTCAAGGACCGTCTACCTCAGTGAAACTCTTAGTAGTCCAGTACTGTGGGCATGCAGAGATATTTCTTCTAACATGAAGGATAAGTTATTGCACCTGGCCCCTCCCAACACCAATAAAGAAGCATGTTCAGTGGGTCTATTTGGATTTTGGAGACAGCACATTCCTCACTTGAGTGTGTTACTCATGCCCGTTTACCAAGTGACTTGGGAAGCTGCTAGTTTTGGGTGGGGCCTGGAATCAGAGAAGGCTCTCCATCAGGTCCAGGCTGCTCTACCGCTTGGACCATGTGATCCAGCAGACCCAATGATACTTGGGGTGTCAGTGGCAGATAGAGATGCTGTTTGGAGCCTCTGGCAGGCCCCTGTAGATGAATCACAGAAGAGACCTTTGGGATTTAGAAACAAGGCTCTACCATCATCTGTTGATAACTAGTCTCACTTTAAGAGAGCTCTAGCCTGCTATTGGGCTTTAGTGGAAACTGAATGTTTGACGATGGACCACCATGTTACCATGAGTCCTGAGCTGCTCATCATGAGCTGGGTGTTATCTAACTCAACAAGCCATAAAGTGGATGTGCACAGCAGCAATCTCTTATCAAGTGAAGGTGGTGCCATTTTGATGCTGCATAACTAGAAGTTCAGGTTTGCTTTGTTCAATGCATATACTTGAAAACTGATATTAGAAAAACTGGCCACCGTCTGTTTTTGAGACAGCTCTTTTGTTACTAACTGGGGATTATCTCTTCCTGGATTTCAGTTTCCTGTAAGTTCCTGTGATAGCAGAGATGGCTGGTGTTGGTTAAGGAGTGGGGAATGGAGAGCTGGACACAGGTCTGAGGAGCCTTCTGAGGAACCTGCTTTTCTCTAAGAGAGTCCCTTTGTATTAGCAAACCAATACTTCACTAAGTACAAATACTTCTGGGTGTATTTGTACTGCACAATGTTCTGCACAACATTTAGAATCATCAGTCAATAGGGCCCTAGTCTTCTCTTCCTCTATCAACTGATAACAGGGCATATCCATGAGGTTGTAGGTTTGGGCTCTGCAATAAACATCACTGTAATTGGAGCCAAAACTATAGGGATCTGGGAAACTTCTTCAAGTAACTTGCTTGTGCCCACAGGAAAACACTGTGGAGTCTGTTCTCTCCTTTTGCCTTTATGTGGCTTCCAGGAATCAAACTCAGGTAGACAGGTTTGTGAAACAAGTGTCTTTTTAATGGCTTAGGTCATCTTGCCTGCTGGGCCATCTTGCCAGTCCCAGAAGAAGACTCACCACTTTGAGAAATGCTAACTTAAGAGACAATCACCCCAACCATTTATCGTGTGTCCTTTACTGTAATCCAGCTTTGCAAATACAACATTAAAAGTGTTGCTGCCTACATCAACGTTAATTTAAATATTAAGGAGAGAAATGAGATTGGGACATGTGGACCAAAGAAAAGGGTTTGGGAGGCAGAGAGGAGGCTGGCACAGACTTCTGAAACAGAAAGAGTGTACCCATACCCCTGACTCTGTGGAGGATGAGTGTTCCTTTGTGGCTGTGGCCCATTGGAAATTAAGACGCAAACATCTGCTGATCTTCGATAAACAGGCAGACAGGATATTTGTAAGCATGGATGCTACCCAGCCTGTGATGATCTGATGTATGATTTTCAGCGTTGCACTGAGATGACAGTGATGTGGATGCAGGAAAAACTGTGCTTCAATTTTGAGTTTTGGTTTCTTCCGTGCATGGCTGATACGTAACACAGTTTTCTCCTATAATGCCCCTATACCATTTTCTCCTATAATGGTCCTAAGGTCAGGAGGTGCAACAACCAATACCCTGCAGTGTGCTGTGCCTGAGCTCCAGTGCTAGAAGGGTCATTGGTACTCTTTACTGTTTTTTTTTTTAAATTTGTGATGGTTTTCATCTGGAAACTGACGGTACAGTCAGTCATCTGTGGTTCTCTGAGGCACAACGGTATATTGACCAATACTGGATTAAACAATTTTTGCATACATTTTTTGATGGCCCAGCATATGTTTTATTTAACAGCAAACATGTGGTAGACATCCTACACTAGGTACACATCGTGCAGAAGAAGAAAAAGCTTAGTCTTTAAGTGGCAGATTAGAATGTGGATGAGCACACACATGAGACATGTATGTCTTAACTGTAACTTGACTGTAAAGTCAGGATGCTGCTGTTCTCCTTGCAAGACCAGATTTTCACCTAACAAGTGAAAACAAAGAGACTCAACATTCCTATAGCATGCATTTGGCTTCCCTGAGGCCCAAGGGGGAGGAAGGGGCTGTGTGGATATTTTTCCAGGCTAAGTATCCGTTGCCTTCATCTCAGTCTCAAAGAGCTGCTATTCCAAAGAAGGTTTAGAATTGCTGCGAGACGTGAAGAGTCTTGCTTTTTCTCTCTAGTTTGCTTCTCATGATCTACTGCTCCAATGATGCCAGCACAGTCTCTTCAAGGTGTCCCTCCAAGCATGCCTTTTGCTCTCTGTCCTTCCCAGTGGGGTTTTAGAATTCTGATGACAGGTTTCTGGTTTGTCTTTTTGCCTGTGTTGCCATGAGTGCTCCTTAGAGGGAACAAGGAATGTGTCCCAGCCTTCCATAGGAAGGCAGGTGGGCTATGCAGTGGATAAACAAGGATTTGAAAAGCCTCTCTCCACAAAGTCAGCTCTGCAAATAGTTTGCATTTTTGGTTTAAATACTTTATTAAGTTGAAGCATTTCTTTTTAGTTAAAAATATTTTATTTATTCTCTCTCTCTCTGTCTCTCTGTCTCTCTGTCTCTCTCTCATTCTCTCTCTCTCTCTCTCTCTCTCTCTCTCTCTCTGTGTGTGTGTGTGTGTGTGTATGTGTGTATGTGTGTGTGATGTTTTTGATTGCCAGAAGACTTTGCAATAATGGTTTCAGGGATTGAAGTCAGGTCATCGGATTTGCTTAGCAAATACTTTACCTGCCGGAGCCATCTTTCGCACTTCCCTTTTATTTTTCTAAAAGAATGAGAAAGGTCTCAGTGGTTAAGAACACTGGCTTACTGGACCCAGGTTTAATTCCCAGCACACATGTGATGGTTCACAACCAAATGTAACTCCAGTTTCAGGGAATCTCTCTTCTGGACTCTATGGATACCAGGTGCAGCACGCACAAACATATACACATGGGTGAAACACGCAAGAAGTAAAATAAAGATAAAGAAAGGTTTTCAAATAATTGTGAGTGAACGTGGATGGTTAATGGGTCAGCCAGGGGCTGTCACTGTAATGAGAGCAAGAGAGTCTGTCAGCCGATGGTCAGAGTTGGAGTCTTCAGCAAGGACTCACTTTAGTGTCACAATGGCATAGACCATTGCATCTAGAAACACATTCGTCTACACACAAATATAAGGCAGGACACAGACACATATGTCTTTACTCTGCCAGCTGAGAGACTCTCCTTTCAGACAATTTGGCCTTAGTAGCAGCAAGCTGAATTAGCAGCCAGTGTTGGGTTTCGGACAGCATTCTAAATTAGAAGGAATCAGAGCATCTTGGAGAAGGAACTGATTATAGACCATGGCAGGAAACACAAGAGAAGAACCTGAGGCATCCTACAGTGAACATGCCGGAAACAAACCCTGAAATGATAAAGGAGGGTGAAAGAGACCCAAGGGGCCAGAGAAATTGCCCCCAGAGGCCAGAGCTGCATCATTTGGAGCAACATAGTACGTAAAGTAATATTGAAATAAAAATGAAATGGTAGCATGAAAATATGAGATAAATAGCCACAAGCTCATTCTGATATAGATAAGTGATCAAATAAATAACGTGGAAGAGAGCTCTCCAAATAATTTACACAGACACTCAGCCCTTGAGGAAGTGGAGTATAACTCTCTACCTCTCAAAAGAGGGTAGCCCACAATGACTTTGTTTCAAAGAATATGTCGTGTGACTGGGGATGGCGGACTGCAGCCATCAATGCTGCCGCCACACTGACAGTTACATGCCCTTGATCGACACATCAAGAATGACACTTTATCACTGGGGTCTTGTCTTCTTCCCCCAAACACATTCCCCAGTCTCATCATGAGGGAGGAAATGAAATTCCACCTGAAGGACATGTCATCAAATAAAAGAACCACCTAAGAAGCTGTCACAGTCAGGAGTCACCATTCAAGGATGTCCTGGATGGCATCTCAGATAGAATTGGAGAATTAGAAGAAAACTCAGGGAATCTGAGTAAAGTAGGGACTTGGTTAATAATGATTATAATAATAAAATAATGATAATAATTAATAAAAATTGGTCTGCTAATCCTGACAAGTGGACTACAGTTATATAAAGTGTTAATATCAAAAGTTTAAGGCAGCCGTTGCATCTAGAAACACAGTCTGCTATACAGAAACATAAAGCAGGACACAGACACATATATGTCCTTGCTCTGCCAGCTGAGAGATTCCCCTTTCAAGCAATTAAACCTGGAAGACCTCCTGTAACTACAGAAATTCTGTAAACCCTCAACTGTTCTAAGATAAAAGGTTTTTAAAAGGCAAAGGAAGAACACACAGACTCATAATGCAGGAAAGGATGTAACAGGCCAGAGAGGTTAGCAAGACTGACATTGTACAGTTTACTAGTTTTCCTTTTAACAAAATAAAATGTTGACAACATAGTTCGGATTACTCTCTACTGTCTTGCTCTCTTTCCATTCCTGAATATAAAGTCTGAAGCTGTTCTTCAATTCCATGTGTATCTCACTCTTGCTACATGTATGTGTATGTATCCAGTTATGATGGATTCTATTGTTTCTAGGTTGCCAGCTACATAAGGGAGACACCAGGTATTTAACCTTGGTGAATCACCTTGTTGATTCATCTAGACCTAGTTCCTTCATTTTAACCTCTGTATAGTATTCTAATACATAAACAAAGCATGCTATTCATCTAATTGTCCCACAGAGGGACAATTAGATTGTTTCCACAGACTCTGTCAAATTTTACAAGCAAACTATTATCTTAATCTCTGCCCTCACCTGTTCTAAACATTTTCCTCAAAGTGACTGGCCAGAAGCAGGTTCTGATCTCTGAATTTGGCCCACTGGATCTGGACCCAGAACCTCTTTCAGGAGCGGTTTAATCAGGATTTTCAGATGATGAGATAAATTGAATGCATTTTTGAGCTCTTGCATTTTCAGCGGTAGAGGAGAGTCCCTACCCATCTAAAAGCAAATCCAAACTCTTCCAGTAGCCCATAAGACTCAGTAATTCAAACATAGATTTAGAATCTAAGTACTGGATTAGAGTGGGAAGGTATTACAAACATCTCAGTCAATCAAAGGTTTCTCTGTATCATTTCTCCCAAAATGATTCAAATTTAATTTAGTGTCCACACAGACACTCTCTAAGAATGAGGGCTCTTTGTGGCCCAAAACACATTCCTATCAGAGACTGAAAAAAAATCAATTTGTTGTCTTGATAAAAAAAAAAAAAAAGAAGGGATGGTCTTTCAAAGAACAGAAATGTACTTTCTTCCCATTGGTCTTGCTCTGTGCACTAGCCACTAGGATCAGATCTATCGGTCACTTCTAAGGTATCTGAAATTAAGAGCCCTATAAGATTTCTTTCACTGTCTGTACATCTCCGTGTATCCTCTCTCTGAATGTAGTCGTCAGCCTGCTTCTATGTCCCTGTGTCAATGTTGGGCTCTGCACCATCACAGATCCTTCAAGGACAGACGGAAAGAAACAATTCTGCAGATGTGGTGGCCGCCCTAGAGAGCCAATGGTGTTTTCTATGTGCCTTCCAGAAAGAGCTCCTGTTCAGTAGCCTGTTCTTAAAGTCAGAGAAAAAGTCAGCTCTCAGGACCCTTGCATTGGCATTGATGTTAAAACATTATAGAAGAGGAAGGGTATAATGGTTCATGTCTTTAATTCGTACACTCAGTAGGCAGAAGCTGGTGGATCTCTGAGAGTCTGAAGCCAGCCTTGTCTACTAGGGATACACAGTAAGCCCCTGTCTTAAGTATATAAATTTATCTTACAGAACAGGCTTCCACTGGGACTTAATACTCCAAAATAGAACATTTGCAGGACCGTTCTCAGGTGGGCACTTTTTTGTGGGTTACCTGTGGCTATACATGTCCTGCTTTAATAATGTTTCTGCTTGTCTTTCCAGAACCAAATTCTTAGAAGAATATATATGGGCACTCAGAACCACAAGATATATTTTCTAATCTAAGAAACACTAATTTAAAAATACAAAAACAAAAACAAAACCAAAAACCTCCTAGAGAAACAAGGTAGAGAGCTATCATTCCCCGAGTGGCCAGAATATTGATTTTTAAACTTTTGGTCACTTGACAGAGAAGGCAAAGTAGATTATAAGGTGTTAGAATATCAATTATAAACCAAAGGTGTCATGGCCTCTTCCAGCTGAAAATTCCATGTCAACAGGAAAAAAAAAATGTAGAGAAATACACAGAAAGCCACCCAGCTCAGCAGAGTCAGAAGGGGCTAGGTGGATGTTTAGTGTGTCTCTTACTGCCCCTGTGCTGCTGCTAAAAGGTCTCAGAGCTGCTGGCTTTAGTCACAGGAAACAGATATTTGATTTCATCCGAATCTTCACGTAATCGAATGCAGATGCCCTGCAACACCAAAGACACATCTTTTGCACTGTCTGCGATGCAGGGATCCTTGCTATTGATATGTCTGAAAGTTAATTACATGGACGAAAGATGGCACGCCTAGCCCCGGGACTAACCACTGCAAATCACTACTAAAGAAGATTACACTCGAAGACAGGCAGGGTATGCCTGTGTACATCTGCTCATTTTCTCACAGATTATCATGTAGGGCATGAATCATGTTCACTTTCAAGTCAGGTATCCTCATGCCAACTTGTGAAGTACTGTGCTTCGGGCAGGGTGCTGCCACAGAAGTCACAGAGTCTCCACCTTGGATCAACGACTGTCCCAATGGTATCTGTCACTCAAAGCCCAGACCTGGGTTTCTCAAGTACTGTACTTGTTGATAGTTCACTGAAAGAGGTGCTGGAAGCAGCCCCAGGAGGCTGTTCTCTTGATTGGTTTCATACAAATGCTCTTTGTAATTTCCATGTGGAGGAATACAGCATTTGTGCCACAGGAGCTGGCTATCCATGGAACCCAAAACAGAAGAGTTTGTCAATTAGCTGAGTGTGGTGACTCATTGCTGTTAGCCCAACTCTAGGGAAGCTGAGGCAGAAAGATTAGGAGGCCAGCCTGGGCTATGTGACACCATGTTAGAAAGAAAGAAAGTGAGGAGAAAGAAAGACAGGAAAAAGGAAGGAAGGAAATAGGAAAGAAAGAAGGAAGGAAATAAATAAATAAATAAATAAATAAAGAAAGAAAGAAAGAAAGAAAAGACAGTAAAGAGGAAAATCCCAAGTTGAGCACAAACAGATCTCTAGTCGTTTGTGGCTATGTGGAGCCAGGAACCAGCCACAGAGTCACATCATATCATTGGTGTCCTTAGACTTCTCTGTAGAGACATGTGATGACTTCCATACCTGAAGGCCCTTGAGGGAGGTCTCTAACAGAAGCCCTCCTGAAAGATGTTTGTCTACGGAAACAGGTTGGGCAGAGAGATTGGAATTTAGAATTTCTACTAACTCATATAGAAGAAAAACATAGGGAGAGCCAGGTTAACTTATTTTTTATTTTCTGAACAGCAGTAAAAATTTCAATATATATATAATGTACTTTTTCTACACTTAAATCCAGATTCAGTCACATATAATGAAGTGTATGTGTCTAAGGTATACAGCTGGATGCTTTTGGTGAATTCATATACTAGCATAGAGAATAACCTACCTGTAATCAGCCTGTTGCCATCACTCCAGAATGATTTTTGTTTTTTCTTCTGAATCAAAGTTACTCACTTCCTATCCTCCAAGAGAAACCATGAACCTAGTTTGGGTTTTGGTTTCCTAGATTCGTTTTGTCTGCCCCTGAATTTGATTTGGATGGTCTAATACAGTGTGTACTCTTTTTGTGTCTGGCTTTTACATTCTGCTTTGGAGACTTGTCCGTGTATTCACATGGATTAGCAGTTAGCTCCTTTTTATTGCTGGGTAGTACTGTGTGAGACAATTTGTTTATCCACCCTCTTTTAGCAAGACATTTGTGTGGTTTCCAGATTTTCAATATAATGAATAAAGTGGCTACTAGCATGGCCATACAGCCATTTTTGTGAACATATTTTATTGCTTTTGGTTAAAAGCTAAGAGTAGAAATGCTAGCGCCTAAGTTTGTTGTATGTTTAACCTTTCCAGAAACTACCAGTTTGTTTCTCACAATAGGGATTTTATTAATGAAGCCCATTGTCCTACACGGTAAATTCTTTCATTTCATTTTACAATTTGTTTTTGTCTTAAGGCATTGATATGAGTATATACTCTTCTGAAATGTATTCTTCAGTATCAGAGTAGTTACATCATTTTAATTTTTCTTAAAAATTATTTCTGAGTTGTTTACAAAACAAGTTAAAACCTGGAAGAATCATATTGGAAAACTTGAAATCTCTCATATACTTTTGCTTAATACGCAATATATGCAAAAATTCTTGAAACCTGTGTTAGTCACAGTCATAAAAAGCAGTTTTGTAATTCCTTCACATTTCCAAGAACTTTCTGTGTGCTCAAGGGATTCCCTTCTTCCCTCCAAAGAAACAAATATCCTCCTCTCATCCTTCATAAAATTGATATATTTATTTATATAGCCATGTGTTCAATTTTACTGTTCAAAAAAACTTTTCATTTGTTTCTTCTTTGTGTTTAAGACTTCATCAAAATAGTATCATGCTGTCTGGCTTTCTGGAACTTGAATATGTTTTCTCAACATTCTGTCTGGAAGATCTTGCCCATGATGTCTGAGGCTATAGTTCACTTCTTTGCTGTGGACTTATATTTCATTCTGGAAACAGATCACAACATTCTTTATTACATGTGTCAATCATCTGGGCTGTGCCTTTTGTGTTTACCACACACATGTTACATCTTTGGGGAGTCTGGTACATTCAACAGGATAATTAGATCCGGAGCTGTTATCAAGCTAATTTTTTTTTTTAAACTTAAAAACAAGAAACCATTTTCTGTTCAAAAGAGGGGAATGTGTAAGATGCCTGGGGGAAAAAAATGGTGTAAAACAAAACGTGTGAACCAACATCCCTGCAGGTAGAAAGCAAACAGGACTTTGTTTGCAGGGCTGAAGAAAAGTGAGTTTGATTGGGTAGGCAGAAGGTAATCACAGAAGAAAGTGAAAGCCAACATCTTTTTCAAGGTCAAGGTAGAGCCTAAAGGGAAGGTAAATTTAATCCCATCCTCCAAATATTAAGTCCCTAATTTCTCTGTCTAAACGTGGAGCATCATCTTATTGGTGTTCTACTACTTTAAGAGAATATTTAAAAATTCACAGGTAAGATATTATTTTTGGTAACCAAACAAACAACTAAAGGCACTAAACAAACAACTAAAGGCACTAAAGCAAACCTCTGCTTCCCCTACAAATACCAGTTAGTTATTTCTCTTTGTTCTATATACTTGTTTGCCGGGACAAATGTGCAAACATTTTCATAACTAATATTAAAAGCATACTGCATTTAAAGATTTTTATGTTGCACGAATCTAAACGGCATTACTAAGCTAAGTATGCATCAAAACATTCTGAAATCAAATCTAATGTTATTCCTTTGCACTTGAATTATATGCTGTGAGTACCAGGCTGGACTTGTTAAGAATCCCTTCAATGCAGGGAATGCTCTGAAGAAATACTTTAATATTAGAAGCCTGGACTTGTATTTTTTAAATGATGCATCTAAATGAAAGTTCTAATGTATTTATTCCTTAACGTTCAGGAACATCTAAAACGGGAACAATTTATTTTAAAAACAAGGCAAGTTTCAGATAAACAAAACAGCCCTATATGTGTAATTTTCTTTCCTTCCTTTTAAAACGTCCCTTCTATAGAACCAATTCACTGAACGTAGCCCAACATTTCCAGGGGAAAAACTGATTCAGACGATACAGAAAAAAACATGGGCTTAGTTTCCTTTACGGTAGCTTTTGATTTGTTTTCAGCTCTAAATTTAGTAAAAATCCCTTATGAAAGATGGGGTGCATAAGTGTAATGCCGAAATCTTTTACTATTTGAGTAATGAAAGAAACCTTTCTTTGCTACAGAACTGTTCCTCTCCACCAACCAGACAGTCCGACTGTTTACAAGGCAAACACTTCTATTTGATCCAGACATTCACAACTCTTATGAGCCATCTTTTTATTTATTGTGGATATCAATTAGCCTGAGTCATGAAGCCCGACCGCATTAAGGACGACACGTGATCCAATCACTATTTTTAAAAGTCCACGTATTTCAAATTGCTTTCTCCAGCCATTGCTGGTTTCTCCCCCTATTGAGGACCTGGCCTCCGCAGTGTTTGTTCGTTAGATGGCAGTCCCGGGGAAGCCTCATCTTGGGGAAACCTCTCCTCTGGCACATTCGAGAAAACCACCGAGGAGACTTGGGTTGGTGCTAGTTTCAAGTCACTTACGGATCAAATGAAGCTAGAGGGACGCGGAGGGGAGGGGGGTGGAGGCAGGTGCGGGTGGGTTTCTGCAGTGGCCACCGATTCCCAGCTGCACATTTTTAAAATTAGGGCCCGAGCCAGACGACGTTGTCCGGGTTAGGGTCCCCGCCTGCAATCCGCTCCCTGGGAACCCCTCGGACACGCCCCCCAGCTGCGGGTTCCCGCAGCCCGACGCGCGCTGCGGTCCTTCTCCGCAGCAGCCCACGTGGTGGAGCACCGACCAGCACGATGCAGTGGAGCGCCCTCAGGGCGGGAGAGGAATGGGGCTGGGAGGCCCGGCCAGCACGACCCAGCAGAGTTGGTCCCCGACTCCGGGCCCCCACATTTCCTCCCCCGGAGGGAGGGAGGCGACATTCCCCGAGCCAATCCTCCCAGGCTGCCGTCGCGCCCTCTGGCGGCCGCCGCGGAGACGCGTCCTGGGCACGAGGGGCCGCCTGTCTGGGTCCCCTTTCCAGGGCTCGGAGCCCGCGGTGGAATCGCCGTGCTTCGAGAACAGAGCCACGCGGACCGCACCCTGTCCGCTTCCCGACTGCGCGCAAGCACCGGAACACCCAAGGAGCGCCGCCACGGGCGCCCAATCCTGGCGTGGAAAGTGCCTTGCCTAGCAGTCTTCAGGGGTCCCCTTTCCCCCAGGTGTGCCCCTCCCGCCGCGTCCGGGCTTTCCACCACTGTGCGAAAAAATGCCGCATGCATGCACTTATTTATTTATTTTGCAACAGCTGCAAGAAACAATGAAGCTTTTTCACGGAGCGGGCCAGCGCGCTCTCCAGCCGCGCTGTTGTTGTTTTCAATGAAGCTCCGGGGCCGCACTCCCCGCCCACCGCGCCCGCAGCCCGCCCGCCCTGCCGCCGCCCCCCTGGCCACCGAGTCCCACCGGCGCCCGGGGCATTGTTTTTTGGAATCCTACGGGAGGGGAGGGTGCGGACAGGGCCGGCCGGCGCAGTGCGGGTGGGGGCGGAAGCGTGGGCGCGCGCGTGGCTCAGTGAACGCGCGGGGGCCGGCGCGGGTGGAGGCGCGGGGGGCGGTGCCTCCTGGGCCCCGCTCCCCACGCCCGCGCTCCGCTCCGCACGTCCCTGCGATCCCGAACTCCGGCTCTTGGCGCCTGCCGAGTCGGGGCCCGGCCCTCGGCGCGCCGGGACTGCGGCTGTAGCCGCTTGGAGTGTGCGCGCGGGCACGTGTGCGCGGCCCCGAGAGCGCGCGCGTAGAGCCCCCAGTGTGTGGCGGCGGCGGCGCGGCTGAGGTTCTTGTTTACCAGCATTAACTCCGCTGAGCGGAAAAAAAAAAAAAAAAAAAAAAAGGAGGAGGGGGGAACCGAGGAGGAGCGAGCGCACCGGGCGAACTCGAGAGAGGCGAGCGACAGGGAAGCTGCCAGCGAGCCTGTCCCGGCGCGCCCGGCGCTCGCAGACCCTCGGCCCCGCTCCCCGGACCCTCCACGCCTCTCCCGTGCCTGCGAGAGCTCCACGGCACGCGGCGTGCTCGGCTTTGACCTTCAGCGAGCCGGAGCCCCCGCGCACGGAGTCGGCGGCGGGCGGGGGCCGACGCGGGGCGGCGGGAGCGCTGAGCGCTGCGCGGCCGCCGCTTTGTGTGTGTCCTGGATTTGGGAAGGAGCTCGCGGCGGCGGCGCTGAGGGAGGAGGCGGCGGCGAGCGGAGCCCAGAGGAGGAGGAGGAGCCGGAGGAGGGGGAACCGCTCATTCATTTCCACTCCGCATTTCTACCCCTCGCCGGCCTCGCCCGCGCCCGGGACTTCGGACCAGTCTCGCCAACTGCGTCGCGCTCTCCCGCCGCGTAGGCTCCGGTGGTCGTTCCCTCCGGGGATCGGGGGGCGTTTGTCTTCGCCTGCGGCGATTTGGGTTTTGCTCCTCTTTCTGTACAGTTTTCCTCCCTCTTCTGCATCTCTGGGTTTGCAAATGGAGGCCGACGACGCCGACAGCCCGCCCCGGCGCGCCCCGGCTTCCCGACTCCGCCGCCCCGTGGGCCGCTGCTGCCGGCGCTGAGGGGCCGCCCCGCGCCACCCTCTGTGTCCACGCCGCTTTTCGAGGATCGTCGCCTGCGCTCTTGTTTTTAGACGAGAGTGAGGACTGAGTTGGAGACTTTTTTTTCTTTTTTCTTTTCTTTTTTTTTTTCTTTTTTTTGAGAAAAGGGAATTTCGTCCCAAATAAAAGGAATGAAGTCTGGCTCCGGAGGAGGGTCCCCGACCTCGCTGTGGGGGCTCGTGTTTCTCTCCGCCGCGCTCTCGCTCTGGCCGACGAGTGGAGAAAGTGAGTATTTGCCCGCCGCCCGCGGCCACTGCGGGAACTTTTCCTCCGAGGGGCTGCGCCCTGTTTGGGAAAACCCAGTTGCCACGGGCGCAGCTGTCGGACTCCGGGGCTCCGGAGTGGAGGGTGGGGCTCTCCCGGAAGGCCGGAGCGGAGCGGGCCGGGAGTTCACCGCTCAGGAGTTCCTAGAGCCCTAGCTCAGCGCATCTGCGCGCGGGAAGGGCCTCGGGGCTTTCTCTTTCGCTGTCCCGGGAGCGCTGTCCCGCACGCGGCCTGGTGGGTGGGCAGTGCCTCCTCCCTGGCGGGTCGGGGCAGTCCCCGCGTGGGCGCTTGATGGGGATGTTGGCGTCTGGGTGGCCCCGGGAGCCCCGCTACCCTCGTTCCCCCCTCCGGGGCGCGCCACTTGGCACCCCAGCGCCCATCCCGCGCAGCGCACCATGACAGTACCCTTGGAGGCTCCACCGGTGACTGTTGGGGTAGACCTAGTGCTCCGTGGCGGCGAGCGGGAGCCTCCTGCCCCGCGGGGTGCAAGTTGTTATTGAGGGGGAGGTACGGGATGGGGAAGGCTCGCGGCCCCGGGACACGTTTCCAAGCTACACGTCGCAGCCTCCTAACACCCAACTTGTTGGGCCCATTGGCCCCCTCAGGTTCTTGGCCTTTCATATCTTTGGAGTCTGTGAGCGTCTAGTCTCCACCTCCCCCAATGCTTGGTAACTTGGGTTGTCCGGTGTGGCTTTGAGGTGCGGGTGTGCCCCCCCCCCCCAGCTTTCCCTAGGGAAGTGTGAGCTTGGGGTTTTCTTCAGACTACTTGGGGTCGGGGAGGGTCCTTGGATGATCCCCAGTTTAGAGGATCCTTGGGCTCTCAGTTTCTACCCAGCTCTGGACACTTTTTCCCAGAAGAGGAGATAGGGACATCCACCCATGTGTAGAGCTGACGTGCTTTTACACACACACACACACACACACACACACACACGTGCTCTCAGTGCGGATTTAGGTGCATCCACAGCCACACGACCAAGAGGGGACAACTGGACTCCCGGCCTGGTCGAGAGATGTCGTGTGCCATGGCTTGAGTTGCGACAGGATTTGTAGTGTGGTTGTAGACGGGTGGTTGTTTTGTTTTGCGAGCGCGGCGCTCTGGCCTTGGTTTTGTTGTGCCAAAGTTGTGTTGCACTCCCCCCCCCCCCCCGCACTTCCTTTGTACATACTTAATAAGCAGTATCGCTCCATGCTCCCTATCACTTGCAATCTGATAGCTTTTGTTTTGGTGGTGTCGGGTAGGAGTGTGGGGGGGGGGGTGTCTCTGGGAATGAGAACTCTCCACAGTGTATGGGGGCAGGAGAAGGAGGAGTGGGTTTTGTTCTCGAGAAAAACAGTGTGGCATTACTGGTACTTTAGAGATGGTAGAGTAATTTCAACGCGATTAAAAGTTTAAATGCAGTCTCCGAGTTGGGGCTGGGGAAGTGAGGGCGTGCGGATGAGTAATGTTTGCAGAATGTATGCAGGTGGTGCCTATTAACTTCTAAAAATCACGACCTAGCCTTGAGGAGTTAGCGAGGGGGAGACGATGGAGGCTGCGCGGGGCGTTGGGCCCCACCACTGCGGTAGTTCACAAAGGCTGTCGGTATAAACAAACCCTTGAGCCTCTTTTAAGAAATATCTAGGATGGAGTCCGAGCAGGTCTTTAAAGAACTGTAGCTATCTATAGTAAGCCTAGAGTAAGACGCTGCTTAGGGCGGACCCCACAAATCTGGGCTCTCCTGTCCTTTGTTTTCCAAACTTTGAGCATACTGGATTGGGCGAAAGGCTGTTATATGGTGTTTGGGGGCAGGGAAGATTTCTAGCCTTTACGGACTAAATATGGTTTAGAAGACACTAGGAACGAGACTGTTTTCCTATGGCGTCTTATTGTACTGCGAACGCCTCTGATTTTGTTATTAAATAGTAAAAGTTCTGAAATGCAAAGTAGTAGTGATAGCCTTGCTTCTCGGGGCAGGAGGAAGGCATCTGAAACAGGATGGGTCTTCATCTTCCTGAAGGATATTCTTTATCCAGAACAGGGGCGGCAGGAGAAGGGTCTTTTAAAGTGTTGTTTTTAATCCGGTGAGGACCAAGCTCTTCCTGAGAGGCTTCTTTTATGATGGCCAGTCCCTTAAAGTATGATGGACATCCTGAAAGCACTCGGGATCCTGGTGAGGGCCTGCTGAAGTTCTGTCTGGGTATCTGCCCTCCTCCTCTATACAGCTGAAGGGTTAAGTTTTAGCCCGAAAGGTGCTAAACCACATAACTGCAGAGGCAGTTTTTGAGCCATACAGGTATTAGGTTTAAGGAATTGGTGATTCTTTGGAGTGTGGCATCCATAGATGTGTTTTCATCTTTAACTTGGGACTGTGGAAGTTTCTCGAAGAAAGGCAGCCCTGCAGACATGTTTGTTTTGTAGCAGGAGAATGAGGAGACCTACGCAAGGGACTTTAGTTATGAGCGGCAGCCAGATAATGTAGGGCTGCTTTCTGTTTGGAAAACCGACATGCACTTGAGAGTTATTGTGGTTGTCTCCTAAAAAGGATTGAGTCATCTTTCTGCCGAGGGCACACGGTAAAATCCTATTGTCAGAGGGAGAGAGGTATGTGAAATGTTGGTGTTTAAAGAAGTTAGTGTTTTATTACCTACCAGGAGAACCCAGAATAAGAACTTTTGAAAGAACCTAACTAGCAAATTATAGTTTAGGTTTTTCTGCAGGGAAATAGCAAGTCAACTATACTTTGTGGAGGTGCAGACTGGTGGGGGGTTCAGGGCTTGAAGTTTAAAAGGTCATATGTTTGAACATGTAGGAAGGATTAGAAAAGAACATCTCTATGGAAGATCCAAAGGTTGAACATCGGGGCGCTTAAAATATTACAAATAGAGGAAATAAGTTATAAAATGCCAAATCTTGTATGATTCCACTTATGTGAAATGTTCAGCCAATCCATAGAGATAGACAGATTGCCCACCAGGTACTGGAGGAGGGCAAGCTGGGAGTATTTGTTAGGGGTGAGGGGTGCTGAAAATGTTTTAGCCTCAATTTGTGGTGATGGTTATACAAACTCTGAATATACCTGAAAATATTGAATTGTATGCTTGAAAACAGTCATTCTCAGGGTATGTGAATAACATCTGAACCTGTTTTGCTTTTTTTAAAAAAAAAATTTCTAAGGTTGAGAATAATACATTATGCTACCTAAGCCGTAAGATCTGACTAAGATTATTCAGTAAATATAAGTGCAGGTTGAAGTTGATTTTTTTTTCTATTTCTCTAAATTGATGAACTTTTAAGATCCATGAATTACTGCAGTACAACAGATTGGTAATTGAAGTTGTAACAGCGGGCATTGGGTGTCAGACAAGAAACAGACAAGCAGAGAAAAAGGAATCCTGCTCTTACTTAGCTTGAAAATTGAGGGATTGAATCAAAAGGGACAAGACACAAATGCTAATGAAGGTGTGATTTTTTTTTTTTTTTTTTTTTTTTTTTTATTGACGGTAAAAATTCTGAAACAGAACCTAGAGGAAGGTCTGTAGGGTTTAGGAGCCTAGGCAGGAGGCCTGTTTCTGTCTGTAGTCTCGTGCAGCAGGGAAGGAAACTCTTCCCTGTAGTAACTGGAAGTGGTACTGATGCGGAGGAAGAACTGCTCACTTCAGGGCAGTGGTGCGACTTTCCTTTTTGATTTTTCTTTTAAAAGTTTTATGTGTTAGAGACTCCAGGATCTCAGTAGGTGGATCTTGGTTGGTTTCAGTTGTTGATTAGGAGCCTATAGCCTTAAAAGTATCTTTTAATGAAAAAAAATTAAAATTTCTTAGAAATTTAAAGAATTAACGTCAAGTGGTTTTGTATTCAAGCGGGTGTGCTTTTATCTAAATGTACTTTGTGCCTTTTCCATAGGAACAGATCTAGAAAGTAATGTTTACGTTGGGTTTTTGGTCTTTATGTCAAGGTTGTTTATTGGTGAAAGTATTTCCTGCTCTTGTTATGGTTGCGAGGTGGGTCAGTGATGAGCTTCAGTGGCTTCTTTACTTCTTGTCCGTCTGTCCACCTGTCCGTCGTCCTTCCTTCCTTTTTCTTCAGGGAGCCCTATACTTTAGTTTTCCTTTTAATCTGGCTTCATTCAGTTTGTTAAGAATGCACTTCCAGTAACTGAATCTAGCCAGCAGTTAGTGGGCACTTACTGTATGAAAGCTGAAGTAAATGCTAGGCTGAGCATTCACCAAGAGAGAAAGGACTCTACTTGCTATTGCCTTTGGGGCATTCTCCGTGTATTTGGATGAAAGGCCCTTTAAAAACCTATAGGCTTGGCCTGTCTGGTGTGCAGCCAGTGCTACACAGTTCTTACCCTCTTTCAGTCAGGCTCCCTCATTTCACCACAGACCATGGCCTACGGATATCTGTCCATCTAATCAGGCATCTTTGTAACATTGGTGTGACAGTCGTGGTTAACACTGTGTATGTAGTATCTTGTTGGATGTACTCATAGACCTGTAACCCTAGGCCCGGGGTCGGAGGGGGTGGGAAGGGGATCACCAGTTTGAGGGCAGCCTGTGCTAAATAGTAAAACCCTGTTTCAAAATCAAAACAACCACCCACAGGTATGCTTAGAATTGTTACCTAGCGTGAACGGTAGGACCAGTTTCAGAGGTGTTTTCCATGTATACATTGCTTACACAGTTTTGAGATAGTCATTAGGAAGTGTTCAGAATTCCAAATCTTGTGTAATTTAAAAATGAATGGGCTTTTTTTTTTTTTTTAAGTATGGGGGGGGGCAGTTAAGAATGAGACAGAGAGGCAATTATACCTTTAGAAGATTTTTGTTTTTTTAATCATAAAGCACACAAGACCGGTTTTTCTCTGGGTTGTGATTTTCTCTGATTTGTTTTCAAGACTCATTTAAAACTCAAACTCTAGTTCGTGGAAGAGGTATTTGTGCCCGGAGGCCAGCTTGCTTTGACTGCTTTTCTTAGCCAGTGTATGACAGGTGCGATCTGAGCCCCAGAAATGAACTCCTTTTCAGTTGTACTAAGTGTGTAAGTCCTCCACAGGTGCTGTGGCCACGGCTCTTGACTTCTCCGTCTGAGACAACAGGCTGTGTGGTGGATGAGGCACGTGGAGCTTCCTGTAAATAGTGTTTGGCAGCAGGTCTGCACGAGGAAGTTTCCCAGTTCCCCAGTTCCTTATAAAGATGTGTGATTTGGGACGGGCGCAGTCCCAGTGTTCTGTGACACTGAGATCTGTGGACATTGAGGAGAACATGGCCGATGTCCAATATTTGTAATGATTAAAGATTAGAATGTGTACATGTGCTCTATCTCCGTCCCCTCAACCCCGGGTCTGACTTGTTCAGAGAAGAGGATGTGGGTTTGTGTAAAAAGTTTAGTAAACAAAGGATCTTTAAAAACAAGTTAGTTCATTATCTCAGCAGATGCATATAGTCCCTTGACGTGATGAAGTCTGTTTCTTTTCTTAAACTGTTTGGAATTCTTTAACTGAAAATATTAATATCTTTGATTTGGTGACTTTGGATTTCTGGAGATGGATGCCATGTATCTTCAGTCATCTGTACTTCTGCTTAGCATTTCTGTGGTTTTCCTTTTCATGTGTGCCAGGTTTACTTACGCTTTATTAACGTGATGGGATTTAGAGCCCTAAGTTGATTGGTATGTCTCTACTTCAGTGAGAATCCATCCACATTCTTCCTTAAATAGACGCTGAGTGCTCACAAGGCTCCATTCTCTAGGTTAGAAATACTGATACCGTAATGACTCTTACCGTTTGTTTTTCAGAACATGAATTGAACCATAGAAATCCCTGCTATGTTTGTGTATAAAGAACTAAGAAGCTAGTGAGCAAGGCTTTAATTTTTCTTTTTTTTGGGGGGGGGGAGGATCCCAAACTGTAAGGATTTATAAACTCACAGATTGCTATTCAGGCATTACTCGAACAGAACAAAAAACATGGCGTCTTTTTTGAGGCGTGATGAACAGCTGGGGCTGTGGTGACTTTCACAGATAACGATGTTGCTGTTTGGTTTTATATTTATCCTCAACTTGGTTACTGCTGGTATGGGATGTGTTCTTGAGGCTTAGGGAGTATCCCCCCTGAATTTCCTGGTAGGCTTGACATAATTTCTCACGGAGTATCTGGTGGCCTGCTAGAGAAGAAGAATGTGACCATGTTGGAAATGTGTATTGCAGAGAGAAGAATGTCCATCTCAGATCGTTTGCTTTGCAGTGGAATGACAGAAATGACTTTTGAGAGAACCGGAGTTTGCTTTCTTGGTTTTTGGTTTTTTTTCTAGAGATGGTCTTGTTGTGTAGCCCATACTGGTCTTGAACTTGATTTACCCTTGCCTCAGTGTTTGAGTACAGAGATCATTGATAGGCCTGTACCACCAAACTTGGCTAGACACTTTTTGAAGTGTTTTAGAAAGTAGTTTATCATTATTACAGAAAACTCCTGGTGGTAGTAGGAGCTGGAAACTTCAAGCTTCATTTTTTTATTTCACACCTCACTGCAAAAGTTATACAATACCAGCTCTTCACAGTTGCACGTTTGCATGCAGTTGCATGTTTGTCCAGATGTACATGTGTGCGCTTACCCATCTGCACTGACTGATTGAGGTGCATAGCTCTTGAGCTTCTGTGTACTTAAACTTGCCAGTTTCTTTTTAAACATGGCACTTCCTTTACGTTGGCTTTGGAGTTGTCATTTTTTAAAAATTAATCTTTATGTGGGTAACACATGTTTTATGGTATTGAAGCCTAAATATTTTATAGACCAGAACTTAAAAGTTCCTGAGATATTTTGCGTGTTTGCCTATCTATAAATTGATTATTGGGAGTGTGTCACATTGAGTAAATGAGACACTCACTGTAAGGCACAGTAGCCTGATGATAATTAGATAGCAGTGAGGTAATATACAGGAAGTTTTCTCCTAATTTTAATTATTTTAGTAACCTTTGATAACTAGCTGGAAAAAAAAAAAAAAGGAAGCATCTGTACAGATTTCAGATGACAGCTGTCCATCCAGTTGACTGGAAGTTTGAGGGGAATCCTGAGTCACTAGCTGTCCACTCAGTTTAGATAGTGAGTGAAGTCTTCATCAGTTGTGCCCATGTGTATCTGTGTCTTATGCTGTTTATTCTCTCCACCAGTTTTCCCTGAGCAGGAAACAGGCTCCCAGATACTGGGTTTGAAGGGAAGCCCCGCTGATGGTTCTGTTGTCCACTTTTGGGCGTAAATGACTTTATGGTGTCTGTTGAGCAACAGTGTAGAAGAGCTGAATCCTAGGAACTTACTTTGCCAAGAGTGCCCTTTCTCGGTTGGATGCTGTGTTCTCACTGTTTCTAACATGCTCATCAGTGAGCTTTTCAGACACCAAGATTGGCCTAGATGGAAAGTCTAGTTAACCTCAGTTCTGCAGCCTGCCCTTTTCTGAAGAGAGTGGTTAATTGAATGTTTCCTCTTAACTTCACTGAGTCACTTGAAATCACACAGATTTGCCCGTTTCTGGCTCCACCCCCATCCAGTCCAGACCTGCATCTCAACCCTTTGAGTAGACAGGACGCACTTAGCTGGCCTTTGGGCTCGTTCTAAATGCCATGAAGATTCCTGGGCTTGCTTTGCTTGCCAACCCTACATCCTCACTGTGTATCGAAGTAGAGTCCCCAGTCTTAATGTGAAGTCCAAGGCCCCTCGTGTTGGGCTGTAATAGATCCTTATAAGGACTTTGCTGTCAGGTTCCAGAGTGATCCCAGAATTCTGTGTGAGGAGGCTATGGTGATTCCCCCATTCAGGTTTTGCCTCTCTTTCTGTGTCTGGGCATGAGTTCCATCTCAGTCTTCTATCCCCTCCCCACAGTGGACATTGAAAAATGCTACTCTGGAGCACTGGAAGGTCACATGGGCCTAGATTCCTTTTAGCGGTCAATTCTTTGATATAAAACATGCCATTTAACTTTTCTGAGTTTGAACGAATAGGAGGAGACTCAGGAGGATTGTGAAAGATGTTTCTCCTTGTCTCACTAAACAGCAAAATAAAATTATCTTCAACTATATTTAGAAAATTAAATTCAGGAAAATTTTGGGGAGGAAATGTGGTTTTAAATTTTCATTACTTTTTTGAGTGTGTGTGTGTGTGTGGGGGGGTGTCTGGTTTTGGGTGTTAGTACTGTAAAGTTGGGCCGATAGCGTAGGCTGTCAGTCAACTCCCCCAGCCCCAGGACTTTCTAGGATTTTAATATATGTGAGAGATGCCACTCTTGGTGCTCTCACTGCTTCCTTCTCCTTCATGTGAGGCTGTCTAGCATTTCCCTAACTGCACAGCTCTGACTTTCCCCTTCCTCCCTTTGAGTTCAGACACCACTGGATGCGTTGATAGTGACGTCTCCCTTGGGTTTTGTCCTTTGCCTATCATTACGTACGGTGACAGAGGAGTCGAGAGGGAGGCTGGTTTGAGCATCGGTTTTTCAGCAGCACCAATCAGATTGATCTTCTCGGTGCTTTGTTTCCTCCTCTGTGAAATGGGGATTCTACCAGAACTCATCCTGTATTTTTATTAAGCTCAAGGAATTAATACTCTTGTCAGGTGCTTTTAGGTGAATCTGGCACCTTCTAAACCCTGGGGCTTGAGCGGCTCTTCTACCTGGTAGATGTGCTGTCATCCAGCAGAAGATTTTCTTCGCTAGTACTGGCAGTACAGGGCACTCTCCCTGCTTTCCACCCTTAATTGTGTGGAGCCTGGCACGCACATAGCAAATGTGTAGTAACTCCCTATTCTGTAATAGAACTTTTCTTTGCTAAGGTGCTTCTTAAGGTTGAGTTCTGCTTATAGAAAAGTTAAGTCAGATTGATGAGATAGCTTGGGTGAAGGGTGATTGCCATCAAGCCTAATCCCTGGGACTCATGGTGGGAGGGAGAACCAACCCTCAAACATAGCCTTCCTACCTACACAGGTACTCTGCTGCGTGCCCCACTCCCAACAACAAATAAAAGCAAGAAATAAAAGGTACAGGCCTTTAATGCCAGCACTTGGGAGGCAGAGGCAAATGAATCTCACTGAGTTTAAACCCAACCTAGTCTACACAGTGAGTTCTGGGCCAGCCAGTGCTATGTAGTGAGACCTTGTCTCAAAAAACAAAAGCAAAAAAACAAAACTATTAAAGTTTTGTGATTTTATTTTTTGTCTCATAAGCATCGCTAGCTCCACTCTGTTTACCTTCCATTTTACAGTTGTCTGTCGTCGTTTCTTCCTCAATCCTTTCTCTTGTTAGTTTCTGCCAGGGTCTCAGAACGTGTCCAGTCTGCATTTTGTCCACCTCGCCAATGCGAAGTCGCCATCTAGTGGCCACATTGGGAATTCAGGCGCCTCCCTGCCTGAAGTAGGTGTTGTCCAGAGGAGGAAGAGAACCATCCCCTCAAAATTCCTCAACTTTTCCCTGCCAGTAGGGTGACCGAGAAATGGTTGCAAGAAAATGTGGATCCATCAGGTTTCTTTACAGATCTCCAGGCTGTGGTTTAGGATACAGCTTGTTTCACTGTTCAGTGGGCGACTCAGACGAGTAAATGTATTCCAAAGTGATGTACCCAAATCTCTTTGTAGAAAGCCCAGACTGTCTTACAGTCCTAAAAGTACCCTACCTCCATGCCACGAAACCTTTATGTGTGTGAAGTTTTAAAATATTTTTTATGAGAGATTAAAAAAATGCTGCTGGGACCAGCAAGATGGCTTGGCCATAAAGGTGCTTGCTGCTAAGTTGGTACCTCTGAGTTCAGTCCCCAGCACTCAGCAGAGAGGAGGATAGAACTGATTCCTGCAAGTTGTCCTGTGACCTCCACATGTGTGCCGTGACACTTACATAACTCCCCTCCCAGATAAGTGTAATTAAAACATTTTGAAAAGGCTACCAGTTCATTTCAGGTGGCATGTTCATATAGCAAGGTCCGTTTGACTGCTCTGCTTAAACATGTAGTAACACTTCAGATTTCATTCTTCAGTGTGTCTCCTTGGGCTGTTCATGTAGTTGTCTACCCCACAGAAGTCCTGATAACAGATAATCACAGGCAGTTCTGTTACCGATGGTGTTCAGCCCCGCGCTGCTTGCACGCTGTCAGATTTTTTGTTTTTCTTTCCTCAGAGCTTAGTGATAATTTCTCCCATTTCCTCAGTGAACACTGTATCTAGTGGACACGTTCCTCCCTGGTGGATTTTTATTATTTAATTTTAACTGGGAGATCGTTTGCTGGGCTGAGAGAGGACTAGTGTGTTTTCCGCCCAGACATTTCAGGTAATTCCACCTGCTGTTTCTCAAGCAGGCACTGACCACGGCCAGACGTTGAACACACTTAATTCTCACTGCCCTAAATGGGTTCAGAGCACAGCATATAGTAAGTATTCAATAAATGTGTGTTCTGTAATAGAAAAGTTCACTTCGCTAAGATGTGTAAGAATAATTAAATAATTCATGAGTTTGCCCCTTTGCCTGGGGTAGCCGTATTATGGTATTCCTTTAAGAGTCAGCCAGCAGGTGACTGTATGTCTCGTGACTTCTTACACATGATGCACTGAACCTGTCCTTCCCCACCATAGAGGAGGGGATAGTTTCTCTACTACCTTTGAATACCAGAAAGTAGCCTAATGTTTGGTGGGTAAGAGGAGCTCAGAAAATGGTGGGCTTCTTAAAGGAACCACCTTCAGGTCATTTAAGTGGATGTATGTCCTGTTCATTTACAGTGAATCTCATCCTTGCCATAGTAGCTTTGCCCTTGGAGACATTTTATCACCCCAGTTACTGCATAGCACTTAGAAGTAGTAGAGTGATCTTTTAAACCATCAGTTAGGTCTTTTGTTCCGAGAGTGGGCAAAAAGCTTTAGAAGAGCCATCTGCAGATCTAGCCTTGTATCCCTAAGGTGGGTGACCATGCTTTTTAAGCTTCTTATGGATGAGAAGAAATGAATAATTTGCCATTACCAATTCCTTTGTTTGTAGTGTAGGTTGGACCATTGTGGAGCCAGATGCCTGATGAAAGGTTGCTGTCTTCAGGTTGGCTGTGGCTGCGTTTCATTGTGGTGGAGTCTGAGAGCTGGTGGGATGCCCGTGCTGCTGCTGATTTCCTTCCTTCTCCTTCAGGAGTGACCCTGGGGGCCTGGAAGTTTTGTTGTTACGCATTTTCAGCCTTCAGATCCCAATACCAGGCAGAGAGGGATGGATTCTTGGGGAGGTTTGTTTGGTCCCTTGCAGACTCATGTGGACAGAAGTTTGCTTCTGTTTCTTGCATTGTTTTGTTTTGTTTTGTTTTGTTTTTGATGAGACCAGCAAAAAGTTGCCTTGCATCCCGCCAGGCACAGTAGCCAGACTCTTGTCCTTTAGGTCTCTGACATGGCCTGTCAGCGTTTATGATAGGGGTATTGGGGAGGTGAGGTCTGCTTCCTCCAACAGAATTAGGGTTACTTAATCTGGAATGCTGTAAAGGGACTCCTGAACCTTTTTTTTTTTCTTTAAGATTTATTTTATTTATATGGGTACACTGTCTTCAGACACACTGGAAGAGGGCATTGGATGCCATTACAGATGGTTGTAAACCACTCTGTTTGCTGGGAATTGAACTCGGGGCCTCTGGGAGAATAGTCAGTGCTCTTAACCACTGAGCCATCTCTCCAGCCTGGGACTCCTGAACTAATACCCACGAAATCATTGCTAAATGTCTCCTCGATGCTCCTGAGGAGGCTTTCGAGGTGATCTATTTCTTGTAGAAAATATAAGCAGAATCATTGAACCCAGTATGTTTATTTCAGATGTGGCCTATAGAAAAAGCATTTTCTGCAAATCACTGCTTCACCTGCCTTCCCTGCCTTTAGGGAAGCCAGCTTTCCCCAGGTTCTTGGAGGCATGCTAAAGAGGGAAGTATGGACCTTGGTACCCATCTGTAAATTGGAGTGGTGCCACTCCAGCAAGCATGCCAAAGGGAATTAGCAGTGTTTTTAAGACGCCCAGCAGAGACAGACAGTAGAAGGCATATAACAAATAAATGCGTGGATTTTTCTCCTCCCATGTTGCTGTGGGCCCCAGGGCATTCCTGTCTTTTAGTCCTCCCAGCAGTCCCTGGGAAAGCAGTGGAGGAGGAAAGCATTGTTTTAATGTCAGTTGTTTTGGCTTAAACCTGAGAAGCCGAGGTTGGAGAGATAGCTTAGCAGTTAAGAGCACTAGAATTAGAACCCAGGTTCAATTCCCAGCACCCACATGACAGCTTATAACCATCTGTAACTAGCTATAGCAGTCCAGTGTTGCCTTCTGGCTTCTGTGGATGCTGCATACACAAAGCATACAGCTGCCTGTGCAGATAAGCACTCATACAAATAAAATAGTAATTAAAAACTTGAGGAAGTCTGAGCCTCAGGTTTTGGGAAGCATGGACATATTCTCACCTGAGACGTGGAAATAAGAGCTTCAAAGTAGGAATACAAAACCCCAGTTCTGTGTCAAGACTTAGTGGCCTTTCTCCCCTTCTCTGCCCCCCCTCAAAAAAAATTTGTTGTCCTATTGGGAAAAATCAGGTACAGCAGGGCAGTCTTAGCTTGAAATTTGAAATGTTTCAGAATTCAGAACTTGCATCTATTGTCTCAGTGCTGAGAAAGTTTCCTAGATTTTAGAGCATTTTGGATTTCCAGATTAGGGTTACTCAGCAGCGTCTTTGCAAATATCCCCAGATCCAAACATCCCCATCTCTGAAGCACTTCTGATCCTGTCAGTTCACATACTCTCAAACAGTAATAGGAAGTTTATGTTCCGCACAAAATTATGGGATCTGAGATCAAAAATAAAAACCCCAAACATGCACATGTGAGTATGTGAGCATACACACACACACACACACACACACACACACACACACACACACCTACCTACCTACCTACCTACCTACCTACCTACACACCACTTTGGAGGTCCAGTCTTTGAGCCACTGAAGAGTTGCGGGAGCTTTGGTGTGCCACCAGTGTTTAATTCAAAGTGGTGAAGACAGCACCCTGGAAGGTGGGGACAGGTGGCAGCCTGCTCAGACGGAGTGGAAGGTGGGCCTGAGAACCCAGGGCATTGGAAGGAGTTGACTGATGGGTGGATAATGGGAAACCCTAAAGCTTTTGGGGTGTGTGATCAGAGGAATAAGAGCTTTCAGGCAGCTGCTGTGGGACTTCAGTGCTGGAGACAGGTGATGGTGTCCACAAGGAGGCCTTGAGCATAGAGCCAGGGAGTGCCATGTCATCTCTAGACCCTCAGGATCTGAGGAGCAGGAGCTCACTGTATAATGACTTGGCTCTGTGGCATGGGAGTGGGGGCTGAGTGCTGAGCTCCTCCCTGTGCTGGGAAGGAGGGTTGTATTGCTGGAGTTAGTGAGATGTGACCCTGGGCCCAGAGTGGGGACTATGTAGAATGTGGCTCTAGAGTGGCTCTGGGTTGGCTGCAAGACTGGGGTAAGCAGCACAAAGCAGGCCCTTAAGGAAACACATGATGAGAAGCACCTGCTTCTAGTGGGGCTTTGAATCAGACAGCCTTCCGGAGACTGCAGAATTTACCTTTGGATTAAAACTGATTTCAGGAAAGTGTCTGGTGGAGTCGTGGTCAAAATGCTTCTTTTCTCCAAAAATAAACATTCCAACTTTCCATGCAGCACTCCCGAAGTTGATCGCTAGGTGCCCCTTTCTAAGTTTGAGGGCCACCCAGGCCAAGGGAGATTCTTGCTTACTTCTACTGAGCAGGAAGGACTTGTAGGCTGTGTCAGATGGGCCTGAGCCTAGCTACTGCAGTAACCTTGGCTCCCAGTGGTTGAGATAAGCAAGCAGCACATGGTGCCAGCCAACATGGTAGAATGATTTCCAGCCCTTGCCAATGTGGTATCCCAGCCTGGGCTGCTACCAGCACTTTTAAACATTCACTCCTTTGTGACTTTAAATGGGTTGAGCACACCGTGATTCTTGATGAGAGCGATTTCGGGGCTTTAGCCCAGGAACAAAGCTACCAGCTGCCTGCTCTGCAATTGAAACTGTTAATTTCATTTCCACTCCCAAGTCTAAAAACGTGGTAACACACGAGGTTCCCTAGGAAGGTGGTATCATTTGGTCTGTGGGCCTTTCCATGTGGGAGTTTAAGTGCATTCTGGAATTTAAGTCATTAAGTGACTCAGTTCCTCCCCCCACCGAAAGTTCAGCAAAGTAGGTTTCAGACTGCTTCAGCCTGCTTGCTTGTCCCCAGATTTGTTTGGTGCACTCTGTTCAATGCTGAGCTTAGAGTGAGAGCCTAGAGGTATTGACTCAGAAGGCTAGAGGTGAGCTGTATCCTTCTCACTCTGCCGCTTTTCTTTCCTCATCTAGAAAACGGAAGGACACAGTGGTACCTACCTTCTAGGATTCTCACAAGTACTTTCTGAGTGATTCTGAACAAAGCCCTTAAACTCTGCCCATCCTGGATGCCGGGAGGTGGCTGCTGCTGTTCTTCACAGTAGAGGGAATAAACAGGAGAAGGTATTCAGAAGGAGAAGAACACTCTCTTGGGTGTGCACTGGTCTCATGCTTGCCTCTGAGCTGCACCTGTTGGTTTTGACCATGAAAGTTTCACACCCTGCCAATGGACAGAAACATCCTCATCTGTCTGTGCATCCATCCATCCATTTATGCCAAGGGACAGAAACATTTCTTGTCTGTCTGTCCATCCTTCCTGCCTGCCTTCTTTGCCTTTCTGCCTTCTCATCCTGCTCCTGCCTTTGGAGAAAGATTGAAGCATCTTCTTTCAGAACACAGATTTGAGTTCTAATACTCTTTAAAGAAGTCTTATGTGCCCTGCTCAAGAGGTCGAAGGACAGAAATGAATGGTTGATGCATTATGATGTGTGCAGAGTCCTGTGTCCCTTTGCTCTTTCTTTCAAGGATGGGGTAGTAACTGGAGGTCACATAGCTCCTGGGAAAGAACCAGATCTAGGGCCAAGAGTGGCTGCACACACCTCTAGCCCCAGCCCCCAGGAAGCAAAGGCAGATGTGTTTCTGTGAATTTGAGGGCAGCCTGAGCTATGAAGTGAGAGACTTGTTTTTTGTTTTGTGTTTGTTTGTTTAAAAAGCCAAGTCAGGTATGGTGGTAGAGTGGGGTTTAAGTTTCCAGCCAAGTTTAGGATACAGGATTTGAAGTGCAAGGATCTATGTTTCTAGGTAACTGGTTAAGGATGGGACAAGTTGAAATCCTTTGGTCCTTGTAGATCAAGGGCTTCCCAAAGGGGTAGGAGGAGGTCCCAGAGTTGAACGCTGCAGTACTGGAGAACAAGAAAGCTTCAGTGGGACCCTGACACTGGAACCTGGTAAATGAGTTCTTACAGGTCAGCCTTCCTTGAATACAGGGCAGGAGCTTGCCTCTTATTATGCTCCTAGATTCCAAAGGGCCCCTTTCCCTAGGACCTGCAGTTAATTAAGCCTAACCCTGCTTGGGTGCTTGCTAGTTGTTTCCAGAGGAAAAGTATGTTTTGAGCCTGGACTGTTTACCCACCTTTAGAAATCTTAGTCAGTAGTAATGATACAGTTTACTTTTGTAACTAAAACATCTCTTAGGAGTTGGATTGATTCCTTTGGTTTAAAATTAATTCCTTGAGTTCACTAAGCCCCTGGAAAGATGTTAGATACCACTAGTCACTGATGAACCAAATTCAGAGCCACAGTTGATATCACTTCATACCTTGTACTATGAAGTTGTCAGAAAACCAGGCAGTAACAAGTATAAAATGTGCAGGGATCGGAGCTGAGAGCCTTGGCAATGTAAATGGTGGACACTGGACATGGCGTAGGCTCCTCCAGAGTTAAATGCAGAGTTGCCATGGTACAGTTATTCCACTTCTGAGTATACGCCCCATAGTGTAAACAGCCACATGTACACTAGTATTCATGATAATGAATAGTGAGGCTTAAAAGCCAAGGTGAAAGTAGACCAAGGGCCCATCGAAGCCGATCGAATCCGTAGAATGTGACATACGTGCAATGGAATGCTGTCCAGACTTAGGCGGTGGGTCTGTTACAGGCTCTAGGGAGGATGAATGTTGAAAATGGTATGCGAAGTGAAACTTAAGTTGTATATATTTCGCTATGTTTTTAAGAAAAAAAGCTGTTCATCACATTGAATGGTGACAACATACCATGTGGGCTGTGGGTGAGACATTCCATACCAGTGCCCCAGGAGGCCCCAGTGGAAGTGCAGAGGCACCTGGGGGAGCTGGGCAGCTCTGGGGAGCTGAACATCACGGGGCAGAGTCTGCCTTCCACAGCTGGTCACAGTACTGCAGACACTTGTCCTCCCAAGGAAATCAAGTCCAGAGTCAAATGCTAGTACCATTGTCGTCACGCACGAAGTTTATTGCTAATCAGCCATGTGACGTGTAATTGCTTATTTTATTTTCTCATTTTTCCAGAAGAGAGTCTTGTTTAGATGTTTGGTTCCCTCCCTGATTATACTGGAAGTTTTTCATTTGCTTTGACAGCTTAATTTTTTATTGCAAATGGACTGCCCCATCACGTAGATAGATGAAAGGAAGAGATTGGCTGCAGCAGTCAAGAATTCAAGGGCCTGGAAGTTGAAGCTAGCCAGAGGTTTTTCCTCATAGGTGGAGAGCTCTCACTTTCAAGTCCTGTGCTGCTTGAGGTCACGGGACACGAGCTGTGGGGCTTAGGCCAGCGTTGCCTCAACACCTCCCTAGAATGTACTCTCTGGGGCTAGCCCTTTGGACGTTGTTGTCTCAATCTAGTTTAACAAGGCACAGGACTCAGGCCTGGACCTGCTGAATTCCAGACAAGACTGAGAGGTAGTCAAGCCTGTCTGGCAGCAAAAGAAGCTTCCTCCACCCCAGTGACCCACCACAGCTCCTCTTGGTCTGTGACCCATGGGAAGAACCATTGCTCTGTCTGCGAGTCAGATGAGTATTTCCCTGTATGTCAATCGCAAACCTGAGTGATCCTTCTTGCCTTCCCCAGAATTTCCCAAACTGTTAACCCTGTCTCTGTGTGTCTGCTTTGCCTGACCATCCCACAGGAGGTATTACCAAGCCCAAGGTGGTGAGACCCTTCTCTCACTTGGTGGTAGGCAGTGGGTATGCCTCTGTCAGCTAATTTGCTATCATAAATCACAGGGACCGAGTGGCCAGAACAGACACCTCTCAATGGGCTCTGTGTCCAGCATTTGGATATCAGCTACTTCAGTTTCTGGTGAGGACCGATTTCCTGTCTCACCAATAACAAATGTCTTTTTGCCGTGTTTTCATGTGGCAAGGAGAGCAAAGGTCTCTCTCTTCAACTGAAGACACTGATCCTGTCATGTGACTGTTTTCCTCATGACCTCTTTCAAGCCTAATCTTGTCTAAAAGGGCCTACCTTCTAATACCATCCCTCTGGGACTTGGAGCTTCCATCTGACGTTTTAGGGCCACTCAGTCATCCAGTCCACAACGACAGAGTGGTGTGCTGTACTTCAGGATTCTCGGAGTCGGGATGGTATTTATTTTTTTATGTTCTTGGCCAAATCTGAGAGTTGATTGCAGATTAACTGTGAGACAAGTGAGGCTGGGCATCTAACTGTACGTTCAGCCCTTTATATCTCTGGGCTCGCATTCATGAGTTCAACCAGGCATGGATCAGGACTATTTGGGACGGGGTGGGGGTGGGGATGGGGATGGGGGTGGGAGTGGGTGGGGTGGGGCAGAGAAGAAGCATGCCGAATTGAAACTGGAAACTGGTTGCTTGTCATTATTCTCTAAGGAACACATTATGACCTGTGTTGCACTCAGTACTGCCCATCTTCTAGGGGTGATTGACAGATGGGGGAAGTGAAACACAAGAAGATTTTTGTCTAAGAGTCTCCTGACATTGTGGGTTTTGTATGGGGATCTTGGAATCAGTCCCTCACTGATGCCAAGGAACTACTGTATGTGTTCGCAGGATGGCAGTGAGTACCCCATTGCTTTTTTTTAAACTGGATGCCCTCTGAGAGGTGCCCACTTATTGGGAAACTACACATGCCTCCATCTCCCACTTTAGAAAACTGCTGCTTATTTTGAACTCTACAGAAGCTACCTGAGGGACATTGCGCTCCAGGGGAATCGTAACTTGAAAACCCAGTTCTACATAACTCCCTGTCTTGGTGACTGTGCTCTTATCTGACCTCTGGAATCAGGTCAAAAGTGGCTCATCTGGAACCTTCCCCAGGGGTCTGTTTTGTGGAGCTGACACCAGTGCCTGTGGACTGCACAGGTTGCAGCAGTGCCCAGGCCCACCACCACAGCTGTTTCTTCAGAGCCCATGAAATGACGAGTCTTTCTCCTCACAGATCCAGAAGGCTGGGGAGGTTGCTGCTAATTGTTTATAAGCATTAACTGTTTACCAGTCATACTTGCTATTTTGAATCTGACCCTGCTATTATGTTGTTTGTTTCTGTTCACAGCTGAGCCTTAAGATGGGTAGATTTTTGTGGTGAGTCACTCCCGTGATGGTAAAACCAGTATTGATCATGCTACTCTGCTAATCCTGGGAACGTATATAGAGAGATGAAACAGTCTGACGGATTCTGTCACCTGGGTCACCCCCGCCTCCCCTTATCCCAGAGTGTTTGTGCTCAGGTGAACATGGGCTGTCTGCAGCTCTGAATCCTCAAAGGGGCCCAAGCTTCTTGGAAGCCATGCTCCAAGGAAGAAAGAAAGGAAGGGGAGACAAGCCCCTGAGAGAATTTCTCCTAACTTCTGTTCTTCAGACTCCATCCAGGCTGCCTGCTGATGTTCTCAGGAGCTATGCACATTTGTGGAGAGTCAGGGACTGTTTTTCCCCCTTAGCCTAGGCTTTGAAGTCTTTGGATGTTGAAGGTTGATTAGAGTTGCCTAGAGGGTAGATATGCTGGTTGCTATGAATTCTTTGAGGCTGATGTATGGTGATGTGTTGAGCATCAGAGCTAGGCTGGGTGTGGTGAGGAAAGATAATATTGATTGGGACCCTCTTTCTGTACCCTGGGAATACAGGACCATCAGCTCATATTCACCTTACTGAGGTCCCCTGGGTAGATTTGTAATGATGTCACCATGGACGCGTGCCAGCTTTTGAGTCCTGAAGAGAAAGGTACCCAGACCCAGAGGGATGTTCTGATTTGTCTGTGGTCCTGTGCAAGAGCATAGATATCACTGGATTCAGTGTGAGTGGGTAGTAGAATTGGGCTGATTGGTGTTCCTTTTTTCAGAGAGTAGAGGAGAACAGCTCACAGGCCCCTCAAGATGCTTGAGCTGAGCTGAGTTCTGTTTGGTGGGGATCAGAGAAGGTTAAATCAGAATGTTCAGGGGCCTGTGGAAGGATGTACACTGTGTAACATACAGCCATGCTTTGATACTTGTTTACCTTGAGGAGGTATCCTGTACAAACCAGTTAGGAATCTGAACAGACACACTTGGAGTGGAAATTAAGGAAGAGATCATTGTGCCCCCTTCCCCCCAAATCCTGGTGACCCCATGGAGGATCAGGCCTGAGTAGGCTTGGGGTCAGGGCTTGATGTGGGATGGGGCTCAGAACAAGGTAGAAGAAGTATATCGAGGTGTGAGGCCAGGCTATGGAGAGCCCATTGTTTCTTCAGAGCAGAGGAATTCTTTGTGTCTTTTAGAGCAGCACACTGCCGGCTCCTGTTGTTTAACTAGGAATTTAAGCCTTGTGAGGGTGGGGTATAGAGAAAATAGAAGACTGTCTCAGGTATGCTGGAGGATCTCTCTGGCTTATTTCAGTGGGCCTTGCAAAGGCTGCTATTCATTGCTCTTAGGCTTTGGTGTGCTGCTTGGGACGGGTTGACGCAGGATGCTAGGGAAAGGGCCTCTCAGTGACTTCACATAACTCTTTCCGCTTCCCTTCTAGGTTGGCATTCATTTTTTAAAGCCCGTCCTCTAAAATTGCCTGCTCATATAGTTGTATGTTTGATCCGTAAAGAAGGCAATTGGGATTGTGTTATAAATTACAGTACCTTCCCAATAGTGGGGTCCCCTCCACATTCTACCCAGGGGTGATGAAGTCCCGCTTGAGCTTTTGTCACATCAAGAAGGTGCTCTGTTCCCTTACAGCATAGCAGACCTAACCACAATAGTGTCTGCTCCTGGGTGGAGGGGTTTGTGGGAAGTGAGTCGGGCAGGTGGCTTAGTTAGTCTAAGAGCCCTGTCCCAGGTGTGAGCATTCCAGCATGCTGTCTCTCAGGCCTTTTGGAAGCCCTTTGCTGGATTTGGCCAAGGGTAGTGTTTCCCTGGGAACAAATGAAGGTTGTTTACAGGCAAAGTAGGGGACATTTGGTGATGTGAAGTGCCTAGCATTCTCATTGCATTCCAGGTTCAACTTTGTGTGAGGCAACAGACTGTGTGTGTAGAAAGCTCTCGGCCCCTCTTAACAGATGGGGGGGGGGGACACAAAACCCCATTTGTAGAGGGCAAGTTCCAGTTGAGCATTTAATTACAGGGGTGACATTTGTGGCGCTAGAGACCGGGGCTTCCTGGCCGCCTCATTTTTTTCTGGCCCCGTTTCTTTCAAGTCTCCACTCGTTTAAGATTTGAAAAATAACGTAGAATGCCTAAGATTTTTTAAATTCCTGGCTTTGGAGACCTGACTACATAAAAGAGCCAGGGTTTTCTGGCTGGCCATTTGAGACTCTACAGTTTCTCACTTCCTGATTCATAGCTTCCAGGGTTTGTAATGCCTGCAGGCTTCCCCCTTCCAGTTTAAAAGCAGCCATTGACAGAAAAATAAATAGAAAAATCTCTCTCCAGAAATTCTACTTCCTGTTGTTGTCACTCCGCTCTGACAAATAGTTTGGCCAGTTCAGACTCTTGTTTGGGCTTTTTCAAAGGGATTCTTGAACTCTTTCTGTTTGGATAAGCTGTATGGAGGCGATAAGTTAAAAGAACCCCTGCTTAATCAGCAGAGTGCAGAGGCTGCATTTTAGGGTCTGTTTTGGCTTTCGAGTGAGCTTGTGAACGTGATACAAGCAACAGCCATCTGCACAGTTGGGGCAAACTGGCGTTTCTCACAGTGCCGATTGTTTCTGCCATAATGTTTTAGTGTTAATTTTTAAAAGGTATATTTAGATACAAATTACCTTTTGTGACACCATGGAGGGATTGGGAATATTTATGGTACAACAAGGAAGAAGGGTCCAAAGACATTCAGCCAGTATCTGAATAGCAGACTTCATGGTTTCTCCCATCATGGATGAGTGCGAATCAGCAAACACCTGAGAGTTCACATGTGTCCTTGCTGTAAAGTTTATTTACCTAGTCTGAAGATTCTGGGCTCCTTTGTGCTAAATGGAATAACATTTTGAGAAAGATGGAGTTTTACAGGGTGGTGTATTGCTCTTCCAAGTGCATGCCTATGAATCATTTTATCTGTGGTGAGTGCACACCTCCCGACTCCCATATAGGAGCTTAAGCAGTTGAAGCAGTGTATCTGATGATGTTTGATCAGAGACCTAGTGTTTCTGGGTAATTCCTCATGTCCTGGGTCTACTCCATAGCAAAGTAAAAGTGGTTTTGGAGACTTGGTTGTTAGCTGGGAGTATTGTAAAGAGCCTTTACCATCCTTCTCTGAGGTTGCTGTGGGGGTCCTTTTAGAGCACACCTGCTTTTGTACTGTATGATGAATTGATAGGGTGTATCAGTTGTACTGTATGTATCATTATATGATTAATTGATTGATAAACCGCTTTGCCTTCAGTTTTGCAAATATGTATGAGGTGCTGTATCATTAAATACCGTGGCTAATTGCAGTACTGCTGTATTGACTATTCTGTGTGTGTCATTATAGTATATGGTTAATTGATACACTGGCCAGACAGCTAGCCATGTTCTGGAGGGATCTTTTTTCTGCACTCTCAGTGGCAGATACAAGTTGTAGTAAAGTAAAATAAATAAATGGGAGATCATTGTCCTTGCTGTGTTTCATTTTTTTTCTCATTGGCCTTTCTACGAGAATGACAGGACTCTTGACTGCTGCCTTCTAGGGATTTTCTCCACAATAGAAAATGGAAAAATATTATAAAAGACCCCTGGTGGTGACTTTCTACCAATTTCATCCAAACAGGACTATATTAACTTGAAAATAACCTCGTGCATGGGGAATGGGGTGTGGCCATTAGATCCTTGATGCCATGTCCATATTCTGTAATAACGACCACTCCCAGCTGCACATTTGGCTAACAAAATTGTTCCAATTTCAGCCTGTGGCACAGAGCTCTTAGGATCTAAGGGCTCTAAATTACAGGTAGTAGGAATTCGTTGAAGGCTGTGTTTGTTCTGGAGGAGGGCTTATAGGTAAATACTCCATAAGCTCCCCTTGTTTGTATTTTGTTTGAAGCTAACATCTTTTTTATGTCCCTTTTTCTTCTCTGGAAATCTAATCAGTCCTTTCTCCTCATTCGCTGAATTTTCCATTGTGCTCACCGTTCTTCTAAGAACCGCTTGGGGAAAGTAGCAAAGGCTTTTATCCAAGGTGTTAGATGGTCAGAGTGCCTGTTGGTTCCTTGGATAGCATCTGGTGTGTCTTCAGAAGCTAGAAGACCTGTGTTCAAAGTGTTACTGATCAAGTCTTAGGTCTTCCGAGGGAGGACCTTAAGCGATATTTTGGTAAATGGGATGCAATTGCCATGTGGAAGCAGAATTTATTAGCAGATCATATTGGGAAATGCCACACAGGTAAACCTGCAATGGTCATGTTGAGTTGAACTTAAAACATAAAACATTTGAACTAGAATGGCTGTGGAGATGGTTCAGTGGGTGAAGGTGTTTGCCATCAAACCTCAGTTTGATCCCCAGAAGTCACCTATGGAGAAGCAATTTCTACAAGGTGTGCCTGCTATGGTATATATGTCTACATACATCCACACATGCAGACGAACGTGACAACATATGTAAAAGAATTGAACTGTTAGCTTCCCCAAAAGCAAGACATGATGTGTGTGCGTGTGTGTTGGGGGTCAGCATGGGACAGTTGTTTCTGACACATGATAGAGATTCTGTAAATATAATCTAAGACATGGATGTTCTGAGTATTCTCAGGTCACAGACAGGCACAGCAAAGCTTGTTCCTTCTGGTATCCGTGCATTCAGGAGAGCCCAGTGCTCAGAGGTCTGACTTTTCTTTCCACAGTTGTGCCTGCATGTTACACCTCAAGAATTCCACATGTGACCTGTTCAAAGATAACGCGAAGACAAGATGGACAGTGAACTTTTTAATTAGAGACAAGTTTGTCTGCTGCCTTTCACTATAATTATTTTACTATGTTTGATGCTTCCCCCCTCAAATTATAATAGCAGCGAATGGTTATTAAGGAAAAATGAGAAAAATATAGTTAGGAAAGAAAGGGAATATAAGTTACCCGTAATCAGCCAAGAGCCAACTTTATCACTTGTTTTCTGTTGTATTTTCCTATAGGGTCCTTCAACTTGTGCGTATTTACTTATGTATCAAAATGCATTATATTATATATACTAGGTTATTTATTATCATTTCCTTGTTAGCAATTGTATTATGCTGTTTATATCTGGTACATGGTGTTTAAAAAATTATTAAAATTAGTCTGGCACATAGAATTATTCTATAGCTACAGAATTCAAGCATTTAATGATCTTTGCATTAAAACTATTATAAAGAAGCTGTGTACTGTTGTTGACATGCTAGTCTGGTTAATTCTTTGGGTAAAATTTGTAACTTATTTTCCTGGTAGGGGATGGTCAGATTTGGAGAGAGACTGCTTGAGTGAGTGAGCGAGCGAGCGAGCGAGCGATCCATCTTTGATAAGTATTGCAGAAGGGATTTCCAGGAAGCTCCCGTTTTCACCTTCAGGGGCAGTACCTGTTGTCTGTGTTGAATGCCAAAAGGAGCCTTGTAGTTTGAACATTAAAACATTACAATCTCTGTCTTGTAATTTTTAGAAATTGCTAGTAGACTCTTCGTCCATCAATTCCCATGTGTTGCTTAAGTTAACAGTTCATAGATGTGCATGACTTTTAAGACATTGTATCACGTGATCTCTTCTACATATCTGCTGCTTTTTTTTTTTTTAAAGTCTCAACACTTGTTGAGACAGTACTTCATCTGAAACTAGACCCACAGCCTCTCTGCTCTTAAAACTCTTAATTCAGGACATGTTTAGTGCTTGGTCCTTTTGCATAAAAGTTCATGTTCATATCAGAGTCAATTAAGTTTAATCAAGTGTAGGACTTGTCATTTGTCCCCTTTTCCATTTCAATGTTTAATACTTGTAAAATTCATTTTGTATTTTGGTGATGTGGGACATGGACTCCTGATACTTCACTTTCCTCTCCAGATATTTGCCATGCTCTTTTTCACCAAATTTTCTCCTTGCACATGAGAGGTACTTTGAAAGTCTGTGGAGCAGCATTCCTGTGAACTGAGAGCATGAGTGTACATATGTGTTTATTTTTGTTTTTACAAGTTTTTCTCACTGTGTCCCAAGAAATGGGAAAACCAACCAAACAAAACCCCAAGTCCCAAATGAAGAAACACTGGATTTCAATTGTGATGGTTATAGGAAGTCAGGTTTTGGGAAAATAACGTTTCCAAATACTTGAGCTTTTTATTTAAGGCATGTTATTTCTTTTGAGTCAACTTTTACTTATTAAGTCACGGATGATTGTGGAGGGCTTGTAATTTTCCTTTTGGTTAATTTTGGATATTTTAACACCTTATTGCTAATGTAGAAGGCCTCTGGATTCCTCCTTGTTTCATTTCTCTGTTGACTCCTGTGTATAGGCTGAGAAGGTCACGGTCTTTTGTTGATTTATTTTGCAGCTACCTAATTCATTGATTGTTCTTGTTGTAGTGGTTTTCCACTTGAGTTCCCCGATTTCTCCTGTGCACAGAATCACTGATGATCAACAAGAATGCTTGTCTTTGTTTTCCTAGTATCCAATATCCCCTTATCTGTTTAAGGTTTCATGAGACTTAAGAAATGTCTTAGTTACTTTTCTGTTCACGTGATGAGACAATGACCAAGGTAACTTATGAAAGAAATGATTCAGTGGGGGCGCTTAAATTTTCAGAGGGTGAGTCCATGGCCATCATGGCAGAAGCATGGGAGCAGGCAGGTTAACATGGTACTGGAGAACTTAAATCTTACCCACAAACAGGAGGGGGATAGGGAGAGGGAGAGGGGTGCACTTGTAAGAGGGAGAGTGATGTAAATTCATGGGGTTTTGAAGCCTCAGAGCTCACCCCCAGTGACACACTTCCATTAACAAGACCATACCTCCCAATCCTTCCCAAACAGCTCTACCTACTGGGATCAAATATTCAAATATAAGAGCCTATGGAGGCCATTCTTATTCAGACTGCCACAGGGATATTCTAGCTGAAAACTTGCCTAATAAAGGCTTAATTCAGCAGGGGCTAAGTTTTCCCAAGGTAAAGAAGTCCGAAGGGAAGCAGTCTGTGGCCTTGGCTGTATGGTTTTCAGGAGGACACGAAGGACCAGACTCCTGACGTCTGTATCTTGATTATTAATATTCTTTCACCCTCATGGTCACAAGATGGCCCCCATATCTCCAGGTACCAGCACCATATTTCAGGCAGGAAGAATAGAGGGGAATTAAAAATGAAGAACTGAAAGGCAGGGTGAATTGTCCGCAGAAGCACCTGTTCCACTTCCTAGCTCTCTGGTTGGCTAGTCCTAACTCACCGGGCTACCAATATAGGCTACCACAAGTGAGTGTGGCGTGAGAGCCTGCTGTGGAGATAGGTGGGCTCTGCAAGGGCTTTTTGCTTTGTTTTCTCCATCCAAAACAGTGTTAAATGCTGATCGTGCTATATTTGTCTGCCTCTTTCTTATATTAATGGTAATACCTGTCATATTTCTCAGTTTGTATGATATCCTTTGGGTTAGGGAGGTTTCCATCATGTTGAGAAATTATCTGTCTAGTTTTCGTGAGTGATTGATTAGGAATGGCTGTGAATGTCCTCCTGTGTCATTTGGGCATCTCTTTGGATTCAGATGTTGTTCCAGTGTTAGCGTGATACAGGAAATAGATCACCTGGTGGTAATTCCGTTTCAGATTCCTTGAGAAATGACTTGGGCTTGTAGTGGGTGACTGTTTAAAAATCCTAATTAAATTTAGTCTGTTAAATGACAGAATTCGGTTTTTCTTTTTTAATCTAGAGTTGAAAGAAGGATGTAGCTCTATGTTTCTCTTTCTGTGTTTCTCTTTGTGTGAATTCTTTTCCAGATTTTGCTATCCGGTTTAGGCCAGCTTTGTGAGGTGAATTAGTGGCTTTCCTTTTTAGCTTCTTTGTCATGGCTTGTATAGTGTGGCAATAAGCTGCCCTTTGTTAAAAGCTTAGAGGCTAATGCTCTAAAAACTGCCCAGGTTTGTCAGTTTCTTAAAATTTGTCTCTGGGTATTGGTGTGCAGTTGGCTTCTGATTCGTTTTCTGATTAGTTTTTGGAATCGAAAAAAATTCAGCAAATAATTAAAAACACTCAGTTGTATGAGGATCTCCCACCCCCTTGAGCTAAAGACTGAACCCAGCTTGCCATTGAGCTGAATCCTCAAGCCCCCATGTAGGGTTTTCTTTATGATTTCTCTTTCATTCCTGGTCAGACCTGCCAGAGTGCTCCCTGTTTGGTACTCCTATCTGAATAGTTGATTCTATCTTTAATCACCATGGCACTTTGCTGGTGATGGGTAGGCTGTCATTTCTTGAGCTTGGTTTGTTGATATGTTACCAGTGACTTTGATGGAGTGGCTGTATCTACACCTTTTCAATGCATACTTAGCTTGCTTCAGGTAACCCTGAGGGGTAGCCCTGTTGTTATGCCTCTGCTCTCTGTCTTTGTACTCAGCTGTTTCCTTAGTTACCAGGAAGTTTTTATTGCTACCTATAATGTCATGATGGGTGCTGGGAGTAGATGCCTTGACCTTAGAACCTCTATGGAGAGGAAAACCCAAGGGATGCATTAAAGACGTGTGACTACACGTGGCTTTTTATGTGGGACCTGGGGATTTGAACTCAGATCCCAATGCTTGCACAGTAAGTACTTTTACTTGTTGAGCCATCTTTCCAGCCCAGATTATGTTTTGATGGAAAAAAGTATCAATTTTAATTAGAAGGTGGTCTCCCTCCCTTTTAAAAAGACTCCCTTCAAAAAATGTTGCAGGTTTAATTGAAGAGTCTGGCTTTGTTCTTACCTTTTTACCTTAGTGACTCAGAAACTAGTATTCTTTTCTGGGTTGCTTTTAAATTTTTGCCTAATATCTTATTTAGGGCTCACATGGTATACACAGTTAAACTTGACTTTTCTCCTTACACATTTTGTTCTGAAGAGGAGTGGAGGCAGTGTTCATTTTTCCAGACTTGATTAATCCATATGTGCTGGTTGGTTTTTGTTACCTTGACACAAGCTAGAATTACCTGGGAAGGGGATCCTTGTTTAGGAAGTGCCTCCCTCCATTACACGGGTGTGTGGACAAGTCTGGGAGGTCTTTTCTTGATGGATAATTGATGCAGGAAGACCCAGTCATTGTGGGCAGTGTCATCCCTAGGCCTGGACTGAGCAAGCCAGGGTAGCCAGCCAGTAGCCAGTGTGTAGTGATCTGCCATAGTTTCTGCTTTAATACCTGCCTTGACTTCCCTTAGTGATGGACTGTTAGCTGGGCCTGTAAGATGAAATAAACCCTTTCCTCCCCAAGTTGCTTTTGATTATGGTATTTATCACAGAGATAGAAAATAAAGTAGGGTACCATCACAGGTCATCTACCTGCCCACTAGCGTATGTGGTATACAAGGGTGAATATGCTGACCACACAGTGCTGGTATAGCAAGCCATGTCTTCTGTTCTCTTTAAAAGTGTGGAATATGTTCTTCATTATTTATTATATAATCACATATATTAAGCATCCAACAGAGTACTTGCCACATAGCAGTATTCATTAAAACAGCTGGACTCAAGTTGATACACCTGGCTTTAAAAAGAGATCTAATTTGGGTATGGCACTTGAAGTGGAGGTATATGTTTGTTTTGTGGAAGCATGTTTGTAATTGCTCAGGTGGTCTGTATGTTTATTTAGGATTCAAGAAGTACTCGTGTAGCAGGCTGAGTGTCTCACTGGTTTATAGTTGTGTTCTGTCCCCTTTCTAAGTCTCATTCTTGGGGGTGTTCTTGTGTGAAGGCGAGAAGGCTCTGGAATGTCCCTTGGCCTTTACAAAGAGGCATGTGCTTGTAGAGGCATAGTCCAGTTGAGTTGGAGCTTGGTTGTTGACACTGTTTCTTAAGAAATGGGTCATTTTAGCGCTGCTTAGTGTAATACACAAACATTTCATTTGTTGGGAAAATTTTTGTTGAACTTTTTACAAAAGATGTTAATCAGTCAGTGGTGGTGGTGCAGGCCTTTAACCCCAGCACTGGGGAGGGAGGCAGAGACAGGTGGATCTCTGAGTTGAAGGACAGCCAGGGCTACATAGTTTTAGGGGGAGGGATGTTAGGGACATTGGGATGTGCAGGTAAGGGAATGTTCTCTGGGTAAGCTCACCTCACAGGCTGCATTTGCAGCCGAATCTCTCACAGTTTATTGTTGAAAGTTTCGTTGTTGTTTTTTTTTTTCTTTTCTTTCTTTTTTAAAGCAGAGAAGGAAGAGTCTGCATAGAAACTGGAGTTTCAGAGGCCAAGTCAGGGCATGAAGGCCATGGGTATTTGGAAATCTGGGTGTAGTTCACCCTTGTTTTTAATTTATTGGGACAGCTGATAATTGAACCACTTATGCTCAGTGTTTGAGAGGGCTGTGTTCTGACCCCATTGGTGGGTACATTCTTTGGGATCCTCTTCAGGCTCACAGGGTGGCCCTGTGCACCGCTATCTTGGCCAGCTGGCCCTCAGAGTGGATTAGATAGGTCAGTGGTCATTCTCAGGCTTAGATGAGCCAGTTATCAATTCACTTGGGGTGTTTTGACAGCCTCAGAAAGTCTCAAAAAAAAAAAAAAAGTTCTGACTTTAAGAAAGTAAGGAAATGGTCTCCCAGTGAGATGACTCCTGTCTAAAGAAGAAAGCTTCTAAGACATAGATACTGAATTATAAACAACTTGTAATTTTCATAGTTTTCAGTGTTAGCACTAGCAGCTTCTATGATAGATCTT
>JANHMN010000003.1:62669488-62684954 GCA_030674055.1 Rhabdomys pumilio
TGGAGGAGAAGAACCTATTTAGCCAGGACACTGCAGTGACAGTGAGAGACTAAGACTGGCAGCGTCCTACACTGTGGTTTATTGAATAATAATGCCTATCATAGCCTGAGCAAAGATCCTTCCATGGCTGTTTTTGAATGTTTTGCAGACATAACAAGAGTGTATCAGGATGAAGATGGGACCTTTGTTTGTTTGTTAAAGTGAGATGAATTTGGTTGTTGGGGTGTTGCAGTTTGGAGATATTGGAGGAGCTGAAACCTTCCTTCTGTGTGCCAGGAGAGCTTGTGGTTATTGGCAGTCTGGCTTCTCATTCTGTCCAATGCTCGTCCTTGGTCGTTATGATTTGAGCAAATAACATTAGATATTTGCTATCCTTTATAAGTTTGACCTCATTTTATTAGAACCATATACAGTCGGCTCTCTGTACTCACTGCTTCTACAACAGCAGGTTCTACTAAGGTCAGACTGAAATATTCTTTTTAAAATTACATCTGTATGAACAGCACATACCGTGTCAGTTCCTGAACCGTATGGAGTAAGGACTGTTTACACAGCATTTACATTGTATTAGGTATTAAGCATGATCTACAGATGACCTAAAGATGCTTAAAGTTAGATGAAAATACATCACCCTTCATTAAGAAATGTACCTTCATTAAGCACATACCGTGTCAGTTCCTGAACCGTATGGAGTAAGGACTGTTTACACAGCATTTACATTGTATTAGGTATTAAGCATGATCTACAGATGACCTAAAGATTAAGAAATGTAAGTGTGGATTTTGGTAACCAGAGAGAAGTGGTGTTGCCGTCAATCATCCCAGGAGACTGTAGAACCACTCTGCTCATTTATTGTTTCTTCCAATGTGAGATCGTCCCTAGACTGATTTTTTTCATAGTTTTGATTTTGTTCTGCTTCTCTGCTTGTGATTACATACCATTTGTTAGCATAATTTGAGAATTGCAAATTTATCTTAATAATTTCCAAGGCCACGTGTCATGAGGAATCATATGACAAAGCTCAATGCAAGCCAGAGTTAGAATATTTAATGTTTCTCTCCCATTCCATACTCTTGCCTAGAGCATTGGATTTCACTAGATCGAGTGTCTCAATAGTGGTTCCTAGCATTTCAAAATTATATTTAATTTTCAATTTGAACTATTGACTTTTAAGAACAATAATCACATGATTTCTGAGAAGTGTGTAGAAATGTTGGCTGGTAGACACGGGGCCCAGCAGTGTTAAGTTCTGTCACTTCTGGAATTGTCCCCTTTGTGTCCTCTATGAGGTGTAACTATGGAAAGGGTGGCCTCTAGATACAGTTCAGCAGTTTCCATGGAGGTGGCATTTGCCTACAGTTTCCTTAATACCCAACTGGATACTTGTTTCCCAGGAGCTCAGCTGCAGGTCCGTGTCCTACACTGGCTTATCTAGAGTCTGTCTCTGTCTGCCTATTGTTGTCCATTGTCTCTCGAAAGATGCTTACCCAAAGTGACTGTGGAAGATAGGGTGTAAGTGTGAGGTGCTTCTGGTGGTTATATTGGTGGGACTGCCCTCCTGAGGATCATCCAAGTCTTGGAGCTATGGCTTCCTTAGATGATAGGGCAACTCCTAGAGTCTAAAAACTATTTACAGCTTCATGTGAGAATAGTACTGCACAGGGGAGGGTACTATTAAGGTTTGAGTTTGTTTTGATGTTTCATTAACATTTGAGATTTCTTTGGAGTTTTCAGAGACCTTCACTGGAAAGCCTCAAACTTCTAATCCTGCTTCTGCCGCCTGTGGGCCATGATGCCTGGCTTAAAAGTTAATTTGGTTTTTAAATGGTAACAATTTATCATTATACCTCATTTCCCCTAAGACTATAGGCGAGTGATACTTTGTTTATTTTATATGGCGCTGGGGACTGAACCCAGGGCTTCCTGTGTTGTGCCCATTTTGAAGTTCAGAGTCCAGTGGCTTTGAGTACATTGCATATACCACCACCCATCTCCAGGGCTTTATCAGTTTCTCAGACAGAACCTCCAGCAACACTAGTTCCACATTCTTCCTTTCTTCCTTCAGCCCTGGCAGCCACCATTCTTTGTGTATCTAAGGCTACTCTAGGCCCCTCAGAGAAGTGGAGTCATAGTGTTTACCTTTTGTGTCTGTGCAATGTGCTCAGGGCCCACTGATTGTGTGAGAGCTTTGTTTTAAGTTGGAGTAATACTCCAGTAAATAGTGGGCCTATACCATATTTCTACCATATGGCAGTTAATGCTTACCCATTTATCTTTGGGGTGCTTGGGTGGCTCCCAGTTTTTGGCGTTTATCAGTAATGGTTCTATAAGCGTGACATAACAATAACTTTTCACGTTTCTGCTTTGAGGTGTTTTGGGGGGAATGTATCTCCAGATGTGGGCTCATATGGTAGTTCTACTTGTAATTTTTTGAGGAACTGCCATGTTACTTATTTTGTAACTCTCCCTTCTCTGTGGTCTTGGGAATTGAACAAAACCCACACATGCTCATGAGTGAGCCCACCCCCTAAGTCCAGTATTTCAAGTTTTTATAGGTAGAAACTGACTGAAACCTGAGGGTTTAGGAAGGAGGGATTGAGATGAGAGTGCTCCGTGTGGACAGGAGTTAGTCCCTGTAGGCCAGTTATACCTCATTTCTCCTTAAGTCTGTAGGCGAGTGATACTTTGTTTATATGGTGCTGGGGACTCAGCGACCAGCATTCCTCAGGCCCTTGGACTTGGCCCTTGGGACAAAAAATAGCAGATGTGCAGTCCATGCTTCCCTGGGTCATCACATTTCAGTAGTCATCACCGCTTACATTCAGGAGAGGGGCTGGGCAACTATAGCTGTGAGGTAAGGTTTGAAGGCTGGTATCCCTGAAGATAGGTGTCGGGAGAAAGGGCTTCTGGAAAGCATATGGAGTGGGGCTTGTCTCAGTGAGGGTTTCTATTCCTGCACAAACATCATGACCAAGGTGCAAGTTGGAGAGGAAAGGGTTTATTCAGCTTATACTTCCACATTGCTGTTCATCATCAAAGGAAGTCAGGACTGGAACTCAAGCAGGTCAGGCAGCAGGAGCTGATGCAGGGGCCATGGAAGGATGTTATTTACTGGCTTGCTTCTCCTGGCTTGCTCAGCTTGCATTCTTATAGAACCCAAGACTCAGCCCAGGGATGGTACCACCCACAAGGGGCCCTCCCCCCTTGATCACTAATTGAGAAAATGCTTTACAGCTGGATCTCAAGGAGGCATTTCTTCAGGGGAGGTTTCTTTCTCTGTGATAACTCCAGCTTGTGTCATATTGACACAGAACCAGCCAGAACAGAGCCTCAGATGGCTTCACAGCCCTTTAAGTGGGTCACTGATAACCTGTATCCCTGTCTGTCGTTGTGAGATCAGTCTTTTGTTGCCACTTCCCTGCTGGTTAGTTGGAGAATTTAGATGCTATCAGTCCTGGTATCAGTTTACTCATCTGGAAAATGGCATCACAGATGCTTACAGTCTAAAAGTACTTAAATTCATAGGAGAGGTCCCAAGGACCTTTCCTATGCGACATTAATGCCTTGTACTTCCTGTTAGGAGAAAGGGTGGAGCTTTTATGAAACTTTCCAGGGGATCCAGACCTTAGAAAGAAGTGTTGATAAAGTCTGGGGGCTCCCCTTTCACCCACCGTGCTCCCGTCCATGCAGACTGGACAACCTCTCACAGCCTATCTACTTCTCTGCAGAGGTGGGTGAGAGTGTCCGCTGCCCAGATGTTCACATCAAGTAAACAGAAGCTCAGTCAGTGTTAGGGAAATTAAATCACCCTGCAGAAATCAATGTTAGTGAAATGAAATCACTTGATCTTAAAAGCAACAATGGAAGAGCCATTTTTCATCTTCATTGTGCCGTTTCGCTCTCTGCCCGGCTCACAGTGCGTACCCCTTTGTGTATCTTTGTCAAGGAGAGCAGCTTTGGTTGGTTGTACTAGATTCTTACATGCTGTGGTTGAGGCTCCAGGGATTTGTAATCAGTTGATTGATTAATCAGGAAATATTAAAGGATGAAACCGTATCCAGAAGTGCTGCCTCCTTTGACGACTCAGAAGGCAGGCTTGTTCCCTTGTGCTCTCTGCCACTGTGGATGGATGCTGTTGACCATGTGACACAGGCCTTTCAGGATGCTTTCGACAGGCGGTAGTGCTGGTACCCAGAGTGTACCATGTTTAGTGGATACTGTCACCAGTCAGCAGTGGGAACAAAGGACAGGCTACACTTCAGGGCACTTATCCCTTGTGCCCATCCTCCTGACCAGGAAACTGGGGCAGAAGGAGCATCAGATATCCTGGCTTAAGAAGCAGAGTTCCAAAATTTCTGTTGGCTCCATTTGGTGAGGTTTGGGGGTCAAGGAGGTGGAAGAGGCAAGTAATAAATTCTAAGGATTCATAATCATTTTGATGATGACGGTTAATGAAAAAAAATCACAGTAAAGTACTTACACAGAAGTAAGAACACCAAGCCCTCTTCTCTTCTTTCTCCAGCTCTTCCTCTATCTCTGCTGCTTCCAGAAGGCAAGCTTTACATATGTCTTTATGCAGAGCAAGCATGCTGTGTCCTGCTCTATTTAAGAACAAATTTATGTTTTGTAATTTTTCAAATTAACGTGTCTTGGCTCTCTTCCTGTAGTAGGATGATCTTTGTTCTTAAATTGGCTTTGAGTGTTACGAGGAATACGGCCATGCACTCTGAGTTACAGCGAGCAGTACAGAGTTGAAAGTGGTGGTCTGCCCTCTTCTCTCCCTGCTGCTCTGCAGAGGGAGCTGCCCGTTGGTCAGTGTCCATGCAGGGGGTGGCGAGAAGGAAACTGCAGAGAAATAATAATGGTATTTCTTAGAGAAGACATCATCACTGTTGTCCTTGAGACATGCTCTCCTGCGCACACAAGCATACCTGCTCTGCCTTCTTAAATAGACTTTCTTTTAGGACACCGGGGTTTACAGAAAGAGTGCTTTGATAGAGTTCTCCTGTACACTTTAACCACCTTCTCTGTCAGCACCCTGTGTCACGTCAGCCTGTGAGTGAGCTTCAGTGTCTTCTTTTGAGCTCTCACCAGGGCATTGCTAATTTGCTGGCCGAGGTCTCCAGAACCCACGCTGGGTAGTTCACAAGCACCTCTAACTCTAGTTCCAGGAGATTTGATACCCTCTTCTGGATGCTACAGGCAGCAGGCACACATGTGGTTCACATCCACCACACGTGCACATGCATGTGTGCACACACACACACGCACACGCACACACACACACCTACCCTAAAAAAAATCCTTAAAAAAATGACAAACTGTACTTCTTGATTTCCAAAAAACCATGTGGCCTTTGGGGTGACAATTTTTGTTTTGGCACATGTATGTATGCATGGGGTAGGGGTGTGTCTGTGCATGCATGTTCACATATGTGTGGGTACATGGCTATATACAAGTATGTGGGTATGGAGTCCCATGTTTATATCATGTTTTCCTTGATCATTCTACACTTTATTTACTGAAGTAGAGTCTCTCATGGAGGCAGAGCTCAGTAGTGGCAGTTAGTCAATTTAACTACCTTGCCCTGTCTGTCTCCCTGGTGTTGGGATTATAGGCAGCTCCTGTGTCTGCCTCCCTCTCTTTCTTAATTCAGTGCTTGCAATCTGAACTCTAGGCCTGTCAATTGAATGGCAAGTGTTTTACCTACAGAACCATTAAATCTCAAGTGTTAACTTAAAAACCAAAAACTCTCTAAGTTTTTTTTCCCTCCCCGCCATCCCCCCTGTGTGCGTGCGTGTGTGTGTGTGTGTGTGTGTGTGTGTGTGTGTGTGTGTGTGTGGTGGGAGGGCCTGTGTTATATGTGTGGGTGTGTATGTGATATGTGTGGGGGGTATGTGTGTTGTCCGTATGTGTGAGAGAGAGAGGTGTGTGTGTGTGTGTGTGTGTGTGTGTGTGTTTGTGTGGTGTGGCAAGTACCTTTACTCACTGAGCCATTTACTGGCCCCTTTGGTAGGTAGCTCTTACTGTTAGGGGCTCTTCATGTAATCTGAATGCCAGCATCAAAGAGAGTTTGCAGTGAAATCAAGGAGGCCAGCTTCTTCAGGCCTTGCAGAAGGAAGTCTGAATGGTATCATCTAAGAGCTGCGTGGAAGCAGCTGTCTGCTTGGGAGTTGAGATAAAGGAGAGAATGTGATTCGATACAGCTGGGGAGTGAGTGGCAGATGCCTGAGGAAGCTGGAATCATGGGCTTGAAATTCCTGAGAGATGCTCTGCCCTCTAAGGATGCCTGCAGTTCTTGTGGTTAGGTTGTGTTGTGTCATGTGCTTTCTGTCTTCATGTCTTCCTATGGATTATGGTTTCTGCTGTTACACACTTGTATTGGTAGAAACACATGCTTTTTAGGGCCATTAGGTCTGGAACAGCATATTTCCTTGGGAAAGCAGGACTTTCTCCTTTCTAATTTTTTCTCATATGGACTGGGAAGGAGGAGATGGAACCTGGCTGAGGCTTTTCCAGCTTCTCATGGTGTCTTTCTTTGAGGGATGATAGAGGAGACACTTAACAGAGGTGTCTATCAGGCACCATATGATAGTGCCTGCACTGATCAGATGACTCTCGGTACACAGTGTGAGAGTCCCTCCTCAACCCTCTGTACCCGGAAGTAACATCCTTTTCAACCTTGAGACATCTCTTTTAAACAAGAATGTTGTTCCATAAAATTGCATGCAGTAATTTAGATTTAAGCCTTGCCCTTTCCCCTCCCCCAATACCAGTGTGATCTCTGACAAGCCACATGGTCCTTACTTATTTACATTCAGTTTTCTTTGATGCAAAGCAAGGCAGATACGGGCTGAAGAGACGGCACAGCGGTTAAGAGCCCTTATTGTTTTTGCAGAGGACCCAAGTTTGGTCCCCAGCATGTACACCAGACAACTCACAAACCATGTCTAACTCCAGTTTCAGGGACATACGACTCCCTCGTCTGACCTCTTTGTGTACCAGACACATGTGGTACATACAAATACATACAGGCACTCATACATATATATACATGTAAAGTGAAAATAGGTCTTAAAACCAAGGCAAATAAGAGCACAAGAGTTTCAGTGGCAATGCAGTCAGGCTTATGAAATTTCAGAAATGGATTACATCAGAGAAATGCTTGTTACCTTTGTAGGGGGTGTAGTGTGCTTTACAATGAGTCTGGCGGTGTGTGTTGGTTGAAACCCTTGGTCTGCTCTTCCCAGAAGGTCACATGGGACTCAATCAACCCTCCCTAGGGTCCTGACATGCTTAGTATCTGTAGCTGTGCCTTGCACTGGGTTTTCTGGTTTCTGCCTCCTCCTGCCTGTCACAATGATGTTTTGTCCACTCACCTGTCTGTCAAAGCATGCAGGCAGAAACAAATCCAGAATTTGGGTCTCTTCTGCCATCTCTTACTCTATTAAAGACCATTTAGGTGAAGCCCAGGACTGTCTAACTTTTGTAGGGGGGGGGTGCAGGCACAACACCCCATCATCACATACAGAAATTTATCTAATTAAGTTGCCTAAGTCTTTTTCACACCTCCTACATTTGTGCATTTCTTTTTTTGTTTTTGTTTTTTTTTCACCCAAGTGTCCAAATAACATTATTTCCTCTCTGTTGCAATTCCAATCTGTTGATCTTTTTAGCTCTTACTCTATCCGGTGGTACATTTGCTATCTCCCCTGGAAACTTGTTGTCCTTTATTAGAGGGACATTTTATTAGTATTATTGGTGAAGAGACTGATAGCAATGCTGAAATAGATGTGACCCAGAAGGAGCACCACAGCTCTTCATCTACTGTCTGTTAATCAACACTTTGGACTGTTACTAAGCCATTGAAATGTGTTCTCATTGCCTCGTTCCGTCAGCAGGGATGTGATGAGATTGTTTTACGTAGCTCTGTAGACAAAGCATCTTATCTTAGAAACAACCACTTTGTCAGGGAAGGGAAAGACATGGCAGAATCCCTATCTACTGTGATGTGTATGCTAGCTCATGGTCCATGACCCTGGCTTCATTCTATATCAGAATGCTTTCAGTATGCTTTGGTTGATGATAGTTCAAATTTGCACACGAGGAAATGTTGCTGTCTGTCATGTTTGGGCTCATGTATAAGGTGTTGAGATGAACTGAGAACCTAGGTGGGCATTGATTTTAGACATCTTCTCCTGGAAAAAAAAATGCTGGGAGCAGAGCCTGTGGGTTGTTTGGCCTGGTGAATGGAGGCTTCTCCATTTCGTGGAAAAATCCTCAATTCTGAGGATGTTTGGTCTTGGTGAGTACAGCTTGCCCCTGAAGAAGTCAGGGGTTCATATCGTCCTCTAGATACTTGGAGAATGCAAAACAATACCACTCAAAAGTGGGGCATCTGGAGGTAATAGAGCAGAATAGGCAGTGCAGAAGTTGCAGGAGATAATGAAGGCCGTCACATGACTAGGTGAGGTGAGGATGATGGCAGCAAGGGAAGGGAAGAGTGGTGGGAGTGGGCAGGTTGGAACTATAAGATCTCCCTTTTCCATGATACTTTACAAGGCAAGAGTGATGTTGACATTCAGTTACACCTGTGTTTAGGAAAACAACCCACAAATGCTTCAAGTCAACAGGTTGGAGTCAATGGTAGGGGTGTCAGTTCTGTCCTTCAGTCATACCAGATAGATGTTACAGTTTGGTTTGCAAAGATGGTGGGTTCCATGTGGCATTGTGGATTCTACCCGATCCAGAGAGGTACATGCAGATACCCAATTACCTGAGTGTGCTTGCCTTTTTGCCAGCCATGTGTTCAGAACTCATCTCTTTGGTGAGTCAGTGCAAGACTTGGCTGGGTCTCTGCGCCTGTGTATTTACACTGTGGTAAAGCTGTGGCCAACCCTGCCTCCCATCCTACTGGACTCTCTTAGATCTATGGACGTGTGGTCCATGTACTTTGGTTTGGTTACTGCTGACTGTTTCACACTTCATATTTATCTAGTGTTTATGCCCCAGTGTCCACAGTGGATGTCCTTGCCGTTATTTTGTAGGGGTTGAGGCTCTGACCATGCAAATTTCTCCCTTGGACTTAAGTGTCTTCTGGGTGCTTTTGTTGTTGGTCTGGCCTGCCTCTCCCTATGTTCTCTTTCTCTCTGTCTCTGATTTTGCCTCTCTGTCTCTGTGTCTCTCTCTTTCTGACAAGTGTGCGTGCACACACACACACACACACACACACACACACACACACACACACGTCTTGTTTCTCTGGTGTCTGTCTCTGTGCCCCATAGTCTTGACATCAGCTGCCTAATTGCAGGGACTTACCTTCCTGAGTTCTGGTTGGGAACTCAGGAAGATTTTTGTACCTGCTTAACTATTTTATCTCTATTGTCTCAGACTCATATTCTATTGTGTCTTGCAATTTATTTGACTACATAGAGGGCCCTTATCCTGGTATGAATGTACGTCAAGCCTGCAGCATGGACTCTGAGTCCTTACTGCAGCATGCACAGAAAACCTCTCTGGGTCATGGGTGGGCTTTCAGTTCTGACAGGACTAGCCACTTCCAAAGTTGTCACTGCTGAGTTCCCAGCACCTGGGAAGAAGCACTTAGTGTATAGTAAGTATTGCTTACATATGTATTGGAAGAATTAATAAATTTAGTCCCAAAGCTGCATCTAAGCTATGAAGAAAACTTGAGGCCTGAGTGACAGTGGCTGGTCTCAGTCGATCTGAATGGCTTGGGAGGACTCAATATTACTCTGACAAGGTCACTGAATCAGAAGCTGTGTGCTTCAGGAGGTTCAGACAGGCTTGTATATGAACACACACACACACACACACACACACACACACACATTTATATGTATATTTATACATATGTTTTTATATTATTATTATTAATTATTATTATTAATTATCATTATTTGCCACACATGGGGAAGGAACACAGCGTCTTGTGCATGCCAGGCAAGAGCTGTTGCACTGAATTGCATCCCCTAGCCCAAGGCTCATAATTTGATACACTGTGGAGAATCACATCCTAGGGTGGGAGGAACATGTGAGTGAATGGGGTTTTCACACCAACATCAGCTAGATATAGGTAACTGGTTCATCAGTACGAGTTCAGGTCACTTAAGGAAACTAGAATTTTGTAGGGTGAAGTAAGACATTCAGGGAGTGAGCGTGAGCACATGGCTGGTAAGCAGAAAGATGTAACAGGTCTGACAGGCAAAGCCAGCGTGCGTGGGCTGGTGCCGGGAGGACAGAGGGCCAGCCCTCACTGAGAATGCTTGCCTGCTTCTGAGTAGAAAATCACAAGTCAGAAGAGTGAAAAGGAAAGGAGGGGTGTTTCTCTGCAGGGTTTCTCTGCAGGCCCATACTCAGTGGGGGCTTGTTCTGGCTTGGCTGCTCCCTAAAGGCGCTCCCCCCCCCAAACCCCAGCACCAGCTTCTAGCAGTGCAGTTCACTGTTGGTAGTACAAGGTGAGCATGAAGATGTAAGCCCTGCTGAGGCTCAGTCCTGGGGAAGGCTTCACTGTGAGGCAGAACACTGCTTCTCTGAGCCCCACACCAGGTGTGGTAAGGCAGGTACTGGGCCCTCTATGCTGGTTTTTAAGAAGTGCCAATCATAGGGAATGGAGATAATGAGAAAGGTTTAGAACCTTTTCTAAGGGTGTTATTTTAAAAAACAGACACCTTGAGTAGTGGACTTCTTGGATATTTTAAGACCATAATGGCATGAAGAATATCTGAGCAAGCCAGGTTGTTTTTATGAAGATCTGTGAAAACAGTTGCCCTTCTGCTGAAGCAAACCCCGCTTCGTTCTGCACAGTAGATGCCTTACATGGAGGGGACACTGGAGTGAGTTCTCTTGCCTTGGAACTAATTCCCTGTAAATTTCCCACTTCTTAATTGGCATGGTAGGATAAAACATGTCACATCCATCTCTGTAAATTCCTTGCGTCATCTAGCCTTGGTTTCAGTGTCCCCAGCATTCAGGACTGCTTTTTTTTTTTTTTTTTTTTTTTTTTGTGAGCATAGATTTTCAGATTGTTTCTATGGTGAGACAGCTCTTCAGTAGGACAGCAAAGAACAATTTGCACATTCAGATTACACTTTGTTTTATTTTAATTTCTGTTCTCAAAGTCACCCGTGTCGTGGAAATCCCTTACATTCCTGCCGTTGCCCTCACTTATTGAATGTGTCAGGTGGCCGGGCTCTCTTGTCTGTGTGAAAGAGAAATGTACATATACAGTGTAAACACGTCTGCGTTGACACATGAAGATAAAAGGCTTAACATGAATTGTGTCTGTTTACACTCGACACAGAAATTCTCCTCTGACAAACTGGAGTATCACTCATGCTTGTTACCATAACACTCTTCCCCCTCCTCGTCTGGTTTTCTGGCTAGCTACAGTTTATGGCAGGAAGAGGTCCTCTTCTCAGAGCTCTGGGGTGGGGCTCTCAGGCTATAAAGGACTGTGGAATCAGCCGCTGTGGGGGGGACTGTGTATTCACCTTCTGCCCCATTTTTTCCCTTGGCCTTCATGTATTTTGTGCATTGTCTATATGGGTTGCTTGGGGTTTTTCTCAGCTACTGACTCAGTGGGTAAAAAAAACACTTGCCATGTAAGTATGGAGACCTGCCTGTGTCAGAATCCCAAGGACTCGGGTCAAAGCAAAACACAAGAACAACAAAAACAGACATGGTTGTGTGTACCTGTAACCTCACATTGGGGAATGGAGAGGATGTGGAGTCCAGGAGGTCCATGGCCAGCTAACTAGTTTGGGGTTCACTGAGAACCTCTCTGAAGGCAATAAGGTGGGAAACAGCAGAAGACAATCCTCTGCCTCCTCTATGTGCAGTCACAGGTCTGTGTACCTGCATAACCAAGTACATGGGACATACATGGGGTGGGGAGGGAGGAAGAGACATGGGAGGGGAGGGAAGGAATATATACAGGTATATAGGTTTTTCCCTGGGTCACACTGAAGATCTTGGTGGGTGCAGAGAAAGGGTAGTAACAAGAGGGGCTATCTTTCCTGGGTCTCACTTCATCTCAGAGAATGGTAGCTGAAACATCAAAATCAGCATGTGCCATTCTCAGATGCAGATTTTGGGATCATTTTGTGATTTAGCAAGCCTTCAAGGTGTAACAGTTCTGCTGCTTGCTAGGGCATTTGAATCCCGGTCCTCCATGCAGAGTAAAGCAGGCCCTCTGAGCGCACTTCTTGGTCTGTTTTCTAGCCTCTGTCCTGCTTAAGTCCTTATTCTTCCCTCTACTGCAGCTGCTGCACCCCTGGGGTTTCCTCAAGCTGTTACCAATCCACTCAGCTCCACACTGCCCCCAAGACTCTGCCTGGGGCTCTTTCCCCTTATATTTTGTTAGATCTCATTTGGGGTCCTAGAAACAGAAAGTCTTGGCAGGACCATCTTCACAGATCCCCTCCTGAAGTCTTCCAGGACCCATTAGATCTAGTTAGAGAGCTTTGAGCCTCTTTCTCTATGGCTCCAGAGTCCTGCCCAGTGAGCTACAGAACACTCCTCCCACCCCCATCAGTTTGGCAGTTGCTAGAGAGAGGGTTGTTCACTCTCCCTGTGCAAAGTTCATAGACAGTGATGCCCTGCCATTTTGACTTTAACAAAGTGATGACATCTAGAAGTGGTTTTTGTTCACTTTGTTACTGGTACCAGCGGATTCTTTTTTTTTTTTTTTTTTTGAGAAGTGACTATTGTGAGTGAGCCACTAACTAAGCCAAACTGGGCTTCTTTCACAATGCAAAAGCTTTGCTGTGTTCTACCTCACTCTCAGAGCTGGAGATGATTGGTTCCCCAATGTGTCTTTACTTCATTGACCCATAGTAAAAACAAAATTCTGATTCTGCTCCGTATCTTTTGTTTCCAACCATAAACTAAGACTGTTCCATATTTCTGAAGGGAAGTTGATCAAAATTGAAAATATTTTTGTTAAATGGATAACGGAATGATACTCTTGTTGTGTGTGTGTGTGTGTGGGGGGGGTGTTGGTAGACTAACCAGCAGTTTTGCCAGCTTCCTATCTCTTCATCAGATTAGCAATATTTAGATTGGGGTAAGAGAATGAAGGGATTGCTAATGCTTGCTTAGTCTGTGTTGTAGCTTTCCTCATACCCCTGAGGACAGTGACAACCACACTTCCCTGATGGCACTGTGGTAGCAACAGCCTGTTTTACAGGTGAGGCAGTTGAGGCTTAGAGTTGGAGTTTGTCCATTTGAGGGCATGAGCCAACAGAAGACATTCCAAAGGGTATTCTGGGATTCAAGCCCCAGTTAAGTTCCCTGTCACTTCCAGGACCCGGTGGTGCCTTGCACAGGACAAATGCTGAATATGGAAAGCTCACCCAGACATTTTGATACCCAGCTTTGGAAGGTTTCTCAGTCAGATATTGTCTATCAGCCTTTCTCCTAGTAGAGGATTGATGTTCCAGATATGTATAGATGGTTTCTACCATTCCCTTGAGTTTGGCAGAATAGAAGTTCTGCCAGTTGACTTGTAGGAAATACCTAGGAGATTTGGGAAAGACTGACTCTCATACCTGAAAAGCATTATTTAAGATGGCGTTTTTGCAGAAGTGAATTCTGGCCTCGAGTGACATGCTCTTGCCTGGTAGCCTTCATCTGTTTTGCTTCTGCATTACTCATTCCCAGGTTGGACCCTGCAGCTGGGGTCCTCCCTCGACTCCTCCCGACACTGCCCTTCCTACTAGTTCCAACTGACCTCCATTTTCGTATATTTTTACTGGTCTTTGTGGGCCACCTTGGATCTTACATTTTCAGATCTATCTTATATCCTGAAAGCAAGCGTTGGGGTCTCTTTTGGGTCTGCCAAATATCTGTTGGGTTTGAAAGGGAGAAAGCGTTTCAGGACTGACTGTGCCAGCTGCGAGCAGAGGGCGTGTCTGCTACTCATGCTTTCTCCCTCTGCGCGTGGATTCTTTGACAGGCAGGCGCACTACATTCGCTTTCCTGTTTGTGGCTTGTGCCTTTGAACACTGTACTATCATTCACAGTCCAGCTTGATTACTCTCTTTTTCTGTCACAAAACACCCAAAGACCAACAGTGTCGGTCAGAATCCAAAGCAGCTGGTTGCTGGGCCCTGCCTTGTACTTTGTGGCTTGGGCTTGTCTTCCCTTCCGGAATAAGGGGGTAGTTTCTTCCTATTTTATTCCTTTGTTCTATAAATGGGGATGGGGGGTGTAAATAAGGAAATGGCTCTTTCATTCTAAGGAGCTTCCAGTCCCAGCTCTGTGTGACATGAAGCCAGCTGGCAGGAGGTAACAGGTCCTTCGTACTTTCTTTTTATTGACTGCATGTGAAAGACACTTTAGTTATGTCTCTCTTCGTTTCTTCGCTTGGTCCTGAATTTTTATGATTCGTTGGAGAAAATACCAAATTACTTGATACCTAATACTTTTATAATATGATCAAGCACATGTTGAACACAGCAATATAGTTCAATATACCTGTAAAGTCTAAGAGCAAATTAATACACTTAATTTACAGTGGTATAGAAGGAATAAGATAATTTAGGCTGGGTGCAGGAAAAAAATTTTTTTTCTCATTTCTGATGAGTGATTTGGTGCCATTATTCTTATGGGCTTTGAGTCACTTTGCGGAGGCTGGGTAAACAAAACATGAAGTGGAGAGATGAGAGTTGCGGGAGGGAACTGTTGAAACTCAGGCGTTAGCACAGAGCACCTCTGTGGAGGTGAAGTTTGAATTGATCCGGACAGAAGAGAGAGTGAGGTAGTGTGAGGGGAGCCCTATCAAGGCAGCAGGCCATGAGTGAGGAGGAGCTGAGCCTGTTGGAGGCTAATGAACATGGGTGCTAAGCAAGCATGTGATAGAAGATGAGAGAGAAGTAGATGGGCCTGAACTCTTACAGAAGCCTGTTGACTTGGTATTTGGTCAAGGATGGACTAGGCAGACGGGTACACTGGAGGAAGGTGTTGCCGTCACTCAGGCCAAAGATGTCAGTGGTCAGATCAGAGTTGCGGAGGTGAAATGACAAAGACAGGTGTCTCAGTTATGGTTTTCATTGCTGTGAAGAGACACCATGACCAAGGCAACTCTTATAGAAGACAATATTTAATTGGGGCTGGCTGACAGGTTCAGAAGTTCAGTCCATTGTCATCAAGGCCAGAGCATAGCAGCATCCAGGCAGACATGGTGCTGGAGGAGCTGAGATTTCACCATCTTGATTTGAAGGCTATTAGGAAAAGACTTGGCTATCTCAGGCTTATCTTAGGTAGGAAGAAGGTCTCAAAGCCCATGCCTACAGTAACATACTTCCTCCAACAAGGCCACAGCTATTGAAAGTTCTACTCCCTGGGCCAAGGATAGTCAAGCTCCACAATGGGGTACAGTTTATTGTGTTCCGTGTGTGTGTGTGTGTGTGTGTGTGTGTGTGTGTGTGTGTGTGTGTGT